>CM073132.1:23128365-23728365 GCA_037039145.1 Fundulus diaphanus | reverse complement strand
GTCTGTCCCTTCATCCAAACATCAGTTCATCTACCTTTAAATGCGGCCCAGACAATTATTATATTTGGTGTTGACTTCACTCGTGTTCTGTTTTTTTTCCCTCTTTGCATTTACTAAAGCTAGTGACACTATCCTGCTTTTTATGAAGCTATTATTAAACTAATATTAACAAAAATGTATGACTAACTGCAAAAGCCTAAAATAGTATTAGTATTTTATTACATAGGAAACGTCCCCTGCATTGTTATTCTCAAAGTGCAAAGCAGTTAACGTGAAGTGAAGCGTTCGGAGCAGAACGCTGCACATTTTAACCATTTAGAAGGAAAACACAGATCTAAGCTTAGCAAAATAGAGACCATTTTGAAGTGAAGGTAATGAAAATGAGTTGTAACCCAAAACAGCAACACTTGTTCTTACTGTGTGTTTGACATATCTGAAAACTGTTCTGTTTTAATCCATGTGTTTTTGCCATCTTTACAGCACCTTGAAAAATCTGCCTAAAAAATGTATTCATACCGACTGAACTTTTCAATATTTTGTCATAGTAGAACCACAATTTTCATAGCTTGTTATTAAGATTTCATGAGAAAGACCAACACACAATGGTGCATAACTTACAGGTGGAAAGAAGATAATACATTGTCTGCTATGAATTTATATATATATAACATTTGCTGGTCATGATTTGGATTTTGGTTTGCTTTGTTTGGACTTTTCTGGACTTATGAGTTTCAACTCTCCTCATTCCTACAGCCATCTGTCACTATCCAATCAGCTCAGTCCACTCCTCAGTCACCAGTCACTCAGCTCCTGATCTGCTCCACCTGCGGATATCAATCAGTGTCAACTCTGCTCACTCGTTCCCCTGCCTACTTATACCTCCCTCATGTCATCCAATCACTGCCAGAACATCTCATCTTGCCTCATGTGCACTGCTGCTGTGTTTCTACCAGTTCCTGATAACTAGACTCTATTTCTCTGTTTGTGTTCAGCCCTCACTGATGTGTGTTTCCAGTGTCAGCGTGCTACTCGAAGTCTGCCTTGTTCCCCATGAGTTCCAGTTGCTTGCCTCTGCCCGTCCTGGTTGTTCCACGGCCCGCATCGTCTGTTCTGGTCAGCTCGTGCTTTCATCTCTGGTTCTGATCAAGTCTGGTTCTGCATGCCTGCCTGTCTTGTCAGCCACTACTCATCAGTCAAGTTTGTTTCTGTCTGCCCGCATCATCAGTCACTATTCATCCATTTCAATAAACCTTTTAAAACATTACTCTGTGTCCGGCTGAATATCGGGTTCACCAGTACTATTCATTACAATTTGCTGTAAATACAAATCTGAAAAGTGTTGACTGCATAGGTATTAAGCATCATTGAGACAGACGTTTGGAGAATCACCTTTTTGACATAATGGGTAGGTTGTTGGTAGGACCAATGTCCAGACAGCAACTCGGGAGCATCATGGTGAATGAAGGATAAGAATAGCAAGAATAAAACAGACTTACAGTGGGCATGAGGATAACAGGACGAGGAACATGGGCAGAGAACTGGGCAGAGTAACAGAGGACTGGAGTACATGGAAATTGGAGAAGTAAAAGGCTTGGAAATGAAATAATCCAGTGAAGAACAATGGGAACCGGTGAGCATATATACTGAGGGACAAGTGGAGAATGGCATTGAATTGGCATGAGGAGAGTGAGGAAGCGAGACTAATGATCATGAATGAAGCTAAACAAATAGACAAGAAAACTATCAAACTAAGAGGAAGATCTAACAGAGATCTAACGTAAAGAACCATAGAATACACAGCGACCAGAAAACAAAAAAAATAAGTAAGAAACTTTACTCAAAAGAATAAACTAATAAAATGGCACCAAGAGAACATAAACAACAGGACAATTATGAAAACAGAAACACAATAGAAATCTGTTCATGATACTTTTTGCTATAACTGTAAGTCTTATCCCACTTAACGTTGTATAGAGAGAGAGCGGGAGAGTTGCGACACTCTTTGAACTCACCAAAACCCAATCACGTAGTTCATGTAGCCCTGAAAAGTTTCAAACATGTCAGCGCTGTCAATCAGTTTGAACGGCTGCTGGTGGGCCAGAACCCAAAAAAGCAACAAATTTATAATTTCCCGTGCAATTTTCGGCAATTATTCACTATTAATGTGCTCTGATTTCTTCACTGACTGTATTTTATCAAAGCATTTTATTCGGAGCGTGTCACGTACAGTGAGTTCAATAAAGTTATTTTGTACTGACTGATCTGCACATGTGCATTGCTGTGTTACTGCAGAAGAACGAGAATAAAGTTACAACGGTGCTTGAAACCGAACTAAGCTGGTGTCTGCATTGCCTTCTTCAGCTGAGCTTTCAGAAAAACGCCACATGGTGTCAGAAGTCAAGCTTATTAACCCCGCTCGTGGCAAGTCTGTGTGCATCGTCATGGCTAAGTTTTCCCCTCCCGAACCGAGGAAGCTTACCAAGGAAGACGAGACAGTTCAGGTCAGTACATTGATTTATTCAATGGGAGTGGAGGCCGAGCACATCATCAAGTCGTTCACTTTTACTACTGCGAGGGATGAAGATAAGTATGACGTCATGCTTGAAAAGTTTAATGACCACTTTATTCTTAAACGAAACGTCATATTTGAGAGAGCCAGATTTCACTGCAGAACGCAGTAAGCTAGCAAAAGCGTGGAAGCTTTACAAGCTGGCAGAAAATTGTTTTTTTGTAGCTTAAAAAGAGGAGCATCTGAGAGACAGAATTGTCATCGCAATACATGATAAAAGCTTGCCTCAGAGAGTTTAACACATAAAATGTTTTTATCCAGTCCTACAAAAGAAAGTTTTGACTATGGAAAATAAATTGGGACATAGTTTTACTAAAGATCAGATGAAGGGTACTGGCATGAAGAAGACTAGAGGCATTGGATGGAGGAAACGCACACAACTCCATTTTTCAGCGGGCTCAACCGGCTACATGCTTCAGGACACAAGTCTCCCTGTCCATGACATCAGAACCCAGTAAAGAAGACTGCAACACATTAAGCTGAAACCAGGTGCCTTAATTCCGGAGGAAATGGCAATCACACCAAGCGTGGAGCTTTACCCAGGATCAGGGAAGCTTTTTGGATGTGACATTGCCTGGGCATAAAGGAGAACAGCAACACATGCATGTGTTTTTATGTCGGCAGGAAGCACAACAAGATGGAAGCAAGTGGTGGCTTACCATTTCTGTGGCAATTCCACTAATGAGGCAAATTACAAGCCAATCATCTTCGAAATCATTGAGAGAGCAGCTTCCATAGAACCTATTGTGGTAAACATCACCACTGTCGGGCAATCAAATCAAGCTATGTGGTGGGCTTTTGGAGTGGGCCAAAGCAAAATCTATGTCCATCACCCAACAAGACCAGACAAAAGGCTGGGTAAATGTTGACAAAATGTCCGGCCATCACACAAGGCCTTCAGTCTAGTTCAGAAAATTGAGGAGTTTTTCCAAACAAGGTCCGGTGCATCCTCCAGCGAGCTCTCAAAGGCCACTGATACTCTAAAGAGAGAAGTCTATTAGAAAACATGCTCCGTTCATGTCAGGATGTGCAAATAAAAAAAAACAGCTTTACAAAAATGTTAAATTCATTATAGAAAACAAAAGCAAATGAACAGTCTTGCGGTCAATACCAACTTTGTGAAGGTTATGGTGTTACAGTGCTGTTGTTCAGACCTATTGATTCAGCTTTTATTATGTTGGAGGAGAGAAAATGACATCTTGTTACCTTGGTTATCCTGTGTATTTAACAGGCTTCAGCAGGTCATTGAAGTGAGCCTCATGTGGTTTAACTGAAAAAATATGAAATAATTACTCATCTTCACAATCACAATTTTCTTTACTAATAATAAAGATAAAAAGCAAGCACAGTTATGTTGCAATGTCATCTCTGATGGACTATCTGTAAAAGGATCTAGATCAAACTAATTTAACTATGTCAATCTCACAGAACAAAAGCTAAACATGTTTTCTAGTTGAAATAGTTTAGTAACTGGAAATAAAAGGTCTGTCAAGGTCTATGGACACAGCAACAAGTAGAGACTTTTCTTCTGAAGAATTATTTTGTCCTCTCTGTCAATTGGAGCCTCCACTCCACACATTCACTCTCACTGCAGCTGGAACTACCTGCAGCTGGAACTATCTGCAGCAGAAACTATCTGCAGTTGGAACTATCTGCAGATGGAACTACCTGCAGCTGGAACTACCTGCAGCTGGGACTACCTGCAGCAGGAACTATCTGCAGCTGGAACTATCTGCAGCTGGAACTACCTGCAGCAGGAACTATCTGCAGCTGGAACTACCTGCAGCTGGAACTATCTGCAGCAGAAAATATCTGCAGTTGGAACTACCTGCAGCTGGAACTATCTGCAGCAGAAACTACCTGCAGCTGGAACTACCTGCAGCTGGAACTACCTGCAGCTGGAACTATCTGCAGCAGAAACTATCTGCAGTTGGAACTATCTGTAGCTGGAACTACCTGCAGCTGGAACTACCTGCAGCAGGAACTATCTGCAGCAGAAACTATCTGCAGTTGGAACTATCTGTAGCTGGAACTACCTGCAGCTGGAACTACCTGCAGCTGGAACTATCTGCAGCAGAAACTATCTGCAGTTGGAACTATCTGTAGCTGGAACTACCTGCAGCTGGAACTACCTGCAGCAGGAACTATCTGCAGCTGGAACTACCTGCAGCAGGAACTATCTGCAGCTGGAACTACCTGCAGCTGGAACTACCTGCAGCAGGAACTATCTGCAGCTGGTACTACCTGCAGCAGGAACTATCTGCAGCTGGTACTACCTGCAGCTGGAACTATCTGCAGCAGAAAATATCTGCAGTTGGAATTACCTGCAGCTGGAACTATCTGCAGCAGAAAATATCTGCAGTTGGAATTACCTGCAGCTGGAACTACATGCAGCTGGAACTACCTGCAGCTGCCACTATCTGCAGACGGAACTACCTGCAGCTGGAACTATCTGGAGCAGGAACTATCTGCAGCTGGAACTATCTGCAGCTGGAACTACCTGCAGCAGGAACTATCTGCAGCTGGAACTACCTGTAGCTGGAACTATCTGCAGCTGGAACTACCTGCAGCTGGAACTATCTGCAGCTGGAACTATCTGCAGCAAGAACTATCTGCAGCTGGAAATACCTGCAGCTGGAATTACCTGCAGCTGGAACTATCTGAAGCTGGAACTATCTGCAGCAGGAACTATCTGCAGCTGGAAATACCTGCAGCTGGAATTACCTGCAGCTGGAACTATCTGCAGCTGGAACTATCTGCAGCAGGAACTATCTGCAGCTGGAAATACCTGCAGCTGGAATTACCTGCAGCAGGAACTATCTGCAGCTGGAACTACCTCCAGCTGGAACTACCTGCAGCTGGAACTATCTGCAGCTGGAACTATCTGCAGCTGGAACTACCTGCAGCTGGAACTATCTGCAGCTGGAACTATCTGCAGCTGGAACTATCTGCATATGACTTCCGCATTCCATTCTTTCTATGGAAGTCTATGGGAGTGTTTGTACTCTCTCTCATCCCTGACCGGGCCTTTCTAACTTATGGTTATTCCGTTTATGGTTGTTGTCCAGTTGGAAGGCATCACACTTTCATAAAAGCCAAATGTGTGTAGATTATTCCACCTGAGCTTTAGGTCTCTGCAACTCCTCCAAAGTGGGCTTCTTGGCAAGTTCTCTAATTAAGGCTTTTATTTTCCTGGACTGTCAGTGAGGTGGACGGCTATGTCTTGGTAATTGTTGTGCCATGCTTTCTCCATTGGGGAGTGCCCCATGAGATGTTTAAAGCCTGGGATATAATGTTTTATCACCTAACACTGTTTTAAACTTCCCCGCCACTTCATTTCTTTCTTGTAAGCTGTGTTCATTAGTCTTCGTGATGCTGTTTGTTCACAAATGTTCTCTAACAACCTCTGAGGCCTTCAGAGCACAGCTGCATTATACTGAGATTAAATTGCATACAACCGGACTCTGTTTACCAATTAAGTGACTTCTGAAGGACCAATCTAACTTTATTTAAACACAGAGGCCAAAGTGATAGATAACACTAATAGAATGCATACAATTTAAAACCATATAGCATTTTTTTAAAAGTTTGTTGTTCTAACGTGACAAAATATGGAAAAGTGGTATGAATACTTTGGCAAGCCACTATTTTGTTGTTTTCATCGTCTTTTTGCCCTCTCCCACTTTTAAACAAATGCACTATATAAAGTTATGTGTACCTACTCTAAATAACTTTAGAGGCACAGCCATTTGTATATCTTTTCTTTAATGGATATATTAACATCAGGTCTTTAAAATGCGGCACTACACTATGCAAATCAAAGCCGTATAGCAGAGCTTTGATTGTCCAGAGCAACAAAACTTCTTCAGGAAGTATCCATACATGTCCTACCTCAATGGTTGCAGGTGGGGCAGCATAATGACAATTTGCCGGCTGAAAGCCAAAGCAGTCCTTTCAATCTTTTCTCTGTAGGGATTGTCCACTCAATTCTGCCAGCCAACTACTGCAGTGCAAGTGCTGCAGTAACCTTGACAGAATCTGACCTCTGCAATTCCAATTAGGATTATTTAATTTATTTCTGTTATTTCTTATTTTCTTGAATCATTATTACCAAAAATTCCACTACAGTTTAAAAACATTTAACTAATGGTCTTGCTGCTGTCATGGGCTTTATGGTTGGTCTCCCTGCAAAAGCAGCATCTCATCCTTTCACTCTATGGATAATGCTATTCCCTTTCCTATTCTTACCCTGAGGTCCATCCTCTTCAGGTCTTGCCCAGCGAAAACTGCTGCCCACGGTAGTCTGTCCACCCTGTGCCCTGGCTGTCAGCTTTCCAGGCAGGCTACGTTGACAAGGGGAGGCCACTCGGGCTGTCTGTCATGGGGTTATTCTCGGGGCGGAGACGGTTCAGCTGATTCGCTGACACCGGCTGGTGTGCGCAGGGGCTGGAAGGGCGGCCGTTTGGCGGGGATTTACAATGTGTGTATGTGTACGCATTTGGCGGGGAGCTACCAGGGGTTAGCCCTGCCAGATGACAGGTATGAGGGAGGCGGGGAAAGAGTATCAAGGCAAAAACACAGAAATACAAGGCTATGCACCAAAACACACCTAGAATTTGTTCACTTATGTTGAAGGACAATAAAGAGGGTCGCAGACCCTTGATGCACAGCTGGAAAGAAAAGCATGACAACTTTAAAGGACAAGGTAATCCCATTTTTTAGCCTTGTTTTAGAGTCACAAAACCTAATACTTATGAAACACAATTCGATCACGAGCATTGTTATTATTTTTATTTTTTAAGTAAAATTCAAGTTTTATCTGTCACAGATCATAACATGGCGTATGCCAATTTAAAGATGCCCTTAGCTATGGCCATAAACACAGAATAAATTATTTTTCACGAAACAAAAAATTAATAAATAAATAAAACAGATACAGTGACTGTTTGTCCTTGAAAGATCATCTGTAGAGTAAAACATAGTGAGCTTTGTGAAGGTAAACAAGTGAAGAGCCCATATCTTTCCTCATTCACATACATTGGAGAAACCTTTCCCCCCCAGAATTATTTACTATTTCAAATCATGTGAAAGAATGAGAAGCAACAATCTAAATGCGAGGGGCCAGGAAAAAAACACACGCTGTTCTATGATTAGGACAGGTGACTCTAGCAGGGAGTCAACAGACAGGCCACCGTGGCAACCCCAGCTGTTGTTTGTGAGGATAAAGTTTACCAGGCAAGAAAATGTTTGTTTACTTTTACCTTTTCTCTGTCCTCTGTGAGTTCAAAACATCTGCATGGTGCAGAATCAACATGTTTAAAAAAATGGGCATGAGCTATCTTCAGAAAAATGCAATGAATGCTTCATTACTGTAGTATATTTTTAACTGTATGTGTGTTTTTGACTTTATGTGTAAAACATAATGATTATGTTGAGATTACGTAGGGCTCCATAAAAATGTGAAGTCGCATTTAGGCTGGAGACTCTTCTATCACTGCTTTCCTCTTGGATGGCCTTTGTGCTATCCACAGGCCTGAGTTTAGTATGGGGTGCCATTTAATGGACCAAACATAACTAGTTTTCTTAATTGAAATTTCCAGTTGTTTTCTTGGCTGGCTTGTCCAGAAAATGCTTAACGCATTGTTGTTTTGCAAAAGGAGTTCTTTGACTCTTTTGTGCCCTATGCAATTCTTTTGTCAGGATAGGACAGATCTTGACTCTAGACAAGCTTATCAAAAGGAGTCATAGAGAATGTGCATTTGTTGTCATTCTGGAATTTTTAAACTCATTCATTGTTATAGATAGTGCTGTTTCTGATCAAAGTAAAGAAATATCCTGACCCTTGAATTTTCAGGTAAATCTCCAAATGCAGTGGTAAATTGTGCCAAGGGGCAAGGTGTTCCAAACAGCTCCAGTTGCTTTATTCTCTTGGAGTTCTGCCTTAGGGCTTGCAGATCATTCTAGGATTATCAGATGAAGTTTGGCACAATGTATTAAGATGAAGGCTGTGGTTGAAACTAGGTTTTCATCCGACCTATGATGCTCTGTCTGTAGATGTTTCTTGAAAAGGATTAATTGTATATTCTTCCAGATCATATGTCTTTCTTTAATTCCATGCAAACAGTTTAGCACTGGTTGTGCAGGTGAGTGTGTGCGTGATTGTGCTGTATCTTAGTGTTGGTCTTGTGATGGACTGGGAAGATGTTCTTTCTGTTCCTTAACTTCAACTCCATTGGGATATCCTTTAGTCAAACTGGCTTTAGTCAGCCAAAGTACTATTTTAACGCCCCGCAGGCATTTATCCCCTGAAAACTCTGGTGCTCCTGAAATGTTTTTATTTTAGGTTTTCCGTCACGTAAAACCTCTCGTGGCCTTAACTTGACATAGGATATGACTCTGCACCTTCCTGGTTGAGTTAATGGGAACCTATGAATATGCTAATCTGGCCCCACTAACACCTACACCTGCCAGCAGTTCTGGAAAGTCTCCTCGGGCACTGCTACACTGGCTCTGCTATGTATGCAGTGAGGTTGGTTTCTTCTCCTCGCCTTTCATGTGAAGTCTAGGTTCATGGAACTGTTGTTCATGAAACAGAGGCTCTAGATATATCACATATATTACAATAAAACAAATTAAAAATACATTTTTTCATCCATATTGTTTAAGATAAAACACTATTTTTCATTTTTTAGTTGTTTAGAAAACATGAAAATATCGTAGCCAATGTTGTACTTTACAGTCATTTAAAAAAATGCAAATGAAAGAGAGTGCAGACATTAGTAAACTTTTTACTGCTTCAGATATTACTGTATATGAAATTCAGAAAAAAGTGCTATGTTTCATTCAAAACCCCCCAAAAAAGAAATAGAACAACCTTTTTCTATTGAACTATTAAAAGACCTTCCTCTTATTTATTTTTACTGTAAGGCACAACATTGAAGGCCTGGGTGTAGCTAGTGAAATTGAAACAAATGTGGATAATCACCGTTAATTTGTGATTTAACATTAGTCAGGGTGGTTTGGATAGCTGTTTTCCCTTAATACATGAAATCAAAATTTGAAATCTCCATTATGTGTTCATGCAGTTTATCTTTGTCTGATATTGAAATTAGTTTGATGATCTTCATTATTTAAGTAAGAAAAAACAGAACAAATCTGTAAGGAATTTGATAATTTTTCTTGGTAGTGTAACTCCTGGCAGCAGACTGCAGTTTGCCCCCAGTTGGATTCCTGCTAGTGGGCGGGGAGCAGACATCTGTTATTTTAGCTATATGGTGTCTATGCCATCGTAGGGACCACTATGACTCCTGAGGAATCCTGTGGCACTTTTCAGTCTCCTTTGGGAGACTGGCTGGCTTCATGATCCAACAGACTCTCAATGTATCAACAGAGTAATTTTAATGTTCTTGACTGTTGTTTTAGATTTTACAAGTGTAATACTGTACCCTTGGTGAAAATGCATTTTCTATCTGTTAGAATAGGATAATCCCTTGATCTCCATAAGAAGGTTTCAGCAACATGCCAATGCTGACTTTAGCCACAGGAGCCAGGACAACCCAGGCGCCAAGGGAACCCCACTCCACTCATGTGGTGCCAGCACTTAAACAAACAGGGTTGGCTTTCAAAGACAAAAAGGGAAACGTGGTTCCACTGGACTCCTGGTCAAGTACTTTTGTATCAGTCATAAACCTGTCAGTCTCCATACACATAGAAATATTATCAGGTGTTACTGTTGGCGATGAGGGAGGGCAAATATCTAATTACCAAGCTACATTTTTCACACTCCTTTAACTTTAATGCCTTTTTACATGTTTCAGCAAAAAACGCCAATGTTTATCTTTAGGCTTTGGTGTGATTGACCAAAAATCTGTTTGGAAACTTCCAAACAGGCTTTCTTTCAACAATGGTTTTATCCTTGTCACTCATCCATAAAGAACAGAATTGTTAAACAGCTACAGAATCTCCCACCTGAGCTGCGGAGCTGCAGCTCCTCCAGAGTGACCATGGGACAAAGTCCTTCTATTGTCTTCCTTCTATTGCCAGACAATGGGATAAGCAGTAAGATTTTTAAGGCCATATTGGGGAATTCTTTAGACTAACCCTGATCTAAACGCCTTTACATCCCTCTCCCTGACCTGTCTTGTTTTTTTTCCCCCTTGGTTTCCATGACGCTGAACAGCTAGACATCTAACGAGATCAAATTACACACCTATTTACTAACTTGGTGACTTTAAAAGGTAGTTGGTTGCACCGGATTTTAAGCAGAGGTGTCACAGTAAAGAGGGCTGAAAACTATTGCATGCCACTTTCCAATTGTTCTATAAAAAAGATGTGTAGTTTTAATTCCACTTACAAATATGTGTTATATTGTTTCTCTTTCACATAAGCAAATAAAATGCATTAAACACAAATTTTCTGAATTATTCTAATTTAAGTGAAAATCTATATTTTAAATCCATTATGTATTTGTTATAATTTCTGTGTGTTACATCTTGTTTAAAAAAACATGCACTGGTAATATTTGATCATTCCTGAACACTCACACATACTTTGTGCTGAGGAGCATTTTTTTTTTCTGTCCTTACCTTGGACCTCTATTATCATCTTGAGAGTTTCTCAAACCTATTTTAGATAAATGACAATTGACTCCTTTTTTAATCTATAATAGAAACAGCATCCCGAAACTGCAAATGAGACAGAGTTCAGACATTAGTATTCTGTTAATTTGACCCTAGGCGCCTCTATGCAATCAGATCTGAGGCAAAGCACTTAGCCTATGCTAAGGATTAATGACGGCCATCTAAAACAATTTGGGAACCAATCAGTTGAACTGAGGAGGGTAAATCTAATATGATAATTTATCTGCATCAACGCTACTTGCCTGGCAGGGTGGAGTATGCTAATTATGCGACCCTTACCTAGTGACTGGATGCACACAGCTGGGTGTGCCGGCTCTGGCTCTCCTATTAGGGAACTTTGAGGGACTTTAGAGTTTGCTGAGGCGAATTCTCCTTGGAGGGTGATGGGAAGTGAACCCCGTCGCTTCACACTGAGTTCAGTCCTGCTTCCCTCAACCCCTCCATTTCAATTTCCATAATGTGCCCGCCTCCAATGACATGACAGCAAGGCGCAAATAAGTGCCTGCGTTGGTTTCAGATAGAGATGTAGAGGATAGCGGCTTTAATATGGTTGGAAGGCCTCCCCAAGGGACCATTTTTGCCACTACAGAACATCAGTTACACAGTTACGACAATAGTCTCTTAATTGATTCGTTTAATTAGCCTGAGATGGTGCTAGCACTCTGGCTTGTCATCCTTTATCATAGGGGGTCTCCGCTGCAGAAAGCACGGCCAGTCTCTCACCCCAAACCAGTCAGACTTCTATTAAAGTGTAATTATATGTAAATTAAAACTTCTTCAAAACCCTTTGCATGTTGACCATGGAAACAAGACTGGTTTTTCATCTTTGAATTTAACTGATGAAAACAAAGTGAGAGAGCATTTTGAAATTAATAGCCTTGAGGTTTTTTGTTTTGTTTTTTTGGGTAAGTCGCTGTGAAGTATGTTGAAATAATTCCCTTTTTTCTTTTTCTTTTTCTTTTTTGGTGGAGAGGTGACTTGATATGTTTTACGATTGCTGAGGACCCTCAGCCAAGTTGAGTCTACAGAAGAAGCATAAGGATCAAGAGGCCTGTATGGGGGTATAAAAGAGTTTCTATTCAAGCTTAGTCCTCTCAAGAATAACATGAAACCCTTTTAAACCCTATACAAGCACTCCCCCTCTCTTCAGCCTGTTGTTTACCATGGGCCTTCTTGCTAAGAAGTTGGAGCTGCACAGCAAAGAGTGTGGGGAGTGATTACAACTTCCTTCGGTGTGAATGCTGCAGATGTCGGCCCGGCCTCACTGAAGCAGAACAATGCCCTCAAAGGCGTCCAAACACAATGGGTCTTTCTCGTCTGCCGGAGATGTCTCTCTATAGCAGCTTGCGGTGCGGGGATGCTAAGCAGGTGGCACCCAGAAAAAGAGACAGAGACGGCCCCTGCTCTTTCAAGTTTCCCTCAGCTGAAAAGCATCAGCGGGGACGTGTGTGAAGGAGTCGGTGCGGATTGCTTCTGTGGTCAGTCTGGGCATTAGCGTTCGGAGGTGTCATTTAGCTGTGGATTAGCCGTGCACTCTGTTCACTGGGGATTTTCTCCCATTGATGGGCCATGGAGGGAAGCTTGGCATTGATGCTTGCTGCCGACTTTCCCTCTGATCTTTCAAAGCTTGGCTGAAGATTGAGAGCTCTTTCACTCTTATAAGGAAGTTATAAAGTCCCACAGGCCTACCCTTCCCCTCAAATGTGTTTGTTCATCTTATCCCTCAATTTCTTCTGATTTGGAAGAAAAAACAACATTTGTTACTGATTTAATACATTGTGATCATTTAAAACAAGGGATGCAACAATCCAGTGCAGGACACTGGATAACACATGATAAAAAACTCAGATTTTCTTTCCCCCAAAAATAAAGAATATACAAATCTCAAATCTATGATTTCAAGAATCTGTTTTCAGTACGTGTCTAATTCTAGGTCCTGAAGCAATAAAATAGTTTCCCTTTTTTGTATTTTCACTCAGAAAAAGTAATTAAAACTTTTATTGATGATGTTTTATTGTTGTTGCTTTATTTTCATTTGTAATGTGACCATGAGTGTTTTGAAAGGTGCTTCTAAATAAAATGTATTATTATTATTATTATTATTATTATTATTATTATTATTATTATTATTATTATTATTATTGTTATTAGAACAATGGCAAGCAAGTCAAACAAAGTAAAGATGGAAACTGGTGTTTCTGGGTCCATTCCTTTCAAAGTCTGGCTGATTTTTGAATGTATGTATTTATTTATTAATATTTTCTTGTCTTTGCATTTCAGGCACACCATATGGTGAAGCTGGTTGCTTACATGCGCCAGGGCAGTTTTACTCAACAAAAAGGATATTTCCAAACAGAACCCCAGTGGCATGATTAACTTCAATAAATCAAGATTGCGTCGGCATCAAAGTAGATGTCAGTTCGTTTTTTTAAGATTCCACCCAATCCTTGTGTCTCTGTTAGCTCACTGCATACAGAGCACTCATGTGAAGCTAGTGTGGACAACTTAGATTACATCATGCATTTTGCTTATTAAATATGCATCGCACATCCCCTCGGCTGCACTCCTCCTCTTGTGCTCGTGGTCAGTATCACACCATGGAGAAGCAAAACAGGAGCTTGTGAATGCATGTTTTAAAACTGCTAGTCAGTTCCCATCATCTATGTTAAGGGGCTGGTCAAAAAGATTTGGTTTGTTAGTGAAAGTCACAACTCTAGCATAAAGACCAAACTCTTAACATAACAGAATCAAGTATCCCCAGCAAGAGTTTTCTCTTCTCATTCATAGCAAGGAGTCGGCTCTTAAAGCCTTACGTACATGGAAGAACTGAGAAATGTGTTCTCTCAGAAAAGAAAAGAAGATTATCATTTTCTTCTGGCCCTGGTTTGAGAGTTGTCACAGCTTATTGTCAATACATCGACTGGGCAGAAAATCTTTCTCATGTGGGTTTGGAGGAGTATTGAAGTGTGTGTGGTTAACATGGAAAAAAGAGAAAGGTTGTCATTCCTGCTTTTCTATGGGAGGCCTTATGAGGACTTCTCAGGAGTCTAGTGCTTGAGTTATTTGTGGAATATGAAATACAGAGCGACCTATAGGGCTTTAAATCAGACTTGTTCGCAAACAACAGACCACTATAGTGGAGATACTTTAGATTCTTACACTGAAATGCCATCTAAACTCATTGAAAACTGTGAAATGCTTTGACTGTTTAGTGCCATTATGAAACAGATCAGAATGTTAGTGTCATTACCGACTGATGGTTTGCCAGTTATCATTTGCTTTTCTGCTGTGCACAAAAAATGCACAGCACAAATCTAAACCTAGAGGGCTTTTTCTAGGTTTTTGTAATTAACTGTTCACCAGCCCTATCAGTCTTTATTAGTGATCACAACAGAGAAAATCAAGAGCTACTCCTTTTTTACTTCAAAATAAGAGCCTCAAACATACATACAAGAGCGTGTCTATCTCATTGTGCACATCTTTATAAGTAGGGCTCATATTATCTAATTATGCTTGTTTTAAAGCTAATATTAGGGTGTTTTAATAGTATCTTGTTACACCCCTATTAAAGACAATAAATACAGTCAGAGAATGCACATTTACAACTGTAAGATAAAATAATAGGCTTCTACTTGACTGTTTCCCACACCACATGTTTGTCTGTGTACCCAAAATGAAGGCACCCCGGTCTTGCGGATTCGCAGATTTAATTATGACAGCACAAATGTCCCACCGTGTGTTTACCACAAAGAGTCCCTCTCCATGGAGCTGAATAATTTGCTCAGTGCTACCCCAACTGCGTGGCATTACTGCGGTTTTTCCTGGGCCCAGAGGAGAGCAGTGGGGACCAAATGAAGAAGAGTCACCTGGTGTCTCCTTCCAAGGTCTCACAGAGTTAACATGTAATGAATAAATTAATATCTAATGAAGGAAGGGGGGCACCATTACACTCACCCTCCATTTGTGCCATCAGGGAAGACGGAGGTTGAATAAACTAAAATGCTGCGAGTTGACAAGCAACACGAGAGGACAGAAAAAAGTGGGGCTAAATACTTTGTGTGTCCTCCTACTGTGCTTATTTGAGCAGAAGTTAATGTCATCTGTACTTTTTTTGGTCATTTTTTTCATTTCTTGCTTTATCTTTCATCACGATGTGATCTTATAACAGATTTTTTACTCTCAGAAGTGGAATGGCATTTTATAAATAAGCTTTTTTTTTTTTTTTTTACATACAGAGCAGTAATTTCTATGTTTTCCCCCTCCTCAAACACAAAAAAAACCTGGTATTAATTAGGAAAATCCACAGGGCTCCTTCCAAATTCTTGATGTTCACATATGATTTTCCAACAAATGCCTCTGTCTTGCTCTCTCGCGTGCTCTGTGCCATTAGCAGCCAACATTAACCATCTCTTTGTTACAGGAAAACGTACAGTACGACGTCTGATGAATTATAGCCGTGAATCAGTGTGCCTACAGATATACCTTTCATGTACCTTTTGTCATTGAAGGATTTAATGCGTCATTGGCACATGTGCAAGCCGAGCCCTGCTGCGCTGTTGCTAATGTCGCAGCCCCCCCGTGAGAGTACATTATCTCTGAGCCTTCCTATTATTCTGGAACAGTCTTTGACTTCTAATGTGCCTATCTACACTTCCCTGGATATTGAGCGTTATTATGAAGCAAACTAACACTCCATTATTCTCCTATCTTGTCATTACAACAAGAAATACTCCATTAGTTAAAGCTCTCCAGTTTGGCCCTGTTAATTTATGTGAATGTCAGTTTGCTGTCCCACAAACACAAAGACACGATTTGTCTGCAGAGAGGGTTTCGTCTCAAAGTTTTTCGCAAACATCCAGATGCTCAGAGGCAGAAAAAGATCCAGCATAAAAATATGGACCTGGCTTGAAACAGTCTTGTGTCTTCTCTTCCAGCTTTCACTGATGATGTGTTGGGGAAAAAAAACTTGAAAAAGATTAGGTGGGACAAGACTAAATAAAAAAAAAGCAAATGCTAAAAAATTTGTCCTAATTCTATTGTTTGCTTGACATTTAATTTAATTTACCAACAACAACAACAAAAAAAAACACATTTCAGCCACCCTCTTACAGGTAACTCCCAAATTATTCCTGCAGATTTGGATTTAAAATAAATATGTTTGTTTATAATATAAATAAGACTGGAATCTCACAAAATATAATAAAACAATGTAAAAGGAATACCACTTTTACAAGAAATATCTGTGTTTTAGTGTAAGTTTTATTTCAAAATGGTATGTCAGAAATTATTTATACATTCGGATAAATTGGAAGCCTCCTTACCATCAAACTAATCTTTAGCTCTGTCAACAGATTTGTTTTTAGCTAAACACTGAGTTGCTTATGGTTTTGGCGTTCTGATACAATATAGATTGGTACTGATCTGAAGTTTTGGCCATAACTTCAGATGTCTCCAGGTCTTCTATTAGCAACAGACTTTATCAGGAGAGTAGTGTCAAGTTTGAAGAAATTAGGGATAAACCTGAAACAGCAAACGCTCTGCAGATATTCCCTTCCCTATTCTTTTGATTGATATCTCCAATATTTGAAAATCCTATGTGCTCCATGGCAGAAAGCAGAAAACATTTGCAGATTTATTTTGGTTTTGCTCTTTTGTCACAATGAAACCTTTCAGATCACAGAAAATTCAGACAAAGATAATCAGAGTAAATCCAAATAGCAGTTTGGAAAGGATGATTTCATTTATTAATAGGACGGAACCGACACAAAACAACATAATTAAAGAGCAATTCCCACCTCCAGTCGAGAGAGGGATTCAATGTGATTAATCACATTTCAGAGAGTGACAAAAATCACCATTGACCTAAAAGAACACAAAGAAATCATCTAAAAATCATCTAGATTATGCCGCAGACCTTTGGAACAATATGAAGTTTATTACAGTGACATAAGGGGAACATTTTCGAAGGTGCCATTATACTGTATGTGGTACTAAACTAGCACAATATTTTAGGGGAATAAAAAGCATCACACCCAAAGTCAGACATTGTGGTGGTTGTGTGGCTGTTGAGGGCTGCCTTGCGTCCTCAGGTCTGATCATAACTGATCAAATATGAACTCTGCTGCCTAGCAGAAAATCCTGATCCAAAATGTTCAGCTCTGAAGTTAAGCACAAGCAACACCTGAAATATACAGCAGTACAATGGTCAAAGCACACCAGCAAGTCCACCTCTGGATGACTCAAAAAAAAAAAAAAAAAAAAAGCCCTTCATGCTCAATAACAATCGAGTACAGCTTAAAAAAACAATTCTGCAACAAAGAGTGGGTCAAATTTCCTCCACAGTGATGCAGATGACTCACAACTAGATATCACAAAAGCGGGACTCACACCACCACTGGAACAACCAGTTATTAGGTTTGGGAAGCTGTTAATTTTTAACAGCAGGCCAGGACGGTTTTGATTATTTCTCTCTTGGTATACAAAGTCAGAATTTCAGACCGCATTTAAATTTAAAGAAATATAAAGTTTATTTCTTACATGTTTGCTAAATGTATTTTCAACCGTTATCAGCTATTGCTTAAAGAGGAAGACGTGTTTTATGCTTTGCTCACTACGTAAGTGTATTCACATTTCTCAAAGTGCTATAGAAAGGAGCGCACAGTTAACAACAGATGATCCTTACAATGAGTGGAAGTGGCCAGACAGGTTTCTGAGGGTTAAAGGAAAGAAAGGAAGTTGACCAATCAACATCAATGTCTAATACAAATGGTTTAGTTACTAGAGATGAGAGACTTTGGCGTAATTGATTAAACCTCATCTACCCCCAATGTAATATTTTTTTAGTTCCTGTAGGCATTCATTCTGTTTTTGATCATTTACCAGAGTATTGATAAAAGGAGTGCTGATCTGACTATTGCCTAAAACCTCAAAAGAAAAAGATAGAGCTTTCAATAGACGCTGTGCAGAAGACAGTAATATGAAAGAGCGACAAAGAGAGTGATGAGAGATAATAAAAGAATCAGATGCACCACTGTAGATAATATTTTGCTGATATCCTTGAAATTTTGAACTAGTTTTAATGACGTTCTACAACAATTCCCCCCAAAATCAACCTTTCTTTATTTTATGTTTCAGAAAGTGAACTTCATAATCTCAAGAATGATCAGGATGAATGTGACGACACACGTTTTAACAGAAACTTGTTCCACAGGCGAAAACCAAACAATCGGTAAGTGCAGTTAGATTCCATGATATTGAGTGTTAAAGTAAGCTCTTGTTCTCCACAGGAGTCAAAGGAAGCGCATATACTGTAGCTTCATCCAAGATTGCACAGATAATACTCGGTTACAGTGCTTGGAGGTGAAAATATTTTATATACAAAGATATTCTTCTCAGGCTTGCAACGTGAACCTCATGAAACCCACAGGAGGTGTGTGATGTGATACATTGAACTGTAACAGCTGAAACATTTATATTTTGTTTCATTTTAGGGCCTTCTTCGCGTTGTATCCAAAGTTGCATCAAGGCCAAATATATTGATGTAGATATAATTACATCACAGTTAAAGTCTGAATGTAGAACCGTGGGGCTTTTTTTAAATTATCTGGGTTGTGTTTTCTCTGTAGAGAGGCAGGTGCATATTCCTCCGCCCTAGAAAGGCCATAAATCTCTTGCGTTTACAAGGTCAACCATTACGATCACACCAAAAACAACAAAATATGTCACTCTTTTCCCCATTCTGGTGTCGTGTTTGTGCTTTGACATCACGCAGCTACGAGTGATAAATTACACTCACAGTCCATTCTTAGGCAAAGGGCAAAGCAAGGGTCACAATCTTATGGACAGAGGAAACGGTAACGATAAGCGGGGGGTCATCCTTCTGCTGATTCTTTAGGATGGCCCCTCCTCCATCACCTGTCGGTGCCTTACTGTCCGTCTCTAACCAGGGAGGACAGCGGCGAGGAGTCTTCTCCCTCCTGCTCCACAGAGGAGAGGATTTGGCCCAGGAGAACAATAAAACAGTGTCAGTTACTGCAGGAAAATAGAGACGGAGTGAAAGAGGAAACAATTCATCCACAACAGGACACGAGACCGTGGAGGAAGAGCCGTCTTCAAAGATGCAGGGGTGGCTTATCAGAATAGTTTAGAGGTGGCGCACTTCAAACGGCTCGGCGCGGCTCCCGTACTGAGCCGTTTTTCCTGCTATTCATGTGGTTCGGTTTTGGGTTGCTATAAGTAGCCTGCATCCTGTCCCTCTGTGGTCTCAGGTGGATACGTTTTGTTTTTGTTGCTGGGGCCAGGCCTTTAATGGCTCTCTGTGCTTCCACTGCTACTGTTGGCAGGGCTGACTGATTGGCTTGTTAGCAACGCATGTATCAAATATGAGATCCTCCGAACTCTTTTTAAAACTGTTCTCTTGCAGCAGTAGTGCATTTCTAACAAGAACTATTATCCTAATTTACGAGTTTTATTTTGTTGTAAATTATACTTTATTATTGCAGTGGTATTATTACGCCTTGATCTTGTTTACACTAATCAGGTTACAACCCCAAATTCAATTTTGGGGTGACAGACCAACACAAAGTTATGCTTTATTTGGAACAACAAGGAGAATACAAAAATATTTTTCAGCATTTCTCCACAAATTAAAACCAGAAAAAGCTTAACAGGCGCTGCTGAGTCAATTCTTTGTAGGACCACCTTTTGCTGCAATTACAAATAAAACAGTTTTGGAATCGCCGTCTATTTTTGCAAAGTATGTCAAGCTCAGTTGGATCGGATGAATAACATCTGTGAACAGCAGTTTTCAAGTCATGCAACAAATTATAAACAATACGTTATATGACTTTCTTGCAACAATGGCTTTCTATTTGCCATTTTTCCATTAATGCCCAATTTGTGGAGTGCATGAGTGTTTTCTAATAAATGATTCCACCTGAGCTATGGCTCCGTCAGAGTAACCATGGGCTTCTTTGCTTCTTTTTCAATTAACTCCCTCTATTTTTCAGGCCTGCGAGTTCTTTAAAGAATAGCTAGATTTGCTAGAAAGCTTATTCATAGCTCCAGTGTTCCCTTGTAGACTCCAGAAAAAAACATCTAAAAGGTCGACCATCATCTGTGGCATCATGAACTTGGTAGCCCACTTGAATTTTGCAGAAATGTGCCTCAGACCTCATCCGACCAGAAGAAACACAATTTTCTGGTCTGATGAAAGCTATAGAGAAGGTATGAGGACAGCAGCCAAATGGTAAGAGATTTGTCAAGAAATCCTGCTCCTGACCTCTGGACGTGAGTCCTTTCAGCTGCTCTCTTCTTCAGGGATCACCACAGTAAATCTTTGCATCTGGCAATCAGACTTGGCAAAAGTTTTACACCAAATGCCCTTCGCGACGCAACTGGGCTTTGAACCCAGGTCCTCCATATGAATGAAACAGACTTAGCCAGCTGAACCCCAGAGGGACATATTGATTGTTCTTGATTTATAATAACTTCATGCAAACAACAAACATAGCAGAGGTATGTTAGTGGTTTCAGGAGCTGCCAGTGAAAGTCAGGCTGTGACTGCTGCCCAAGGTACTTTAACCAAGTACTTTAACAAAGGCTTATGTGCATATTTTATGTCTATTTGGTTTTTATTTTTAATAAATTTGCTGATTTTTTAAATAGTTTTTGCACTTTGTTATTATGTGGTGTTGCGTGTGTAGCGTTTTGAGGTAAAATGAAATGGATCTACTTTGGAAAAATGCTGCGACATCAAAATATGGTGAAAGCGGAGTGATGTAAATGCGATAGCATTACATACAGGTAGACTCTATTTAATAATTTGCTGACTTCTGATAGCAACTGGTTACATTGAGCTTTATTTAGGATATTAGCGTAAGGGTTGCTGGATACACCTGCCTATCCACTAGTAGGACTTTTTTTTTGTAAAAAGAATTGCATTTTTAAATTACACTTTGAACTGGTCAATTGGATATCCCATTGAAATACATTGAGGTTTGCAGTTGTAATGTGACAAAATGTTAAAAAAAGGGGGCTTTAAGACTATTGCAAGGCACTTTAACTGAAACCACTGGCAGTTTTTGGCAAAGCTGTTTTCTTTATTTACTTGTAGAAAGCTAATTAAGATGGACTGTATGCATTAGACTTATGGTTCATTATAGTTTGCCAATCCTCTTATCCCTGTGTGAGAAAGCATCTGCTCTACAGCCGTACTAAGTGTCACTGTATCCGCCTTTTCCCCCTTGAACCTCCTGGATAAATATAGGCTTGAAGACGTGCCTCCCTGCAACTTCAGCGGACCCTTCCTGGTCCGTCTGTCTACCTCTGGCCTCTCCTTGTGCCCCCACCCCCCTTTTTGTGCCCTTTTCGAAACATCTTGTCCATGTTGATCAGTGGTGGTCTTCTTGTTACCCCTGCTCCGCCTACAACACCCAGATGCACACATGGCCCATTGTTTGGAGCACAAGCCTGATTAGCGTGAATTCACCGAAGTGGCTGGTAAGCAAGCCACTTAGAGGAGTAAATGACCTCTGTGGTGTAATTATGTACAGTCTGTGGTAACCTGGTGGTCTAAACCCGCGACAAAACACGCCTCTGCTCTCTTTGGCCCACCTGTGCCTTTGTTAGGCATCCAGGATAGCCTGACAAAAAAATAGTCTCTAGCCTTCAGCATCTCTGACTGCCTTCCTCTCAACCACCCTTTCCTCTTAATAGCTTTCAACTTTGTCTGGATTTCCTTTCCTCTGGCCTAAACTGTAGGTCAACCGGGCCATTAATTACAGCTTCTGGTGATTATGGAGTGACGGGGAAAGTGGCAAAGTTTGTCTAGCATGCGGTAGGTCCTGTTTATGTAGTATCTCGGGTTAAGTTTGTTCTTGTCATTGTTTCCTTATGACCCATGACTTCAACTGCCCCCAATAAATCATGATAATCATTTGTAAAGGTTCAAGCACTTTCTAAGCTGGTTTTATATTTATTGATATAGTCATGTTTTTTTCCTCTGTCTTAAAATAATTTTTTTATTAAATACATTAACCCATGTTGAAGCCAAGAGGCAGTAAGGACCAATCCAGGGGGGCAAAGTGAGGCATCGACAAACCCTGAGATGCTAACGAGTGCAAACATAGTCTCATATCCTGATTGTGCAGTTGGTAGTGTGGACAATGAAGGCGGGGAGAGGGAAATGTGCACGGCAGCTTTCCATTATGAGATTCTGTGTATTACTGTAATCCAGAGGGCCTCCTGCTCACTGTGGCGTGTGCCAGACTCCTGGGTGGGCAATCTCAGAGACAGTGGGGTGGCCCAGCTTATTTCTGGGCACATTTGGCATGGCCTATATGGCTGTTACAGGAACTAGAAGTGGAACAGAACTCATAAAAAGAGGCTTTGAAATATTGGGGGAAAACTTTTTTAAGGGGTTAGAGGTGAAAGGTGCATCTTTGCTGTGTTTTTGCTTTGGATTTTTCAACTGAAGGTTAACGATACAAAATAAACGAAATAACAGGCATGCAAAATTTAAGAATGAAGACGGACGTAGCATGATTAGTCTTTAGTTACTCCTTTTATCTTTCTTCAGGGTTAGTTGTTAGAGATTCACACAGTAAGAAAGCCTTTCTGGCCCTGAAGACCACCTCTTGAAAGCCAGCTAATCGTCTCAGGGTAGGTACCTGCCTCAGGAGACTCAGAAAACCTTTTAATGTTCTGTCAGAGGGCTTATCCCTGCGCTACCAGGCTGTTGTTGCAGCTCTGCCGTTCACTGAGACAGAAATGGTTGGCTTCCCTCTGGAAATATATCCTAAAACTGTTGAGGTGAATTTGTCCTTCCAAAAATGTTCTTCCTCATTTCCAACCAAAGCCTCACCAAGTTGCCCCTTCCTACTTCCATTTTGTACCTACAATTGGACTATTTGTCATTGCAGTAAAATATTTTCATGAATTATGCTATAAAATAGACAAAAATGTTCATACCTCACACATGATTGAATTCAGTAGTATTTTTCCTGAAAGCTGTGTTCTATTGTTGGGATCAGTTTAAATGATTAATTAGGACCCCTGTTCAGACTTAAACAACTGTAAATGACCTCACGCTGATGGACACTATGTAGTCAGTAATATAAATACATTTTCCTTAAAGTAGGTTATGAGTATATTATAGAAATTTATTATAGATTCTTAGCTGTTAAATGGGTTTAGAAATCTTTGTCTTATGGGTTCGACTACACACAGGGTAAGCATGACGTGCTGCAGGAGATGCACTATTTTGAAGCATGTATTCTGAAATCCTGATACGATTGCTGAAACCAAGATAAAACATAAAAACGAAGAATGAAAAAGTAAATCTAGTTAAATAGAGAAATAATATTTATAATATGGTATCAAAGGCCATCAATCACAACGAGACAATAAATAAGCATAGTTAAAAAGACAATTTCTAAATTAAGTGCAATGAAACTAAATATATATTTATCTTAGATAAAGCCAAACTGGGAAGTCTGCTGAAAGCCGAAAAAGAAGAGTCTGTAGCTGGCTTTTAAAAACGGGTAACAAGTAAAATCCTATACTCACAAGTATGTTTTGAATCTTTTGGGACAAAATGATATTAATAAAAATAAACCAAAAACATTTGTTAGCCAGTTCAGCTCTTAGAAAAAACAGACTTTAGAGGCACATTCCTTACAATAAGTTAATAAATGCGAACACATTGCTTATGTATTAAAATATTTACTGACACTGTAATATTTGACAAGGTAAAACAAAAAGTAGTTGTTGCAGAAAACTTTACAAATGGAAACTCATATCTGAATGACTACAAGATTTTCTTTTACAAGGGTTACACAGAAAATACAGAAACATTGACTTGGAGAAGAATTGTTATTTGGTTTCAGAATCATAAGTTACAAGATGAATGCAAAGTCTGAAAAAATCATTAGGATTTGGACCACAAAATTTCAACAGAACTTCACCATAACAATGGATATTTAGCAGAAAGTTGACTAATGTTATACCCTGCTATGACTGACTTGCATCTTTGTACAAAGTAGGGTGTGAGCCTCCCAGCACTGGGGAGCCTGATTGCCATAGTTACTGAAACAACAATGATGACCGTCCCAAGGTCACAACCCTCCACGACCTGGGTTCAGGGGGAGGTTGTCTGAGGTTTCCTGAAAATAATGGGTGGGAAATCTCCACTTCCCAGACCTCCCAGTAACCCTACAAAGTGGAAGATTTACGAGACCCAACAAGGACTCCCCTGATTGGCTTTATGACTGGACTTCCACTTAGTTCTCTACTAATGTCATCAGGATGTCTTAAACTCTAAACTTTAACTCCAGAGTGAAGGTCTGACACCAGATTACGGAGAGTTGGCTGGATGACTCAGTGCGTGAAACAAAAAGGGTTATGAAAACTGAACGCCACATTAACGCCATGATGCTGTTTTGCTATGCGGCGTCCGGCAGCGCACCTCTGAGCCTTAAAACTGAAATATACAGTGCTTGCTTGGATGAACAGCTGACTTTTACACTATTAGACACGCACACACTCACAGGCAAGAAGTGGCACTAGTGGAGACATGCATGGGTCACCTGGTAGGTCATGCCCCCCCACTGGTCAGCTCTGCTATAAGACTGCATTGATTATGTGCCTGTCTACAAGCATGCAGTCAAGCATGTGTGTTTTAGAATCTGAACATGTGGACACATGTTTTTAGATCTATTTCTGAGTATCCGTACAAGTATGTATTAATCTATTGAGCAGATTTAAGGCAATGACAGACTTAAGACGTTCAGGAGCAACAGTAGTTCCTGTTTTTCAGCTCAGTTCATATCATTAAATTTTAATGAATGAATGACTCCATTAGATTTGGGGTTAGGACCTTTAACAGTATTTTTGAAAATAACTAGTAGACTTAAGTGAAGACTTTACCACTGAATTAGAAATTTAAGCTAATTGATTACCACGAGCTGATTCCAAATATGATGCGCACTCTACAACACTGTAAGAAAAACACACTTCCCTTTGCTCCCAAATTATGAAGGATACCAATATTTCAATCACACCCCTTCCCTCACCCGAACCTTAACCACATTGCACAATCAAAAGTCTCTACCAGCTTTGCACACAAAGAGCCTGGAACTGTTGCCCATCACCTCGAGCTCAATAAAGGCTGAAACAGACCAAACCATCCGATTTGTTTGATCCGACAGAAAGATCCGTACAGATTTTTTTCTGACCTACTGGCTGCGTAGAGGCTCCCTCTATGGGCCACCAA
The DNA here is from genome assembly GCA_037039145.1 of Fundulus diaphanus. NCBI lineage: Eukaryota > Metazoa > Chordata > Actinopteri > Cyprinodontiformes > Fundulidae > Fundulus > Fundulus diaphanus. The sequence continues at coordinate 23,702,885 of CM073132.1, read as the reverse complement.
ACTCGCGAGATTGACACGAGAGTATGTACCGCACATTTTGGAAGTTCCTCAAGTCCGACAGTAAACGTGAAGCGGCAGTTGCTGCTTGATCGCTGTTTCACTTTCATATCTGTTTGTTATACTTCTGAGCTCCTATCATGGGTAATCATTTATGGAAATGTTTTATTCCTTATTTATTGAGTTGTGTGTTATCTGGTACAAACGTGGTGTTTTGTTTACCTTACATTCAGTTTACCTGACGGTGTGGAGATTTGGAGATTTTATTTAGTATTTTCCCCAAAGGGGACATGTGTCCAAAAGTGTCTCACTTCCTGTCTTACTTATGGATTGTCCATCAAATTGCACCGTAGCTCGGACCAAGACAGAGCAGGGGTCTCTCTTGGTCGGAGCTACACAGTACAGCAGCAGAGGACCGCAAGCCAGTCCCTCCGGCTTCATTCACTTCAACCAGATCTAATTGATACGGCGCAATTTTCCGTTGGATCGGACAGCTCGGATGGTCTGGTGCGTTCAGCCTTAAAACTGGAGGGAGAGCATGTGTGAAATTTTCAACTCTTGAGACAAGTTCTCAACTGGAATTAAGCTTGGACTTTGACTGGGTTATGGTAAAACTTGAATTTGCTTTAAACTAATCCATGCTATTGTAGCTCTAACTGCATGTTGTTGCCTTGCTGGAAGGTAAACCGTCATATTTTCAAGCAATTTGTAGCCTCTAACATGTTATCTTCTTGTAATTACCTCCATCCTTTTTCCGATCATCTCCGATCAGCTTCCCTGTTGACATTTATGAAAAGCGTTGCCATAGCATGATGCTGCCACCATCATGTTCCTCACTGAGGAGAGTATTTTTAGACTTATCTGCAGTGTCAGGTCTACACACGCATAACATCATGGTCTCATGTAACAAGAGCATCTTCTTCTGTTTACTGTGTTTACGGTACTGGTAATGATTTCAGTGGTTTCAGTCTTGTTGGGGCTTTTCTCTAAGGGGCAGATTTAAGGAGCGCACAACTGTTGTCTATCCTACCTGAACTGGTGGTCTTTGCAGCTCCTCCAGAGTTACCATGGACCTGTAGGCTGTTCCTCTTCTTGACCATTGTCTGGGTAAGTTTCCTGTTGTGCCAACATACCAACCTACCTTGTATATTTGATTAAACAGTGCTCTGGGTAGATAGAACAAACTTTCTGTAACCCTGCTTCCCTCCAATTTTAACCTCGCGTGTCTGCTGTGTCTTTTGGTTATTGGTGAAGATTGAATTGCTGTATTTATATCAAGTAAGTCCTTTCTGCTGTTCCACAGCAACTCATTACAACTTGCACAGACTCTTGGCAGAGTTTTGACAGCAGATGACCTACCTGGCACAACAGGTATTGAAACCCAGGTCCCCGTTTTAAAAAGATGCACACTATGCCCGCTACACAACAGAGGGACTTGAATCTGGGATTAATTTACACAGTGGTGGATTCTGTTTACAAACTAAGTGTGAGTGGATTGGACTCTTTTTAGGGCAACAAAGACAAGCGGGTTAAATAGAAATGCAGTAAAAAAAAAAAAAAAAACTCCGACCCCCACCCAGGCTTGTGTCTTCACTTAAGTTGAAGATGTACCACCCCATCAAACAGTGAATGAGAAAAAGAAGCAGGGAAACAGCCGGTATATATTCTGTGAGCCAAACGCAGCAGAATGGCCTGTTTATCATGGCGACCCTTCAGCTCTCATCTCTCGTGCTTCGTATTTCATTTGTCTTTCAGCTGTGAAAGAGCGTTATGCAGCTCACAAGTGCTCCAAATGAATACAGTGTGCTAATAGCTGTGAGAAGACACCCTGGGAGCAACCATGAAATATGTGCAAGGACCCGTGACCACTGAGATAATAGTCCCTGACCAGACCACGGATTGTCTGTCCACTCTCTCCTCCACCACTCTCCCGCGCAGGTTTGGAGTGGCTCACATCCAGGACAGATGGTAAGTTGGGGCTTCTGTATTTTATGGCTGAGCAGGGTGTAGGACAAAGCCACATGGGTGATATAAGCATCAACAAAATGTGCCATTCTTCCAGTTAGATTGCAGTTCTCTTTTTAGAAATACACACTTGAGGATCTATTTATTAAATAGGTACAGTGCAGTTTATTTCTAATTATGCAATGCAGTTCATATGCAGGGCTTTTTTTTCTTTTGCTCTGGATTACAAATACATGCATCTGCCCACAGAAAATAACCTATCTTTCTTGTACAGCTTTATAGCCAAGGCACTAAATACTAGCCACAGCAGGGCCGGTGTTGGCTATTTCCTAGCAGGGAGTTTTGTTTGTGGGAGCTTTTTGTGTTCATCTGCCGAACCACATCCAGGGCAGGGAGAAGAGAAGATGGGGGCAGCTCTAATTAAAGCCCAAGGAAGAGTGTCATCTGCTGTGAACTCACAACCAGGGGGGCACAGCAAATCAATGGACAGCCAGCACTGTCATCACCATCAACAGCTCCCGATCAGAGCAATTGGAGGGGAACAAAAAGGAGCGAGAAAGACACTACCGGGAAGCTTCTACCACCTGTGCAGAGCCTGAGAGTGCTGAGGGGGAGAGAGAGAGGGAGACGGGTACAAAGATCCATGAAAAACACAGACCAAATTTGTGACGCCATGGTCCAATCTATTGTGAAACACTGGAGATATATCGTTTCTTAGTTAGGGCTAGCAATTTCGCAATCATCGCCATGGACATCTATTTTGATAAACAAAGATGCAATTCTATGACCAGAATGATCTAAAGACCTTTTAGGAAAATATCGATTTTTTCCCCTTCTTGCTTTGGCTATTGAATCAAACGGCTGCATAGAGCGAGTGCCAATGATAAGTGTTTCTAGCAACAAAAAAAGTGTTTCCAGCGCAAATTTAGACTATTGAACTCTGCAAGTGGTATCAGTACTCTCCTGTCTATGTCAACTGTGCCTCCAGGCCAGAGGGCTGGGGAGCGCCGGATCAGATTCTTACACAAACACGGCCACATAAACGGCATGTTCTCATGGCATTAGCATTCCAAATGTTTTTTTCCAGACGAACGTGAATGCGACTATTTTTGTCTCATAACGCGCGCTCTCAGATAGCCCCCCTTTGAATAAATGAATTCTGACAAGGGGAATCTGCATACAAAAACACAGCAGGTTTGAAGGCAGCGGCTGGTCGACCAGCGAAGGCCTCTGAAGTCCTCTCTGAATCTCTTCATTCATCGCCTGCTCCTTACGGGCCCGCGGCTCTTTAAATGGCCGCCTGTGTTTATGCACACTGGCGGTTAGCGAGGCACACACCAACACATTAAGTCCTCTGTGATTGTGGTTGGCACCTGCAAATCCTTTGACTTGCCTTAATGTCATGCAGAAATGTCTTGAATATCGTCTTAAAGGAAAGTTTAGTGCATTTCAGCACAAATTTACTGATCGTTGTGCCAGACGTTTAGACACCTGTACTGTGCGACGAAACCATTTCTAAACTTCCTACACTTTTGACGTACAACAAGGTTAAAAAGAACACGAGCTGTGTTTGCTGCCCAGTCCTACCCTATCCCAGTATGCTGGGCCAAAAATAAAAAATGTAAACCAAAAGAAAGAAAAAGAAATGGGTTCGAGTGACTAATATATGATACTGAGGCTACTAAATAGTGTTTTGAAAAAATAGCCAATACCTGGATTTCATGTTTGGATAAAAAATATATATTTTTAATCTTCCTTTTCTTCAGGTTCACTGAAGTCTGATTGGATTATTGGCTCAGGTCAGTATTGAAAGCTTTCTTCCTTTCATGAAGAAAATCTGAATTTGAAAACAGCTTTTTGCATTTACTCAGCCAATGGTTTGTTTTCTAATTTGAACCATTTAGGTGTGACAAACAAAAACTCTGTGAGAGGGCAAATACTTTTCAACAGAACTTGATGTTGAAGTCCAAACAAAACATGGCTGGAAACGTGAAGAAATGATGTGCATTTTGTGAAATAAAGTCCTGTCCCAGCTATGAAGTTTGTATCACTTTGATCACTTATAGTTCCAACAATGGGATGAAGGGTAAATTTTTTCGTTGTGCTACTGCGTTGGAAGTGTTGTTTTCCCTGACCTCGTCCTTCTATCACCTGAACATCTGGGGATGCGAGTTCAATCTTATCCATATTATAAGAGTCACAAAAAGGGTGAAGATCTGCTGAGTTAATCAGAAAGTAAGTCGGGCTGCCGTCAGAGCCAGTCAGGCATCTGGCATGCAGTTAGATGAATTAGGTCATTATTGCAACTGTTGTGTAGCACTTTTGCACAGCTCAAGCTGTAGAATTTCTTTTTTTGACTCGTCCAAAACCTCTGTGGCAGCATCGATCAGCTGGAGATTGCATTTCCAGCTGATCGTGATGTGTGGAAAGGATAGTTTACTTTAAGCCAGGTACATTCATATATTGTACAACTTAAAAACAAGGCATGTAAAAGTTTGACACAGGTATGGAGTCTTTTATCAGTTGATATGAAGAAAAATGTCATCGCTTCACAGTTTGCTTTAGACTGAGGCAAATGAACTGATGATATCTCAATTGGTGGTTTTAGGACCTTTGGTACCATCACTTCCTTGCATCTTGCTCTTAAATGCTTGGTGGAAAACTTTGAGACACCATAAAGTGAAGAAAAGGGGGGATGTAAAAGTACATATTAGCCTCATTTAATAAAGTCTCAAACATCATGTTTAGGTTCAAGTGCATTAAGAATGTCCCTTTTACAAAACTCCACATCGGGTCATTGTTAGATTTCCTATTAAAAAAGGTTTGAAGAGGTACTCTTTGACGGGGTTAGGGTTACCTTAAAAACTAAAGATAATTCTGAATATAAAGCAACTGATATGTGATCAAAGTTGAAAAAGAGCAGGACAAAAATATAGATGTTCTCATTTACAGTGTTAATCCATAGACGTGTGTAAAATTTGTTCATTTTGGACTTCTCATTGATATAGTACACTTCACTGAGATATAGTCATATAGTACACTTCACTATCATTGAGAACAATGATAATTACACCTACAAAACATAGCTATTCAGAGGTACACGTGATTCAAGGAAGAGCGTGTGCTGAAAATTACAGAGTACGTTGCTTTCTGAACCGTTGGGCATTTGCTGTACAAACGAGAGCCGTGCTTTAAAATGCTAATTTACCAGAGCTCTCCAGATTGTTGAAAAGATTCCCCATGCTAAATAGGGGGGGGGACAAGTCAACACACGTGTCTTGCTCCATTCAGCATAAACCTCACCTTTCATGCGGCTCAGTGCAACGCTCACAGGCCCGTGCAGTGCTTGTGGGTAGATAGAACAAACTTTCAAAGCAGAACCATCTCCATATGTTCAGCACGATAATCTTTCATCCACCATCCCTGACTTTGGTTCGCTCCCCTCTGCGCCTGTGGCAACAATTTTATTTCTGCATCAATTAGCACAGTGATTAATACAACAAGCAAACAGTTTAGAAGTAATGGGACACAATTAACATCTTTCCCCATCATAAAGGATATGCTAAGTACTCACACCAGTGCTTTCTCTGCCTGGAATAAAGATGTGTTTAGCAGCTAATTCATATGCTCTGGGATGGAAGCGGAGAGGGCCTGGCTTTGAGCTATGCCATCGCCACATTAATCTAATTATACTTAGCCGAAAATGAGTCTCGCAAATCAAGTCTGCATGTGAGACTCTTACACTCCACCCCCACCTTAACACATAGACACACACACGCACAACCACACAAGCCTATATTGTTCCCTAAATGGGTGAGTGAATGAGAATGCCTTTGCTTTCTTCAATGCAAGTGCCAAACCCCCTCTTCAAATGCCAATGTAGCGAGTGAAAGGACGCCATTCAGTTGCTTTGTATCCAAAACTTATTACCGACTTACTTTACTAGCAGCCCCCTTCTCCCTTTTCCTCTTTTGCTGTTTTCTAATTACAAAATCATTGGCGCTGGGAGAGTGTGCATGGGTAAATAGAGCTGTAGGGGCCTGTCATGTGTGTAGTAGTGGAGAGAGGTCCTCGCAGCGCTCGGGGATGAGACGATTTGTTGTGATTGACAGCTACCTTGAGACTGGCCTGATGGAGTTGTCAAAGCTGTATGCTAACAGACTGTTTCCTTACCGCTGCAGATGTACTCTGCTCCGCTGTACTGCACATGCACACAGTCCCGCACACACACATGCACACGCAAGCACACGCACGGCCTTACTTAGCATCAGGCATATCATGGGAACCCAAATATTTAGTGGGATGACGGTTTTTAAACGCCATACGAGAAGAGGATGTCAGATTTCAAATCAAATGTTCCTTTTGGGGTTTCTCTAGTGTAAACAAGCACTTTGTACCGAGGGCTTCGCATTGCCACCTCTTACATATCACAGGCTTGTTTTTTCTGCAAAGCGTAGACTGAGTCTTCTTGGGCTAACACCGGGTGTGTGAATACAATGGCAATCCTACATCTGGGAACTCAGTGGGAAAACTATCCCATTTCTCACTTGTGCTGTCAGAAGAGGGTGTTCATTTTTACAAGGTGGATAGTGTTACTACAAAATGAAGTTGTGCAAAATTCCCTGTGAAAATCGGGTTATGAGCATCAGCGGTGATTTTGACTGGTACTATTCATCACATGGCTCCACCGGGAGTTGGTGGAGCCATGTTTGTTTATGGTTGCCTTTATCCCTTCGAACTAGGGGTGTAACGATGCATCCAACTCATGAGACAACAAGATATTTCTGCAGTAACTATGAAAATACTAAGTATTTATATCCGTATTTATTATCAATATTATAGTGAAGGTTTCACAAATCAAAATCTGTGTTTCAGAGCTCATGTCAGATCTATATTCAGTGTGAGATGTTTTTGTCCATACTTGATTATTTATTACATTGTGTTATTTATGCTTTTGCTATGCTAATTCCTTAGCTAATTCCAAGAAATGCTTTAAAACCTTTATTTTTTTATTTTTTTTTACAAATGCAATCAAGGTTTTATGAAACGTTTTTTAAGGAATCTCTGTTCAGTGTGAACAGAAACTGCTTAAACAGGAACCTCAAGAACTGAGAAAGGTGTCCTCTCTCCTGGGCTGAGAGAAAAGGGTGACGTTACTCTCCTCTTGCAGCTCTGGTTTGTTCATTCTCGCTGCTTGTTCTCTACATCATCTATGCAAAAACTTTGTCATGCTATTTAAAAAACTTCTGAGTAGATATCTAATTCGGTTTGTCTCCATTTTTTGTGTGTGTGAAATATCCTGATAAAGAATAAACTTTATTCTTGTTGTTGCCACATTGAGTAAACAAACACATTTTTAGATTAGATTAGATTCAACTTTACTGTCATTACACAGGTACAGGTACAAGCCAACGAAATGCAGTTTAGGTCTAACCAGAAGTGCAATAGCAGCAAGTGCAGGATAAACAATGGTTCCTTATGTACAGGACATGGGTTATTACTGAATAAATATAGAGATTTCTTGGTTCTTGTGAAGTGTCTGCTGGTCTTAATCCCGTCCAAGTTTGACAAAATGAGATGTGATCAATGTTATCCAGAAGAAAAAAAAATTGAAACGGTCCTTTAGTTTGGTGCTGGCACCAAGCCTCAAGTCAGATACTAGCTTTAGCATTATTAGCTGCAAACGGTTAAACAGTTTAAGTATTGTGTTTACAAATTCTTCTTATTTTCTTTTTTCTACGTGCTACCTCAGACAACGTTACACAATTTAAAAGTTCTTAGTTCTGTTAGATCAACAGAAGAACCACTTTCCATATTGCTTAAAAACAAGAGTCTCGAACATAGATAATAACCCAATAATGATGATAGCTTACTTTACCAGAGGTAACAGTGAGTGGATAGCGCCGTATCATCGGTACTTCCTTTTATTGAGAGATATTGTGCTGTTTAAACATCGCAAGATCTTCTGCTCTAATAATTCGTTATAGTAATACTTTTAAATTGCTGAATGTAAGAACAGTTGTTAAGGTCAACATTTTTTGCAATATTTTCAGTTCTGACATTTTCCCTGTCAAGATTTGAATTGTGCAGAGATTGTCAATAGCTTTTTAAAACGTCAGCAAAAGGCAGGGCTCTTGCTCTGTGACGGGGCCTCCGCTTCAACAGGGTATTGAATGACCAAACTCACTCTGCACTTGGTGACCGGATTTCTCCTCTGGCCCCAAGTCCTTTCTTCTTATTCTCCTCCTTTTCCCTAATGCCTCGTTCTCTGCGGGCTTATTCATTTTGGGGAACAAAAGCTAAGTGTTTAGCTTCAAGCCAGATCAAGGCCCCGGGCTTCTTCCTCCCAGGAAAAGGTGGAATAACAAACATGGCCGACTACGAAATCAGCCGTACCTTCTGTTGGCTCCAGACTCCCACATCTGTGCCGCACCTCTCTCTGTCTCCCACACAGCTGCTGGGGAGGCTGGGGAGGCTTCAGCCCACTGCCTCCGGGCTCCCATTGCCTGCCGGTCCCCCGGGATCCAGTTGACTGGCACCCAGACTGCCAAGCAGATGATGGATCCTACCATGAGAATCAGAAGTGACAAGGGGAGGTGAGGCTGCAGGAGTGGCCACCGCTGAACCTGAGGACGAGGGGCAGATGCGGTCAGCTGCCTCAGCTCAGTGTTTGTGTTTGTGTGGATTTACATAAGTTTTTACATGCAGATATGCTAATGCCTGTGTAAACACATGCCTTTGAATGGCCGTGTCTGTGGGTGGTTATTTTGGCACATCAAGTCCTTTTTTTTAGCTTTTCACTCCCATCAAATTCTCCATCTGGACCAAAAGACTTTCATTAGCTGTTTGATGCTCCATTTTACTTTGAGAGCTGACAAAATATCAGCACTGTCAGCATGTAATGTTTGTCATGTTGGTGTTGGACCCTCTGAAAACTCTGACAGATGCTAAACAACACATGTTGAGGCAGAGAATAATTTGAAGAGGCAAGACGATAAATAAAAAGAAATTATATTTTTAAACATTGTGTTAAGGGGTAATCACAGGTGAGTCCGCATAATCTCTTATCTATGAGTTTCATTATTTAAAAAAAGAATAAAAGAAACAAGCAGCAACTTTCACTGGGATAAGCATATTGTTTGTCATTTCTGGCATGGCCATCTTGATCTTGTGATACCAGCTGGATGAAAGCTTCATTCTTGCCCTGCGGCGTCCCACTGTGCCATTGCCTCCACCAGACACAGTGATGGTAAGTGACTGCTGTAATTGTTCTGCTCATAGCTCCTACCATTCAGCCATCAAAACTGCCTCCTACCCCCTGGCCATGCCACATTCTCCACATGGGCCATCTTTGGCACGGAGCCCCAAAATACAGAGAATCGGGATAATAGTTTGACATCAATGAAGAATTTCTTTCAGACCAACGGCAACCATCAATGTCAGTCACAGAAATTAGAATTGGCACACTTACAGCGATGCTTATGAGAAATGCACAGAGAAAATTGGACAGTGACTGAAAGTAGAATATTTTCAGCTGGACTTGACTCAACTGGTCAAGGAAACTCCAAAATATTTTACTGATCAGCGAATTCTACAATGCGGTCCTAACAACAACAGCCTCTTGTTCCTTCAGTTGTTACAGAAAGAAAATTACCCAAAGTTAGCAATTTTCAGTATCAGTGACATGTTCAAAAATGAAGCACAACACATGTCAGAAACTATTTAAAGGGAAACTTCAGGCTGCTTCAACAAATAGCTACACTTTGGTGGGTACCAGCCATTTCAGGGCTTCAGAGTGGCACAGGTCTTAGCACTGTTGCCTTGTTGCACAAATCTTCTGGGTTACACACAGCCCAGGGGCCTTTCTGCATGGATTTTGTATGTTCTCCCTGTGCATGCATGGGTCTCACTTCACATACTCGGGCTATCTCCCACGGTCCAAAAACAGGAATGTCACTGGCCATTCTAAATTTTCTCTAGGATAGACTGAGTGTGTGCAAGGCCAGACAGACACTAAGTTCCCCCAACGCTGCATGGATAAGAGGCTAAAGCCCCATTTACACTACCCTTTTTTAACCGATCCATGCCGAATTCGGACCGAGCTTTGATCAGTTAACCGTGCCGAGCTTGGTTCTTACGACCATTTACACATCACGCTAGCACGGTTCCTCGCCTCCTAGTGACGATCTACGGTACTACTGCCCTCTAGGATTGAAGGAGGAAATCAAGCAAATAAAAATGGTGACGCCCGTAACATTCAGGAAGTTATGTTTGGTTATAATTGTGATATTTCGTTGTTTGCGGAGAGTCAGTCGACGAAGGCAACTTTTGGTGAATTTACTTGACAGAGTCGGCTTTTGGGAAGTGGATAAGACAAACAAATGTCTAATCAGGATTTACAGACGCAGGAAACGACAGATGTTGCGGTTCATCACACTGCTAAGCAGAATAATCACTGGAAATCGTGTGGCACGGTAGGGAAGCTAGTATTTTTATGAATGTCTGAAATCGCAAAATTAGTCAGCTGACTGTAAGGAGACGACGCGGTCTGCTCATGCGCTCTTTAGGCCCGTTTACACTACACTTTTTTAACTGAGCTGAGACCAGTCAGAGCTCGGTAACCGAGATAACTCTTGTGTGTAAACGGTCAGCAGACTGAACTGGACCGCGCTAAACATAACCGGACCGCGCTAAATGCAGACCAGCTCCTGAGCAGGTCTCGGACTGTTTTTTTTTATACCGGTTATCTGATAACGAAGAGCGCATGAGCAGACCGCGTCATCCCCTTACAGTCAGCTGACTGTCCGCGGTTTTTCCGCCGTATCTGGCTGCACGTCCCGATTCACACTCCGTTCAGACACATTTCAGACATTCATAATAATACTAGCTTCCTTACCGTGACACACGATTTCCAGAGATGATTCTGCTTAGCAGTGTGATGAACCTCAGCGTCTGTCGTTGTTTCCTGCGTCTGTAAATCGTTATTAGACGTTTGTTTGTCTTATCCACGTCCCAAAAGCCGACTCTGTCTAACCATAACATCCTGAATGTTACGGGCGCCGCCATTTTGATTTGCTCGGTCCCGCCTTCAATCCCAGAGAGCAGCAGTACCGCAGATCATCACTAGGAGGCGAGGAGCAACCAAGGAACCGGGATAGTGTGGTGTGGAAACGGTCGTCTTGGCTTGGTTAACTGATCCAAGCTCGGACTGGTCTCGACTCGGCTCGGTTAAAAAAGTGTAGTGTAAACGGGCCTTTTGTTATCAGAGAACCGAGCCAGTGAAAAAAGGGTAGTGTAAATGGGGCTCAAGGTATGTGTTTGGATAGCCATATCCCCTCTGTCACCATTTTGCAGTTTTAGTTGTTTAAAACCAGACTTTTTCTAACGTAGCAGAGCTGTCTGCCACAGAGGGTCAGTTTGTATCAACCTTTGTGACTTTTAAATATTTAATTAGTTTGTTTGCTAATGCAAGATGTCAAATACATAATACCAACTCCAAATCATCTTGTCTTTGTTTTAAAGGAAACTTTTTATTCACAATATATTTTTTAGCTCTTAAATGCATTTTGTTGAGTCTATGGGAGTGTAGAAAAGCTGAATGTAGTCTTTCCAGGTGTTGCATAGATATATTTATGTTATTTGTGGGTCATATTTTTCAAGGCATTCAGTTTTTTCTATTCCCTATTATATCTTTTGAACAATTATCCCAACGCACTTGTTGTGGAGCTGCTATACAAGATCATGGACTTTGAAATTACCAATTTAACGAATCTGCCATTGTTATTTTTTCATTGCAATTTCGTAGTCCACGCTCAAGGATGCTGAAGCTACAAATGGATAAGTGAAAATGTTTGGTTGATGTGTGTGTTAACCCACACAATTCAATACACTACCCCTAAGCATACTACAAAAATGGCCGAACAGGGTGGAGCAGAATGCCCTGTGACCTGAAGGGGGGCGGGGTGTGACATGCCTCCTTTAGATTTAAAGAGACAGCACCAAAACGAGTTGCTCTCAGACCCACCTCAGAACAGGGGTAAAAGAGAGGCTGTGGGGCAACAGTAATGAGGAATTCATACCAAAGCATTGCAGTTCCAGTTTGTATAGACCACAACTGAATGATTTAAATGTGAAAAGTAAGGCATTAAGAGCTTGATATGTCCCCCTTTAAACTGTGAAACCTATTAAAAAATAGCTGGAGGGGTAAAAAAAGAGTATTTTGAAAACTTTTGATTATAGTTCACAAACATTGGTATAGGCAGGACCAAGCTTTACAAAATCCAAGTTTGTAAATATGCCACAAATCTCTGATGGATACATCTCTCTCATCGTTATTCAGTCCTTGTTTATGCTCCTAAAAACATTTATACAGTCTCTTTCTTAGAACAATGCCCCAGATTTCCTCTTTGGTTCAAAGCACTTTTGTTGACGGCAGAAATCTGCACAATCCAGCCAGATAGAAGCCGAACTGCTTCACCGGCCAGAAAGCACATTTAGAAAGCATGCGTTTGCTTCTGCAAACAGAATAAAACCCACTGCATCTCCCTACAAGTGTTTACTTAGCATCTACTGTATTTTCTCATTCGTCATCTCTTGGAGAGATTATGCATGCTCTCAGATGCTCCGGCTGCTTCTTGTAGCCTCGTTGACTATGCCAGCAGCAACCCCCCACCCACCCCCACCCTACTGGGCACACAATCACACACATAAGCATGCACGTTCAAACACACACACTTAAGCATGCTCAAGAAGACCAACAGAGGAGAGGGGGTGGAACATGAGGAGGGCATAGCTTACTGTACTGTACATCAAATATTAAATTGTTTACTATGGCAAATAGACTCATCTTGGCCCAGTCTGTTTGAAGTGACAGTTGTGGGTAAAGAGGATCAGGGCCCGTTTGTGTAGCAGGGACACTTCTACTGTAACAGAGGGACTCATTTACCATTCCCTCACTTGTGTCTCCCTTTTCGCACATTCTCACTGAAAAGGCTCTCACTCGGCATTAGTCAGGACTGACTCTGATTTCTTTGCTTTTTTCTGAGTTAACGTCGGAACCCTGTTGCGGTCTCTGTCCATTTGCTTATGTAACAAATGTCATACAGCGAAGGGAGGAAATGGTAAAGAACTCAGAAAGAGTTGTCAGCTCATTCTCACAGCTGTGAGAGGGCTTTCAGAATAGCACGGTCCGACCATTATCGTGTCTTTTTTATCTACAGCCTGTGAAGCCGCATGAACTGAAACATAACCCTTGGGGATGTTTGCGGCTTCTCCCTTGCCACCACACACTGGTCAAATCCACGAACCAGATGAATAATTCATCTAATCTCTTCAAGAATCGTGACATCACATAGCGCTGTGCAAGTAAGGACAAGTAAATAAAATGCATAGAAAGACTGATACATAGGCGGTTCACCAGGTGAACTCGTGAGGACGTAAAAACATAAATGAGCAGCCAGGCGGGACAGCATATCAGCCAGAGGTATGTTGCCATCTCCTGGTTATAAAGCCAAACTTCAAGAGCAGCAGCAGTTTCTACCTGATGCTCCTCAGTGCTCTCTACCTTTCATTATGCGTCCCTTTAACACAGAAGCTCAGGCTTTCTTTAAGTTTGTAAAATTCCAATTTTTAAATACACCTAAAACCATCAGGCTTTGGCTCTCTGGAAACGGAGTTGTTGAAATGTCCCAAACTGAAAACGCATCCATTTGAACTAAGCTCGATGGAAGGTAGACTCACTGAAAGGAAGCCTTAAGCAGGAGGCTTTGCATTGATGTGTTGTCACAAGTCGCTTTCTGAATTTAGATGCCTCTCTTGTTGATCTAATTTGCATGTATGATTATCCACATATGCCCTCCCGTTCCTCCACTGCTCTAAATATGATCGGTGCAGTGGCAGGGTGTTAATTGGCTAGGCCCTGCTGTGTGTGTACGCGCATCGGTTTGTGTCTGCAGCCCAGCACAAATGTTTGCGTATGTACATGTCAGCATTGTGACAGCGTGAGCGGTGTCAGAGGCTCTCTCTGTGGCCCCGTCCATGTGGTGGCTCTTCTCCAGTCCGAGTGGCCCCTTCCTCTGCTCCTAACACGCGCCCTGTGTCTCCCTGGCCCTGTCTGGCCCTGCTGGGCTCTGCGAGGCCCCATGTTTGATGCCCTTTGCCATAAGTTAGGGGAAAATGTTAGATTTTAAAATAACAGATTTAGCCAATGTTACGAAATCAGGATCTTGTTGTATTGTCCTAAGATTTTGCACCTTTCATAACAGAAAAGAATTTCAGAAACTTATCATTTTAAAGACACACAGACTTAATTAGTAATTACTTGTTTTAAATCATTTCCAATGTGTTTCTGGATCTTTAATTGTGGTTTCTAGGTAGAACATTGCAAATCAGCTACAGAAAATACACTTTGAAGGCTTTAAAACAGGACTGTCTCTTGAGTGAGATTTTGAAATGCGACGATCTTAATAAAATACCATGATTTGTTAGAACACCCACAAAAATGTAAAACTAAAACGTATAACATGTTCTAGTTTACAAAAAAAGACATTATTCACACTGTGGCAAAAATAATGTATTGAGTAATACAGTTAGAATATAATCTACAACAAATGTTTATTTCTTTGTATAAACAAAGTTATACAGAAGTGTGGAAGAACAACTCACAACATGAAATAGACATTTTCAAGAGCTTATTATGCGGAAGCTGGTTAATTAGTCAGGCTATCTGCTCTGGCTGCTGTTCAAACCGTAGCTTTTAAATAAGTGTTACTTTAATAAGCGCTTTTAGTGGCACTTCTATAGTCTGTGTCTAATGACCACAAATCATTCCTATAATAAGAGTTTTTTTTTCATATTGTTCTACATGAGCCTTGTTACAGCCTGCTGAGTGGCAGTGCCCAGAAAAATGTGGGGGTAAAGGAACACTGTGTTACTCTATACTCCCTGCAATCAAGCATTTTCTCTGGGATGTCAGTAAAATGACGTTAAAGCATGATAAGCAGTTATCGGCCCATGCCTAGCATCAGGTAAGAGTTTGTCCAGTTTAAGTGAGAATCTGGCAAAGTATCAGAAAGAGCTTTGACTTGATTAGTTTGACCCAGTTACCTTTCTAAGTTGTTGTTTGCAGGACTTTTCCCCTGAGATTCTATGATATTTTTGCCTCTTCGGTTGTTTATTTTGCAGACGATGCAGTGTGTAGTTCCTTTTTCCCCATCCATAGTTTTCAAGAGGTTGGTGTCATTATTTAGCTTTTTCCAGTGGCATTTTTGTGCCTAACCTGCCAAAGCGAGACTTTTCTCTTTATACCTAGTTGGGATTTTTTTCTGACTTTATTGTGCGGGTGCCACATGGAGTGGACACACGTCTCAGAAATTGCCACGGGATGATCAATACATCCGCTAAACACACACTGACACACACAGCGAAAATATTGCCCTCTCTCGGTTTCTCTCTCTTGATCTCTGTCTAGTTTCTTGTGTTTCCCTCACTATCCCTCTTTGCCCCTTCTCGCCTACAGCAAGACAGCTGTGTCCATCAGGCCATGATGCCTGCGACATGGGTCACACGCTAGGATTGCTCGAAGATCATGGCAGCCTTGCAGCTCTTCTGGCTGTTTGTGCTGGGGGGATAGGATAGGATCTTTTTTATTTAATCGTTTGTGTGTGTGTGTGTGTGTGTGTGTGTGTGTGTGTGTGTGTGTGTGTGTGTGTGTGTGTGTGCGTGTGTGTGTCCAAATTGAAAAAAACAGAAATGATAAAATTATATAAAGTTCTTGCTCCAATTTTATTTATTTTTTACCATCGGCAGCACAAAGTAAACAGACTTTAAATATAAATCAATAAAGCATATAAATATACTAAAGTAACTGTCGTTTTCAAATAATATTCTGATTCCAGTGATAAATATACAAATACACAGATGGATTTTTTTTAAATTTCAGTTTGTCTGAGTTGTTTCATTCGTGGAACCAGATCACAAAAGAAACAACATTGTACATGTATTTCTACTCATGTCAAACTTTCTTAAACAACAAGTTCCCTTATTGCAGTATGATTCATTTATAAGCTTTAGTAGAAGGTATATTACATTTTAAAATTATCAACTTTCAGCTGAAACTTTGAATCCATTCTGGATTGAAAGATTTGGATTAAACTGGAAAAAATAAATAAATAAGTAAACTATAACAAAATCATTATCCAATTTAACAGTCTGCTCAACAGCTCAATGCATAAACAATTGATTTTCACATATAACTTATGTAATTCCTGACAGTATTTCTTAGTGTAATTCCAACTAAACATGTTAGAATATTGTGATTTTTCGAATTAAAAAGCAACACTCCTGGAGCGTTTTATATATGTAATAAAAACACATCAAATGCTTAAAAAAAGTTATTTCTTAAAACAAAAATAAAAATAAAAATTGGGTTACACTGACATTCAAATAAAAACTGTAGCAGTGTGAATTTGCATTCACAGGAAGCAAAGACAAATCAATACATGTGCAACACATATATGTTTGTCTATGTTACTTGTACAAATCGGTTGCTTTTAACCATGCATAGGAATATTGTTGTTTTTGTCTAATTGTTTAATGTATTGAAACCCTGAAATTATGTTAGCGTGTGAGTTCTGTATACCATTCAGCTCGTCGTCACTGTGCCTTTGCTACTGTGCTCTTCTAAAGCGTTTTAGTCATCCTGTCTCAAATAGTTTCTTGTTTTTTTGTTTTTTGCTCCCAAAACTGCGTTGATCTAGCTGTTGGTAATCCATCACCCCTCTGCCATGTGGTGTTGTATTTACAGTGAAAATATTGCCACACATTGCCACAGCTGCTCCAGTTCACTTAATGTGGGGTTTTAAGGAGCAGCTAAAAGCTTTGTTCCAACAGCTTCGAGGCTTTGATGTCCAGCAACTGGATATTCCCCCAGATCTGGAACAGAGTCCCAGAATAAACACTGTGGTCTGGAGGTTAACTCGCAGAGCGCTCTATAGCCTGAATGCTTGAAATCCATACCGCTTCAGTGAGTGTGCCTCCTCTCCCCTCCTTTCCCCGCCTCTCCCTTCATTCATTCATTCACTGCTTTCATTCTTGTTTTCTTTCTTTCTTTCTGTCTCTCTTTTTAAACTCTTTCTGCAGCTCGGTCTCCGTCTTCATTTTTTTTTTCTTCCTCTTGTCCTTCGTCTTGTGTTCCTTTTCACTCGCTGGGGCTCATCTGCAAAGAGGAGCCGTGCTCTTTTTGACCCGTGCTTGTCAGTGTTAATTGTATGGGTTTAATTACAAAAACACATTTAGCATGTTGAAAGGGGTTTAAGTTAAATCCTTCCTCTTCAGACCAAACTGGAGGATTTAGACGTGGCAGGGCCGTATCAGCTATCTGACTCAGATTAGATGCCGTCTCTTATCTTACTACAGACGAGCTTTTCAGCTGTCTTTTATTCAGCTGTCTGTCTGAGGCTTTTGCAGCCTGCTTAGATGCTCTTAGCATGGCGGCCTGATTTACATGATGACTCCACAAACTGCTTCATTCAGCTCAACGGTCCCTGTTTCATTTTCAGTCGTTAAATCAGAGGAGACGCCGTAGATTGAAAGGAAATTACGAGCATCTACAAGAGATTATATGAAAAATGTTTCAATATCCAGAATTTAACACCAAATTTTGGTTTTATGGGCGTGCACGCTCCCCATCGACCTTGCGGGTAAGCACCCAAGAAAATGTGCGTGCTTGCGGAACGGAAACTTGCCGGAGCAAAATAAAAAAATATTTAAAAAATGCGTTTGTGTAGATATCTCCAGAAAAAAAATAATGACATAATTCTGCAGCACTCGCACGTCCAGGCTTAATTCAGCCGAGTCGACTCCATTGTGAAGCGGCCAGCGAAGCTCTGTTTAATCACAAGGATTTGCCTCGTGATTGACGGACTGTTGACAGCAGTATTGGGCCTGTATTTAGCAAGGTCTCAGGACCCCCGTGGCTAAAGTGAATTTTATGGGGGCACTGGTGGGTCGCCGCCGTAACGAGAAGTCGGTTGGGTTTTTTTAAAAGCCGATGCAAATGAAGGTATTTCTTGTTGACATCTAGCTGTCAGGGGGGGTGTGATAGTTGATCACTTTGTGCATGGTGGGAAAACAGGAGTGCGTGCAAGGCCAAACACTATAGTCTTTACGATTATGTGTTTTTGTGTGTGTGTGTGTGTGTGTGTGTGCATATGGTTACACCCACCGATGTCCCTCTTTTTTTGTGCCTGTGAAGGGAGTAGAGTTAACAGACCTAATTCACAATGTATAGACTCTGCATTCTAAACGCTGAAAGACATCTTGTTTAAATTCAACACCAGTTCATATAACAACAAAAACCGTCATAATTGTTAAAAAAGGTTGCTCGTTTTCAACCCAATTATCACTCAGCTTTTCACACTTTAGGTTTTGTTGATTTTCTCATGTTCTGTACTGCTGTTTCACGGTTGCATGCCATTATTGCAAATATTTAAAGCAAGGACAAGATCATCTAACTGCTTTTAGTTAAAGCGGAAGATCTACAATTATTCCTACAACTGCACAAATACTATAACGTATTAAGTATTGCAATTATAATTTTTTTGTAAAATTTATTTAATTTTATGTTGAGTATGATACATGGGCTGAAGTAAAAATTTAGAATAAACACCCCCTAAGTATTAGAGTTGGGTAAATTGTGCTTATAGCATAGAGTATGTACTTTGTTTGGTTGTTTTGTTCTTTAGGGAATAAAATAACAAAACTGTCAGGCAGAACTCTGCTAAGACCACACATTTTTGTTTTTGGGAAAAATGTAAAAAAAAAAACACATTGCTTTTAATGTAAATTGTCTCGGTCTTGTCAGGGTCACATGTCTTTTAAGATATTTTCACTGTATATTTATCAAGGGAATAACAAAGAGATTTGAAATGTGCAAAGTCGTAGAAAAAAACCAAAGTGGCTAAATGTGGTGATAAAAGGTGATTTTTACCCAACAGCTAAGTAGACCAAGGAGGCATTAGTGGGTTGATTAGTCAGGTAGAGTCTGCAGTTTGTTACTTCACAGACATGTTGGGTTTTTTTTCCCGCTTTCTAACGATAGTTTAAAATGACACGTCAGTAAGAGTGATGAATGCTTTCCACACAAGTTTTACATAACCAGAAATATTTCCAAACAGCCAAATGTGTCATTATTGTATGCAAGAGGAAGCAGTGCAGGACCATTTTTATCAAAGTAGTTGACTGGCAGTTGGAAGCAACAGGTGGGAGAGGGGTAATGGTGTGTTACTCGATGCTCCAAACAGAAAACTTTGGCATGCTGGCATTTAAGTTAAAGCACTTTAAGGCACAGAAATAGTATGGTAGAAATTTTGTACATTTTTAAAACTGTAGTTTTTGTTTGTTTTTGTTTTTTTAAACCTCTGTATACTTTAATGCTGGCACCCTGCTCATGCCTAATTTGGATGTTTTTCTTTATTTTTAAACCAATTTATTTTTTAGCCAATTCCATGGGAGAAACCTTCACTGTTCCTCTAAATTCAGAGGCCAATTTGACTGTCATAATGAGTTTTTTGAGCAAATCACAACTGACAACACCTTAAAGTGTGTAATTAGTATGTCAGCTGATTAATGAGGGGCTAAAAAAACTGATAATTATCTTAGGAAAAAATAAACAAAGAGGGTGATTAATTTCTTACAGTTTTTTACATCAGTTACTATACATGATTTATGGGAATTTAATTATCAATTCAAATATAAAAAAATATCTGTTGAGATCACACTGGTTCCAAATTTTGTGGATGCTCTGAAACTTTACTGCAGTTAGGGAATGCAAAATGAAACTGTAAAAAAAAAGCAAGATATAATTTCCGATTTCTATGTGAGTCATATATTGGTATGTACCTGCTCTTTCATTCAGAAGCGAGAAATTAGTATTTTATTTTGCCATGTTTTCTGACTCCCAACCACTGCAGAGTGGATGTCTATGTTCTGTGGACACCACTGCCCCTAGCTGTAACACGAAGAACTGCAGTCCCATTACATCTTGTGATATTACAGTATTTAGGATTCATCTTTTTTTTGTAAACTTAATACACTCTAGTTTGTCTTTTACATCCAATACTGTACCTGTATCCATCTTTATGTTGCAATTTGCTTCTGTTACATTATTCTAAATGTGCGATCAGGTCCTCCAAGCCCAAAGGCTGTCGCTCCTGCATTAAAACAAAAAGAGAAAAAAATCACCTAAAGCATACGTTCCAACTCACATCAGTGATTTCAAATGTGCCTCTTTTTTACCAATGAGAGGATAAAACATTAGAATGAATGAATCGCTGAGGTTTAATTGCTTTTTCATGATCCAGCAATCCTGCAGGAAAATGCAGCGTAAAAAAGGGGGGAAAAAAGCCCAATTAGAGTCTTTTCACTTTGTGCTGCAGACAGCAGGGTTCAGGGCTGATTGTCTTTCTCCGCTAGTTGCTCTGCTCCAGAAGGTGATACTGGGCTGGACCCCTGTTACCCTCAGAGCCTTCTGTTAAATTTGGCAGAAAAAAACGTCGGCGCTCGAGGAAGAACAAAGGCGTGCCGGGTTTTTCACCACAGAACCAGGAAAAGAAGAAAAAAAAAAAAGAATCCCTGAAGAATGGATTAATTTGGTCTAATCTAGGAGACCCATTCCACGCTCACTCTAGCAGTGAGAGGTACTGGAGCAAGCAGGAAGCAGCTCTCGTTCTTATTAAATAAAATAATTAAAAGTTTTTCTATTGTGCTGCTGCTGTACAACAGATGCTCTGCATTAATTGGTCTAGGAAGGCCTGACCCAGGGTTCTGGAAAAAGGCTTGAGGAGGCAAATTTGATATTTGGTATCACCTGGCACAAGTGATGTCCATCACACGCGCATGGTACAGTTCTAAATGTTATATGTACTTCAGGGAGGCGGGTCTTTTTTGGAGGGCATGTTTTAACAGCAGGTAAGTCCTAAACGCCATTCATCAGGAGCCTGCTCGCTCCGTCCATACGGTCACAGCCATGACTGATGGGCTTGTCTTTTGTATGAATGTTTAGTTCAGTGGAAAGCCATATGCCACTGGCACCAACTCCTGCCCACAACCTCCTACTGCAGGAGAGAAGCGAGTCGGACAGAATGACGGGACTGGTCTTCAAAACCATACACTTAGGACGTTTTGGTGACCCACTCGAGGAGCAGATATGGGCCGAGACACGCCGGAGTTCATTGAACACAACTGGGCCATCCTGGGTTTGAGCCAGAACACTGGGTTAGTTTTCCAGCCTAAATAAAACAATGGGTTAATGTCGCAGAGGTCCAACATAAGTAACTGTGGTATTTATAAGTATTTATTTAGTATTTATTTATAAACTGTTTTTATATTCTTCTGAGAATGAAAGTCAAAGCTACTGAGCAATAAAATGTTGAGCCACCATACTAAAAACTGAAACTTTATTTTGTTTAACCTATTTCACTGCATATTTAATGTTATATTTTCAAAATGTAAATCCTGAGAAGGACTGACCATTTTCCATAAATCTGAGCACACCACTTTACCTTCTGAAAATAAATAGCTAGGTCCAATAACTTCGACATTTTATGTTGATTTTTTTTCTTTTAGCATGAACTGACATTTGTCAGGGTAACGTGGATTTCTCTTTTTTTGCTGGTGCAGAATCTGCTCACAGTGGTGCGTGGCTGGAGGACTGCAGGGCATTTATTACGTAGCTAAAAAAAAAAAAAAAAAATGAACGATGCCACCTTCAGAACAAAACCATCTTTTTTTCTTATCAAAACGGCATGTCTAGAGTCACGTGCAGAATTAACACTTTATGTGTGATTGATTTCTAATTTCAACAAGGACATCTAAAGGGTGGATAATGTGGCAATAAAATGCCCAGGTGGGGTTCGATGTTAAGGCTACCAAAGAATGGGCTGAAAAGAATAACCCATTACCTGGATTTACTGAAGTATAATTTGGGTTAAAATGGATTTATATTTTAATCTAGTAATAACATATTCACCGAACCAACCAATATGTGTAATCAGAATTTTTTTGACAAACTATCTAAATTAGAATACAAAATGTATTCCCAGTGTTTATCATTAAATCCAAAATCGCCCGTCTTTATATACTTCATAAGCAGTTTTTTGGTCAAGATATAGCTGCTAACTCTAACGTAGCATGCACCAGTTTGGCTGACAACCTAGCAAAAGAAATGTTGAAAAACAAAAGCAAAAAAACCCCAAAAAAACCTAAAGATGTAACAAATGTGGCTTTTTACTCTGACCAATACAACTTGTCATAAAAGCACAGTGGACAAAGTGTGAATGTTGAATTCTAGCGCTAGCTTGCACTAACTACTTAGCAGGTAATAGGCTAATGCTACAAGTGTCTGAGTGAGCAACCCTGTCTAGTGTGAATTAAATTCATTAACACAACATACTGACAATGAAATAAAAAAAAACAGTATAGTTTGATCACCATAGCATTTCTTATTTCATCCTTTGGAAATGGTAATTTTTGGTGTACAGTTAAAAATGGCGAGTCTATACAGAAAGATGAGGCCCCCCTCCAGTCCAATAAACCGAGTCAGAATTTAGAGCCGATGTTTGTTTAAAACAAGCCAACTCTTGGTCCAAGAGTGTAAACTCAGCAGTTTTCAGTGTGCAGATTATTACTTAAGACTCTTACTAAAAGGAAACACTGAACAAAAGAAAATGTTCATAGTCCCATACGAAGTAAGTGCATATATGCCTGGATGAATGCATTAACAGAGCAAGAGGTTTTATTAGAAATGGTGTTGGTGGTGGGAGGTGAGGGAGGTGGTGCTGGTCCATCTGTCCCAAGCAGCCTCTCTCCCGGTGCTGCTGCCGCCCCCTCGTGAGAGATGCACAGCTGTTACTGGGGGGAGAAAAAGACCTACTGTCCAGAATAGAGGCCTGCACTCCTCCTCCTCCTCCTCTTCATCCTCTGTCTCTCTGCCCCTTTAGCCCTCCACCTTCCTCTGCCCAAACAGCCCTGCAAGAGGATGAAACGAACCAGCGAGCCCAGCCACTGTGCAGTCAGCCTGCGCGTCTGCAATTTCAAACCTCTTTAGATCATTTTTCATGCTCGCCAGAAATGAATAATGCACACATTAACTGGTGCCAGTTAATAAATTTCCGTCTCACTGCACTATATTTTTCAATAAGGGTCTAGCTGCTTTCGTTTTGTTTTGCAAAACAGTCTCGCAGGGTTCCTGCTGCAAATTATCTCAGCCTACCCCCCCCCCCCCCACTCCCTTCCATCTTGATTCATCCTCAGCCAGCCAGACTTTCCTTGCTGTCAGAGATCATAAAATGATACTAAACAGGCTTACATTTTCACTCTTGCATGCAAATGTCAAGGATTATATTGACCATTGTGATTATTTTAGCCTCTGTCCATGACCATTTATTGTCATTCGTAGCGCTTCTCTCGGCTGAAAATAATACCCCGCAACATTTTTCACAAGAGTGCATCCTCAAAAATTCGGCCCCCGGGGTACTGCTACAGAGAAACAGAATCAATCTTGGGGAACTTCCAGGCTTTGTAAGGGAGCCAAATTGGCAGCCGACGTCCATTATATCATATCAAACAAAGCCCTGACTAGCATCTGGCCACACTGGGCATTTTACAGCACATCTCTAACTATTAATCATTGACCGCGACATCACAGAATCTCAAGAGGGTGGCTGGAAGCTCTGCTGCAGAGAAAGCTGCTGAAAATGCCAGGGCATGTAGACGCGCAGTCCCAATGCCCGCTGACAGTAGCCCTCCTTAAAATGACAGAGTGCATCGGAGCCAGACGGACAGAGCGGCATCGGGAAGGCGCTGTGACAGGCGAGGGGGACCCCTCTGAAAATGCCACCGTGCCCTAGTGGCCTACAGTGTTGCAGTGCACTGGTAGTATCTGCTCCGAGGTTGTGTCATGTAATATGATCTAGATGAGGCGGACGGGCTGGGTCCCTCTCTAGGATGTGGCTGGGGTGTCAGACAAGCTGCTCCTCTAATAAGGACTGCCATTCTAATGCCCATTCAGTCAGTCTAACCTCTGACCCCTACTGTTAGAAGAAACAGAGGGAGGGGCCAGCTGGGATGGTGGGAAGGATTGTGGGTTCAAATGTGCACTATTTACATCAATTAGACAGGCAAGATGGAGGTGCCCATCAGAGCCCATTAGGATTGTTGTGGTTAGGAGGAGCAGGAGGGAGGGACGCAGAGGGCTCTACGGAGGCCCAGCGGACACATCACAGGGCCTCCCTTGATCACATCCTGTCACATTGATGAGCCACTCGTACAGATGTACAATTTGTTAGTTACACTGTGCACTTCAAGCTGCCACGCCGGCTTTCAATCTTCAGGCACACACCGCAGAGTCTTTTTAAACAACTCACAGTGCACGCTCAAAACCGACTGATGAAAAACAAAACAATTTGGGTTACTTCGCCAACCGGGTCCGGAGCCAAACAAGGCCAGACCCAGGCCTCGATCAGTCTGGAACAGGGCGGAGTGGTGCTTTTGACCCAACATACTGGGATGAAACATTTTTCTAACCCAAAGGGAATGACATGGAGAAAATTGGCCAAAAAACATTGTTATACCTAATAGAAATTCTACTACCAAAAATAATTAATGTATAAGACCATATAAAATAGTAGTGTTTGTCTGTTGACGTTCTCACAAATTATTTGTCAAAGTCTGAATGTTAAATGCTGCCCTGCGATAGACTGGTGACCTGTCCAGGGTGTACCCCACCTCTCGCCCATTGACAGCTGGAGATAGGCACCAGCACCCCTCACGACCCCACAAGGGATAGACGTGTTAGAAAATGCATGGATGGATGTTAAATGCAGCAAAGTAAACTTGTACAAACTACTTAGCAGGTAAACGGCTAGGACTATGTGTGTTTAGTGAACAAACATAATTAATTAACCCACTCAACTGGCATTGACATGATTATACAGCATACTGCGACCATCCTACCATTTCTTGTTTCATCCTTTAGGAGAGGTTTCCTGAAGTCTGAAACGGTTGTCATACAGTTCAATATTGCAGTCTATGAAGAATGACGAGGCTTCTTCAAGCCTCCTCACTAACTCAACAAACTGGGTCGCAATTCTGGACCCAGTTTGGATACAAATTATCAGATGCGCATTTGTTTAACTGCAACTGGAAGTATTATGTGCAAGACAGCCATACCGGATTTAGTGGTCAGAGTCACAATGACCAGATGGACCCGACTTCACAGGACCCATTTGTCAATTCTTTTATTTTATATAAATATAAACACCACAAGCTAAAAAAGTTCACTAGCCAAAAATGTAGCCTTAAGTTTAGATGTGTACACAAATATTTTGGATAACGACAAGAAAAGACCCATATTCAAGCTGTCACTCTGTTCACGATGACAATCACATATTCAAATTATTTTGGCAGTTTTCTGCGTGGCAGTTTAGACGCACTCTATCTTTATTTTATGGTGGGTTCCGCTTTCTGTGTTTATCGAATGCAAACTAGCTCACCTGCTGTTCCAAAACACCCCCAGTGGGTTGAAATTAGCGCTCCCCTCCTTCTTGGTTTTCCATTGAAGAAACTGGCGCAACAAAAGGGATGACAATGCTTTTTTTCCCCCTCAATGTCTCTTGTAGAAGTCAAGCCAGATTTCTTCTTCATCTAAATCTTGTTTTCCCTGAGAACAATCAGACATAAAACCCAACCCCAATTCACTGATTGTGATGTGCAAAACTCATCAGCGTCATTGATTGCGGCCCACTCTGTGCCTTTAGAGCTGATTCAATTGCATGTCGTGGTGCTGGATTTGAACAGGTTATAGGTGCAGAGAGAAAAGGAAAAGAAGAAGAGGAGGACTTCCTAAAGCTGTAGGATCCCATCTTTTATTAATGTCACTCCCTTAGAACAGCAGGTTTTTGTCAGTTAGAATGGATAATGAAGATGTTGGTGGGGCCGGTGAACCCATCCCTTTAATACTCACATATTTTATGATAATGAAAGGTATTCAAAGAATGATTATGATAAAAGTGGGCTCCCCCACTGGTGTCCCAGCACAGCCTGTGCAGGCAGACAGTCGGCTACAGGCGCCGAATAAAAGGATCACACAGAAAATTAAAGGAAATATCCATAAGTACATAAATAGAATACGCATCGGTTTTGTATCCAATCGAACACTGGCAGCACGGTGTGTTACTCTGCGTGACAAAAAAAGAAAAAAAAAAGAATAATAATGTGAAGGGAAAAAGCCTTTAGCGGTGAATGTCACCATCCTATCGTTTTTGATCTTCCTTTTGTCTGCATTCCCTCCATAGTGTGAAGTCTTTTCACCACACCGACCTCTACACGGGTCCTGTTGAAGCAGGTTTCATCCTGAATCAAACAATACGCCAAGAACTCAGTATATTTTTGTTATACTTCCAGATTTATCTACCTCTGAATCTTGCCATCAAAGCAGCAAAAACATAAAAAACAAAACAAAAACAAAACAAAGCAAAACAAACAAAAAAAAAAAAAACAGCACAGAGCGGAGGAGGAAATCTCATCATGTGACATTAGTTGCATTTTGAGGAGGCCACAGGCAGAGGACACCGATGGTCGTGTGTGCTGTGGCACCCCCCGATGAGCGTATCAGTAACATCTTCCAAGCATCAAAGCGTCAACTGGTGTATTGTACTGTATGTGTAAACAAACTTAGACGCCCCTAAGGCAAAGCCATACCAGCCCGCCGCGGCTTCAAAAGTTTCCTGCGAGCTGTAGGAAGCAGGTGAAAAAATAGAAGTGTGTTGAACTTTGACCCCGGGTGCACTCTTGTTGACTGATGTTTCACACTGGGGTTGCCGTCCTCCTCTCCCTCTCCCCCCCCCCCTCCGTAACCATCTTCAAGAGGAGCCGGCCTCATGCACGAGAACGTGTGTGTGTACACGAACACGCACGGCGAGTCCCCGGGGAGATCATCCCCGTCTCCCTTTGAAGGCTCTGCCCTATGGAGCCGTCTTCATACAGGACCGGCCGTGGGTTTCCTGTCTCAGCCGACCCCTCGTTTTCTTCTGGACACTTGAGAAAAACCTCCCAGCAGAGACACCTTTCTCCCATTAACTACAGAGGCGGCAGGAGGAGTAGGGAGGCGAGGTCGTTTTTGAACCTTGAAGTGCGATTCCACTCGGAAACAAAAAGGATAAAATAAATAAATAAATAAAAATCAATGCAGCACCTTCCAAAAGTATTCGTGTGAACTGAACTTTTGCACATTTTTTGTCACGTTACAGCCTCAAACTTCAATGTATTTTATTAGGATTTTCCATGAAAGACCAACACAAAGATATGGATAGGTTTCGCAACGTGCTGCTGACAATTTGAAAAGTTTGGTGTTTATTGAAATATTAAAGAACTTAAATTCAACTTACTTAACTTAACCAGGATCACTATGGACACCATAAAACTAATAAAATCACTGCTTTCAAGCCAAATATACACTTTGACATGACAATAGAGCAAGTATTGAATAATGTAACAAGAACGTAGCCGTTAGCAGGAATTGCTGAATGTCTGGATTTGAATTTATTTCAATAAAGATAATTAGATTTAATCTATTTTAAGATTTTCTAAAATCATGCTAAAATCCTGTGCACAACGAGGTTAAGGTTTTAGACGCCTCTTTGCAAAATAGCTTAAGCTCATTCAGATGATGGACAGTAACATGTTTTCAAACATTGCCACTGGTTATTGAAGTCTGGACTCTGATTGGGCCACTAACACCTGAACCTGCCTTCATCCAGCAGCTTTTTCTGTATGCTTAGGTCTGTTGAGCCCAGAGCGTTTTGCTTCCTCCTTAAGGTTTTCATCCATTATTTAGCTCCATCCATCTTCCCACCATATCTGACCAGTTTCCTTTCCATGCTGAAGTAAAGCATCCGTACAGCACGATGCTGCCACAACCATATGAAGCCTTCAATGTTAGGTCGCTACCGCAAAGAATATTTTGCACTCCGGCCAAGAACCTCAATGTTGGGCTCAGGTGACCAGTTACACTTTTCTCAGGTGTTCTCTATATTGCTTATGGAAAATTTCAAATGGATAAAACATCCCTGTATCTTATTTAGAAGTATTAGGTTAAAAAAAAAAAAAAAAAAAAAAAAAAAAAAAAAAAAAGAGGGCGGATACATGTGCACACAAGATTATTCGGAAATCTTTTTGAAAACCATTTCCTTCCACCTCATAGTTGTGGATGTGTTTGTCTATCGAGCAAAATCCAAATAAAGGATGATAGTTTGTTGTCACATGACAATATTGTGTTAGAAAATGGTTATATAAGGTACTGTGCATCAGCAAGCTAATGATTACCAGCTGTCACAGCCAGTTTTCTGCAGGTGTATGCGAGTGCTCCCAGGCCAAACTGTTGCAACTCTGAGTTAGGAAACACTGCAAACTTCTGAAAAGAGCCCAAGTTAAATAAATCCACACCAGATAGCCTGGACCTACATGTGCGTGGTGCTCTGTCCAGCTGACACAACACAGGGTCAGAGATGAAAAGGGGCTGGGGTTCGCTGTGGATCAGGTCCACATGGCCTTCAAAAGGGCCTCCGAAGCAGCAGAGGCATCCAACACCCCTGCCCAGTACACCCCCATGAAATCCAATTAGGTACCCGGTACTTGGGTCTCGTACATGAAAGAGTCTGTAATGATGGGTAAACTACAAAACATTTGCGACTGTGCAACTTTTCTTTTCCTTTTTCCTCTTTTTAAAAAGGACAAAAAGGAAAACTGGAGCCTGGCACACAGATCATGGTCTTTATTTCAAAATGATCAAAGGGAAGGACAAGTGAGATGAAATAATGCAAAACGGTGGAAAAATGTATTTTGTAGGAGACAGGGGTCCCTGTTGGGTTCCCTCAGGGCGCGCTGTGTTTAAGCTGGTCCAGTTTGCGCCGCAGCATGTTGTAGTTGTCTCTGGTCCCAGGAGCCTCGGGGTCCAACTTTAAAGACAGCTCATAGTGTTTCTTTGCCAGCTCCAGCTTCCCCCAGCGATGATACAACACAGCTGAGGACAAACACAAGACTTCTTTAAGCTGACAGGGATGCAGCAGTAGGAATTCTGTTGGTTCAAAACAAGTAGCCTCCTGGTTGTTGCTTCTGCCAGAATGAGTGAATATTTTACTTGTAATTTTTCATGTCTCAGGCTTAGTCTTCACACAATCCAAATTACTGTGGCTTTACCTAAATTACCATGGCAACCAGCAGCATTTGGGTTGATCCTAAGGGCGTGAAGGAAGAAGCTCTCCGACTCCTAAAAGAAGATGAAAGGAAAAAGAGAGAAAAAAAAAGAGAAACATTGTTCCTACTAGCGACAAAAAAATCCCACTACTGACAGAGAATGAAATTCATTCAAATTCTTCACATGCATTAAAAGGCATCAATTACAAGGTTGTTGTTTTTTCAGCCACGATGACTGACCTTGTATTTTTGTAATTTCCCGAGGACATTCGCCAATGAAAACATGATGGTGTGGTCGTTGGGGAGGAGCTTCAGAGCCTCTCGGCCAATAAGCTCTGCTTGGCCCAGGTTACCTTGAAGACAATCACAAAAATCTAAGAGATCAGTACAACATGTGACCCAAAGACTGTCTTAAAGACAATACAAGTACAACGGTAAGGAAAATCCCAGTTATAGACAGTCCCAGTTATACAATTACAAGTATTAAAATATTTTAGATAGAGTACCTTGCTTAGGTATTCATACCCCTTGAACTATTTCACATTTTGTCACATAACCTCTAAATTTATTATAGTTTGCAAGAAATGTATGTGATGAATAAACACGAAGTAGCACATATTAGTGAGGTGGAGAGTAAAGGATGTAAGGTTTTCAGATTTTCCGCTTTGCCTTGATGTTGGTAGATAAAGCAAAAAAGTCTCTGTTAGCTTCGCTATCACCGCTATACAGCGTCTTTGCAGGCTGGGAGAGGAGTGAAATAATTAAGAGAAGCAACTAAGTGGGCAAAAGCAACTCTGGAGGAGTTGCAGAGATCCATAGCTAAAGGTGTAGAACAATTACAATGTCCAATGGATTAGAATATTATCAAAAAGTCACTTTGTTTCAGCAACCAATTTAACTACGGTAAACACATTATAAAGACAAATTAATCACTGACTGATGTTTTAAAGCCCTTATTTCTATTAATAACAATGATTTTCTCCTTGCATATAATGAAAACATGACATCAAGATTAGAATACCACATAAAAACGATATTTTTTTATTTCAGCAGAAAGGCAGGCTTAATGAAAAGTATGTTTAATATTTGCTTAAAGGTTGTTATTTTCAAAAGGTACCTTTAATTGAGAAAGGAGCCTCATTGGAACCCATATTCTAATGTATTGAGTATTACTGTAGTTGTAAACTCTACAAATATGTCTATTATTGAAGAGCAAGATGTTGAGCTGGTCAAATGAGAGGAGAATGAACTTTTTGGCCTACATGTAAAATGATGTTTGGCAGAAAACTAACACCATGAACATACCTTGTTCAAAATAAATGACGGTGATGGCAGCCCCATGCTTTTGGGATACTTTGGTTCAGCACCAAAAAGCTGATAAGATTTGATGGGAAGAGGGATGGACCTGAATACAGCAAAATACTTACGACTGGGGTGGAGGTTCACCTCCCAGCTCGACAACAACATAAACATACAGCCAGAGGTTCAATAAAGTTTAGTTTAAAGTATATTCATATGTTTAATGGGCCCAGTCGAAGTCCAGACCTTAATACCATTGAGAATTTGGGGCAAGATTGATGTTCATAGACGCTCTCCATCCATTCTGACTGAGCTTTAGCCATAGTGCAGAAAATATGGGCAAAAACTATATTTCAGCATCAAAGATGGTCGAGTAATACCCCAAAAAGACTCGGAGTTAAGGCTGCTCGTAAAATACATGTTCATAACTCTGGGAATATATATTTGCCAACAATTGTTGCACTCCAAGCAGTCTTTGGCAATGTGAATATTGCAATGACGATACAGTCTCGATATATTCGAAGAATCAAAGACTTAATTGCAGCTGTGATCAACAGCTCCAATCAGAAAAATGTTGTTCTACAAAGAGGGATGAATCCAAATGCACACCACACTTTTCAGATTCTTGTTTGTCAAATATCTTGAAAATCATGTTTCATTTTCTTCCCACTTCCAATTTATACACTACTTTATGTTGGTCTATAGCTTAAAATAGAAAATCTTCATAAATTACAATGAAATGTGCTGTTGTAACACGGTAAAATGAAAAAAGAAAAAGAAATACACAAAGCAACACAAAGGGACCCGCTCTGATTTATTGGTAAACGCTATCTAAAGCTGTTTTTCCCCCCCGTCACACATGGAGGAGTGGTTTAGTCTCCTAATTACAACTGAACGCAAGGCCCACTGAGTTATTGATCTGTGTCACAGATCTGTCTGATGTCTGGCCAGAGAGGAAGAAAGAACAGGCAGACAAGAGAGACAGAGGGCAAAACAATGGTAGGCATCTCCTGACTCACGGCCTGCGCCCTTCACACTCAGCCTGCCAACATCTGACCATCTCTGTGCCTTTGGTTTGTCGTATATGGATCAAAAGAGAAACGGTGAAGACCAAACAATATTTCCACCATTTCCAAATGACCCCTGATGGTTTGCTTTTTGTGTCTTTAATGGTTTCCTGCAGGATTTGGGGAGACGGGCAGAATCATTTGTGAGAGGTTTTGGGGAGCAAACTGCGGCAGAGGAAACTCTAAGGGGGGCGCTGTTCTGGCTGTGCTTGCCCTCTTTTGATCAGGAAACACACTGGGCCCTGATTGGACGGTTCCAGTGCCCTCCTGGGAGACTCCGCCCTCGCGGGAGCAGCTTCTGACAAAACGGCTCGAGCGTTTGGAAATCAGAGCATTCTCCACACGGCAGGGAAGAGTGCCTCCAAAACTCACAACACAAAAGCTTTAATACATAAATTTCAAGCATTGGTGGTTCCTGCTCTTCCGGTCTAATCTTGTTGGCCGTTTAGATTTCCTGCGTTTCTGAAAACAACAACGGTGTGTGTGTGTGTGTGTCTTAAAGCCGTAACAAAATTGCATTGAAAACACTGCTTTTCTACAGTCATCTAAATTATGCATTTGTTTAAGAAAAGCACCAAAACAAGGAAGATAGAAATGCCTTCCAGTGTTTATTGGGGTAAAGATATAAGCTGTATTTGTGTGTTTTTTGTGTCTTTACCTGTATTGTCCAGCAGAATGACCATATTATTCCAAGCCAGACTGTGATCGGGTTTAAGCATCGTTGCATTCCTCCATGCGTTCAGGGCGTCCACATGTCTGTTCTGGTCGGCATACTGTAACCCGAGAGAAAGACGGTTAGAAAAGTCTTTCATAGTTGGAAAAAGCTTAACATATTTCATTTGTTTGTTTTTTTATATTCAACTATACTGTGCCTTGCAGAAGTATTAACAGGACTTGGATGTTTTCACATTTTGAAAGTGTTTTGTTATGGTTTTATGTGACAGACTAGCACTGTTGGGTGATCTGTCACATAACTTTGAAGTGGAAGGAAACATGTTTTATTTTCTCCCCATGTTTGCTAATTCAAAAACAAAAGTGAAAATGTGCCATTTATTGCCTACGAGTCAACATTTTGTAAACCCACCTTTTGCTGCAGTTACAGCTGCAATATTTTAGGGTAGCTGGCTCAAATTGAGTAAGATGGGATGATATGAGGAGAACAGCAATTTTATCGTTTTGCCACAGATTATCAAGTCGGATTTAGGTCTTCAATTTGTACTGTTCTGACATATAAATACGCTTTGATCTAAACCATAACTCTGTAGCTTTAGCTGTGTGTTTAGGGTTGTTGTCCTGCTGCAAGGTGAACCTTCGCCTCCAGCTTCAAATCTTTTGCAGCCTGTTGGTTTCCTACAGAATAGACTCTTATTTAACTCCATCCTTCTCCCCATCAACTCCGACCAGATTTCAAGTCCCTGCTTATCAAAAAGAATACCCACAGCATACTGCTGCCATCTATCTGGTGATTACTTATGTCTTCACGATGCTGTTTGTTTCCTATTATTCTTCAACAAACCTCTGAGGCCTTCACTCAGCAAGCTGTAATTATGCCAAGATTAAATTACTCAGATACTTTTACCAATTAAATGACTTCTAATGGCAGTTGGTGCAGCTGAATATTATTTTGTGTTATCAGAATACAGAAGGCTGAATATAAATGCACACGATAGATTTCAGTGCCCGTATTCACAAAGTCCTAAGACTAAAAGTAGCTCTTAGTGACGTCATTTTAGGAAAAAAAACTTAGAATCTCCAGAATTCTAAGATTTTTTGTAGAATGTTACTCCGATAAAAGTTATTCACAAAGCACCTTAGACCTTAAGAGAGCTCCTAAAGTGGAAAACATTAGGTGTAGTGAGGCGGACTTTTAGCGAAGCTAAGACCGTCTTAAGGAGGGAAGATGGTGGAAACAGAGAGAGCTGATTGGCTGATCCACCACCTAAACAGTGGAGGAAATGAGCACAAAACTCTGTAACAATCATACAATTAGAACATTTAGACAAAATAAACTTTATCATTCCTATAGGGGGAAATTAATTTGTTTCAGTGGCCCGACAGGTTTAAGGTGGCTCTACCTAACGTCATTTTATTGAGGATAAATAAAAACATTTTGGATAATCATGAATAAAAAGTGGAGAAATTTACAAAGAATAGATAAAAGAGGTGGGAAAGTATTTCTGTATTGCATGATAATGTCAGTAGCCTAAATGGTCATGTAGAAGTTCACTTGTGTGATAACATCTCCTTGATTTTGATCGCTATACGCAGTGCTTCACTTTCCAGGTTGGTGCATAAAAGCACCAAGACACAAAGAGAAAAGGCGCATTGATCTGCGCTTCAAAGTTCGCTTATTTGCGCCGTGATCCAGGGAACAGGTTATCTTTCAACACTCCGTCTCCTCCCAGAGCTGACCAGACAGATGTGCTGCTGTTTTGTTTATTTATTTATTTTTCTCCATTTCATGTCGGTCATTTTGCCAAATATGATCATTTTATCCAAGCAGGCAATCCCCGTAAAATGCTGACAGGTGAGTGCACCTTAATATCAAATAGACCAAGATAGTAAATTGACTGGCGAGTAAACATAAAAATAATCAAGATGAGGAGCTCAATAAGGTGATTCAAAACATTTTGATGCTGTGTGACAGTCAATAAATTGTGCTAGTTTTTATCATCATGAGACAGTAATTTCTCTCATTTGATGACTAGGAGCGCATTTATGTGTTTTATTGTACTATCAACCAATCACAGCTCTTAAAAGACAGCGTTATCACACCTCCCCACTGAGATAAAAAGGTCTGTCCTCTCCTTACTCAAAGTCACGCTCAGCAACTATCTGAATCGCTCTTAATCTAAGACTCCTAGGTAGGATTTTTAGGCTAAGATGGGAGCTCTCTGAGAGGGCTGAGAATCTTTGTGAACACTGGCACAGGTTTTTAGTTTTCATTTGTCTTAAATTTAAAGTAGCAGTTATTGTCTTTTTTCTTGGTCAGTCACATGAATTCATAATGAAACCCACTGAAGTCAGGCTGTAACCCAGCAACATTTGGAAGGTTTTAGGGGTATGAATACTTTTGTAAGGCACTGTAACTTGATTTAGTTTGTGTTTTTAAATGCAGCCGCTGACTGAGGAAACCTCACCAGGCGGCCCAGGTTGTAGTAGCAGTCTGGATATTTTCTGCGGTGGCGAATGGCGTTCCAGTAACTCTGCTCTGCCGCCTCAAACTTCCTGAGGCTGTTCTGAACGATACCGAGGTTCATCCATGCAGCAGCAAAGTCAGGTCTAGACAAATTAAAATAAGAAAAGAATTACAGCGCTTGTAAAATGGATAACAGTTTAGGTTTCGGTGATTTAAGACGTTTATTGATGTTATTTGAGAACAACATACTGAACGGCGACAGCTTTAGACAAGAGCTGCTCTGCCTCAGTAAGTTCATTCCTCTCCTTCAGGATGTTTCCAAGGTTGTTCATTGCATGGACGTAGTTCGGATGCAGTCTGAAGGCCACAAACAACATGCAAACGCAGGTCAGTTTCTTGTTTTTCCATTAATGGTCTATAAACTGTAGTCACTTGTGAAGAAACGTACCTGACGGCCTCTCTGTAATACTTAACAGCAGCGGTGGTGTTTCCTCTATCAGCGAGGTTTTTACCGACGTTATAATGCACCTGAGAAAAGGATCAGCAAACAAGACGAGGTTTGTACTAAAAGGCTGGTGTGTGGACTTAGTCTGGCAGCTAACACACAACAGAAAAGAGTCAGGAAACCTTTTTTTTTTCTCTACCTTGGCGTTGAGTGGACAGACAGACAGGGCACTGGAGAAGAGGCTTTGTTCTGTTCGCCACTGGTGACTGCGGACGGCACAGCGGACTACATACATACATAATAACACAAACAGCATGACAGATGTCAATTTCTGGGAAAAAAGAAAACAAAAAGAGACATTTAACAATTGTGTACAAACAACTAGAATGGTCAGCTTTAAAACACTGTAGCAATAATGCCTGTAAAATACAGTGTTGCGGTATTCATTGCCACCTCTGGTAAAGATGTGTAATGAGTTCATATTTTATTGCAGTAGCATAATATTACTATTAAAAAAGCTTTAAAAAATTCATTTCAATTAATTTCATAACATGAGATATTTTTCCCTGCTGAATAAATCTGGTGAAATAAATGTACAGTTTTAGATTTTCATTGATAAATCCCAGTGTTGCGATAAAAGACGGATTTTCTTGAAGGTTTCTCTAACAGGGTGCCAATAAATGTGGCCGGTATATGTAACATTTACTTTAGTCATATCTCCGATTTCTCTCAACATCAATGTGTTACTAAACCCACAAAAGCAGAACAAAGTCAGAATTCAATAAGTACATCATGACCTGGTCACAGCAGAAAAGTCAGTGGTCTTTACTGTAAAGCTCACTTTAACTGTGATATCTTGTTACTGCTGACCGATTTAATAAGGGGAGGATCAACACAACACCTTGTATCTGATCCAACGGTAGCACCAGTGTCCGAGGGAGTAGGCAAGCAGTAAGCAGTATCCGGCCGAGGACAGGTAGAGCACCCTCTCAGCGACAACGAAGCCAACTCGAAAGAAAATGTTGCATGCAGGTAGAAAAGGGACCACTAGCAGCACCAGGGCCAAGGTCAGGGTCCTTTGAGAGAGGAGAGGAAATCAAACCAAATCCATGTCACACTAAATTAGGAACTGATATGCATACTTTTAACTGCAGTAGCTATGAAGATCACATTATAATTAGGTTATAGACAAAAGAGGCCATACAGTATATGTGAGTACATCTTTCCTATTTTTCTAAATATATTATATCTTTTCATGGGACAACACTGAAGATATGACACTTTGATACAACTCAAAGTAGTCAGTGTTAATGACGGTACATTTTCTCTCCCCTCAAAATTATTCACACAGCCATTAATGTCTAAACCACCGCCATGTCATCTGCTGGTGTTGGTCTACTGTGTTTTCTGATGTCCAGGAAGTAATAGAGCACTTTATGCTCCCAGCTGCTGACCAACTTTATGGAGATGCAGATTTCATTTTCCAACAGTACTTGGCTCCTGCACACAGTACCAAAGCTAACAGACCTGGTTTAAGGACCATGGTGCCCCTGTTCTTATTTGGCCAGCAAACTCCCCTGACCTTAAACCTATAGAAAATCCATGGGGTATTGTGAAGAGGAAGATGTGATACTCCAGACCTAACAATGCAGAAGAGCTGAAGGCCACTATCAGAGCAACCTGGGCTCTCATAACACCTGAGCAGAGCCACAGACTGATCGTCTCCATGCCACGCCGCATTGCTGCAGTAATCCAGGGAAAAGGAGCCCCATCTAAGTATTGAGTGCTGCACATGCTGATACCTTTCATGTTCACACTATTCTGTTGGCCAATATCTTTGTAAATCTTTTTTTGCATTGGTCTTAAGAAATATTCTAATAAATGAGATGCTGAATTTGGGGTTTTCATTAGTTGTCAGTTATAATCATCAAAATGAAAAGAAATAAACACCTGAAATATTTCAGTCTGTCTGTAATGAATGAACGTAATATAAAAGTTTCACTTTTTGAAAGGAATTACTGAAAAAAAAAAAAATATGATCAACATCTGTAGTTCATTGAGGGAACCATGAGTGCCAACGAGTGCTGTGAAATCCAGAAGCAGAGCGCGATCCCCTTCCTTCAGAAACTGGGATGCAGGGCAGGATTCCAACATAACAACCCTAATCATGTCTCTAAGACGACCACTGCCTTGCTCAAGAGACAGAGGGTAAAGGTGCTGGACTGGCTGAGCAGCTCCATCCATCCATCCATCCATCCATTTTCCAAACCGCTTAATCCCTCATGGGGTCGCGGGGGTTGCTGGTGCCTATCTCCAGCGTTCACTGGGCGAGAGGCGGGGTACACCCTGGACAGGTCGCCAGTCTGTCGCAGAGGCCGAGCAGCTCTCCAGACCTAAACCCTTTTGAGCATCTGTAGGGCATCCTCAAATGGAAACTGGAGGAGTGCAGGGTCTCTAACATCCAGCAGCTCCTGTTTGTCATAATGGAGGAGTGGAAGAAGACTCCAGTAGTAATCTGTGAGGCTCTAGTTACTCCAGGCCCAAGAGCATTAAGGCAGAGATAGAAAACAATGGTGGCCGTTCAAAATATCATCTTGGACACAATTTGGATATTTTCACTTAGGGGTGTACTCACTTTTGTTGCCAGCAGTTTACACATTAATGGTTCTGTGTTGAATTATGTTGAGGGGACAGCAAATGTACAGTCATTCAAGCTGGACACTGACTACATTCTGTTGTATCAAACGGTCCTAACTTCAGTGTTGCCTCATGAAAAGATGCAATAAATATTTACAAAAAATGTGTGGGGTGTACTCACTTTTATGAGATGCTGTACTTTGCTGTATCTAAAGAAAGCATCAGTGGGCTCTGCCAGCTTAGCTTACCTCCTCCTCTGGCTGTCTGGCGAGCATAAGGCTTGGTTTATCAAGCCTATCAGGACACACCAGAGCAGCAGCAGCCACATCACCCTCCAATCAGTGGCCGACTTAATGAGAGGCACACAGCCCATGGACCAATCAAAACACAGCCACCAGGGACACAGCAGCAGCCAGGCATTAAGGGAGTAGTAGTAATTATAGTTCACTATCTGCCAATCAAAAAAAGGATAGAGGAAAGAAGCAAAATGAGAGCAGAAGAAGAAAAGATTAGGCAGTTACTGTCAA
The DNA here is from genome assembly GCA_037039145.1 of Fundulus diaphanus. Lineage (NCBI taxonomy): Eukaryota > Metazoa > Chordata > Actinopteri > Cyprinodontiformes > Fundulidae > Fundulus > Fundulus diaphanus. The sequence continues at coordinate 23,664,560 of CM073132.1, read as the reverse complement.
AATGAACCTTAAAGTATATTTGTTCTATTTAGGGACATTGGAGTAAAGTTGACTGAATACCAATGCACAAAACACTAAAGATTTTTAGTTTTGAAAAAAATATTGCAAACCATGTATGCTTTTCTTTTCAAGTCTTTTCAATTATACTATTCTACAGTGTGTTGCTCTCTCATATAAACCCTCAACCAAATACATTTTAGTGGTTATGATGTAACCAAATGAAAAAAAGGTTTTAGTGGAATAAATACTTTTGGAAGGCCCTGCATGTTCATCAAGTCAACATTTCTTTAAATTCCCTTTACAATTAGGCGGAAAACCTGCCAGTATAACCAAGATGCATTTCACAGCCATCAGCTTTAATTAGTGTGTTTTTTTCTGTCAAAAAAACTGACACTGTGGAATACCTGGAAATGTTTTAAGACCGCTTAGAGTGTGCAGAACATGGCGAGATGTTTTAATTGCACTTTAAAAGTATAAACACAGAGGTGAGAAAATGGATCAGCTGTGGTATATTTTGTCTAAACTGACCGACCACTATCGATGTCCAGCTACAAAAATATAGAGTTTAATATTTTCTAACCAACCATTAAATTATATTGGTTAACCTTTATGTTCTAACATTGCAACAATTTTGGTCAAATATTTTCCTGAAGATAGATTGTAGCTTTCACAGATCAAATACCCCTAACAGGGAAAATAAGAAATTAGAAAAAGTTTCAGTCTGTCTGATGCTTTGTTAATTTATGAAATCTACATGATCCACAAAGAAGCCAACATTGTGAAGCATTACCTTGATGCATTCAGTGCCAAATGCATTCTTCTTATCCAAGACTTGTATTTGTAAAACATTTGTATTTTATCCTTTTAGAAACTCGGGATGAAAAAAAATAAATGTTTGACAAATATTCTCCATAACTATCCTGACTGGCAAAATACAAAAAAAACATGAAATATGTTTTGCTTTCCAGGACTCAGAGTAGGGCTGCACAGTCTCAGAATCGTACTGCTGAAAATTGTGGAAACGACATTGATCATGAATAGCCTGGATTTTTAGGACACTTTTCTTTCTTTACAATTATAAAACATCCTCACCACTCTCCAGGAGTTCAAGCTTCTTAGTCACAAAAGAAATATTCCTGGTGTGGGCATTCAAGGACATAAGAGTCCATTCAGGTGGTCAAATACTTCTCAGATAAGCAGAATGTGAATGATTGACAATTGAAATATCATCTGCTGCTAAATATTGCAGCCAAACAGTCCTTTGTGAGTTCAAATTCTAAAGCTAAGGCTTCATCAGGCACCATTTCATGAAAAAGAAGCTCACAAAAAGATTTAGACTCACAAGTACACGATACTGATAATGAAATGTTTCAAAGTATTGTTGTAATAAGATAAAGTTTATTATTACTACATTGAAATTTCATTGTCCTCAAGCCATGACAATAAAGTATTGATTGATGTTAATGGAATTATTAAAACCACCTCTGACCTATCTCCTTCCAAATATGTAAGCAGCTGTATTCAGGGAGAAGGCGGCTACATTTTACTATGGTTAAAAACAAGGTCAACGTTTGCGGATTTTCTGTGTGAGACTGTAAATGTTTGGGTTTGAGAGGTTTGCGTTACGTCTGCTCTGATCCATCGATATAACAGAGTGTGAGAAGGAGATAGACAGATTCGGAGGGGAGCAGAGCTGGAGAGCAGACAGGGTGGCAGCCCAGCCAGGGGTGTGATTGCTTTGTCTCTGCTCTGGTCCTCAATAAAGTGCTGGAACTTGAGAGAATCACCGTTTCCTTTTATTCAACAAGTAACTGGGGAATCAGTTATCTTTATTTCCCACGTTTGACTGTTATTTTGTGGGAAAATGCTAAATACAATTATAAAAATAACAAAAACTGCCATTAACTGATTTAGTAATGAGTGATTCATTTAAAACCGATTTATTGCCACCTCCTTAAAAAAGCTCACTTACTCTAATAAATACGTTTTCTTCAAAAGAGGCAGGGTTGTCTACTTCTGTGAATGCCGGTGGTCCTGTGCCCATGATCCTCCAGCGTGCATAGAGCATTGAGAGTCCTCCAAGACTCATAAGGCCCAATCGTTTCAGCAAACCCATCCGAAGAATCTCCCTTAACTGTGAAAACATTACCAATTGTCAGTAAGGATTATACAGTCTGCCACAAGCAAAGACTGCTCAGCGATGCACTCAGATTCCTTGGGTTTACATAGAAAGCAATATATGAGATGTGACAGTAATTATATAGCGACGACATAATTTATGGCAGAAGATGTGAAGAATACATTTTAACTCACATCAGGAGGATTCTTCCCGAAGACAAGCCTGTGGCCAAGTTCATACACATTAACATTACAGATCAGAAGAACATCAAAGGCTGCGTTCACACCCTGAGGGAAGATACATCCATAGAGGTTAAGGCTGATGTTTTACTCGTTACTTATATCGTTTAGGACATTCACGATAATCTCTTTCTCACATTGTTCGGACAGCTCAGACAAAGCTAACTCCAGAAAAATGTATTAAAAAGTTCATACCAAGACAGTGATGCCTTGTTCTTTACAAAGCATTGCTGCAGCACACAGCACCAGGCTGACCACAACCCACAGGACAGAAAACCTGCCATCTCTGTCACTGCCTGAGGACACAAAGACCACACCGGTTACAGACGATCAGCAGGGTTCCTACACACCTTTCAAAGATCCATACACTTCCACACTCCAATATCTTTTTTCTGACAGTTTTTAGAACATCTTCAGAGTTTAGTACAAAATATGTACGGTGGAATTGCATTTACACAGTAGCCAGGTTTTAAAAGCATTCCATAAATCAGGAAATAACATGTTATGGTTTCTGATTCAGCAGTTTGTAAAGCGCTTTACTGGCATCTGGACTTTGATCAGTCCAGTTTAAATTCTTGGATGTTTAGACCATTCAAATCAGGACAAACTCTTTAATGTACAGTTTTTGATCTTGTGTATATTTATGCATTGCCAGTTTCAGTGCTTTGTTTGACATCTGAACCACAGGAGATTGTGCTCAGTTTATGAACCCCAGGTACAATTTAAACACTGAAACGGACCCCATTTGATTGTTGAACAAGTGTACATCTAATAGATTCATGCTATTTCTAACAGGGCTATTAACATGAAATACATAATATATGTCAGTAACATATTAAGTGATTAATTCGTCCATAAATCAAGTCGAGCCATCCATCTATTGTGGTCCGTGTACCAAGGCTCAGATGATGAGGTAATAGGACCAGTAGGGACCTTCACATCCATCTACCCAACAACGCTCTCCCACTAATTATGGGGGATTCGGGGCCAGAGGGACAACTAATTCCTCTAGCAAGTTCTGGGTCTTCCCCTGGGCCTCCTAAAGGAAGGACATGGCAGCAGATTCTCCAAAGGGAAGCAACCAAGGGACACCCAAACCACCTTAACTCCTTCTGATGCGGAGGAGCAATGACTCCCACAGATGATGGAGTCCTAAAGTCTCTAAGGTTGAGTCCAGCCACCCCGGGTAGGAATCTCATTCTGGCTGCCTGTACCCGGGATGTAAATATTTTGGTCACGATCAATAACTCAAGGCCAAAAGGTGAGCATCAGAACATAAGCAGACCGGTAAATGAAAAAACTGCTTTTTCTTCTCCATAAAGACTGGAGCAGTGCTCTTGTTGCTGCTGATGTGACCCCAATCCATCTCCTGCTTCATCCAACCCTCCCTCGTAAACAAGACAGTAAGACACTTGGTGTCCTCCGCTCAAGGTAAAGACTGACTCACCAGAAGGACCTTCTTCTGGTTGAGAACCATGGGCCCAGCTTAAGAAGAGCTGACTCTCATTCCAGCCACTTCACACTCAGCTGTGAACCGCTTCGGGACACATTGGAGATCATGGCTTGAGGACGCCCATAAAGCCACATTCAGAAAATCATAAGGATGCACCTCTGAAGTTCCCAAAACAAACCAGACACCTTCCTCTTCATGACGATGCCTTGAGATGGTGACCAGAAAACAGGATCGGCGACAAGGGCCAGCTCTGTCAGAATCCGACCTGCACTGGGAACAAGCTCAGCTTTGTGTTGAGAAGGCTGCCACAGCTTTTACTTTGTACGTATGAGTATCAAATAGCCCTTAAAGGGCACCAAGATAGTCCATGCTCTCAATATTCTTCAACTCTTGATGGTTACTGGTACTTCTTCTATGCTCTATGGTCTTCATTTATCTCCATTAGGTCTGAACTGGACTCTGGTCAGGTCACTGAATGGACCATTTTAGCACGTTTATTTTCTTTCTGTGAAACCAACAGAGAGCTTCCATGGCTGTATGTCTGGGATAATTGCCTTGCTGGAAAACTCCCTCTGTTGTTTCATCGTCAGATCCTTATCTAGAATCTCCTACATTTCTCCATTTATGCCACCTTCAATTATATGAAGTCTGTAGTCAGTAAGTAACTTTACATAGGAAACCACAAAAATCATATGTGGGGTTCCCCAAGGGTCCATCTAGGGTCCCCTCCTATTCAATATCTACATGCTCCCTTTAGCTCAGATCATAGAAAACAACATCAGTTACCCTAACTATGCAGACGACACACAGCTCTACATCACCAGATCACCAGGTGATTATGAACCCATTCATGGGCAGAGTAAATCTTTAGAAGTAAATATTTTTTATTTCCTTTGTATTTTTATTCTATTTTTTATTTTTTGATACACTGTATATATGTAGACACACTCTATATACCTTATGAACCTTTTCCTCCTTTTGGCACCTTCTTTTGTTTATTAAGCCAATGTGTGACAAGTGAATTTCTCCACTGTGAGATCAATAAAGCCTATCTTATCTTATCTTATCTTAAAAGAAATGGATGTGCCACAAATTAAAACAGAAGTAATAATTTTTGGACCAATAGGGGAGTGATCAAGAGATAGCACACAGCTTCAGCTGCTTCAGCTAGTAACCACCGATCAGGCCCGAAATCTGGGTGCAGTGATGGACTCAGACCTGAACCTCAAAAAGACATCTAAAGACAATTACAAATTCAGCTTTCTATCACCTGAAGAACAATTCCAGGATAAAAGGACTAATGTCTCAACAGGATCTGGAAAAACTAATCCATGCGTTTATCTTTAGTCTTTAGCTACTACTATACCACTGCACTGTGCTTTGCTTTCCTCTGTAATGTTTTCTTTATTGTTTTGCTTATGTACGGCACTTTGAATTTTGTTACTGAAATGTGCTTTACAAAAACTTACCTTGTCTATAGTCAATATACCCAGTAGGAATTGTAATTACTGAGAAAAAGGTTGACATGTTCAACGATTATTTTACCCGCTGTATTTGTAGGTTTTAAAAACACAAAACAAAATATTGCTGTCTAAAATGTTACACTTAAGTTGTGATGTACAAAATTAAAGGACTCCGATTTTTGTATTTTAGAAAACAAAAATATGTCAGGAAATTTCATATTCAGCTTTCTTTTTTCCACACTTGCGCCAACCGGAAACATAAGAAAACAAGTTCTATACATTTTAAGGCTGTGTAACAAATATTAACCTAGTTTTGCTGTATAAGTAAGGAAAAACACTTGTATTGCACATCTTACCTTTGTTAAAAGCGTTGCAGTATGTGAGAAAAGAGAGCTGAAAGAATAAAGCACATAAAAGGTCCGCTCGACCCACAACGCCCGCCACCTTATACAGATAAAAAAAGAAAAAAGAAACCACAAAACAAGCGCCAGTTGGTACATTTTAGCAAAAATAACATTGTTGGCATCATTAAAAAATAAATCATATAAAATACTTTTAACAACACTTGTGCTAGATTCTGAACCAAGTTGAAACTGAAAATGTCTTCTTAATGAAAATGTGAGGAAACTCATTACCAGCGTGTGTACCGTTACTGTGTGTACTGTGTATAGTGTGTGGGTACAGTATGGCTGGCATCCTGGGGTTGCCTGCTTTGATTCATACAGCAGGCATGAGCCCACAGTCTGCCCTCCTCCCACCCCCCGCCCCCCAGGTCTTACCCAGTCCTTGCTCTGCATGATTAAAGAGAATGTTAAGGGGGGGGACTGCTGCCTTCCAGCCAAGTTTTAGCGCAAAAACCACGGTGGCTGGCAGGTCAATAAGAACCCCAACATAGATCATACTACTGCACACACCTTGGCCCTCTGTTACCCAGCTGAGACAGGGCTTTTGTTCTAGGCATAGACACAATGGATGTTTAGAGCTGAAACCTCTGGACTTCTTGTTGAGGATGCTATGTGCCCCTAGGGAATAAAGGTTGTTAGAAGTTGCCTGTAAATGTGAGCAGATCCAGGCTGCAAGCTTTAGAGCTTTTTACTGGAGGCTGGTCAAGCTAAAGTTGAAAGGAAAAACACAGGTCAGAAAAAAAAAGAAATACATCTATGGTGGAAAGTAATGGAGGTGTAAATGCAACATATTCCCCAATTACTGGGACCCCCGGTAAAGAGGAGCTAAAAGTCCAAAGATAAACCTGCCTTCTATGTTTGTTAAGCACCATCCACTTTGTTGCTCTTGCCAGGGTCATTTAGCTGCTGTTTTGATTGCATCATGGCCCCCTTTTTCCCCCAGGTACGAAATGGTGCTGTCTGATACAGGAAGTTTCGTATCAAACGTGCTAATTCCTAACTACCACCACAGGTGGGAGGGTGGGTTATTTTTCCACCGGTCCTTCTCTCCCTTTTTGTGACATCTTTACTTTCACCAACTTACTAAAACAAGACCCCATAAGTGCCTGTAAGCGTGTGCTAAAGCACACATCACTCAAAAAAATTACAAAAAAAGAGTATACTTGTAAAGTGGAAAAGCGCCAAAAAAAAGAGGTTATTTCTTTGCAATTATGCCATTTTGCGATTACTTGGAGCCAGAAACCAATATTGAATGATATATTTGATTCACTTCAAAACCTTTTGCAACAATAACAACAATTTTAGCTTTTTCACTACTGAAGAAATTAATCATCCTTCAATAAAAAGAAGAAAAAAAAACAGAAACTGGCATAAATTCTGAATCCAATTTGATAAGCTGTGGAAAAAAAACTGTTTCATCTGTGTTTGTTTTTCTCTGGATTGCTGCTGCTCACAGTGGTTTCCTAACATATTGTGCATTACCCATTTTCAAAAACTAGGAAGTCCAATTTCAAAATCTCATCATTCCTGATTAAAGACGTGCCATCTTTCATCCATGACTAAAACTCATCACTATTCAGTTAGGACTGATCAATGCTCTAAAATAATTTACCTACAAGTTTTACCCCAACCTCTCCTGCAAAAGCTGCTAAAATACTTAATGATATATTTTTTGCGCAACAGTCTAGAGATGTTTCCTATATCTTTTTGTTTTGCATCAATGAGCACGATGTCTAGAGGCGTTGGTCAAAATGCATTATTTTACCATTAAATTAGCTGCTTTTCATCCATTTTCAGTGAAATAGCTGACCATTTTTAGAGGATTTCTTTTCTTAAGTTGCTGAACTAAAAAGATCAAACTAAAGATCAACGTGATAACAAGTACAATGTCTACATATGACAAGACAACTGACATTAAACTGGATCTTTAGGCATGTTGTAACTAGCAAACATGAATGTGGGAATGAAAAAGGTGTGAACTACGCTACCATGAACCTTTATGCACTGGAACATATTTATGTTGAACCCTACGTCTTCCTGGGGGGTATGCCAGTTGGGTTTCCACAGTACAGTAGGGTTGTGTGCCATTTATGTAAATTGCACTTGCAGACACCTAAAGGGTATTTCCTCCCCAAACTGCCTGCAGAAATGTTGCTCACTCCTACTGTGAGCAGAGGTGTAACAGCAACAGGTTTTAAATATAAATCCCCATGCAGACTTTCACATTCACTCCCAGTTCATCCCAACCAGGAACGTTGTGCTTTAGCGCCAAAGTTTGTGTTTCTTTTACAGTGCTTACACAGGATTAAAGTCTCTGCAAACTCAGGAGGAAACGTTAACAATAGCAGATGTTTAACAAATTAAGGCGATGCAACAAGTTGCAAATAAAAGCATTCAACATGCAGTAACATGAGTGCGTCAGTTGTTTTTGCATTAAAAATCTGTGATCATTGCCATATCTAGGAGTTTGTGAATGTTCCCATTTGTTCCTCCGGAAATAGATGCTGTAAAGTATTCTAACAACAACCGTTTAAAACCCTGAAATCATATTTTGACTGATTTGTGATTGAAAATATACTACAGTTACAAATGTTAATGGAAATCATAAACATAAGAGTTTAAACTGTGCTGACTGCAACATTATGCAGAGAATATCCTCCCTCAGAACAGTCCTAATGATAAACGTAATATTTAAAAAGGCTACTTTTACTTCTTTTCAACTGTTTTCTAAATTATTAAATGATTTGACCGGTCAAAAAAAATAAAACTTATTTTTACTGTAAAATTAGCTACTTCAGGCTCAATGATGTAGAGCTGCTTACATGAATCCTAAAGATCAATTAAAATTTGACATTCCCATGAAGTATGTCAAACAAGGTAGAAAATATTGTTCCTTTTTCTAAACGTTGCATTAAAGTAGAAGTTTAAGCTCATGTGAAATGAAATGTCAAATAATAGTCAATTGTGACAGACACAGGAAGGGCTAAATATGTATGGAGCTAAACCAGTGACAGCTTGCAATGACATCAAAACATAGATCTGGCATTGTAAATTCAAACGTAAATTCAAACCTTGAAAAATCAGACATTGTCAGAAAGTAAAAAGTTATGGTGATATTCTCATTTTATGCTGCAGCTTTTTTCAATGAGAGATGTTTTCGGTGTCACTGCAGAGTTTCCGCAGCTACAATGTCACTACAAGCTGGTACGGTTTTGCCGTCGGGGGCGGGGCTAAATTGAAGGCCCCTTCATGGACCTTCAGTTTTTCTGGTACTCCTCGTCATCCACCTGCAGTAAACTTATGGAAGGCTCCAGGACAAGTACCGCTGCTCAATCATAAGAAAAGTTATTTTTTTTTTAATTAATATTATCTTCAGTATCTTATACAGCTAATGATTGTAGTGACATTGTAGCTGAAGGAAAACTGAAAATATATCTCATTGAAGAAAAAGAAAAAAGCCGGAGCATAAAATGAGACTATCAGAAGTTTTTGCTTTCTAACAATGTTTGACTTTTCACCATTTGAACTTCCAATGTTTATTTTTTAATGCCAAATCTCTTTTTTGATATCATTGCAAGCTGTCACTGGTTTAGCTCCATAAATTTGCACCTACGATTTAAAGTAACAGGTGAAACCTCTGTGTGACTTTTTAATTGGTTAAGCACTTCCCCTAAAAATCAAATTCAATGGTTCTTCTGTCCTAAAAATGCTAAACCTAAAGTAGCTGAATTCTACTTACACTTTCTGTGTGAACTGGGTGTGCAGCAAAGAAGATGGCAGCAAGTAGAGAGGTCTTTGGAGCATGGTTCAATGTCCAACCCTTCTCATCATAGTCCAGTCCACCGATCAGTATAGCAAACACGTCAATCATGAGGACAGATATGACAGCATGGAGGATGATGTTTAGTACATGGAAGCCAACAGGGTGCAGGCCTCCTGCTATGAGGTAGTTTAACCTGCAACAGCAAAAGAAAAAAAAAAAAAACCTGATGCTAAATGTTTATTAGTCACAGTGATGATAAAGTGGGGTTAAGTGTCGTGTTAAAAGCAACACGACAAGATATTGTGGTTGGAAGACAGTGAAACAGAATGCATCAGCTGTAATGTAATTGTTCAGCCATGCATCATTGATGCTGACCAACGATTGCACTGTTTTGACAATCAAACCAAAGTTACTGTTATTTTCCAAAGCTAGGAATAAAGCAAATCCATCCGTACTTAACATCTTTAAACAATGTCTGCAGAAACCGGTACCAGATAATCACAGGAGCAGCCTTTGCATGTTTAGTGCCTTGCAAAAAAAAAGTATTCCTCTGAAACTTTTTCCCATTTTGTTACAATATAACCACAAACTTTTCCATTTTATTTTGTATTTTGTGTGACAGACCAGCACAAAGCATGAAGTGATTTGCAACTTAGAGGAAAATGTTACATCGATTTACTTTTAGTTTAGTATGCATTTGTACAAGATTGTCTCCTCTTCAAAGCCATTTTTGAATGAAAGCCAAATCAAACCCTGCTTGTGGCTCGCCACGAGCCTTAATAGTGGACACAGCAAACATGTAGAAGAAGACGCTCTGGTCAAATCAAACAAAAATCTAAAATTTTGGGCTGCAGAAGAGAATTCTGTGTGGTGGAAAACGACCAAGCTGAAACCATCTCCACCGTGAAACACCTTGGAGGGAGCGTCATGCTGTGGGGATGCTTTTCTTCAGCAAATCAAGAAAGCCGGTCAGAGGCTGCAACTAGCTTGATTCTGGGGTGGAGGTTTACCTTCGAGCAGGAAAGAAGGCCTAAAAATACAGCCAGAGCTATAATAGCATCATTTAGAGAATATTCTTGTGGTAGAATGGCCTGATCAAAGTCCAAACCTGAATCTAATTGAGAATCTGGGACAAGGCTTAAAAACTGATGCTCACAGATGGTCTTAATCCAAACTAACTGAGCTTGAGCTATTTTTGCAAAGAAGAATGGGCATGAAGTTTTGTTTCTAGGCATTCAAAATTAGTAGAGATGCACCACAAAAAGACGATGAGCAGTTCCATGCCAACTGCAGTGAAATTGAATTTTCTAAAGAACCAACTAAAGTTGATTTAATACATATGTAATTCAACCTTTCTGCTTTGCATTTGTAAAATGTATATGTTTCATTAGGTATGGGTTTTCCACCTAACAGTTACATGTTGCTTTCTGTCCGTCTTTCACATAAAATCCCACAAAGACTTCTTAAAGTTTGTGGTTGTAATGTGACAATCTCTATGTAGCAAATGAAAGAAAATCTCTCTCTATCCCAAACTTACAAATGGAATTACTCTCCTTGTATAACGTAACGCATAAAGCTCTTCTTCACTTTGTACAATTTCTTCACCCGTTCATAAATAATAAGCCCTGACACGTAAATTAACCATACTGACATCTGCCCTTAATCACACAGCTTATTTCACCATATGAATTACCGGTTTAACAATCTTGCCGACAGCTTTCTGGAAACAATTTATCATCTTCACTCTTGGAGGTCTTTATTCCTCAGAGTTCAAACCAGCTGTATCACATGAATAAAAACCAACATCAGCCACTCGCTTCGTGTTTTAAAGACATTTACTTGTACAGACGTTGGAGCAGAAGCACTTTGGCTATCGCTATAACCAAATTTCACATTGGCATTTTGGTATGCAGCTGCTAATGTGCAGAAGATTTCTGGCACGGATCTTAGAGCCACGGTAAACAAGGGTGGATCCACTCCTGCCTTGCATGTTTTAGGTTTTTTCTTTTTTTTTTTACAGCACAATATAAAAAGTTCCTTTCAGGTCATATTATCTCGCTGCAGTTGTCGTTGCTTTGATCTGCCTCGCTCTTTAAAAAATATATATAAACGGCTTCCCTTCCAGAAAGGTGTCAAATTAAGAGATGTGTAAAGACAGGGGAGGCACGTTGAGCCTGAGGCCAATTTTCAAATGTCCTAATCCTTCTCTTAGCAACTCAGGTTTTGCTGCATACGTACTTCATTTAGACAAAAGGAAGGTGTTGAGAGTATTAGATGAAAACTGGGTGCAAAAAGTTTCCCCTTTTTGCCAATTATGTTGTAATTTTGATTATTTGAATTAAACGCAGTATACATAACGCAAAACATTAAGGTGCTGTAATAATAATCACAGACCAAATCTCTGAAATTACAGAAGTACAAAAAAACAAGTAGTACTGTCACAAAATCCTATATGCAATTGTTAAGTGACATACTGTGCCTTGCAAACGTATTCACCCCCCTGGGCATTTTTCCTGTTTTGTTGAATCACAGCCTGGAATTATATTTCATTTCATTTCATTTACAGAACATGCCTACAACTTTGAAGATGTATATTTTTTTATCTATTGTGAAGCAAACAAGAAACAGGACAATATAACAGGAATCTTCTGCGTACATAATTGTTTAGAGTCATCACTTTGTAGAGCCACAATTTGCAGCAATTCCAGCTGCAGTTGGCTTTGGATCTATTAGCTCGTCACATCTTGCTACAGGGACTTTTACACAACTGCTCCAGTTCCTTCATGTTGGATGGTTTTTGCTTGTAATCACAGGTTCTCAATTGGATGGAAGTCTGGACTTTGACTAGGTCATTCCAATCCATTTAACCGTTTCCCCTTAAACCACTGGTGTGCTGCTTTAGCAACATGCTTCGGGCCATTGCCCTGCTGAAAGGTGATCCTTCGTCCCAGTCTCAGATCACAGGCAGACTGACACAGGTTTAGTTTAAGAATATCCCTGGATTTAGTGTCATCTACCTCTACCTTGACTCAAACCGGTTTCACAGTCCTTGTTGTTGAAAAACATCCCCACAGCATGATGCTGCTACCACCATGTTTCACTGTGGGGGTCGTCTTCTTGGGGTGACGGCACGTGTTGGGTTTGTGCCACACGTAGCATTTTCTTTGTTGGCCGAAAAGTCCAATTTTAGTCTCATCTGACCAGAGCACCTTCCTCCATTTGGAGAATCGCCCACATGCCTTTTGGCAAACTATAAATGTGCCTTCTTATATTTTACACTGTAAGGCGTGTTGTGGTGCTATGGAAAGATTATCCAGTCTGGTGTGAAGCTCTGCAACTTCTTGGGTACCTTTGGTCTCTGTGCTGCCTCTGATTAATGGCCTCCTTGCCCGGTCTTTGAGTTCTGGTGGGCGGCCCTCTCTTGGCAGGTTTGTTGTGGTAACGTGTGCTTTCTATTTGAAAATGAAGGATTTAATGGTTCTCCAGGGAAATATAAAAGCACTTTGCATTGTCTTTGTACTGAAATGTGCTGTACAAATAAATTTGCCTCGTCTTGCCAAAGATTTTAATATTATTTCATAACCCCACCCTGGTTTGTACTTCTCCACACCTTTATCAATGACAGGAAAGTAGAAATTGTTTAAACTACTACATTTTAAGCTTTAAGTACTTTTATGAGCATCAGTCAAAAGCAGGAGAGCTAACCTCTTAATATTTGTGTAGAATTTTATGTATTACACCAGCACATGGTACTACCTACCTCTCACGTGAAATGAAAAGATTACATAGCTTTCAGGTTTTTCACAAATATACGGAAAACTGTGGCGTGCATTTGTATTCAGCCCTCTCGCATCAACACATTTGCAGAGGCAGCTTTGGTCGCACTTACACATGCACTTTTGGGGTATGTCTCTATTAGCTTTGCAATCTCGAAAGTGAAATATTTACTTGTTGTTCTCAGCAAAATAGCTCAGGCTCAGTCAGATTAGATGCATGTTGACTGAACAAATGTTTTCAAATCTTGCCACAGACTCTTAGTTGGACTGTAAGGTCTGAAACCGTTCTAAAATACGAATAAGCTTTGATTTAAATCATTCTAAGGCAGTTTAGTTAAACCCTTTCTAGCAGCTTTTTTTCCCCACATTATTTAGAAATGTGGTTCCCATCAACACTGACCAGCAACCCGATGCATCCACCACCATGTTTCACAAGTGGGGATGGTGCATTCAGGGTGATGTGCAGCAGATTTAATTTTCCTCGGAGGACAGCCATTACTTGGTAGGTTTCCAGCTGTGCCAAACTCCTATTTTTAATCAATGGAAGGAAGAGTCCTCTGTAAGGTTTTAAAAGCTTGGGGTATTGTTTTATAGCCAAACTGTGCTTTAAACGCCTTTATCCCTGTGCTGGCTGTGCTGCTTGGTCTTCACGATGCTGCTGCTCCACTATTGTTCTCTAACGCAACCTCTGACGCCTTCACGGAAAAGCTGCTTTTATAATGAGACTCAGCTACATGTAGGTGGGTTCTACTGACTAATTAGGTGAATTTCAAAGGTAATTGCTTCCGCTGAGGTTTTATTTTCGGGCTTCACATTAAAAGAGGCCCAACACACATTCCCAGGCAAGTCTTCGGATTTTTATATGGTAAAAAAATAAAAACTTCGGGCACCCTTTTCTTTTTTTCCCCTTCTGCTTCACATCAATGTACCTCTTTGTTTTAGTCCGTCGCATAAAATCCCAATAAAACAGAGGGAAGGGTGTGGTTCTAATGTGAAAATCATCGCCTGAGATAAAATACAAAACAGACATCCTATTGAAACTGTTTGCCATCAGATTTTTTTTGTTGAGCCAGAAAACAAACAGAAAGATCGGCTTTGTTAGCACTGCATGATGAGACACCTCTCCCCTCAAGCACGATCCTGTATGCATGGCGAATTTGTACTTTGTGCTTGCTGCTGTTATCTGGTGGTCCAAAGATTCTTGTATATGAATTACACCAGATGTTATCAGTTGAGTTTGTCCTCACTGCAGGGTTTCTCTACTTACAGTATTTGATAAGAACAATACGGCGACAGTCTATTAAACAACAATAGCTGGCGCTTTAAGATTTCAAGTTTGTTCGGTTGTGCGCAGCGGCAAAGCGCGGGACTTATTACCTGAACGTGAGGACAGTGAGCGGTCGGTAGGATTTGTGACTGGAGTTGCTACTCAGATTGCTTCCCCAGAAGTCATTTCTCCAGATGTTGCTCAGAGATGTTGCCGGTTTCAGGTCCTGCAATGCAAAGATGAAGAAAAAAATAAATAAATAAAAGCACCCCTGACACATAACAGCAATATTTGCAAACCAGAATCACCGGCAGGTTAAATTTGTTGTTTTTTTTATAAAAAGAGGAAAGCTTACCTTATTGTTGACAATTGCCTCCGAGTCATCAAACACAAATTCTCCGTCATAACTGTTAATGAAGCACAGCAGCGCCACCACGGCGACGGTGACCTTGGCTTGGGCTGGACCCAGCTTTGGCAGCGGGATGTGGGGATCCCAGTAAACCTCGGGCAGGGCCATAACTCATGGGCTCTTTGTTCCTCCTATCACCATCATCTCCCTGAGACCAAGAGGATGGGTGCAAGCAGAGTCACGGCAGCTACGACAAGTCACCTGCTGTTACCGCACTTCAAATGCTAATGACTGACTCACAAAGTAAACTCAGCCTTTTTATCTCGTTATGCATTCATACCTTGTCTTTGCAGAGACGGGCTCTGACAGGTCACTGCGTTTTGTTTCACCCTCATGTTAACTTCGCTGCCAGCGAGATGACGAATCACCTCAGACAGCGGGAGCTGTGCGAAACCAGTTTGCTTTGAATGTTATAATCACGCAGCCGGGGCTTCTTGACGGTCTTAGGTCAGAGGGATGTTAATACATGCAAGCTAACATTGCTAAATGCTAGCACGTCTTGTTAGCCGGCGCTACTCCCCGTCACAGCATTTCGTAAAGAAAGTGCCAGATAAGCGGACACAACCAGCTGAGTATCGCTCGATAATTCTAAAGACAAAACGATGATAATTAGTCATGGGGAATGTTCCAGGAACAGTATCGCCGGAGGGCTCACGGCTGTAAACAAATACGCACGTTTGAGATCCGACACTTCCTCATCAGCGTAGACGTCACGTGGTCGATTTCAGCCAATGAATGGCCGCAAATAAGAAACGTGGAGTAAGTAGTCTGCTGAGGAGCAAATAAACGAGCATATGTGATTTGAAGTAATAAGAAGGTATTTAAAATATGATTGTTGTCATCTAAAGGTAACAGTATTAAAAAATATATATATATAAACAGAGCAAGGAAGTATGGGCTGATTGAGGCTTAAAATAAATAAATAAATACATTAAAAAATAACAACATTAAAGTGGAAAAACACACTACAGGTGGATCCAACTTGTGTTAGTTTCAGTAAGGTTTTTGTGTGTTTCACTCCTTTTTGGGTCTTTTTGGCTGATCAGGTACTATTTAACTTTCCCCTTCTGTGTCATTAGGGAGGTCTGTTTGTTTGACTTAGTTTGATGTTAAGTTTTCTGAGTAGAATTTTGTTATTTTGGCCTCTTTTTGGGCCCAACAATTTGCTTATTGTATAATTTCTGTAAAGCATAAATTTTGAGTTAAATAAAACCCCTGTTTTTTGAAATTCTACCTGTGCCGGGCTGTCCTTTACTGCTTGCATCATCACATGGATGGAACGAGACATGATGTCCCAGATGTGCCAGATTCAGGTCTGAGGAAAGGGCGGGTCGGTCCATAGCATCAATTTCTTTGTCTTGCAGGAACTGCTGACACACTCCAGCCGCATGAGGTCTAGCATTGTCTTGCATTAGGAGGAACCTAGGGCCAACCGCACTATATGCTCTCACAATTGGTCTGAGGACCTCATCTCTGTACCTAATGGCAGTCAGACTACCTCAGGCAAGAACATGGAGGGCTGTGGGACCCCCCCCCCCCCAAAAGAAATGACACCCGACACCATCACTGACCCACTGCCTAACCAGTCATGCTGGAGGATATTGCAGGCAGCAGAACGTTCTCCACGGCGTCTCTAGACTCTATCACGTCTGTCATGTCCTGCTTTCATCTGTGAAGAGCACAGGGCGCCAGGAGCGAATTTGCCAATCTTGGTGTTCTCTGGCAAATGCCAAACGTCCTGCACGTTGTTGGGCTGCAAGCATGACCCCTACCAGTAGACGTCGGGCCCTCATATCACCCTCATGGAGTCTGTTTCTGATCGTTTGAGCAGACACATGCACATTTGTGGCCTGCTGGAGGTCATGTTGCAGGACTCTGGCAGCGCTCCTCCTGTATCTCCTTGCACATAGGCGGAGGTAGCGGTGCTGTTGCAGGGTGGTTGCCCTCCTAAAGCCTCCTCCACGTCTCCTGATGTACTGGCCTGTCTCCTGGTAGCGCCTCCATGCTCTGGACACTACGCTGACAGACACAGCAAACCTTCTTGCCACAGCTGGCATTGATGTGCCATCCTGGATGAGCTGCACTACCTGAGCCACTTGTGTGGGTTGTAGCCTCCGTCTCATGCTACCACTAGAGTGGAAGCACCGCCAGCATTCAAAAGTGACCAAAACATCAGCCAGAAAGCAGAGGAACTGAGAAGTTGTCTGTGGTCACCACCAATAGAACCACTCCATTATGGGGGGGGGGGGGGGGGGGTTCTTGCTAATTGCCTGTAGTTTCCACCTGGTGTCTGTACCATTTGAATGACAGCAGGTCAAATTGATTGTCAATCAGTGTTGCTTCTTAAGTGGACAGTTTGATTTCACAGAAGTGTGATTGACTTGGAGTAACATTGTGTTGTTTAAGTGTTCCCTTTGTTTTTTGAGCAGCACGTAGTATGTATGTATGTGTGTGTGTGTGTGTGTGTGTGTGTGTGTGGGGGGGGGGGGGTTTCAGGCCTCATGTCAATGAATTATGATGATTTTCCAGTTAAAGCTAGTTTATCTGATCAATAAAAAACAATCAAGATAAAGTATGCTTAATATTTGCTTAAAAGTTGTTACTTTCAAAAGGTTCTTTTAATCTGGCAAACTAGCCTTATTGGAAGCATTGAACACGACTGAATATATTATTGCTGACGTCCTGAGGTTTCCGTGCCGAACCGTCTCATGGGATTACAGATAATGGCCCCAAGAAGATGACATCAAGATAACACTGCGATCAAAGAAACTAGACACACAAAGTGCAAACATGCTGCAAACACAAATGATGCTAACACACAAAACACATGGAAAGGCAAACTGTTGCAAGTAGCAGAAACAACTCCAAGTTAAGGAAAAGCTGCAAACCAGCTCCCCATAACTGAAGCGTTCCAGACCACTAGGGGGAGTAGACTTAGACTTAGACTTAGACAACTTTATTTGTCATTTTGTATGCACAGAGTGCGTACAGAACGAAATTTTGTTTCGCATACAGCTTGGAAAGTTACAGTAAATAGCAGTGAATTACAGTGCAGCAGTGATTTCCTAGTAAACAATTTGAAATGTAAACAATGTAAACAGTGGAGGAGAAAACGACAGTGGTAACTGAGAGTTCGGCAGCATTTGTAGTGCTAGATAAGGATGCAATGATGGAATCTGCAAATATACAAATGTTGTATTTTGTGGCTGTTCAACAGTCTGATGGCATACGTGCAAATGTGCAAATATGCAAATGTGCAAGTATAAGAATGTGGTACAGAGTCCATTTTTGTGGCTTCAGCAGTTCAGAGTCCATTTTGTGGCTTCAGCAGTTCAACAGTCTGATGGCAACAGGGAAAAAGCTTTTGCAGAACCTGGTGGACCTGCAGCGGATGCTGCGGAACCTCTTCTCAGAGGGCAGCAGGGAAAACAGGGAGTAGACACCAGTCTGCCGTCTACAGACCTCAGACTGCAGTGATTGGCTCAATCCGAATACCCTTATTGGGTAAGGACTCTTTAGCCAAACCAGAAATGTGTCAGCGGTTGCCATGATAAGTGTTGTCCGAATAGTGCAGTCAGTTAGGAAGGAGGTAGGAAATGTAGCCTGTATGCTTCTTCACGCAGCTAATTTTGCCTAGGAACATCGTGACTTCCCTTACCACCGCTAAGAACCCTTAAGGTATCCCACAATTCTTTGTGTGACATGACATATCAGCAGAGCCCCCTCACCGAAATCAATGAAAATGTCCTAAGAGAAGAGAGCACGCAATTTGTAGATCATTTTTGGAAGGCTGTGTGCCCGGATTTAACTCCTTATAAGAGTTAACGGCTGTTCGAATTCGGCACAGCAGTCCAAAGGTCCTTTCCTATCCACGATAGAGTTCTTACTGTTGACCCCATGAAAGGTCAAATAATAGGTGCTAGGAGCAGGAGCTAGAAGCTATTATTAAGGGTATTCAGATGGAGCATTTGACACATCAGAAATGCAAACTACTATAATAAATGAAAGTTTCAAGCATGCTATATAATAATATATAGGATGTATATATGCCTCTGTTCTATAATATCATAAAAGATTAAGTGTTTAAAAAGATACAAAGGAAAACGTACCTTTTCTTTCTTCTATCCAAGTTTCCAAGAGCTGGTTTGCAGCTTTTCTTAACTTGGAGTTTTTTTTGCTACTTGTGGCATTTTGCTTTTGCATGAGTTTTATGTGTTTGTGTTTCAGCATCATTTGTGTTTGCAGCTTGTTTGCACTTTGTGATTCATTTCTGTCATTGCAGCGGTGCCCCTTTGCTGCAATTTTCCATTTAGCGTGTTTTGTGTGATTGTGTCTTAGCTTCTTTTTTGTGTTTGGAGTACTTTTTGTGTTTCCAGCACTTTTATGTATTTGCAGGGCGTTTGCACCTCTCAGCCACCGTAAAAATACAATATCTAAAAAACAAGACATCAAATCTTGAAGTAGTGTCTACAGCAGAAGAGCATATTGTGCTACTGCTGTAAGCTATTGAACACGAACTATGGTGACAGTTGCAGATCTTCAATTTGTTTGTCTTTCTAACTTATTTAACAAGAGACAGGAGAGTTCTCTCCAAAGGTATCATAAAATCTTCAAAGGTCCTTAAACCATAAGAACAAAACCTAGGCTACAAGGAACTATTGCTATGCTCATATTCATGCATTTTGTCCACAAGCGTGGAATAAATAGAACATTTTGTAAACAAACATGACATTCATATAAAAGTGTGACATCATATTTATAATTGCAGCTACAGCTAATCATGAAATTGTTCAAAATGGCTGGATCTCACAAAGAAGTATAATAAACTCTAATGCATTTCTAAAAGTCCTCCCAGCTTGAAGCTTATAAAATCCTCAAGGTCTTTGGCTGCACACAGAATTAAAACTACAATTTAGGATGACATATAACATGAACTGAGGAAGAAAAGTGGTTAAGAGGTCTTTATATGTGATTGTAAGTTTATTCTTGGATGGTTGATGGGCCCCTAACAGGGATAAATCTTAAATTTTTTTATTTACTTTGTTTTACATTTGTAGGTGTTTATTGTTTAGTTTTTTTTATTCTAGTTTGGTTTTTAACATTATTGTGTACTATGAGTGTTTAAGGAGTCACAGTAAATTATGTTTTATTTTGGTGAACTCATTCATTTTCTACAACAAAAAATATTCCATCTGCATCGGTCATGAGTGTAGGGAGATCAGTCAGCAGGATATTTGCTGATGCCTGGTTCATTTGCAGCCTAAATGTTAAGGGGCTCTCGTTGAAGCTTCGAGGACTGTGCTGTGTGAGGACTGGGAAGCATGTGCGTGGGATCAGAAGGGAGAGTTTTCTTTTGATAAGGATTTCTTCTGTTTCATAATTTGTTGACTGTTGAGTAATGAAGCAAATTCCAAATTTTTCGTCATTTTATGTTTTACATATTCTAGTGAAATTTACAAGAACATTGTATGCAAACAGATAATTTCATTTGAAGGAACAACAGAAGAATGTTGAAATAATTCTACGAAGAGATTTGTGATCCAAAATCACAAAATCAGTTACTCCATTTGAAATATTTTTTTACATACTTTGCCACGAAACTTTCAACACATTATCTGTGCTGAATGTTCAGCCCATTTTGAGGTTATAATAAATGTAAGTTATTGACTTGTGAATCTCCATTTATCACAAGAGAATGTTATAATCATGATATGTAAATTACTTCCAATAAGGAAAATAATTTATAGGCAGAGTTTGATGTATGAAGAGTATTTATTTCTATTCATTGTTATAAAACTAAATATCTAACAAATATTAAGCTTGAATAAAATAATCTACTCATATTTCATTTAAATCAAAACCAAAACTTTTGATAATCCCTGTTGATAAGTGGAATGAAAAAATAAATAAAATAGATGGTTAATTATTTTCTGGGATCTCTTACTTTACACAATCATGGGATAATATTTTAATTAAAACCTGGTATAGCAAATAAAAGGTATATTTTGGCGACCAGTAGCATCATTGCCAATAAAGCAACTGGAGCAAAAATAGCTGCCTCACACTCGCTGATAGTAACATACTTATTTGTCTCTGCTAATGTGACTGAATCAAAAATGTACAAATCTGTGATTTTTATGAGTATTTAATCCCTAGTAAATTGGTGTTGCATTTGAAGCACAGCTTTAAAAGAAATTTGCCCTTCCACAATCGTAAAAGATTGGATTGGTTGGACTGAATTCCAAGGTGTTAATGAGAAAAAAAATCACATAATGGAACCAGCTTAAAAAACACAAATTGAACAAGAAAATAATTCCTAGCTAAAATTCAGTTTCCTCAATTGTTGTTCATGTAAAACACAGTTTTGTTTTATTTTATCTGGCAATTTTGGTTACATGAATTGACATGCATCAGCAGAATGATTATGTTTGTAAAGTTTTATTCTTTAATCTTGCATATTGCTAAGCTGCTGCCATTCATAAATTTTAACCAGCACAAAAAAAAATGAAGGGAGTAATGTCTTTAAGAGTTAGAGGTGTTGAGGCTGTGGAGGGCCCATGGCAGGCTATGGGATTTTGTGCTCCATTTCACCTGTCATTGCTTAGGCAAGACAAGGAATCTCCCTAATGGTCAGAGCCAGGGGCCTGGAGGGGGAAAAGATGGTCTGGGGCACATTCTCAGACCTTTAAAATGGGTCTCAAGGATGGTTAGAGAACGAGACACTTATTCAACACGAAAGCACACATAATTAAAGCTACGCTTCATAACATCACTCTTGGGATATGATCAGACGTTTTTTTATGAGTGCTACCAGTTTGGTGAAGCTTCAAAGATACAATAAGATCAAGAGAATCACGGTTTACATGAACTGCTCTTGTAGCTGACATATTACTATTTCGCTTGAGATTAAAATGTTTTCAGACGTGTATTCCTGTATCTAGGCACATGGATATTTTGGCTGGAGCATTTAGCAACCCCAAAATTGCCTAATTACCAACACATGCAAAATGCATGAAGTATGGATTTCATCCCCTGGATCTCAGTCCATGTCAGTCAGCTGGAATTCGTTTTATCAGCATCACTTCCAGTGGTGGTTCAGAGGGCGCAATGAGGAGGGGGGTGTCCCATGCCACCACCCGAACCTCTGGCTGCCCAAATGCACGGAGACAGGGCTGCCGATAGAGACCAGTGTCACAGAGGGTCGACTGTTTATTTTTTTGTTTTTTTTTTGATAACTCTGAAGGTGACAGACATTGATTGTGTGCAATCTCACACGGAATCACAGGAGAGGGGAAAGGTCAGGTTCAAATGGCGTGAAAGTTAATAAAATGACAGCATTCTGGGAGAAATGATACAGCCTCCATGTGTTTTTCATCATTAACTGTTAGTTACATTTGCTGCTGTTTTTGCTTTTCTTGGACGATAACCGGTGGCACCCACACAAAATCTTTCAAAGTGTTGTTTATTAATGAAACGTTGACTAATTACATCTAAGTTTGGACAGTGCAGCGCACAATTGTTCATAACCCTTGATATTTTCCACATTGTGTCGTTTTACCATCATAAACCCCTATCGATTTAATTGAGTGTTTGTGGGACAGATTAACACAAAGTAGTGCAAAACTATGAAGTGGACAAATAAATCCACACATGATGTTATTATTTATATCTGAAAAGTGCGGCATGCCCAATACTCTAGAACCACCTTGCACTGAAACTATAGCTCAAATTATTTTGGGATAGGTCTCTAACAACTTTATACATATAGAAATGTTTCCCATTCTTCTTTCCAAAATAGCTGAAGCTAAATCTGATAGGATGAGGAGCACCTGCAAACTTCAATTCTCAAGACTTGCTATAAATTTCCAATTGGATTTTGGTTTGAGTTAACTGCGTCAGTGCAAAATATATCTGTGTGAGATAGCCTGGCCAAAGTGTCTGAAGAAGGCAGTTCACAGTGGATATCCAGTGCAGCAGGTGGTTTACTTCCATGGCTCAACGGATCATAACTGAACTTAAAGCAACCAAAATGAACATCAAGTGCACTCAGCATCACTGACCTGGTTCTCTCCCGCTGAACATCTCAATTTTCTTTGTTTAAATACCCTCAAGTTCTGGAAAACAAACAGCTAAATCTAAAAATTTCAAGCTTTAACTCACTGATGTTACTTTTAATCAGTTATAAGCAACATCTTTCAGAGTGTGGCCATAACATTATACAGTTACATCCACCCAAATCAGACCAACACAAGGCCTAAATATGACTACATCCAATTCAATTTCCCTCCCCCTCTTCACCTGGTCCCTTCCTGTGACATCAGCTCTAAACAGGAAGCTATAATTACAGGAAGTGAGGCAGCGCTTCTTCCTGGAACACAGGTAAATAAGGTGAATTCACCACAATAAAATGCACAAGCTAAATGATCAAAACAATGAATAAAATATAGAGTTAACAAAACCTGTAAATTGATTTAAACCACGACGCTATAGTAAATAATTTGTAAAAATGCTAAACATAAACACACCCGGGATATATATGCCTGCAGACCACAGAATAAATAAGATATGGCTAAGTCAAACAAACAACAATGTTATCTGAAAATAATGGTGTTCTCTCCCACTTCGTCACACTATGCTTTGATCTATGTTTTCTTCCACCACTGCCCTGTATCTAGCTCCCTCCAACTTCCCTGCGGCTCTGAGCAGCTTCTCTGTCTATGCTGAAGAAAACCATCCACACACCTGCCACCACCATGTTTCACAACAGAGATGGTGTGTTCAGGGTAATGCGCATAATGTTTTATTTTTTTGCCACACATAACATGTTGAGCAAAAAGTTTAGTTTGGCCGAAGTAAATTATTTTTTTGCGACTGTCAGAGGAGCACCTGATTAATGGAATAAACAGCTGTAGTATCAACACACTTGACCCGAGACGCAGATTTCTGCAGATCCTCCAGAGTTACTATAGGCCTATTGGTGCTTGGTATACTCTATTTTTAATACCTATCCCTGCTTATTAACCTAGCCCTGCTCTATGACCCAACCTCTCCACAACTTTTCCGCTGACCTCTCTGGTTTGTTTCTTGATATTACGAATGCTGTCATGTTTTTGAGCTTGTCTTGGATTGTGGAGGGAATACCAAGGAACAGCCAGATGATGATCTAAACAGGTCATTTAAAACATGATAACAATTCTCAGGTTCCAGTGGTCATGCGTGGTAGGATTCTCTGGAAGAGACAGAGGAGGTTAGAGTATTTTACAGTTGAGTAATGCTGGTAGAGATATTGTTTTATTTTCCTAATTTTATCTGGATGAACAGAGTTCCTGGTGAGGGACTTGATGGGTAGGAGACAGATTCAATTCAATTCAATTCAATTCAATTTAATTTATATAGCGCCAATTCATGAAACATGTCATCTCGAGCCACTTTACAAAGTCAAAATCAGTCAGCTTATACAGATTGGTCAAAAATTTCCTATATAAGGGAACCAGTTGATTGCTTCAAAGTCCCGACAAGCAGCATTCACTCCTGAAGAAGTGTAGAGCTACAGGAAGAGTCGTCTGCATTGTCCATGGCTTTGCAGCAATCCCTCATACTGAGCAAGCATGAAGCGACAGTGGAAAGAAAAACCACCCATTAGCGGGAAGGAAAAACATCCAGCAGAACCGGGCTCAGTATGAACGGTCATCTACCTCGACCGACTGGGGGTTAGAGAAGACAGAGCAGAGACACAACAAGACAGACAAAAAAGCACAGAAGCACACATTGATCCAGTAATCTGTTCTACATTAGATGGTAATAGCCGGTGATCGGTCTTCTTTGGATGATGTCACAGTTAACAGAACGTCAGACTAGGTGTGCCTACTATGAAGAAAAAGAGAGAGAGCAAAAAGTTAAAAGCTGAAATGACGACAGTCATTTCAATGTAATACAATGCAAAACTGGAGAACAGTAGAAATCAGTAGAGTGAGAAAATTAGACCCTGATGTCCTCCAGTAGCCTAAGCCTATAGCAGCATAACTATAGAGGTAGCTCAGGGTAAAATCAGCCACTCTAACTATAAGCTTTGTCGAAAAGGAAAGTTTTAAGATTAGTCTTAAAAATAGACAGGGTGTCTGCCTCACAGACCAAAACTGGGAGTTGGTTCCACAGGAGAGGAGCCTGATAGCTAAAGGATCTGCTAAAGGAGAAATATGATCCCTCTTGTTGATTTTCATCAGAACTCTTGCTGCAGCATTTTGGATCAGCTGAAGACTTCGATCTGCATTTTGTGGACTTCCTGATAGTAAAGAATTACAATACTCCAGCCTTGAAGTAACAAATGCATGGACTAGTTTTTTAGCATCACCCCTGGATAGAATGTTTCTAATTTTGGCGATATTCCTGAGGTGAAAAAAGGAAACTCTCGAAACCTGTTTAATATGGGATTTAAATTAAATGTCTTGGTCGAAAACAACATCAAGATTTTTAACTTTATTACCAGAGGCCAAGTTAATGCCATCCAGATTAAGTGATTGATTAAGAACTTTATTTTTTGAGGACTCTGGCCCAAAGATTACAACTTCTGTCTTGTTAGAATTTAAATGCAGGAAATTTAAAGTCATCCAGCTTTTGATGTCATCAAGACATGACTGCAGT
This sequence comes from Fundulus diaphanus, assembly GCA_037039145.1. NCBI lineage: Eukaryota > Metazoa > Chordata > Actinopteri > Cyprinodontiformes > Fundulidae > Fundulus > Fundulus diaphanus. The sequence continues at coordinate 23,639,026 of CM073132.1, read as the reverse complement.
CGAAGTAACTGATTGGATTCATCAGGATTTATGGATAAATATAGCTGAGTGTCATCAACATAACAGTGGAAATTAATCCCATGCTGTCTGATAATTTTGCCAATCGGAAGCATATATATAGTAAATAGAATTGGTCCAAGGACTGAACCCTGTGGTACTCCACAAGTGACCCTAGAGTTTGAGGAAGATTCATTAACATGAACAAACTGGAATCTGTCCGACAGATAAGATTTAAACCAGCCTAATGCTTTTCCCTTTGTCATGATTTGGGTTTTTGTTATGGTTTATGTTGGTCTTTTTAATTAGTTCATTCTCCTGTCTTAGTATTAGCTCTGGTTTTTATTATTTGCTTATGTTCTGTTTGGTTTTTATGTTGATTTTGGTTCTGGATTAGTCTAGTTTAATTTCTGTTTTGGTTTAGTTATTCTCTTCATGTAATCAATTCTGTTTTAGGTTTAGGTTATGTATTAGTTTTGGTTAATGGAATAGTTTGAGTTTTAATGTGATTTGATTTTGTACTTTGTTTTATATTATCAGTTTCTTCTGGCCTGCTCTGATCAGTTCTGTCACCAGCCTTTATTCAGTTCACCTGCCAGCATTCTTTTGTCCTTCTGTCACTCCCCTTCACCAGTCACCATCCAATCAGCTTCAGTTTACTTCTAGCCATTTTGTCCCCCCTGATCAGCTCCACCCATTCTGGTAATTAGTTTCACTCTGTTCACCTGCTCACTCCCCTACTTATATCTGCCTCTGTCTCCTGCACTCTACCAGATCATTGTTTTTCAAGCCTTTGGTGAGTCTTAGCCAGCATTCTGGATTCTGATAGCCCTGTTGATTTTGACCCGATTGCCTTTGATTCTGAGCCAGCCTGATCCTGTTCCTGTTTTTCCTGCCGGATATTTGTTTGTATTACCTGACTAGTATCTGTTTTTGGATTGCTTTTGATTCTGAGTTTGCCTTATCCCTGTCTGGATTTCTGCCGGTTTTGGACTGCCTTTTTTGTGTATCGACCTTGGACTGTTTTTTGACCACTGAGCCTGCTTATCCCTGTCTGGCTTATTTTTTAGCTTTATTAAAGCCTTTTTGTTTGCACTTTTCGTGTCTGGCTGAATACTGGGTCCATCCGTCTCTGGTTCTTGACACCCTTAATTCCTACAGCATGCTCAAGTCTTTGTAGGAGAATATTGTGATCAACTGTAGCAAATGCAGCACTGAGATCTAACAGGACAAGTATAGACACAAGTCCATTATCTGAGGCCATGAGAATGTCATTAGTGACCTTCACCAGAGCTGTTTCAGTGCTATGATGAGCTCTGAAGCCTGACTGAAACTCCTCAAGTAGGTCATTACTTTGTAAATGTTCACATAGTTGATTAGCAACTACTTTCTCAAGAATTTTAGATAAGAAAAGATTAGATATAGGTCTGTAATTTACTAACTCATCTTGATCAAGAGATGGTTTCTTAAGTAAAGGTTTAATAACAGCTGCTTTAAAAGCCTGTGGTACATATCCATTTACTAAGGATAGATTAATCATGTCTAAAATAGGACCACTGATCAGAGGGAATACCTCCTTAAACAACTTGGTTGGGATTGGGTCTAACATACAGGTAGAAGGTTTAGATGAAGCTAAAATTTTAGATAGCTCATAAAGCTCTACTGCTTTTAAACAGTTCAGACACTGTGCAGGTTCTAAAGATTCCTCCAACGCTGCCTCACTTACTGAGGACGAGGTAAGTCTAAAGACAGACAGGTAGGAGTTTAGGTAGGCCTGTGTTTGGTTCTTTCTTATTCCTTTGAGGGAGAAGGACGCATGGCCTCTCCAGACTTAACCGTGGACAGAAACGAGGAATGTGGCTGTGTTGACAGATTGGTGGATCCAGCGCCTCCTTGAAAGAGAGTTTCCAGATGAGTATGTATTCCAGGGAGGAATCAAGTATTTCAAGGCTTCCAAAACATCTAGGAAGCGTAAAGAGAGATTCAGGCCTCATCCACAACGAGACGAGATTAGGTGTTTCTGCAAAGGTATTTTTTGTTTAGGGTCTGCGTATCCACGGAACCAACATTTTGGAAGACCATAAATAATTTTTTTTTTTTAAAACTAGGTCCCAGAATAGATGCATTTCAAAACGCTGCTTTCGTGATTCTGTGTGTACATGCAAGCTGCATCTTTTCTTAAACGATGACGTCGTAGCTTCACCTCTCTTTGTGTGCATATGGCTCTCTCTCACAAATAACACCAAGGATGGCGGCATCTTCACTTGAGTTGTCTGCACATGCCCGGTGTTTTTTTTTTTTGTTTTTGTTTAGGTATGCCAATGGGCCTGGCATACCTACTCCAGCTTTTTCAGTGGTGCTGCGTCCTCCAGTGTGGACACACATTGTTTTCTTAATCATTTATGAGAATTTACTACCTTCGTCATGGTGTGGACAGGGCCTAAGAAGTAACACTGAGAGGAACAATTAGGAGACTTGATCCCCTCAACCAAAATGCTACAGGTGTAAAAGCTTCATGCAGAAGACCCCCCCCCCCCCCCCAGAAGGTACAGTCCTGTAAGGAAAGTGCAAAGAGATAAAAAGAAAACACCTCCAAGAACATGTACACTGTTTTTCTTTAATCTGGTATAACAGAACAGCTGCTTTCAGTTTAAGTGGATGTTGAAGGTAGTCGGTTGTGCCACATTTTATTCACAGGTATCTTTATGGGCGTAACATGAAAAAACACAGAAAAGACTGAGCAGTCTGAATGCTCTTGTAAGGCAATGAATGAATAGGAACCTGTATAGTGAAGTGTTTAATGCCAAATCAAGCACTATTCTTTCAGGAAATGCTCTGTAACATAATTGTTTCCTTGACCTGCCAAGTGATACTGAAAAGCAATAGCTTCATTGCAAGGGAAATAGGACACCACAAGACTAAATAAATAAATGCTCTGATCTCTAAGTACTTTATTATAAACAGCTATAAGCCTCATTCTTAGTATAAAAATCAGTCAGTCATGTGGAGCGAGACAATGCATAATGTCATGGAGATACACATCTGAGATTGCAGGGTGTGTTTACTTTGAATATAGATTAGAAAGAAATGTATCCCTCTGGCCATGACTGGAGCATAATTAGGGCCAGTAGCAGGCTGCTTGTGTTTACTGGGATTTTCATGATTGATAGCTGTTGAGGTTTCTGACTTTAATTGGCATTCTTGTTGTATTTCTGACTGGAACCCCGGAAATTGGACTCCTGGGTAGAGGCACGTGCACAGACATTTTTGGGGCCAGATGCTCAAGCCAAAATAAGGGCACCCATCACCAAAATATATTCACAAAATAAAAAAATGTAAACCAGTAAGATACACTTACTTGCAAATTTCTTTTTGTCAACACAATCAATACACGACTGGTCAAATAGAGTACCTAAAATATCTTCAGACTGACCATATAAATGATTACCAGGTAAACTCATATAGAACAAGGCCATATTTGTGAACAAAAAAAACCTGAAACTGACCGGTTCTTCTTCGTTGAAACATTCCATCTCTTCTCCAAGAGACTTTTTCAGTCTGAGGAGTTACAGGTAAACTCAGCCTTATAAAAAGTACTTTTGCATTGTGGATCAACAAGTTGATCCACAATGTTGATCCAAAACTAGCAAAACTGCTTCCTCACATGCAAAAGAGGACCATCAGCCCAGTAACTGATCGTCAGTACTCTGATTGATTGTTAGGCTGACATTACCTGCTCTGATGTCAGAGAAGTGTGGCGGCTGCAGCGTTTTGGCCTGGCGCTCAGCACTGTATGAGAGCTAAGAGAAGGGAAGGGAGGAAGGGGGAAGGTGGGGGTCTGTATCCATCATGGATGCAGCAGGGACAGAATTCTCACAAGAACGCAAACAAATGCAAGTGAAATATCAAAACACTTCAGGGTGGCTTATAGATGAAAGGGTAATTTGTATTTTTAAAAATTGATGAATGAAGAAAAAAAAAGGGAACCAGCAGAAAGGACACTTTCTCATCCAGGGAAAAAGACAAGTGCTTGAGCAACACAAGGTCTAATCTGTGCACGTGCCTGCACTGGTAAATACAAAACACACTTTTGGCCCTACACATATATTCTGTGCTTTAATATTTCTAAGTTCTTTTCATTAGGCAATAAACAATTGATGAAACTATTTGGCTCTTTTAAACCATATTTTTATACAGGCACACTTGAAAACAAAGTGTAAAATACACTCATAATTGTAAATATTTTTCTTTAAGAATTTTTTTTCCTTTGTAACATCCTGCCTGTGCAAATTCTCAGTCATCCCGGTTATGGCAGCCACAAAGAGTCTTAAATTTGAGGCAACAGAACTTTTGTGAGCCACCAGAAATGACAAAGACTCGTGGATAGGTGTCAAAACATTTTGAGAAAAGCTGAGCGAAAGTCTGGTTGTCTCCGATCTATGCCTATGGCTGTGTAACATCCAGTTTCAAATGTTTACCGTATTTCTGTTCGTTTTGGTCAGCAGTAAACTGTCTCATAGATGCCCTTTTCCAGTTTCTTAGAGAATCATATGTCATGTTGTTCTGGGTACTTTTGGGACCTTCTGGATGAGCAATCAATGCACGGTTGGGTTCATTTTGCCAGGCCGGTTCACTACTTATCTGTTTTTTTTCATTCGTGGATAATGTCTCTTTTAGTGGTTTTCTGGAGTCCCAGCATCTCAGAATGGGCTTTGTAAGCCTTTTGGAATAGATGCCATTGACGTTGTGTCTCATCTGTTCTTGTATTTCTATTGATGTGCTGCTTCTTAGATCTTTTCGTCTACTTCATTTTGTCAGAGGGATTTATTTGTTTAATTTATTTAGGATTTATTAATTCTGCAGCTCAGACTTTTTACAGGCATGATAACTGGCTGACCGGAAAAAGCTCAGTCTCATGAGTTCCAATTGTCTTATTAGGAAATAACTTTAACTATAATTTTTTACTCGTCGATACGGCTTTCTTGTTCTGTTTGCTAAGAACAATCTACATCTCCTCCTCCTCCTCCTCCTCCTCCTCCTCCTCCTCCTCCTCCTCCTCCTCCTCCTCCTCCTCCTCCATACAAGTCCCTGCTCTTCGAAATGTTTCAGGAAAACATTACTATTTTTGTGAAGTCACAAAAGGTGGAACAGGCATCTTTAGCAAACATGAGTGAAGTTTAATTGACTTTAAACCAGACTCTGAGTGATCATTTGTCTGAAACTTCTTTAAAAGAGACTACCTATTTTGATGAAGCTGTATGCCTCACCTTTCCTGATCAGACGTTTCTTAACATCACAGGCTCCACACCTCTCCCTAAAGACAATACCGATCTGACGAAGCTGAAATGTTTGTGTTTGAAAAGTTAACCTCAGAGGTGTTGATTCTAAATCCACACATAACTGAGCCGAACCTCCAGGACTTAACATTGGAAATCAAACGCTGTTTCAAGCACTTCTAAATGCTTTATCACAGGCCTCTGTTTTTTAAAGGTTTTCTAAAGCTTCACCTGTCAAGCTGTATTTAAAAATTGCTAATTTGCTTTGCCTTTTGTCACACACCCAAGCCACATGAAAGCATATATATATAATTTTGTGGAGATCCATCACATAGAATAAGATTAAAAGACATTGAGATTACAGGTTAAAATGTAACACAATAGCTAAAAAGCCAAGGGTGGTGGATACTTTTGCAAGGCAGTGTAATTTGAGTTTGTACTTTTAATGTTTAATCTATAACTGTCTGTGGGGAATCACTCATTTGGGCATAGAGCTAATGAGTAAGCAGCTGGACTCTTACAGTTGAAGTCAATTGACCAGTGAAGAAATACTCTTACATGCAACATGCACAGCATCCTCCAAAAGACTGAGTGCAAAAACTTACACCCAGCATCCTGTTTTGAACTAGATAAACATCCATTCAGTCAAGTCCATTGACAGTGAACCAACTACACTTTAATTAGCAGCGAGGGCTAACAGTAATATGCTCCTTGTCAGATTGCTGTGACTTGTGTGAGAAGAATCCCTTCACAGAGTAGGCGAATCAGAATAACTTGCAATAATGAGGGGAAGCACAGCAGGCAGGAGCAAAGAAACTATCACTTAAAAAGCCACATTGGTGGTTAATCTCCATTGTCCACAGACAAGAAGCAAAGAGACGACACATTATAATAATGATGCATTAGTGCAAAGTAAGCATCTTGGGGTAAAACAGCAGAAAGGGTCTCTTAAAGAATATGTGTGACAGAATTGTTTCATGTGAAAAGTTAGCAAGTTCATTATTGAACTCCCAGTGTGTCAGAGAAAATATCATTGTCTCATACGGCAAATTAAACCTGTATGTATGTATATATATATATATATATATATATATATATATATATATATATATATATATATATATATATATATATATAATGCATAGATTCTTTTCTGTCGGCATTATTGTCATATTTTGTGACTTGCCAAAAGTTTTTTTTTTTTGCGAACCAGAAATATTTCACATTAGCAAATCTGTAGTTCTTCCTGTTCTACTTTTTGCTAATAAGATCTTTGTGTTTGTGTCACTGATACCAGTTCTTCACCCTGAATTCTTGTTAGTTAAGATGAAGGCATGGTCATATATTTTCCAGTCTTAAGTACCTCTGCACAAAGATATAGTATCATTTAGTTTTTCATATACCTCTCCTTATTACGGACCTGAAACCTGCATTTGCCTGAGTGTGTCTTTTTAGATGCTTTGTTCTCCACGTGAAGCTAAAGTACAACCAGGGAAACGGATGGTCTGCTGTCAGGGAAGCTTTCACATCAAGAAGCAACCCTATAAGTTACTGACATTCCTCCCCCTAGCCATGATCAAACAACTGCTTGGAGAGGCATCTATTCATAATTAGATTCTATCTGACAATATTTATACGTGGGTTTCCTAGATCAGTCGATGGGCTCTGCCGTTAAACATCCAATGTTGCTCAGTGGCTTGCAAAAAGTATTCGCACCCCTTGAACTGTTCTACATTCTGCCAAGATTAATAATCCTAAAGCGGTGAGAAAAGGGCCATAGCTTTTTATTCTTTTCATCTGAGTCAATGTTGTGTAGGACAACCTTTTGCGGCAATGACAGCTAAGCCTTTGGGTTATGTCTCTACCAGATTTGCAAATCAAGAGATAGATTTTTTTGGGCCATTCTTCTTTACATAAAGAGCACAGAGGATCATTGAGATCAGATGGAGAGCATCTGTGAACATACCAGGAAATGAAACCGTGCCCCAGACTCAAGTCATTTGCAGCCTCTTATGGTATTTTTCAGAATTGTCCCTGTATTTGTCTTCATTGATTTTATTATTAGCGATGACCTGCTTTCATGTCCTCGCTGAAAGAAAGCATTTCCTCAACATGATGCATTCGCTACGATTTTTTCACCGTGGGGAGGTCGTGTTCAGGCCAGGGTGATGTGCAGAATTTTGTTTGTTTTCCACAGCACAGCAATTTGCTTGTAGGTCAGAAAGTTAAATTTGCGGTTTGATCCACTTCTCAAAAAAAGCTTTTTTATTGCCAGTCTTTCATAAAGGTTAGTTCTGTGGAGTACACAACTAATAGTTGTTGATTCTCACACCTGAGCTCGGAAGGGTCTGTAAAACAGGCCAACTGTAGTAGCGCTCATGGCCATTAGTTGGACCAAAGATCTTTTTTGCCTTTTGTGTATATTTTTACCATTTATAATTTTGTGTTTTAGGGTCCTGTGCTTCAAACTTACATCTGTTTCCCTTTTCTTCTGTTTTCTTCTTTTTTTTTTGCTGCGCTTTTTATCTTGTCATTACAGAAATCAGGCAAGCAGATAAAACTGATTCCCTCTAATTGGAATTATTAGCAAAATGTCACTGTTTTCCATTTTGCTATTTAATTCTGAACCAGCTGTTTAGCATAACTAAATATGATAATTTGACTAAAGATAATGAGTTAAAACTTTGCAGGCTTGAGCTGAGGAATCTAAAAAAAAAAAAAACTGAATCAAATTTTCAGAAGCAGTGATCTGGCATTCTGTTTTATCTGACTTTAATTGGAGAAAGGTATCTTTCAAACACCGCTTGATGTCTGTAAGGGGATTCACTTGACCTAAATGCAAATTGAAGTGTGAGATGTTACCAAAACATGGAGCACTGGTTTCTGGTGGAAACATATGTGAAGACGGTAGTCGGGCCCAACACAAAATCCTGAGGGACCTCAAGTGAAAGGACAGGAGGCTCTGAAAAGAAATGGTTATTCTTAAACCCCTGTCAGACTGGTGATATTTAATCCGTTTTCAAACACCAGTGCCTTTCAAACCAAGGAGCACATCAATGAACATAAAGTAATCAACTCAATGACAGTGTTCAGCAAAATAGTATTATAAATTCACCATACTCTGTAGACATGTTAAAGAGAGTGATGTTTGGCAAAAGTTTGGTTCGATGGTTTTATATCACCTATCAGACAGTGGGCGTTCTGCGAAGAGACTACTGAAAAGGAGGACTAGGTGCGCAAAAGGTATGGATCTCTGAGTGTCACAGTCTTCTAGCTCCAGATCAAGGAATTACAGCACCTTGCAAAAATACACATACCCGTTCAACTTCTTCTCATTTCATCATGTTTAAAGGTCAATAGGTTTTATTGTGATAGAATAACACGAGATAATGAACACCCTGGGGGAAAAAAAGAAGAATGCCTGGTGCTGCAGTACTGACTCTGTGCATAACTTCTAAAAAGATAGAAGAAGCTGCAGCAAAGCTTTGTTTTGGTCACTAATATTAGGTAGTGAGCTGTATTTTTAAGTAACTGGAAATTCCGCTCAATTCCTTATTTTTTGTTTGCTTCAAGCTTTTGCAGTTGAGGCAGCTTAGTGTTTCTGCAGTCTCTGGGTACCCCTCCCCCCCTTTTTTTTTATGTTTTGAACCTATTTTGAAATAGTTCCATTCAAATTTCCAAAGCTGGCTTTCCCAAATAGCATCTTAATTGTAATTTGTCCACAATCGAAACTCCCACCCTGAAGTTGTCCGGCACTTCTCTTCAGACAAAGATTAAGTTCTTGTCATGTCTCATCAGCTTGATAAAATACCTCCACAGGTGTCTGTAGCACTGCCTCACAACGTGATGGAGTCATCAGAACACATCATGGCTGGAGCGTAAGAGTGGCAGCACCCAGCCAATCTACTGTAGGCCCCTGGGCTCGGAGATGGGATTGGATCGGATGCCAGAAGTGTTTCTCCCAAGGCAGGGCAGAATATTTTGCTTCATATAACAGGGGTCAGGATTGTGACCAGGACAGAGGATGGATTGAGTGGCCAGAGGAGGGGGGGGCCGTGCGAAACCTGGCTGTGCGTCTTCAACATTTTGCACTCCAGCCCCTGCTGTTGCCCTCTTCCTGGTGTTGCTCACAGAAGCGTTCTGCCACAAAAAACCCCTCTCCTCGCCTCGGTACCTCGGGCCACTTTGTGATTGACACGCTGTCATGTTGTCTTCTGACAGCGCTGGTGGAGAGAGAGTTCAGCGGAGTGGTGCTGGGAAGTGGCTGGGGACTTGCGCGCAGACACCCACACGGTTGCGCGTACGTACACATGGCCCCCAGCGAAGCGTGCCGCCTCGCACAAATACAGTATATCCAGAAACACACCCCGAGGAGCTGGAAACACGCACCAGCTGTGGAACAGAACCACAGCTCTGTCTTCTGCCGTGTGTGTGGACTCGCAGAAAGGCAGAAACCATCAAACTCGAGGGACGGTTCACACAGGGCCACAGATGTTTTCCACATCGTGTACGTCGCATTCCTGAGGAAGGGCTATTTTAGGCAGAAACACCTCTGCACTAATTCCTCAACAAGCGTCGGTTTCTATGGCTGGAGGTAGCTGCAGGCGCTTTTATGTTGCTCCCTACCCAAGGGATTCTGTATGACTCCTAACATCTTTGTTATGTGTATATAATGGAGATGTAAGTGAGCAGAGAGGCCTAAAATAGATTAAAGGCAATCAAAGGAAGTTCAGTGTTTTTCTTCACTTTGTTCTAAAGCTAACGTGATGTTGGGCTCAAGGAAGGATGAATTCATACCTTTCACGTTGGATTAGGAGAAAATCTTTGAGAATAAACACAGTTTCTCAAGAACATCCACTAAATATGTATATATGTATAAACTCTTGAGCGACTGTCCTGACCCCGACCCAGCTATTGGCTCATGGTTCTGATCACAGCAGCTTTAACCCTCTGGCTGTCCTTTAAAATCCTAATGCATTTGTCCCCAAGAACAAACCAAAGAACTGCTGAAAACATATAGAAGATTCATTCACTCCATGCTTTCATTCATGCTTGCAGTGGCTTGCATGGATTTATAGCCTGATAAATGTTGAGCTTTCATCTCCAGAGGGTCAGGCTATTTTTAAGTATAAAGAAACGGCGAAGCCACGGCAACAGTAAAGGACTCTGACCTGAAGCAGTAGCACACTGTATATTTGACAGCCTTCATCCCTGTGTTCGTTATAAAACGCTTTCTTCACATTCAAAGCCCTGTAAAACCCAGTTTAAAATATGCCAACATATGTAGCAAGATAGGAAAAACTGCGTATTGTTTTGTTAAAAAAAAATAAATGTGATTTGGCTCTCAATCCATCCATGTTCATTTTATCTTATTTCTTTTTTGCATTTTCCCACCAACACGTTTGGAATAAAAATAAAATAAAAAGTGCATTCTTTAAAAGCGATTAAAGGATAGAAAATAACAATGGTCAAACAATATGACATGATTTTTTTCCACGTGCTTGTATTCTGATTTTGCCCAGCATTCAGATATGCCTTTAGCATAAGACATAAAAAAGTTTGCCGTTTGAGAATGATATGGCATCCCTACCTGTTAACACAATGCAACAATTGTGCCTCATTTGGTAGAAAACGGAATAAAATCTATATTAAACTGATTTATAATCCCTGCATTTGCTTTTAGGGATTAGAAACTCCTGAAAACGTTATTTCCTGAGCTGAACTCCCGCCGTGATCAAATGTTCAGCCTTCAGGCCAAAGTAATTGTCCGAGCCGTCACATGTCAATGTCCTGCTAAGCAATGATATGTTTCCCTCTCAACAGACAACTTTTGGAAGCAGATGTGAACATCTGCCCCAAACCTTTTCAACATGAATTCGCTTTAACATTTATTTACCTTGAAACGTCACAGTGTGACACTGCACTAAAATACTTCAGATTGATGATTTGTCGCGAGCCTCGGTCTACATGGAAGGGCCGCTACGGACAGGTTGCTATCACAGGTTTTATCTAAGCAGAGGGGACAGCTGTAACCGTCTCTGTAAATGGAAATCGCAGCAAGCTGCTGCCAACAGTGGGCCACCAATGTTTGTCCATATGGGCACGACCTTTTCAGAGGCCAGGGCAGGGGAGGCCTGCCAGTGACAGCTGAGCAAGGATGATAATGTGTCAAGCCACAGTGCATGTCAGAAAAGCCAACATGCGTCTGACAGCTGGATGACATTGAACCTGAAGCTGAAAGAATCGGACAAGTTCACAGAAGTTAGGTATGAAACATGTTTATTTGAGGTATTCTTTGGTTTTGCCCTCATTTAAGTCGTAAACGTGGGTAGTCAGGTTCTTTTGACTTCAAGCACAGATCCACGTTTAAGGTCAAACCTGTATTTGGAAGAAGAAAAAACATGTTCATTGTGAAATGGAAGAAAACAGGTTATGTATTTAAGAGAGACTTTTATTAATTAAAATCTAAAGTTTTGCATGCAGATGTATTAATGCTGCTTTACTATGATAGCCCTAAATAAATGTTTACTTCAAAAGTCCTCTTATTACTAAACGTCTCCAAAGGTAAGTAATTTAATCTCAGCGTAAACCCAGTTGTTGTGTGAAGGCCTTCGAGGTAAATTAGAGATCATTAGTAAACGAATAGCATCGCAGTGGGAGATTATTAAAGTAGGGTTGGTTTCTAAAACAACATCCAGGTAAAGATCAGAGAAGCAGCAAAGAGGCCCATGGTTACTCTGGAGGAGCTGCAGTTCCCCACAAGCTATGTAGGGACACATAAGTGCAACAACCCTACATATGCCAGAAAACTTACAATTATATTACCCTGAATGCCGTATCCCCATCCTGAAACATGGTGGTGGCAGCATGATGCTGTGGGAATGTTTTTCTTATGCAGGAACAGGGAAGCTGATCAGATAGGACAGGAGGTGAGATGGACCCAATACTTGGCAAACTTGGAGGAAAACTGGTTGGATCATGCAAAAGGCTTGTAACTAGGGCCGAGGTTCTGCTTTCAGCAGGACAGCAACCCTTAGTGTTAAACCAGAACTACATTCACATTTACATTAAGATTGTCCAAAGTGTGGCCCATGGGCCATTTGAGGCCTTTAGCGGGCTACTGGTCGGCCCCCGCCTACAATTCAGGAGTTATACAAATTTGGCCTTCCAGCTCAGACAGTTGATGCAGACAATGACTATGTTCACATGCACAAAATGTCACGATCAGACTGAAATGTATTCGGATTAAAAAGCAGAAAATAATCGAATTTTACCATTTATATGGGCACACAATCAATTAATCCAGTCATAATGTGTGTTTATATGCATCAGGCTTTGTTCAGAATAGAACCACTCTGGCATGCGCAGTTGTGTTCGTTCCTCTGTTTCTCATTTATGCTCCAACCCCTGCCTTCCTTGTATGTCTTGTAACTTCCTTTGTTTATTATTATTAAAGTCCTGCTTTTGCCATTTGTGTCTGCACTTGTGTCCTTTCCGCCTGCCTTAATCATCCGAATGGCCCTTTATTTTGATTACTTTTGTCCATGTAAACGTGTCATGATTCTTTGATGTTTGAGTTTTTGGGTTTCTGCAGGTGTTTCTTTTTCTTTCCTTGTTGCTCATATTTAGTTTAGCCACTTTTCTTTATTAACTTTTTTCTTGGAAAACTTTGTTTGCTGAGCAACAAAAAAATAATAAACAAAGCAGTATTATATCAGTTTGTTTTGTAAGATGCTCTAATTAAGGTTGATCCTTTACTGAATAAATAATCATTTAGAGATCTTTAATTTTTTTGAATAGGAAGGTTGTATCGGGAGCCCCAACAGTTTTGCTTCCCGTCATATTTCCGGCACTCAACAACGGGGAAATACTTCACGTTTACGTCGGGCACAGATGTGCACTCGGGTCAGTTTGCCACATTCAGAATACCTTCATCCTGATAAGCATTTACATGCATGCTGATCAGATAATCAATCGCCATAAAACTCCCTTCTCATTCGGATTACAATTTCATTCCAATTGAGCTTAATCCAATAATAACATTCCGATTACCGTGTTCACATGACACATTTTTATTCAGATTGGCCCTTTATTCCAATTACTTTTGTCCATGTAAACGTAGCTAATTTCATAATTATTTGGTGTTTGATTTTCGGGTCTCTCTAGGTGTCTCTGTTTCTTTCCTTGATGCTCATTTCTGATAGATTTCTTCCTATGTGTTACCCCTGACTTATTCTGCTCATTTATCCCCCTCTTCTTTCCCTTTCCCACGCCTTTTATTGGTCTCTGCTGTTGCTCACTTACCTGATTACTCATACCTGCTCTCCATACCTTTTCTCCTCACTCCCCCCTGTACATAAGTTACCTGTTTTTTTCCTCCCCTAATCAAGCCTCATAAATTCCTTTGTTTATTATTATTAAAGTCCCGCTTTTGCCATTTGTGTCTGCACTTGGGGTACGAGCACTTTTTCAACCCACTGGTGTTTATCTGTAGATAATACCCATCAGTTATGCAGCAGGTGAGGAGGATCGGACCGACACACGGGTCTGATTAGCATCAGAGGCCCACTTTGAGGGCGGATATTCCTCCACCTTCATCTCTCACACTGAGAGGTGGAGGCTAATCTCTCGGGGGCACACTGCCACCCCCACACCAACCAACCCCCCCCCCCCCCCCCCCCCCTTCGCCAGCCTCTCAGAGGCCTGCATTAAACATAAAGATCCTGCATGGATGAGTGAGTCAACAAATTACCACAGCCAATAAAAGTGAAAAAAAAAAAAAATCAGCCCCACAATATATAACTCCTTTTCTCTTTCCTCCCCCACAAACCCTTCAAACAGACTACTCTCCATTAGGTTATTGTCCCAGGCTTTTAAATAAACATCGTCCAGGCTCAAGCTTCTCCTTATTACAACTGGGTGAGAGCATCCGTCCTCATGCTTGACTGCTTGCATCCATCAAGTGAAGGGAGCCCGACTCGCCGCTAAATCCCAGCTAATATACATGAAACTGCTACAGCTGTTGGTCTAACCTTTGAGTGTCTCCTAAGGAGCGCAGTGATATTTGCACTTAATAAAATTATGCCTACCAGGAGAATATGCCGCTGACATTTGCCATTTGTCAAGTTAAGGTGGCAGCGAGGCTTTATGAGTCATTAGTGTTCAGCGTACAGCGGAGAGTCGCTTTGCCTGTAGAGGTCTTCAACTGTACATGGGGGCAATCTTTGTTAAGAGAATAAAGCGGCTGACTTGTCGGGCATTTACCTCCAGAGCATGGATTCATTGTGGGTTTCAGTCTATCTCAGAGCAAGAACAGTAATTACTTCTTTTTAACACGTGTTAGAGCAAAGTGTCAGTGTAAATCTGCTCCACTGTCCATAGCTGCGATCATTGTCACGTCTTACTTAAGCTCTCAGAAGTGTGCAGCACTTTGAATTGTCTTCTTACTGAAATATGCAATACAAATAAACTTGCTTTGCCTTGCCTTACACACCCCTATAAAAATGCAGGGTTTGTGTGACCGAGACAGTTAGATAAATATATTTAAATGTTTTTCCACATATGTGACATTTATCCTGTAGAATGTAACCGTTTGAATCAGTTTCAGCATTCAGTCTTTTTTGCTGGGGATCTATCTGCATCCTGACTTGGTGATGTCTGGTAGAGATGCACCGATCCAGTTTTTTTCCGATCCAATCCAATACCGATATCTGGCCTGAGAATATTGGCCGGTACTACTGTTGAATTAATGAACCGTATACCTTGCCACATTTGTGGTGTTGAATTTACCACCTTTCTCACCACCCCTAACAATTTTTTTGTTTCAAATGCTGCATGTTGCAGTCGGACCTGTTGGCGAATCACGTTACAAATGTTTCTAAGTTGTAGACTTGGCTCGGTCCGGCAATTGCTCCATGTTGCTCTGTGTTTGCTCATCACTAGCTGCTGTGCGTGCTCTGCGTGATGACAAAACCGCCGTTGCAAACATAGAACTGAAGGGACTAGATCGCTGTAACTGTATTGCTGTATTTAATATTAATAAAATATAGAAATGACTGGATCGGAATGCAGGATCGGCATCCATCATCCGATATCCGACCCAGCTAATTAGTCGATATCGGAGTCGATATCCGATCCGGGCATCGGATCGGTCCACCTCTAGTATTTGGTCACTCTGCCTTGCAAAGGTTTCCTCTTATGTGTTTGGATGTCGGATTGGACTCACTCTTTTGCTGAATCCACTGTTATCTTATGCTTTCTGACAGCCACCTGAATATTTGTGGTGCAAACCGGCTGGCGATCAGAGGCGCTCATAGCTACACCCGCCTCGACAAAACCCACAGGTCTATCTGAAAAGGAAAGCGACCCTCAAAGCATGACGTCGCCGCCTCTGTGTTTCTCTTTGGATTTTTGGTGATGCTCAGTGTTGATTATGCACCAAACATTCCTTATGGGACTGTGGTGCAAACAATAATGATTTGTTTTATCAGACCACAACAAATTTCCCCTTAAAGCTTTCAGAGAAATTAGCCAGGCCTCAGTATTTTCTTCTGAAGAAAAGGCTTTTCTTGCAACCCCATATATCCTTTAGCCTATCGACATATCGACAGTGCAGGAGATTGTTGTCACATAAAGAGCACGACTAGTATTCGCTGGAAATTCTCGCAGCTCTAGCATCATTCTGTCCATCCCTTTTCAGCAGGAAAAAAGCAAGAAAATCCCACCAGGAGAGATTAACTATCTATCAGGTTGATCAAATTCTGTGTGAGCTCACAAAGACTGAATGTTGGAAAATAATCAAGAGGTGGTCCAACGTAGCATCAGATTGAGGGTTTACACACTCACAACTATTCAACCTCATTGACACCCTCAAATAAATGTGTTTATTTCCCAGCAGATTTTAAAGAAGGACACCGGGCTAACTCTTGAAGAAAATATTGCTGTCGTTTTAAGAATATGGAGTAAATCTGATTATCTCCAGATCAAAATCTGCAAGTCTTTGACAGGTCAGAAGTGAAATTTTCTAAACTGAACCAAAGTTATTTAACATATAGTTTTAGATAATGCTGTAATTCTGAAAGAACCATAAAGAGAAACTCATAACTTTTAATGGCATTTGTCGACAGCTCAATGCCACCTACTGGGCTTCCTCGCATAGATAACATTTTACCTTCTGGGATTAAAGGAACATTTGAGTTGACTCCGCTGTACTTGGATTAGGACTGAAATGGACTGAATGTACTTGGACTTAAATCTGACTATATGACTTGTTAGTGGACAGAACTGGACTGATTTGAGCTGAATTTGGGACAAACTGGCCTCTCTATAATTTGAAAGGAATTAAATATATTGAGATGTAAAGTGACTTATTATGATTTTGTTTTTTAGCTATTTATTGATAAACTGCACTGAAAAGTAAATAAGCAATAAACTTCGTACAGGATCTGATGCTGATTGGTTAAAGGGATTTTTAATTTTGTTAGTTTGCATCTCAAATACAGAACAGCAGACTTTCCTGTTGTTTAGTGCATATAAATTGTGCACGTCTGTGTCCTTTTTTCTTATCAAAAGTTGCAAAACTAAAGGAAATACTAGTACTCAAGCAGAGCCAGTCTGAACTCTGAAAAGCCTATCCATCCTCCATCAGAATGGCCCAACTAACGTCTGTGTTTGCGCTTCAATAAGTCGGAGTCCCTTTGGCCTCCATTACTCCTCCACTGTTTTATGATAAGTCCAGTCATTCATAAACACTGAGTCTTAAATCGGCAAACGTATGAGCTGCATAGGGACTGCAGAGGTCTGTCTATGATAGTGTGAAGACCACTGTAACTTCATCCCAAAGGATAAGGTCAAGCTTGAAAGACCATTTGACGGTACACTTACAGATTTTTAAAATAAACAAGTTTCCTTTCCAAAGAAGTTGGCCCTCCTCTTAAACATACACTCAGTAGTTAAAAGCTACTGAAAAGGATATATTGAGGAAAATAAGAATTTATCCAAGTACTGTTGATGTTCCAATATACTGACCCTTGTAAAAATATATTTTCATGCCAAACTTTAGTAACTTCAATGCCACAGAAGCAGCAATACCTTTTCAACATTAGAACATTTTGTCAGGTCATAACCCCCAAAGTGCCGGTGAATTTTACTGAGATGTTATGTGACAGACCAACACAAAGTAGCACATTACTGTGAAGTGGAAGGAAAATGATAAGGATGAAGGGTTTCAAAGACATTCTTAAACAAAAATCTGAAAAGTGCAGAGTCAATAATGTTTCCAGTTCTCTTTAAGATCATGTAGAGTCAAATAGCTTCAGATGTTACCCAAGAAGTAAATAGACCCCCTCTGAGTGGTATTTAACCTAAGTAGAAATACTTTCGTCCTGTGGAGGCCTCAGAGGCTTGTTAGAGAATGTCGGTGAGCAAACAGTGACATGAAGACAAAGAGAAACAGAAGACAAATCTGGAATAACCTGGTGGAGGGTGGAGGTTTAGAATTTTCTGTGAAAATAGTAAGCAAAAAATTAGCTTGCCTGGATGTACTGGTAGATGTATTACAAAAGATTTACAGCTGTAACTGCAGAGAAATGTGGCCCCACTGCAATAAAGTACCCAAAGGGAGACTCTGTTTAGTGATTGGGTGATTACTGCAGACAGACTTGCTGTTATTCAGAGGCATTAGAGTAAAGGGTGCTGAATACATATGCACTCAACACTTCTCAGATCTTTATTTTTTTTAAACAGTTTTAAACAGATTTCAAAACCAGGAACCGCTTTGTATCGACTTTAATACATAAAATCTCATTAAAATGCAATGAAGTTTTTGATTGTAGTGCAAGAAAATGCGAAAAGGTTTTGGGGTGTGTGAATACTTTTGCGAGGCGCTTTAATCAGTTTTGATCAGTAGCATCACACACTTCCTTTTTGCAAACTGCGCTAGCGCTTGATTTCCTCTGCCTTAGAGTGGAAACCGGCCCTTTTTGTTTGCGCAATGAACGCGCACGCACATCACGCACGCGTGTCGAGATTTTTTGGGAATCAGAAATTGTATCTGACTGCTGAGGAGCTAAAGGTTAGATTTGGAAAACAAACTGCATGACAACAGCGCTCTCTTTTGATATTGTGATTGATTATCTTCAAATGCTGCCAAACAAGGGGGGGGGGGGGGGGTAGAAAGGGGAGAAAATAAATAAAGGAAAGGCAAAATTGAAGTTGTCAGTTTCTATCCTCTGTTGTTTCAAAAACTAGCCAGGTCTGCAGCCTGGTGGGGGTACCTGTGGGCTGCCATCAAGCAGCTTCTCTCTGCCTCTGCTTCTCTCCATTCATTCTGCCTTCGCAGGCTTCTCCACTGCTCTGAAATTAAAACACTACATGTTGTTTTTTCTATATTTTTTAGAGGGGAGAGAGGGAGGGGGGCATCCACATTTAATCATTGCCCATTTCTGAACAGAAATAAAAACATATATATAACTTGTCCATAGGCACTTTTTGATCTCGGGGCAGAAAACCCTGAATACGGATGCTTATTAGGATGCATGTTGAACACACAATACTCAATCTCACAACGGAGGCTCTTCAGCTTGACCTACAGTAGCATCTGAGGCTTGCTATTTGTTTTTCATGCTTTGAAGGCTCTCATAGGATGATAGAAAACTCCCAGACATGATATTGGGACTGGGGTGCTGAGGCAGGGATAATAGATTTTATTTATTCATTTATTTTTTTGCAAAGAAACAAACTAAAATCCTTCCAACTACAATTTGGGCATAAATGTACACAGTTTATCTTTAATTTGTTGTGATAGTCTAGTTTTCTGGTTTAAAGTATTTTTTTTCTAGGAATGCAACTTTGTGTTTTTATGTTGCCTTATTGCAAGAACAGGATTTCAAATAGCGTTATAAAAGCTCTTTCCTTCATCCCCCCCCCCTTCAAACGCCATATGCACAATTTGACATAATAGCTGAGTAAAAGCATAAAATTATAAGGTAATGTCTCACTACAGGCTATACTTGCATTTAAAAGGAGAGGGGGAAAAAATAAAATAAAGCTTTTTCAGTGATCTGCAAGATTGCCTGCCACAGGAGAATTTAATAGTTTGAGCATAGCACCCCCTGCAGGTATGCATTATTTCCAGCTTATATTACCCTCAAGGCTGGCTCTGGAGCGGAGGCGCTCATTGTTACCCTACAATTACAAGCCTTTCTACTTTGATTGGTGGGTAATTGACTTGGTTTGAGCCTGTATGATTTTCTTCTGAATTTGCCACTCATATTCTAATCTTGGCTCCTGATCAGACAAAGGCTGCCTTCCAGTAATTAAAGATGCCAAAGACAGGTGTAGAATTGAGAAACTAGGGACCCATAGACGGATGAATGGGGCTGATTAGTCGTTTAAAGGGAATGGGGGTTTTGTGGCTCAAAGACAAAGCAGAGCCTCTCTGTCACTTTGTGCTCAGCGATCACTGGGGCGGCAGCCGAACGGGGCTGATGAGGCGGCGAACATGAGGTGAAAGCCTCAAGATGACTTCCTGCCCTCCTTGTTTTTGCACAGGAGCTGTGAGGACATTTGAAAACTGCGCAGCGTGCATTAAACCGAGTCATAGATTCAAGGTTGCTCGGGGAATGTATTAAGCAAAAAGAAACAAAACAAAAAAACACCCTGTACTTTTTTGCAAAGGCATTCATAACCGTTGAGCTTTTCATAACTTTGTCAGAACACAATCACAAACTTAAGTGTTTTTCATCAGGGTTGTATGTGTTAGACCAACGTGAAGTAGCACCTAATCATGAAGCAGAAAAAAAGGGGTGTGGAAGTTTAAGGAAACAAAACAAAACAAAAAACAACAAATCTGAAAAGTGTGGCATGCATTTGTATTCACTTTTCTTCACTCTGACACCTACAGATGAGATCAAATGCACCAAATAATTTACAGAAGTCATCTATTCAGTAAAAAGTACCCTTCTGTGTATAATTAATATAGATAGATAGATAGATAGATAGATAGATAGATAGATAGATAGATAGATAGATAGATAGATAGATAGATAGATAGATAGATAGATAGATAGATAGATAGATAGATAGATAGATAGATAGATAGATAGATAGATAGATAGATAGATAGATAGATAGATAGATAGATAGATAGATAGATAGATAGATAGATAGATGTGAAGGCCTCGAAGGCTTGCTAGAGAACATTGGTGAACAAACAGCATCATGAGGAGCAAAAAGAAAGACACACACACCCGAGCAGGGAGAGTTGTGGAGAGGTTTGAAGAAGTATTAGGTCATAAAAACAACATCCCAAGCTTTGAACTTTTCACAAAGAACTGTTTAATCCATCATCGGAAAGATTCTGGCCTATCAACACATCCGTTCACACTGACGGGCCAAACAAGGAGAGCATTGCCCCGAGAAGCAGCCAAGAAGCCAATAGTAACTTTGGGGGAGCTGCAGAAATCTACCGTTTAGGTTGGAAAATAAATCGACAGAACAAGTTTAAGCCGTAAACTCTACAAATCTGACCTTCACTGAAAAGCGGCAGGAAAGGATGTTTACAGCTTGCAACCCTTGTGGGGGACACGGCAAAGACGATGCGCTGATCAGATACCAAAATGGGACATTTTTCCCTTTTACCAAATTGCTATTTGTGGTGGAAACCTAACAGCGCACACCACTTGCATGATGCAGAGGGATACATGGGGATAGATGGTGGAAACACAGTGGCAGCGTCAGGCCGTGGGTTAGCTTTTCTACAGCAGGGCCTGGGAAGATTTGATGAGAAGGTGGACGGAGATAAATACAAAGCGATCTGGGAGAGTAAAGCTGCTGGGGACGGCGAAAGACCTGAGGGGTGGTTAATGTTTGTGGTTGTCGCCCACTTGTAGCCTTTCAAGGCGCTGTAGATCATTTGTAAGAAATTTGGACCAAAGCAAGGACGCTTTGTTTGACTTCTTCCATTCTAGAAATATTTCTACGTTCTTGATCCAAAACCTTCATTTTAAAAGTTGTGAGGGAAGAATACTAGTTCTAAAACTTATCTATGATTTGCTAATTGAATAACAGCAGCATAAAAATATAGACTCAGTGTTCTTATCCTTTAATCTAATCACATTCAGCTAACAAATGCTATAAAATGAGAGCATCAGCTGCGTTCAGGTGAAGGTCAGCGTATCTTGACCTGGTTGGATGCCAAATAGACTGTACGGTACAATTGCCCCCATCCTACCCCATTGTCCCTGAGACTGCAATAGATTTTAATCAACACATTTTATCAGTCGTTAATTGCTTCTGCCGCCCGCTGCTTAAAATAATTTGCTACTTTTTTTATTGTAGTAGCGCAGCCATCTGTTTCCAAACACGGGGACAGGATTAGGCCTGGACCTACGGTGGACGTCGATGTGAGATAGAGACGGCTAATTTGCACTGCCACCACCTTGTTTATGAGGCTAAGAATGTGTGGAAAGCTTAAAAAAACGGGGAATGAAATTTGAATTTTCAAAAACTATCACTAAAGGATGCGCGTGAACATGCCTTTATTGTGATAAATCTGACAATGCACCTGGGCAAAAAGAAAACACGAGTAGGGCTTTATGTTCCTGTGCGTCTCCAAACAGAATTGGTAAACCCCCACAATTAACACAATTCCACTGGATGTGCAAGAGTATCTTAAAGGGGACACACCATGCTTTACAGTTCTTCCCTTTCCCACTGAAATCACTCAGTTGTGGTCTATATAAAGTGGAACTAAAATGCTTTGGTCTGATTTCCTGGTTAATTTACCCCAACTTTTCTCCTTTTTCCCCGTGTTCTGAGGTGCGTCTGAGAGCAACTCGTTTTGGTGTGGTCTCTTTAAATCTAAAGAAGGCACTTCACCCCCCTCCTCTCCCCCCTCCAAGTCGCAGATCATTCACCTCCACCCCGTTCGGCCATTTTTTTGTAGTATGCTGGGGGACGGTGTAATTAACAACTGAACATCTTAACTTATCCGCTTGTAGCTTCAGAACCCTTCAGCTTAGGCTACAGCATCGCTCCAAGGAATAAAAATGGCGGATTCCCAAAATTGGTTAGCCAGAAGTCCATGACATTGTTTAGCAGCTACTGTGAAGTAATTGCTAAAAAAATGTAATACAAAACAGAGAAAACTGAATGGGTTGAAAAATATGACGCAAAAAGAATATAAAGATATCAACACAGCTCCTGCACTGCTTGAGACTCCAAGTACAAAACAAAATGTATTTAAGAGCTAAAAATATGGATGCTGCATGGCATGTCCCCTTTGGTATCTCCATATTGAGGTGAATTTAGTAAATTTCATTTCAGTATAACGCCAAATATGATACATTTTGGAGATACCCTATTCTTTTCAAGATGAATCCATTTGAAGAAATGAACAGCTCCTCTCTGAAAAACCTGAGGGAAATTCCACCATATTCTGTGTTCCCAATCAGACGGTTTCTCATATCTGAGTCAAGCCTTCTAGGGTGAAATTTCAAACTATTGAGGAGGAGAAATGTAATCAGATCTAAATATCAACCCTTCATTCTCTGGAAGCCTGGTTTAAAAAGCTTCATGGCGACATGAACGGGCATGTGGTTGTGCATGCGAGTGACTTTTCTAGTTCCTAATTCTCCTCAGAAGCTCTGTCTATCAAGCGAGCAGTGTGATGGCCTTGCGTTGAAGAGAGAAGGCATTTTCTAGTCCATGTGATGCTGCCGCTCAAGCTTTAAACACGCCGTCTCAACAGGAGGGAACCAAGCCATCAAAGCCATCATGTACTTTAATTACAGGTGATCTGGACTCTCAGACACTCTCCCACTCCCTCCGCTCTTAAGAACTTCCTCCACAATTACCAAAGTGCCTCAATTAGGCCCTAAATAAGCACTGTACATGCATGAGGGAGAGGTGGGCAGAGAGGGTAAAAACAACAGGGCTCGTGAGAGCCAGCACGATGCAGAGGCAATTAAAAGACAAAAAAATAGTGCTCTGCCACACAGAGCGAAAATTAGAAGAAAAAAAAAAAAGCAGAAAAGGCCCCTTTGATGAGCTAGCTCTCAGCTAAGTGGCGCTTAAGAGGAGATGGTTGACAGGGAGAAAAAGTGAGAAAAGATAAATTAAAGACAGTTGATTGGCAAGAAGGCTGATGTCACACTGTTTCCCAACAGGACCAGATGCCAGAAAGAGCACTCAGTCACTGAGAGAGGAATGTGCGAGTAAATCAGGACCTCTATAGAATGGATGTCCCACAGGCAGCCGGCTCTCCGTGCTTTCTCTGCTTTGGAGCGCGTTCATTATCTAGACGGCCCCATACACACTCTGTCAGCTATGAAACTTAACAGGGTTTTAACCGGACAAATCAAGGCCGTGTTTCTTTTAATAGGCTAATTCTGCGTCTACCAAGGGCCCTTGTTTAAGCAAAATACAGCCATATAAATGTGAGCTCTTCATTCAATTACCTCAACTCTGACCCAGAGCCATTGTCTGAGGAATTAACTAGAAATAAATCCATCATCCAGTAAACACAATAAGCATATATCTATCTCTCTCTCTCTCTCTCTCTCTATATATATATATATATATATATATATATATATATATATATATATATATATACATACATATATATATATATATATATATATATATATATATATATATATATATATATATATATATATATATATAAAAATAAAATAATCAGTTTGACTAAAAATTTTTTTGAGTCAGCCCATATATTCCCAGGACCGTGGACATAGTGCCACATTAGTTCCCTCACTTGCTTATTGTGCAAAGTCAACTTTAACGAAATCTGGTAGTTTTACAATATCCAATGACCATTCCTGTATCACTCCCACCTTTCAGCTTCAGAGCCTTGGCGTCGTCCTGGACAGCCCTCTCCATCCTCTCCATCCCTTTCCACATCCAGAACATCACCTGGTTAACTTTCATATTTGCAACATCAAGTTCTTCCTTCGCACTTTTGTCAAACTGGTCCATAGTCCACTTTACAGTTTCAGCTCCCTTCCCTCCCTGTCCTCCAGAAAACCCTCCATAAACTACAACTAGTACAAAAGACAGCAGCTTGCATCATTACATCATCTACTTCACACCTGAACATTAACTCCTCTGGCTCCCTGTCACATTCAGTGTAAATTAATCCTATGAACATACAAAGCCGACCACAACCAGGACAAAGCAGGACACATAACCAACACTATGATCACGTCATACATTTTAATTTAACGCATATCTCACATTACAATAATCAGTCTCTGCTTTGCCCGTTATTGCACAGCAATTAATTATCACAACTCCTGAGTTTATAAAAAGGCATCACTTAACTATTTTAAAGTGTGATAAAACTGCTAACTTTCAGCCCTGTGACTGGAAACCTGTCCAGGATGGACCCAGTGTCCCCGCCTCTCGCTCACTGACTGCTGGAGAGTCACTAGCATCTAAATCCTCATCATTCAAGGAGCGTCCTGGTGTGCAGCGGCTCATCAGGTGGAGCTGCTGCATTTGCTGAACTTTCTGACCTGCTGGTTCATAAATCCAAAGAAAACCTTTGACCACCACTACTTTCATTCATACCATCTGTGGTCAGTTTGAGACGCTCTTCCAAAAGTTAAAATGATTGAACACCAACAGACCTCAGACTGGCAGATGTCCGCTTTGCAAAGACCCGCCATACTCTCTTTCTGATTGGCTAATGTCCCGGCTCTGCCAGGTTTCATTGGTTGAGAGCAGCTTCAGTTTAAAACCTTGAAAAAAGAATGCTAGACGGAACAATTTGCGCTCATTTTCCAAATGACGGAAATCCGTTGCAGCGACGGAGAACTTTAACCCCTGACACACACACACACACATATATATATATATATATATATATATATATATATATATATATATATATATATGTATATGTGTATATATATGTATGCAGTTATTTGACCAGTATGGCCCTGATTTGTTTAAACTCCCTTCTGTTTTTGGGGCTCCCACTTCCTGGCTTCCTGCCTTTCAGTTATGTCAGCTGGCTGAGGTTCAAAAAGGCCATATTCAAACCAGTGTTGCAAAGGTTCACGGTAGAAGACCCATTGTAGTTCCTGAAGGCACTACTAAATTTGTACCTGCCACTTGTTCGCCCATGTTGGCACAGGCTGGCGGAGCATAAATTTATGTTCCTGTGGTGAATGTAGGGGTGTGTACAGTCACAATAAGACCCCGTTGTGCTCTGGGTGTCGTGTCTCCTGTAGATGTGGTCAGCTCACCGTCAGAGTTGCAGGAAGTTCCTTGTGTGCAGGAGCAAGTTGTGGCTGCTGTCAGGTCCCATACTGCTGAGACTGGTTTGGTCGAAGGGAAGATAGAATCAATTAATCTCTCTATGCTGGATAGAGAAGAGCAGTGTAAAGTGAGAACATTGTTGTTAAAGTACCAGTCTGTGTTCTCTGCTTTCGATGGTGACCTTGGTGTTACCAACTTAATCGAGCATAACATCCCATTGTTGGACAATGTTCCTGTGTGGCAGCGGTATTGGCGTATCCCTCCATCTGAATATGAGGCAGTTAAGTCTCACATTAATCAGCTGCTGGCGACCCAGGTTATCCGAGAGAGCAGTAGCCCTTATGCATCGCCAATTGTCCTGGTCCGAAAGAAGGATGGCAGTCTTCGCCTCTGTGTGGACTACAGGCAGCTCAACAAAAAGACCAGAAAGGATGCTTTTCCACTGCCCCGAATAGAAGAAACATTGGACTCCCTATCGGGTGCCCGCTGGTTCACAACCATGGACCTCGCTTGTGGCTATAACCAGGTTCCAGTGGCAGAAGATGATCGCCCAAAAACAGCCTTCTGCACGCCATTTGGCCTCTTTGAATTCAATCGCATGCCATTCGGGTTGTGCAATGCACCAGGAACATTTCAACGTTTGATGGAGAGGATGTTTGGGGCTCAGCATGGTCAGTCACTCTTGTTATACCTGGATGATATTGTTGTGTTCTCTTCCAGTGTTGATCAGCATTTGGCACAGCTGGAGGTGGTGTTAAGTTGCCTGAAACAAGAGGGATTGAAGGTCAAGTTGGAAAAATGTGACTTCTTTAAAAAGCAGGTTCAGTACCTGGGACATCTTATTTCAGAGGATGGCGTGGCTACGGATCCAGACAAGATCACAGCAGTGTCAGACTGGCCCCACCCTACCACGTCTCGGAGCTGAGATCATTCCTGGGGTTTGCCATTTATTATCGGAGGTTTGAAGATGGATTCTCTCAACTGGCTGGCCCGCTTCACCGTCTTGTTTCAGCACATGCTGGATCAAAGACATGCCAAGGACGAGGGAAACTATTGAGGACAGGAGCGTGGTCAGAGGACTGTGAAAGGAGCTTCCAGGAGCTCAAGGCTAAGCTTGTACATGCACCCACTCTTGCTTTTGCTGATTTTTCACTGCCTTTTATTTTAGTGACCGATGCCAGCCACAGTGGGCTTGGAGCCGTGTTGTCTCAGGAGCAGAGTGGCCGAATATGACCAATTGCATATGCCAGTTGCAGTCTTCATGCTGCCGAGAAAAGCTATAGCTCCATGAAACTCGAGATGCTGGCCATGAAGTGGGCCATGGCTGAAAAATTCAAAGAGTACCTGTGGGGCCACCAATGTGTTGTTTGGACTGACAATAACCCATTGAGCCATTTGGACACTGCCAAATTGGGTGCAACGGAACATTGGTTGGTTGCTGAACTTTCTGCATTTGACTATATAGTCAGATATCGTACAGGCCGTGTAAATAAGAATGCTGACGCCCTTTCAAGGCAATCGACAAGCAAGGATCGAACACAACTTCAGCACTACCTCCCTGGGACAGCAATTCCAGAAGTAATCTGTGAGGGGTCTGTGGGGGTGCCGGAGGATGCTGCCCTGTTGGCAATCACTGCCCTTCCCTCCCGCAGCAGAGAAGATCTTTGCCTGCTTCAAGGGGCTGATCCGGCTATTTCAGCCTTTCTGGAGTTTTGGCAGCAGCAAAGAGTGCCGAGCGGTGTACCCTTGCTAAGGACACTCAGCCAAGAGTTCGAGCCCCTATGGGTCACCTTCTTGCTTCAAGACCAAATCAGCTGTTGGCTATTGATTTTACACTTTTGGAACCAGCCCGTGATGGAAGACAGCTGGTGATGGTGATGACAGATGTGTTTTCGGAGTTCACCCAAGCTATCCCTACTCGTGATCAGAAAGCGACGATGGTGGCAAAGGTCCTGGTTCGTGAGTGGTTTTACAGTTTTGGAGTGCCAGCCCGTATCCACTCTGACCAGGGGAGGAACTTTGAAGGCGTCCTGGTACAACAGTAATGTGAGTTGTACGGAGTTCAGAAAAGTCGCACTACGCCCTACCACCCACAGGGAAATGGACAATGTGAACGTTTTAATCGAACTATGTTCAATCTGCTTCGTTCCCTAACACCAGATGAAAAAGGAAATTGGCCAGAACATCTCCCACAACTTGTCTTCCATTATAACACCACTGCCCATCAATCGATGGGTGAATCGCCTTACTTCCTCATGTTTGGACAAGAGCCCCACTTGCCAGTGGATTTTCTGCTTGGCCATCTTCCTGAGCCCACAGCATCTAAAGTGTGTGATTGGGTGGCAGAGCACAGGAGGCGTCTAAATGTGGCCATTGATGTTGTTAGAGGCAGAGTGGAGTTGGCAGCCCACAGGAGGAAAGTGAGGCATGATGAGAAGGTCCAGTGCGAGCCACTTGAAGTCGGGCAAAGAGTATATCTGCGTGATGTTGGCCCAGGGCGCAGAAAGATCCAGGACGCATGGGGGTCTACAGTGTACGAAGTCATGAGAGCACCAAGTTCAGGGGGTGTTGTATACTCAATTGCTCCAGTTGATAAGCTTCACCTTGTTAGACAAGTCCACCGTACCTCTATAAAGCCTGCCCTGTCCTCTGCAGAGACCTGCTATGATGGTTGGCCCCAAAGGCCACCTGAGGACAACAGTGATGAGGATGATGTGGAGTCGGGATCTTGGCTGATGTTCCGAGAGGCTGACAGTAATCCATCCACGCCTGTGGTACCAGAGTTGCCAGAAATCCCTCCAGCTTGTACACCTGTTGAAGTACCATCAGCTTCACAAACTCCTCAAAGCAGTAGGGCTGGCCCTAGAAGGTCCACTCGTAAAACTGCCGGTAAACAATCCAATCCCCATCATCTTCCAGGACCTGCCAGGAATGAAGATAGCAGGGTTGCTGTTCCTCGGTTTCCAGGTGCCAGCAGCATGGCAACAGCCATTTTTCGGCCTTGGTCGTAGTTTTACTCTATCGGTGGGCCACCGATCCATAGAGGGGGAGTAGGATGTAACCGGGTGGTTTATTGGTTGAGAACAGTGGTTACATGGAGTGGCTGTAAATTCCCACGTAATTCAGGCCCTTTAATGCATCTATGCCCTATTTGTCATGGTTGGCTTTATGTATTTTGCCCACATGCAGAAGCACACTCGGGAGAACAGGTAAGTTTTTAAAGGTTTATTAAAGAACCAGGAAACGGGGAAATTCTGCCTCAGCGGAGGCAGCGGAGGCAGCGGTCAGGGATCAGGAAACCGGGTCGATCACTGGGAGGGAACGAGACAGTAGTTACTGCGGGAAATGTGAGGGGAACCTGATCTGACTAAGCTGGATGTGTAGCTGGGCACAAGCTTACCACTCAGCGGATGGAGAGCCGTCCGGGGAGGAAGCAGTGGGGACTCAGCGCCAGCCGTGTGATGGTGGCCACAGGTGTCCGAGAGACCGGTGGGTCGAAGGTGGGGCCGGGTCCGAGCAGCACCGGGGAATCCAGAGGATCAGGACGGCGAGAGGAACCAGATGACCTTCCGGAGGTGGTTGGGGTCCAGAGGAAGGGAACCCGACTCAGGAGGAACCAGGAGATTAGCAGGTGAGACCAACATCAAACGGAGATTGATGATGTGTGGAACTACTGCCACAAGAGACTTCACTGGGTCACGAGAGGAAGAGGACTGACACGAGGAGGTACCTGGGAGACACAGAGGTGAGTGGTTAATTCTTAGTAGTCGTAGAGAACGAGAGGCCGAGGCTTGTTGCATACCACAAATGATAACAATCTGGCGTCCTCTCGCCGTCTGCGTGGTGTTTAAGTAGTGCCTCCCGAAGCTGCTCAACTGCCCGCAGGTGTGGGCTCCGCCCACCAGTCAACCCCAAACACCTGTGGAAAAAGTCTGAGACAGCAGAGCCGGCAGCAAGCTGCACGGCCCTGCTAGCTGAGTCCTGACACCATTTCCCCACATTCTTCTGGTTTGCAGCATTGGGCTCATTAGTGTGTGTATATAGGCACCAGGTGTGCCTGCCAAGCTAGGAGTGGAGTTGGATCTCAGGTCAATGACCGCTGGCGCTGTTAGTCTGGCTGCTGTACCAGAAATTGGGATCGTGGATATTTGTGTTGCTGGAATCATTTCAGTGGCTTTTCACTGCAGCATCTGAAGGTACCAGCTTTTCCATTTTTTTCTTATGTCTTATTGTTAGCAGACCCTTTATTGTCATCTTTTTGGTTATTTCAGATTGCTGCTGTTGGGTATTATGCTCTCACCCAGGTGCATAGTTTGTTATGCTCTGGGTTCATTGGGTAACAGGTAGTTGTTTAGAGCCGGAGTTGCAGCACCACCAATACAGAACCAGAACAATAGTGCAGGTTTCTTTTTATGAATTAGCTGATTGGGCACAGCTTTATAGGACTGGGTTGATGCAATTTGAGATTTGCTTTTCTTTTGGTTGTCTAACATTATTTCGTGTTGGGTTGCTACTAATTTGGTTTGTAGTTATTTATGTTTAAGTCTCAGATTGCCTCTAGTATTGTCCTAGGCTCCTGTGCTTTATTGGGTTTTACATTGGATTAATAAAGTCTATTTTTAATGTTGTAAAAGAATGTGTAAATGAAATATATTTTCTATACCATTTCTGTTTCATAGTTTTTCAGCCAGACTTACCTGGGTACTTTTAATTGGGAGACCCTAGGCCATTTGATATTTAAGAGGTCTACCAGTTGGCTTTAGGGCCACGTCCTCTGTCACAGTCCGGGTTCCACCTCCCTGTGTTACAAATATATATATATATATATATATATATATATATATATATATATATATATATATATATATATATATATATATATATATATATATATAGGCACAACTGCTCTGTGTCCTTCATGCCGTATGATTCTTGCTCGTGAACGACTTTCAAGTCTAACCACCGATTCTCAATTGAATTGAGGTCCGAGCTTTGACAAGGCCATTCCAACACATTTAAGTGTATCGCCTTGAACCACTCGGTTGCTGCTTTTAGCAGTATGCTTCAGGTCATTGTTCTGGAAGATGAACCTCCGTCCCAGAGTCAGATCACAGGCAGACTGACACAAGTTATGCCCCTGTTTAGCACCATCCATTTTTCCCTCAACCCAGGACCATGTTTCATTGTGCGGACGGTGTTCTTGGGATGATGGTATGTGTTGGGTTTGCTCCAGACATGGTGTTTCCCTTGATAGTCGAAAACTTTAGTCCCATCTGACCAGAATGCCTTCCTCCAAACATTTGGTGAGTCACCTACAAGTATATTCTTATTTAATCATTTATTGTTGGTAAAAAATAAATACAACTTGCTAGTCGTGTGAAAAAACACAGGGACACCACTTTTTTTTCTCACAAATGCCTAACAGGCCTTTAATAGAATAATCAGATACTTGATAAATATAAGTGTTTCTAGTAATTTACAAAATAGTTGTTTTGGTGATGCACAAATACAGATTGCTGTAACTTTCAATACATTCAGTCAAAACTGTATTTTTTTTTTCCTTTTCTTGTCCTAACAAAAACAAGGAGACTTACTTATGTATAAAGTGAAGATGAGAAAAACAACACTTAATCACAAATAAAGACCACAAGAGAAATTTCCAAGAAATACAAGAAATGAAGAACAGAGACAAATCAAAGACATCAAAGGACATAAGTTATTGGTGCTGATTCAACAGTTTTAAAAGTCGACACAAAACAGTAGAAAACACAGACGGCAGCAGCTTCCTGGTTAGTTTCTTGAATTCGCCATGGCCTAAGTCAACAGTCGTCTTTGACTCCAGAAGCGCCTGCATAGAAAAACTCAGTCATGGACGTCACATGGGGAACCCAACACCAATCCATGTCTAGGTAGCTGCTCACCGAATGAGCCACTCCTTAAGCTTCGTACACTGCTAATCAAACCCTTTAGAGATAGGTAGCAGTAAAAGGAAGCGATGGCACTGTTTTCATTTATCACGCTACAGAAACGAGAAATGAAGCATCCCCTCTGATCTGTAAAGAACATCAGTTGAACGTCCTCCCATTTCTAAATGTCGATGAGGTCGTCTCCGCTCTCGTCGCTCTCCACAGTTAGCTGGCGGGTCCACCACTTCTTTACCTCGGAGCCTGAAGAAGCCTCATCGTTGACAGGGTTCATCTTACAAACGATAGATTTGACACTTGTTCGACCTGAAAACACAGAGACACATTGCACAGAATTTTATGTGTGGGCCACCAATAATATTTTTCATTACAGCTAAAGTTTTACTTGATTGCAGGCCAGCAGAAACAAGCCAGAAGGTATTTTGAAATATGGCTTACATACATCCTGGCTGACCAGATCACAGAAGAAGAGGGCTAAAAGTGTGAATGAAATCAAGACAGACTGATCCATCTGCCTAGACCGCATTCAGTAGCCTTCGTTTCAATGTACAGTATAATGCACTATTCATTCTGTTGAAGAAAAGATCTGGGATCAGTTGGGTTTCTAATATACTAGGGTTGGCAAAACACTAAAATGTTCAAACTTGATACTTAATACTAAGTAAAATACTTGCTACTCAATACCAAATATTGATACTATAGAAATGTATTTCCAAAGTACCAATCATTCCAAACGAAGAGCCCCCATTAGCGCTCCTTTAATCAACACTCCTTTAATCTTTTTGTTAATTACTTTCTCTGTTAAAATTAGTTCACAAACTAACATATATTCCTAACAGAGCATTTCACTCTCAGACTGCAGGTCTACTGGTAGTTCCTAGAGTCTCTAAAAGTAGAATGGGACACAGATCCTTTAGCCATCAGGCTCCTCTCCTGTGGAACCATCTCCCAGTTTTGGTCCGTGAGGCAGACACCCTGTCTACTTTTAAGACTAATCTTAAAACTTTCCTTTTTGACAAAGCTTATAGTTAGAGTGGCTCATGTTACCCTGAGCTACCTCTGTAGTTATGCTGTTATAGGCTTAGGTTGCTGGAGGATATCTGGGTCTATTTCTTTCTCGCTCTGCCGAGTTCTCTTACTGTTCTCCAATTTGCATTGTTTGTTGTTATTTCAAGTTTTAACTTGTTGTTCTCTGCCATTTAGGTACACCTGGTCTGACGCTCTGTTAACTGTGACATCATCCAGGGGAGGCAGATCATCTGCTATTGCCTTATGACATAGAAAGGATTCCTGGATCAGTGTGTGCTTCTGTGCTTTTTGTGTTTCTGCTCTGGCTTCTCTGACCCCCAGTGGGTCGAGGCAGATGACCGTTTACACTGAGCCTGGTTCTGCTGGAGGTTTTACTTCTCATTATAAGGGGAGTTTTCCGCTCCACTGTCTATTCATGCATGCTCAGTATGAGGGATTGCTGCAAAGCCATCGACAATGCAGATCACTGTCCTCTGTGACTCTACGCTCTTACATGAGGAGTGAATGCTGCTTGTCAAGACTTGATGCAATCGGCTGGGTTTCCTTAGATAGGAAACTTTTTCACCAATCTGTCTGGATGATATGATTGAATTTGACTTTGCAAAGTGCATTGAGATGACATGAGTTGTGAATTGGTGCTATATAAATGAAATTGAATTGAACTATCTGCATTATTCTTCCTCGTCGTCCATGTTTATTTACTCTGAACTCTCGTTTGATCTTGAGAAGTTTAGCAAGAGTTCCCCGTGTTGTGCTCTCCGTCCGACTGGACACCACACACTGTACGAGCAAACCTGTTTTATCTACAATTCTTTATCGTTGCGTGTGGCGTCTCTCAGGCTTTCAAAATCGGCCGCAATTTCAGATTATTGCGCGTGAACCAGCTTTTGCAATGATCAACAAAAACACAGATTCTAGATTTTTGTGCAGGATTTCTGTTCATCAAACCTTCCGTGGAACCTTTACAGAGATCCCCATGGGTGTGAAAAATCGGAGGCAGAACGCAAGCATCTGTTATGTTTTTGAAATTTCACTTGCATCCTCGCGTGCTGCTGGCAAGCGGACGGAAATATTAACTTTCTCCCCACGACAAAGCAGCAGCTCATGGTGGAGGTGCAGAAGCCTCTTATACATAAGTAGATATAGCATGTGAGCAGGTCAAGGAAACATCCTAGTGGAGACGTGGTACTTGTGGCAGAAGTACCTGCTCAACAACTGTTAAAGCAGCAGGCAAAAGAATTATCACGCAGTTCAGATGACAGAAAAGATTTTTAATTTCACAGAAGCACCAGCAGACCTGCAGATGGCTTTGTATTCGCTCAGGCCACTGTGCAGCGAACATAACGTGTACCACCATAAACGGTCCCTCATTTCATGTTGAGATGTTTTTTTTTTTTACCATCAGGTGTGAACCCACCCATGTAGCTCTTGTTCAATAGCCTCTCAGAATGCTGTTATTAACTGATTTGACGGGCTGAATACGTCTCAACTTTTCTCATCGCAGATTAAAGAGACAAAAGAAGTTTTTGTTCCATATTGCAATTCTCTTCCAAAATCTGTAACTTGCACAAGAGAGAACACAGAAGCGAACAAACCTGCAGGTAGCCGCCACTGTCCCAACTTTCTCTGCGGTCTCCCCAGGTCTGTGGAGTCCTGTCTGTACCCTCCTCTGTCTGACAACGTGGGGCTCAGAAGCTGCTGGAGGCCACTCATCTAAACAAAGACAAGATATCCTTTGTTGCACCAGTGCAAAAGCATGCCTGCTGATTGTGTGATGTGCCTGCGTAAAGTCACGCTGTGAGCGTGTGTGGGTGTGTGTGCGGCGGTGGTTTAGATGTGGGGGCTTTACCTCAGGCTGCGAGGGGTTGTCTGGGTTGTTAGCATTGTGGTCTTCACTTGGCACTGTGGTCTCTATGCTGGGAGGGTTGAGGAAGGAGCTCAGCTCCTGCTGCTGGCTCTCCCTCAGGCTGTGGATGATGCTGCACGACTGATGCTGCTTCTGTAAGCATGCACGTGTTATGGGACAGAGTCATGGGCACAGAACACACTTGTAAATCTTTGTGTAGAACAGACGAGCGTTTTCTGCTGAGTGACTGACCGCCCGGATTCGTTTGAGGCATTTCTTGAGCCACATGCGGATGGTCTGCTTAGCGACCTCCTCTTCAATGGTGTACTCCAGCTGTTCCCTGGCCAACAGCTCCTCCAGCTGGAGAGACTTCCTAATGTCCACTGAGCGATATGACAGCATGCTGGATAAAGGTGCACATATACATTAGGTCTGATTAAATATTTTCCAAAAGAGCAAGGTTTGAAAAAAAAAATGGTTTTACAGCACATTCCTGTTTTTAAACAATGCCAAGGACTACTAAATCTAGATGCTTATTTCTTCATAAATCAGTGTTTAGAATCAACAAAGTAAAAGCCATACCATCATAAATTGCTGTTTTTATGTCCAACCTGAGGTGCTTGAGTGTTATTCCGAAGTAATGCTAAAAACACTCAGAAAGTCTTAATCTGGCATACGAAAGCCCAGATTCTACTCTGCTCACACAAATAGCTATTTGTATTTCCATACATTCTTATCTTATTCAACAAGCGTTAATCAAATCAAATGTTAAGTCTGTTAAACCATTTGCCACTCCAATTTGTTCCAATTTTATTACAAGAATAAGAATTACAATATATCACTTTTACTTTTTTTTTGTTGCTATATCCACTTTGAGATCTGCATTGCTCAATTGTCACCTCCTTTTTAGTGTTTAGGAATATAGAGTTAGAAATCCCAGATGTTTGTAAATGCATGCAAGTCAAGTGAAAAAACGGCACCGCATCATAGGTATGTTGTCTGTAACCTAAGGTTGGAAGACAAACAGGCGGTTGGTGGATAGAAAGATGGAAAACAAGATTGAGAGGGAAATAATTCACAGAGAGATTAGCTATTATCATTGTCTATAAACATCATCTTTCTTTAGTCCAACAGGATGATCGGTTTATGTAAGTATGAGTTCAAACATGTTCCTAAGGCCTTTATATAAAAGCATGTAACTTGCTTGGAGTCCTGCATAATAACTTGAGTACTTAAAACAAGACGCAGCATTTGGCCATCACCTCAGCACATCATGGAAGGTCACGTCTCCTCCACTGTGCAGTCGCTCCATTTCATAGCACATGTGCTTAAACAGCAGCTTGTCCTTGTCCAGGTCCACTTCCAGCCTTCCTCTGAGCAGACGAAGCAGAAACTTCACCCTGGATGTTGGGATCACTCCCTGGAGGGAAAAAAAAAAAAAAAAAAAAAGGAACAAAGGTAACGGATTTGTTAAGAGATGCAGACGTGATGACAGAGGCCTCTCAGGCGAAAAAGTTTAAAACTTAGAAAAAATCATTAAGAGTTATGCCAAGGCACACTGAACTGCAAAGGCCACGGGTTTCTGCCACACATCCCTTTAAAATGAACGGAACAAATTCATACCGCGATTATGTCGTGGTTAAATTGAAAGGAATCTCACCTTTAATTGAAGCCCAGCTGCTCTAATTGCTTTCACTCCTATAACTGAAGCCTGCAGCGCACTCTGTTCCCCTCACCCCCCCTCATAAGCTCCTGTGCTGATATATCCTCTCTATATTGGCCTTTAGTGTCCTATATAGCCTCCACCTCCTTGGGCTAATTTCTCACCTCTCGTTTGTCATCCACCATGTTCCAGATGATTTGGAAGTGCCTCAGGTCATTATAACTCAGCAGCTGGTCTTCTTCGGTGGAGTAGAAGAGAGAGAAGTTCTCCACAATGATGGCTGCGGCAAAAGAATTAGGATAGATACTGTTGGGTATACATGACTCGGTATACAGTTTGCATTGCAACGGTCATCTTCAGAAGCATCGGTTCACAAATTGGACCACTTTTTTGTAGCTTGTAGCTTGATTTATTTTGATGCATATCTCAGTGACTAAAATGAGTATTTAGTCAAGGCTCTGAGTCAGAATAAAAAAACAAACAAAAAAACATTTAGGTACAAAATGATTCAAATGTTTTAGTTTTTGTGTGGCGAGCAAAGTATTTTTAATTGTTTTTTTTTTTTATCTTTTCATCTCAAGCAGATCTAGCAGCAGATCATAAAATAACTGACTGACTCATTTAGACTTATAACTGAATCAGACTGACAATAATAAATCAGCAGCAGTCTAGATCTCCATTCATTTTACTACAGCGTTCATAATTTGGTAAACCTTTCAAATTTTTTAATGCTAGTTTAAAGGAATTTGGAGGCTCTTTTAGAAGATCAATGTTGGAGTCGCTGACAAAACCCAACTCCTGATATCTTTTGTGAACCCGTGTTCTGAACGGCCCATTTTGAAGTCCATGGCTTAAAAAAATTTAATTTAATTTAGGCTGGGCAAATTATTTATTAACCAGATGAATTCCTTAATATCAAAATGTTTTTCATCCTTTAGAATCACGTTCACCGTTAAACAGAGAGTACTGGCAGCTGCATTCTCCTGTCTGCGTGTGTCCTGCTATAGGCGCCGCGCTCAGATATTCCCAAGCAGCTGTAAAGGGAGAGTCGCACTGGCAGAAGCTGAAACACTAGTGATTAAAGTTTAAAAGCTTCAAAGCAAAGCACCAAGTTTCGGAATCAGAAGGAAAACGTTCTTCAAGTTTTCTCCATACTCCATTAACTGGAATGGCACCGAATTTTGTTGTGCCGAAACGGATGGGGAAACGTTGCTTTATTAGCTTAGCATAGCACAGCAGCAAACTGCTCCACATGAAACACCGTCTGCAGGAGCAAGACGTGAGGTTATTAACGCCTGGAGATGTGTGCCTCCGGCCGGATATATCTGTAGAAACAAATGAAGCTTTGCACATTAACCCAGTCAGCCCTGTGTGAAAGCAGCACATTAACGTTGCTCTGCGGAAACTTTAACTTTAATGAAAAACTCAATTTGGAACCTGTATCAGGTAAATTATTTTTTAAATGGTAAATGGCTTGTACTTGTATAGCGCTTTTAACTAGTCTGATGACCTCCAAAGCGCTTCACACTACAGTCAGTCATTCACACATTCACACCCTGATGGTGGTGAACTATGTTAGTAGCCACAGCTGCCCTGGGGCAGACTGACAGAAGTGAGGCTGCCATACATCTGTGCCACCGGGCCCTCTGACCACCATCAGCAGGCAATGGGGGTGAAGTGTCTTGCCCAAGGACACAACGACAGAGACAGTCAGAGAGGGGGATCGAACCGCCAATTGCAGGACCAACTCCCTAACCTCTGCGCCACCGTCACCCAGATTGGTATAAACTCAGATTGGTATTGGAAGCAAAAATATGCTTCTCCTTTGCCACAGTCATTTGTTTTTCATGGATCTTTATGGATAGATTTAATTTCAGTATTTTGTAGTTTAAAGTATTGCATTATTCTACCGTTCCTTAAATCTCTTCTCTCTTATGACACAATACTGTCATTTTATCAAGTCGAATTGTTGTGCTGTCAGTGTTTTGACCTCGGTGTACAACAAGCGGTTCTTCCTGAGGAACACGAAGTGGACAAAGAACTAGAGCTTTTACAGGTTCAGATGTACATTACGCTGCACATTGTGATCACTTCAGCTCACAAAATTAGCCTGATCTTAAATTAGCTTCAACATGTAACAGAGTAATGTCTTCACTGGCCTTAAACTAAGTACTGGACAGCACATCATTTTTAAAATACGCAGAACAGGCAAACAAAAGCCACTGACCTACAAGTAGGTTGAGCATAATGTATGCTATTATAACATAGAACGAACAGAAGTAAATCAACGCTCCAGCATAGTTGCCACAGTCGGTCTCCCAGTAGCGATGTTTGTCAGGGGTGCAGAACGGCGGCTGAACCTGGGAACCACAGAAACAAGCAAATCATTATGATTCAAACAACACTTTTTACTCACCAACATCAACAAATTAAAACGCGTTCAACTTGATTAAAAGTTCCAAAAATCACATTCAAATAGTTCAGCAAATGTACATTTTAACTGTTTCTACTGGAGCCCAGAGCTTTTCTTTTTAAAGAAAGCACTTTGAATCATCTTGTTACTGAAAAGTGCGATATAAATAAACTTGGCTTCCCTTACAGAGAAAGAAATTCAACGCATTATGTAACTGCATAGAATCTCCTTTACATGAACGGAGATTCTGAGTTTAATCTTGAGCTTACGACTCCAGGGAACCACAGTCTGAAGGGGAAGCTTTCGTCATATCATTGTAAACTAAATGCACGTAGTGGGGAGGTCTGTGTTTGGTCCAGCTCCTATTCTGAGACCGCAAAAGCTGTATTATTGGTTCACCGATCCAATAATTATTAGAAATGTGAGCAAATGGCTGTTTGTCAAACTACTGGGTGGAGATTTGTTTCAGATGAAAAATGCTCTGATTAGTTTTAAAATGTGCCTCTTAAAGGAAAGTCACTTTTTTTTTCTGTCACCTGTGGCAGAAACACCTGATTACATCATATTCTACTCTGACTCTGTTTTGATTTTTTTTTTTTTTTACAGTGCTTTACTTGAGGAGTACTTCCCTGCATTTTGAAACATTTGGAAGATCTTTACCATGCTAAATACTTATGTTTTTCTCAACCATTTAACAGCAAAAAAGTTTTGCCATTTAATGACTTCAAAAAAACATAAAACCAATCGATATTCAGTCTTTGAATGATGACAAAAAATGTCTGCAGAAAACTGTGTGCTCAGCTTTTGCTCTTATACTAGGAATACAAGTCCCTACAGTATATGACCCTTTATCTGATGTATGGGGTTGTGGTAGGAAATTTGCAGCCCATCTTACCATGCAGTCATGCATGATTTTATTCCAATCTTCTCCTGTGACAATACGGAAGAGGACAGTAATGGCTTTGCCCGCTGTGGAGAAGTTGGCATGCCTGCCATTTGAAGAGAAAAGGAACATTAATAATAAAAGAATCATACAAGGCTATGAAAACATGGTTTAAGGTTCGCAGCTCATGTTGCAAAGCAGCAAAAAAACAACAAAAAAACCCCAAGAAGGTCAGGAAACGTATGCAGCAGTTACCGGTTTATGTTCTCGCCGTATTTGACCGTTCCAAAGAGAACCACTCCGGCGAAAGCGTAGCACAGGAGGAGGAGGAACATGCCCACGATGATAAAGAAGCTCTTGTACATGCTCACTACCACGGTCAGCAGCAGCATCTTCAGCGTCACCTTCACGGATCATAAACACGTATTAAGAGCCACAAACATTCCCGACTCGGGTAGAAACTATTTACGAAAGGCGAAGGGAGGTGCCTTTGAGGCGAACCCACTCACATGTTTCCCACATATGGTGAAGAACCTGAAGACGATCACACACGTGCCCATCATGTATGTATACGCGTTCTGCAAGAGGGGGAATAAGCAGGTAAACGTGCCGTTCTGATCCCATAAATGAATGCATTCTCCTCAGGGAAACGGTTGGTTCTCTAACCAGTAAGGAAAAGTGCAGAACTATCCAAATGACGCCCAGAGAAGTGACCAGCAGATCGTAGCGGTTCCGTCGGCTCTGCCAGTAGCCAGCTGGAGACATGGCTATCAGCTTCATGGTCACCTGCGAAAAATAAGGCGTGATCGACATGAGTGATGGAAATAAAACTTCTAGAATGACGGCCGTCCTGGCGGAAACAGACTAACCTCCAGTACAAATATCAGGGTGAAGACTACAGACATGGTGGCGAGAGGAAAGGTTACTTGACCGTCTCCCACGTCCCACTGCAGAAGCACAGAAACATTTTTTTTTTTTTTTTTACTTTGCTGTGAAAGACACATGAATGAGGAGATTACGGTGGAATAAAAAGCCTCCGACGGGACCTTGACCGACAGCAGGACGGACTGTGCCAAAACCAGCACAGCAATGCCCCGTTTGAAGAAGGGATGCTGAGTGATGTCATACATCTTGGCTCGAAAACCTCCATTCTCTGTCAAAAGAGCAGAAATTACATGGAAATAAATTCACATTTCCAGGGAGAAAGGGTAACAGCCGTCGAACAAATCTACGGGGCATTGCAAAAGCATTCAGTCCACTTGAAATTTTATGATTATTTTTCATGTTTCAACTGCAAACCTCTACTTTTTTATTGGGATTTTATGTAGCACATAATTGTAAAGGGGTAAGAAAACGATACATAGTTTGTAGTCTTTTTTTTTTTTTTTTTTTTACTGTGTGCATTGGTATTTGGCCCCATTTAGTTTGATACCTCTAAATAAAATCCAGTGTCACCCATTTAGTTCCTATGCTCCACTTATCTGGAACAAACTTCCAGAAAACTGTAAAAGTGCAGAGAGCCTGAGTTCCTTTAAATCATGATTAAAAACACATTTGTTTAGGACTGCCTTTGACTGTTCTACTGAAACATCACTAGTTCAACTTTTTAGTCCAACTGTTTTTAATGTTCTATTTTGTTTCTACATTGTATTCCTACTTGCTTTTATTCTGTTTTATTTTCCTATATTTTAATCATGTAAAGCACTTTGCATTGTCTCTGTACTGAATTGTGCTATACAAATAAATTTGCCTTGCCTTGCCTTTATGTGTCATTCAATTTCATTATAAATACAGCTGTTCTGTGAGCAGCTGTATTTATGATGAAGGACTCAAAAATCTATTTAGGAAAACAAGCGAGGTAAGTTTATTTATAGAGCCCTTTTCAGTAACCAGACGATTCAAAGTGCTGAATCAAGCAGCATCGTGAAGACCAAAGGACACGTCAGACAGGTCAGGGATAAGGTTTAGAAGCAGGTCTTAACCTCGACCTGCTTTTAAACCTTATCCCTGACCTGTCTGACGTGTCCTTTGGCACTGATCAGGCTTTCCAAAGCCTGATCAGAATCAGAATCAGAATCAGACATACTTTAATATGATAAACAGTTTATCATAGGGGGAGGCAGCATCATGATGTGGGGATGCTTTTCTAAATGAGGGGCAGGGCAGCCAGTCAGAGTGGAAGTGGAAGATGGATGGAGCTAAATACTGGATAATCTTGGAAGGAAACCTGTTTGAGGCTGGAAAAGGGTTGAGCCTGGGATGGAGGTTCACCTTTAGTACCGCAATGAGCCGATATTCACCAGCCATCTGACCTCAAGAATAGGGCAAACATTTGTCTACCGCTGTGCAAAGCTGGTGAAGACATTTGCAAAAAGAAGATGGATGGACATAAATGCATACAAAACCTAGAAGAAAACCTGTCAGAGGATGCAAACATTTTAGGATTAGAGAGATGGTTCACCTTCCAGCAGGGCAGCAACCATAAACATACAGCCATGGTTTAGATCAGAGTATATTTCCTATGTTAGAATGACCCAGTCAAAGCCACGACCTAAATTCAGAGAATCCATGCCAAGATTTGCAATTGATGTTCAGAGATGCTCTCCTATCAGAATGAAATGGAGCAATTTTACAAAGAAGAATGGTCAAAAATGTATTTTTATAAAACACACAAAAAGGGAGGGAGTCTTGGATAATTTTCTTTCTACTTTGGCCGTCTCAAATGAAGTCAGTGTAGTTTCCTGTGGTGTCCACTAGATGGCATTTATAGACTGCCGAGTCTGATCAAGTCACTTTTTTGTAACAGAATTCTTCAACACAGCTTTCCAAAAACTTTAATTCATACAGTGTGTGGGCATATGCCGATAAAGGTGCTGTTGGAAATGATGCACACAATAAACTCAAGTTTTATGAATGAAATTGAAGCTTTGATTTTTGCTTTAAGGCAGTAATTTTAATGAGTCAAATGCAATTTTAAGAAGCATCATCCATCCAATAAGCATTTTTGCCAAGTTTTATCTCACTGGGGGACATTAAAAATCACATTTGAGGCAAAATATTTTTACATTTTGGATTCTTCTAGTTTCTGTGTAGAAACGTCTGTTATAGCTGCAAGGTTTCAAAAAATAGTTTGCTTCACGGGCACTTTGCCTTTTATTGTTTATCAATATAGCTTTAAATTAGGGAAAGATATTTAAGCCTTGCCAAAAGAGATCTGTTTTATATCCACTTGACAAGTCAAGGTAAGGTAAATATATTTGTATAGCACATTTCAGTACAAAGATAACACAAAGTGCTTGCATGATTAAAATGTAGAATAATTGAAACAAAAACAAAACATGGGAAAACTGAATCTAAAATCAAATATTAATGTTTTAAAAAACAGTTGGACTACAAACTTAAACTAATGATGTTTCAGTAAAACAGTTTAACTAGAACAGTCGAAGGCAATCCTAAACAAATGTGTTTTTAATCTTGATTTAAAGGAACTCAGGCTTTAAGCACATTTACAGTTTTCTGGAAGTTTGCTCCAGATAAGTGGAGCATAGGAACTAAATGCTGCTTCTCCTTGTTTGGTTCTGGTTCTGCAGAGCAGGCTGGAGCCAGAAGACCTGAGTGCTCTGGATGGTTGATACACTGATAACAAGTCTGTGATGTATTTAGGTGCTAAGCCATTCAGTGATTTATAGACTAACAGAAGTATTTTAAAGTCTATTCTCTGAGATACAGGGAGCCAGTGTAATGACTTTAGAACTGGGGTGATGTTCTCTACTTTCTTAGTCTCAGTGAGGACGCGGGCAGCAGCGTTCTGGATCAGCTGCAGCTGTCTGATCCACTTTTTAGGCAGACCTGTGAAAACACCGTTGCAGTAACCAATTGTACTAAAGAAAACACATGGATTAGTTTTTGCAGATCCTGCTGAGATATCAGTCCTGTTATCCTGGAAATGTTCTTCAGGTGATAGAAGGCCGACTTTGTAATTGTCTTTAGATACTTTAGAGGGAGGTTCAGGTCTTAGTCCATCACTACACCCAGATTTCGGGCCTGATCGGTGGTTACTAGCTGAAGCAACTGAAGCTGTGTGCTAACTTTTGTTCGCTCCTCTATCGGTCCAACAACTATTACTTCATTACTGACACATCAATGCATGAATGTATGTTGCATTTATGCATTTATAAATGCAATAGTTAATACACCCCAAACAGTTACAAAATAGGAATGCTGACCAGAGACAGTTTTGCAGGCATGGACGTGTAATTGAATGCCAGCTCGGAGGTGTAATGGCTCGCC
Source organism: Fundulus diaphanus (assembly GCA_037039145.1). Classification (NCBI taxonomy): domain Eukaryota; kingdom Metazoa; phylum Chordata; class Actinopteri; order Cyprinodontiformes; family Fundulidae; genus Fundulus; species Fundulus diaphanus. Next base: position 23,595,419 of record CM073132.1, on the reverse strand, counting down.
AGCGGTGACTGAGCACCTCTGGATGTGGATCAGTCCTGTTGTTAAAGCTGACTAAAACCAAATGCATCGATTTCCTGTTAGTTCTCAGCCCTGCCTGTACTAACAGGCAATTTCCCACACTGCCTCCAAGGCGCCTCAACTGTTCTCATGACTCTGGTCACATCAGCGAGGGGAGCAGTGTGAACCTGCGGTGGAAGTCGATCGATAAGGATACAGCGCTTCCCTATTCTAAACATTTAGGCGGATGGAAGAAAGCTGCATATTTGTGTATAAAGCATAAATCTACCTCAGCTGGTAGTTATATTTCAACAGAAGTGTGAAAAATGTGATTCATTTCCTCGTAGAAGGGGGTGACATTCAGTGTCTAAGCCATTTGCCTGATCTGCCTTCACATTCAGTTTTGCCGCGGGTCATCATTTGAGTGTCACAATTAATTCCTCGAGGCATCGAGCCGCAGCCAAAAAACAAGGACTATTAAATAGGAATTAATCATGCAGGTGCTGTTTGGCGACGCACTGGCAGACACACGCACGCAGGGAACAATCAATCCTGGAACCGGGGGCAGACATGATGTTTTTATAATGCTAGGCTTGATGCTTTCGCTCTGTATTGTGTCCTGCAGTTATTCGCCAAGCCTTTGATGTGCAATTTTTGCATGTCAGTACGCTTCATCCTACCTGGACGGGGGGGCAGGTGGAGCGGCTGGGCTATTTTCAGTCGGCTCTTCAGATCCTCCCACCGCCTCTGGTCCACTGTTAGCAGGGCAGTACCCTGAAAGTCAAAGAGATAAAACAGTGAAATCATGAAGCTGAGGTGTCCGCTGATCTGGAGGGCAAAACACAGACAGTGCAAAAAAAAAAAAAAAAAACATTGACAGAAATGGGTCCGTCTGTTGCTTTTACTTTGTTCTCATTGAAGTTTGCTATGACAACTCCAACGAACAGCGTGAGGCCGATCATGCATCCCAGGAACACAAAGACATGGATGTAGATGCCATGGATCTGCAGATACAGAGGTGTACAAATTAAAGCAGGGTAATAATAATTTATGTTAAATATAAAAGAGTAAAACGGAATAGGACTTTAGAAAGACAGGACTGTTACCGGTCCAACGCGGTGAATGATGACATCTCGGACTTCTACCCAGCCTTTGAGGGACAGAACTTCAAAGAGAGCCAGCATAGCATTTCCTACATTGTCAAAGTTAAAATTTCGAGGATTTGCCCTGGAAAAAAATATAAAAAAAATCACAAGATTGGATGATATAGACAACAGTTCTGCAGAGCAACTTTGTATAAAAAAACATCAAAACAAAAAAAGGTCCTACCAGACTCTTGGTACCCAGAAACCTGGCTTCTTCTCCTCACCCTTTAGCCTCAGGTTGAGATTTCTGGAAACACTCACGTTTATCCGGAAGATGCCGTGGCAATCCTCCTGTGTGGGATCACAAAGTTTAAGAAAGACACAAAGTCAAACACTAACACTGGCTGGTACCGAATGCACGTTTTCTTCATGGTCTAACCTGCCGGTTCTGATTTTAACCAATTCAGACCTTTGTAAGATAAAGAAAAGTGCTGCCAATTCATCAGAAGTGAAAGCAGTTTTGAATGAAACAGAAAACAAAGAAATTCCAAGATCATTTCCATCAAGGCATTTATCCCTTTTGTTTAACAAAAAAAAAAATGTATATATATATATATATATATACATATATATATATATATATATATATATATATATATATATAAAAGAAATGCGCATCAGATTATCTGATGCTGTTGGTTGGTGTATTGTCAGGCTGACAGTTGTGGGAGTTTTTAATTTTGAAGCATTTAATGAAGGGGAAACAAGTTGATTTGTCATGTGTTACTGATTACCAGTTAGAGTCTATATGGGCAAAATGTTCTGATGCTGATTTATGATTAAATGCCTCATCTTGATTGCTAAGAATTTACGTAATAATCTTGTCCTTAATTATGATTTAGTTTAAAGTCATAAATTTGAGCTAAAAATTAACTCTCCATATCTATATGGCAGTCATAATAGGAACAATATTAGCAAATTAATTACCAAAGTTAATCAGTTAAATTGTTCAAATCTTATCAACCTCAGGAATAATTGTCAAAAGACAGAAAAGCACAAAAAAAATCCAAACAGAAATAAGAAATCCTCTACAATAACCATAGAATTAAAGTCATTATAAGATGAAATATGAACTAAAACCAAAAGAAAAGTATTAAGACTGCTTTTAGAGATTAGGAGAAGTAGAAGAGCTGGATTTAAATGGAAGGAACAATTTGTATTTATTCAGCCAGTATTTCTCCATAGAGAGGATGGAGAGGGGAGGGTTTATAGAAAGATTATGTTTCCTTCAGTACCCGTTTAAGGATACGTGGGTCGTTGCATTTGGCCAGCTTTCCGGCAAACAGCTGAACTCCAAAGCTTGCAAACACCAGCATCAGCGTCAGGAGCAGAATGGAAACCTGGAGGAGAATTAACCGACAGTGTAAGGCAGATGGTAGAACATAATCCAAGTCACCCCTCTGGTTATGTTTAATACAAGTATTAAAAGAGAACAACCTCAACTTTACAAGATGTGAAACAGTTGAACTTGACGACTAACCAGGAAAATCTCCTTGAATCCTTTAAGAACCTCCCGCACGACCTTCCTCATCTGAGGAACCAGCTTGAAGATTCTGAGCGGTCGGAGGCAGCGCAGCATCATCAGCAGCTGAGCTCCAGACTCGGGGGGGACGTCAGTGGGAAGCCAGCAGAGGAAGATCAGACTCACCTACAGCGGGGAACAAAGCAGAGCAGAGAGACGATAACAAACCTTCACCGAGGAAACCAGGGTAACAACTATACACGGCTCAAAAAAAAAAAAAAAAATGAAAGGAACACTTTGAAAACACATCAGACCCACTGATATAGAATTGGTAATTTGTTAGCAACAAAAGTATGCCATATCATTTGATGAAAGCGATAATCTCACAGATGGCTTAGTGCAAAGTGACGAGAAAGAGAAACTGAAAAACTGCGGCAGGCTAGTCAAACTTGCTATAATGTCATTGCAGGAACTCAAAATGGTCCTCGGTAGTTTGTATAGCCCCATACACGCTTGTTTGTATGTCGAGACATGTTCCTTATGGGATGATGGCTAGTGTCCCTCCTCTAGGATCCTGACCAGGGCTTCACTGAGCTCCTGGACAGTCTGAGGTGCAACCTGGTGGCGTCGGATGGACCTAAACATGACGTCCCACAGATGTTTTGCTGGATTCAGGTCAGGGGAGCATGGAGGCTGGCCAGTGGTTTCAATTCCTTCATCCTCCAGGAGCTGCCTGAATACTAATTCTTGCCACATGAGGAAGGCCTTACCATACACCAGGACGAACCCAGGACCCATTGCATCAGTGAATGCTCTAACAATGGGTCAAAGGATTTGATCCCAGTCGTGGTGCCATCATTAATCCTGTACAGGTCTGTGTGTCCCTCCATGAATATGCCTTCCAAGAACAACACTGACGCACCACCTGACTGATCATTCTGAACAATGTTGCAGGCAGCATAACGTTCACCGCAGATTCTCCAGACCCTTCCTGAGCTCAGCGTGAACCTGCTCTCGTCTAGAAAAAGAACAGGGTGCCAGTGTTCGCTGCCAAATGCCAGTCAAGCTCCACAGTGCCAGGCAGGGAGCACAGAGCCTAGTAGAAGACGAACGGCCCTCAGGCAACCCTCATCAAGTCTTTTTCTAATGGTTTGGTCAGTGACAGTAGCTACATTCACATGGACAAAAGTAATCAGAATAAAGGGCCGATTGGAATAAAAACGTGTCATGTAAGCAAGCCAATGGGAATATTGTGATCAGATTAAGCTCAATCGGAGTGAAATTGTAATCAGAATGAGAGGGGTGGTTTATGCCAATGGACAATCCGATCGACATGCGTATAAACGCTCATCAGGAATGAATGTGGCAAACTGACTCGAGTGCGAATGTGCACTTCCTGTCAACGTGACATATTTCTGCTTTGAGTGGCGAAAATATGTCGGGCAGCAAAACTGTTTCTGCTCCCGATACAACCTTTCTATTCGAAACATTAAAAGAGCTTAAAATTGTTATTTATTCAGTAACGTTTCAACCATAATTAGAACCTGGTACAAGTCCAGCCTGGGCGCTTAGGAGACAAACTCGTACAACTACTGCTTTATTTTCTATTTTCTGTTGTTCAGCAAAGACGAAAGTACTTCTTCTTCTGTGTTTTATGAGGGAAATTTGATAGGAGCGCATGTCAGAGTGGTTCTATCCTGAACAAAGCCAGGTGCATATACACGCACATCATGATCAGATTAATTGATTTGCCCATATAAATGTACAATCTGATTATTAGTACATTTCAATCAGATCGTGAATTTTTATGCGTGTAAACATAAATACATTAACAATCCCTTCTACTACTGAGCTGATCTGATCAATATTACAGAAGTTGAGCTTACCTGACGTTATACTGTGATTAAAAAGTAATCCCTTAATTTCTTTTGAGCAGCGTACAAACACAGAGTGTCCTTCGTATAAAAATGATTTGGATTTAGATGGTTAAAAAAAAGCAACAACTAAATGTCTGCATGCCAAAGTAATGATCTATTCATACATATGAAAACATTCTGAAAAGATTCAAAAGTGTAACAATGCTTGATGTGCCAAGGGCTTGTTGGCGTAAAAATGTTCATTTGAAAATTTCAGACATTTCCAGACTCAAATTTCTAGATATACCAAATTTATTTTATATGGTAGTCCCACTAAAGTGAAATTGGCTCAAGAATAATTTTAACTTTCGTTTTTTGCATTTTAGATCAGTTCTATTTCAAAATCTATATCATTGCCACTTGGAAAATTAATATAATTAATTTTGGCTGTAAATCTCTCCCTGCAAACATACACGCAAAAATAGCTTCATAAAAACAGATCCTGGCCCTTATCAAGTAGGTTACTTCCTAACACCAACTAAAGTTGTGCAACTGCGCTGCTGAGCAGTACACAAAAATTGCATTCAGTCACATTTTGAAACAAATGTAGCATTTAGTGATGCTTTGACTGAAGCTAGAGCAAAAAAAGGAAATATTTCAAACACCAAAACTATCAACCCCAGTCATGCTGCAACTGGAACTTTTTTTTTTTCTTTTTTTGAGGATGACTAATTCTTATCCCAATAATCCTTTTATCCCCGAGGCTGATAAATAATACAATATTGTCTTCAAGAAATCTGCTTTATAGGAGCCTTTTGAAACTTGGTTACAGGAGCTTAAGAAAGTAGAATTCTATGAGGAGATGAAGATGCTAAATAATGACAGAAGTACAAGTCCTGACAAATGTGTGAGCCGAGGGGCAGAACTACACAACATTGTGAGTTTGTTTTGTTGTTTTTGGTACATCGATGTTGCAAAGAGCCAAAACAGAGAGGGTGACAACATCTTTCTTGTGTTTATACATTTTGTAAAAACTGTATAGGAATTTAGCACGCTGATTTTTCACCCCATAGCAAACATGCATTTTCTCAGATGGAATCATTTCAAGGAACCAGTCTGTTTCTTACAAGATAGATGAAGATGTCCATGACTCCTCCAAAGTCCCTGATGACGGCCGTGGGGGTGAAGAACAGGCCATCGGCCATGATCTTCAGGTTGAGTTCGATGCTCATGAATATCACAAACACATACTCCCCAATCTGAAAGGGACATTGTGATTACGGCAACATCTGTCCCTCCATGCATCTGCTACACGTGACCGACGGCCCATCTGGATTACGATACCTGCAGAGTGGGGACGTGCATGACCCTGGTGAAGGGGGATTCAAACATCATGGAGATGCAGGAGCAGATGGTAACCACAATCATCACCCAGTCCAGGTAGGTGACTAAGCCCAGAAGATCACTTCAAAGACAAACATCAGTAGAAATATATGAGCTCGTTTCACACAGCAGTTGCAAACTTTCTATTAGCTTACAGTTCAACTATTAGCATGTAGCTGAAATGCTGGATACACTATAAATATCTTAGTATGCGATGCACATCTTGATTTTAACTGTCCTTGGTCCTTTCTGCTCTTTTTTTATCATGTGTACTTTTAAGCACACAGTAAGTCGTTAAGAAATGACACGATAAATGACAAGAGTGGGGACTCTCAGCCCTTGGGGGCCAGCGTTCTGCATGTTTTACAAGCTTGGCCTGAATCAATTGGTTGAATCATCTCCTCAGATCGTCTCTGAGTTCTGCAGGAGCCGGCTATTGGCACATCCCTTTTTTCGTGTATTCAACAGGGAACTATTTAAATCATGTAGGATACTGGTCCCCGGGGACCGGAAATGTCCAGCTAGGTTCTATTTTACAGCACTACAACAGATGTTTTCATTCTAACCACAGTTTAGGAAAAAAAAAAAACACCTGACTAACAATGATCAGCCTCACTTACTACAGCTGATGGTATTTAGTGTTCTTCACTGCTCCTGTTATTGGGTCAGTCTTTGATCTAGGTATGAAAGAAAGTAAAACAAACAGGGGGAAAAAAAGAAAACATTTCAGAGGTTTAGATCATCATGAGTCGGTTATTTGATGCACACACATTACAAATCCGTGATGATGTTGTTTCCAAAGAAAACCGGGCATAGGCAAACTGTCGGCAGTCATACAAGTATCTGTTTGGACAAATCTTACGCATTGAAGCGAGCCCGAACGATCGTTCTACAGAAGTTCCTGAAGCGATGCTCGCGACCCACAATAAAAAGTGGCTTATCAAAGTAAGGATGGTTCTCCCGCAGCTCCTCCTCCTGAACTTTTCTGCTCAGACAAGCACATATAGGTCGAGTGGCACGTACAGAAATTACAAGGAAAGAACACAGTGATTTTTACTGTTTTGTGGGAATGTTTTTTTCCTTCAAATACCTCTTCATTTCAGCCTGTTCTTTCTTTTCTTGGATCATCTTGATCTCACTGTCCTCCCTCTGAGCATTACGGTAGCGCACTGTGCTGGAATGCTGGGAAAAAGACGACACAACGTCAAGTATACAACGACTTTGCATTACATTTCCATCACATAGTTAAAAAGAAGTCCATTGCATAGACAAAACACAGGCGCGGCTTTATTTATGATGCAAATGTTGGATACTAAAAAGAAAACAAAGAAACCAAAAATGAAACAAGAAAGAAAGAGAGAATAATACATAGCATAAGTTTGTGCTTACATCCTGAGTGAGCGTTTCCAGCGACTTCCCACGGCTGATCCTCTGACTGGTGGAGCCATGTCGCAGAGATCTGCAGAAAGGGCGAGTAAAGATTAGTTGGATTCTTGGTTTATATGGTCCGCCAGAGAAATATATGCCAACTTGTACGGCAGCATGCCTAGAAATGTACATGTCAGACCTGCGCTCTTGTCGTATGTGATGCTGCACACTGAGTATTGAGCGCTCTTTGGCTGGCTGGCCTTCAAAGGATCCACTTAATATCCGCTGCCTAGTACACGCCCTGGGGAACAGAGAAGAATTGTCTCTAAATCAAACCCTGGTTGAAAAAAATGCCACTTGGTATAAGCATCTTGATCCGTCCAGATTTAATCCATCACTTTGTGATACAAGCTTTCTTCACTGCTGCATGCCTTGAAAAAGTAGTTAGACCCCTTAAACTTTTAGAACTTTTTGTCACTGCATAACCACCAACTTCGATAGATTTCATTAGGCATTTCTGTGATAGACCAACAGATACCAATAAAATATCAAGGGGAGAGAAAATATGTGGTTTCCTGATTATTTTTTGGAAATAATCAGAATAGCATGACAAGCATCTGCATTCCAAAACCTTTCTGTTTCTAAAACTGCCCAGTGCATGTCAGCTGGAAAACCCCTTCCCCATGGTGAACCACAGTGGTGGCAGCATCATGCTGTGGGGATGCCTTTATTCAGCAGGAACAGGAAGCTGATCAGTGATAATCAAAAGATGAGAGGAGCTAAAAAGAGGACAATGCTGGAAGAAATCCAGCTTTAAAAAACCCACTTACCGTCTTGCCTATTTAGATGCACAATATACCACTGATCAAATTTAGGGGTTTCACCTGTGGAGTGTATTTCTAAATAAATATATACAACTTGCGACTGAATTTGGTTTACATAGGCAACATACATCTGACGGCCAACTGATACAGATTAAATTATTCGCCAAACAGACTGAGTCAAGTCAAACAAAAGTTTAGAGTCCACTTCCATCTTTAGCCTAATGGTCTGCACCAATGAGGTGGATGGTTAGGGAAATCGCTGCAGGTGTAGTCAAAAGGCCGTCACATGTGCAGTCCATGAACCTTGCCTTCAGGAAGTTGACCTCAAGGAGAGGGTAGCGGTCTTCAAAGTAAAAGCATAACAGAACAACTTTCCTGCCAGAAATGTAAGAGTGTTTCACTTTAGGGAGGGAGATGCTTTCCAGGTCCCTCACAACTCTGCAGCTCATATGTTCTGTTAACTTTAAGTGACGCAATATGGCAAAGGTTTGGCATTTTGGCTTGAAAATAAAATTTGAACCCAGTCATCCATGCTAAATACCACAATTTAATAAATTTGCATTCAAGTACATTAACAAAATCTGGCAACCATTGTGGAACTATTTGGTTAAAGGAAAGGTGGATGTCTGCTTTCAGCATCTCCATCTATATTTAGAGAGAGTTATGTTAAAAAAAGGCTTATTTATTTAAGTTATAGCTTTTATGCTCTTAAATATTAATTCAAGCAACCACAGCGGGCCAGCTTGTTGATTGATGTTTAAGTATTGAAGATCTGTGGATTATTCTAAACTCTTTCTGAATTAAAAGTGGTTTTAATTAGATTTCACAGGTTAACAGCCATGAAACTGTCATAAAATCTGATTGCAATCCTGATTGAAGCGGCCTCTCAGCTGGGTGTCAGGACCATTGCAGTTCATTTAAAATCCACCGTGCCTACACGTGTTCGCACAGCTTGGAGAGGAAGGTCTTGGCTTTCAAGCCATAACTGCAATGAAACCATCTGAGATTAACACTAATTTGGTCTGACATGGAAAACGCACATCAAAACAGTCTAAGTAAATAAAAAAGGTTCCCAGAAGTTAAGTTTTGAAGGATAAACACTAAGAGGCCCATAGTGGAAAAACCCCAGGAGGTTCACCTGTCAACAGGAGGACGGGCATAAACATACATCCAGTGTCTCCACAGACTGTTTCAGGGAAAAGCATATGTGTTAGAATGACGAGTCAAAGTCCAGACTTAAATCTGACCCAGAATCTGTGACAAGAATTGAAAACTGGTGTTTTCAATTTTTGCCCAGATTCTATAAGTCTATAGCCAATCTGATACAGGCTAAAGCATTTTAAAAACAAAAATGGGCAAAAAAAAAGTTAGTCCTCAGATATACAAAGCTGGTAGAGACACCCCAGAGGTCTTGTCGCAACAGGTGGTTCTACAAAGTTCAACAGTCTGGAAACGCTGAATGCATATGCATGCCACAGTTTTGAACATTTCATTTGTTTAAATAAATTAGAACCATGGATCGTTTTCCTCCCACTTCAGTTATGCAGCACTCTGTGTTGGTCTTTCACATACAATCCCAGTAGCATGATATTTGTACTTGTAATCTAACAGAATGGGAAACAGTTCAATGGGTCTAAATACTTTGGAATGAACTTGATAATGTTCTGGACCTATAAAGGTTTTTTCTGTGTGTGTAAAAAAAGGGGCTCCAACCATTTCCAAGAGCCAAAGGAGAGCTGACAACATGTAGGGCACAGGCACTGCACAGAACCTGCTATCGTTTATAGAAACTCTGAGGGATTACTCCTTTATTGGCCATAAGTGCGGATGAATTGCTGCTTCTGCTGGAGGGTGTGACTTTGCATATGTCGGTATTCAGGCCTAATTGCATGCTTGTGTGGAAGGTGGCAAGCCAGACAGAACGTGTCATGACTCCTGATCTGCTGTCCGTCTTTGAGACAGACAGAGCATTTGGGCTGTGGGGAGGGAGGTGAAGATTGGACGCAGTGTTTGCAATCTAATCTGCACTTAGTGGCGTCTCTACCATGCTGAACAGCAAATTATCCATTTACTTCTTTGCGACAGTAAATGAGTCTGAAGTGGCAGTGAGTGTGTGGGTGTTTCCATGTGCTAAAAAAGCGCGGAACATTGACAAGTGGTACTGTTGGTGTGACAAAGCTTTGTCTGATGTATTTAGATTATTAGTCCAGAAAGACTGATCAACAGCCTGCTTCAGGGGAGATGGGGTGTCTAATTTTCATCTGTGCACCAACACAATGGTTTTTAAAACAAATAACAGAAAGTGTGAATGAAGCGTAGACCTTCAAGATATATTTTGAGGACCTGAACAAAAACGTGCTAATTACTATTTTGTTTAGCAAAGCCCACTCATTAATCTACATGAGCACAAAGGTAAGTGGGAAAGTGCATGTGCAAATAAAAAGGTGAAGTTTAATCCTCGGATACGATTAAATTTTTGCTAAAGTGCACCTTCCATCCACGGACTATTAAACGCAGGAAGAAATCTCTCTTTTTTCCCCCTTTTTTTGCCTCATTTGTGGAGAACTGTGCCCACAATTTTGTTCATACAAACAACACTCTAGGTTACGGGACAAATTTGGTAAGTCAAAAACTTGTTTTTTCAGAACAAAGTTTAGGATTTGCCTCGTGTAATGAGCCATCTGTGCTGCAAAATGCCATTGGATTAATCTTTGCAACTTTTGACTGATCTGGAACAGAATGCAAGAATCATCACATCAACAAGCCTCGTCCTACTCCAAACTTTCAAAAACAATCTTTTATTCTGTGAAGAACCAAATAGACAGTTTTTTTATTTAATCTGGTTTTTTAGGCTAATTTCTCTGTATCCAAGTTACAAAGATGTAGTGAATAATAATAATAATAATAATAATAATATTAATAATTAGGGCTGGGCAAGTTAACGCGTTAATTTCGCGTTAATTCATTAGACTATTAACGGCGATATTTACTTTAACGCGCATTAACGCATGTTGCTCACATGCTTTTATTTTGTGAAGGTCTGTTGCTGCGGTGTAGGGGTTTGAATCAGAACAGTAGGTGGCGATAATGCGCCAATAACCTCGCTGTCAGCCCAGCCTCAGATTCAAAGAGGAAGAAAGGTGCTGGCCAGAAAAAAAAACAAAGCCGACATGGGGAAGGCGGTGTTTCCCGCAGGAATTTGCTTAGGCGAGGCGGTGAGTTGGCGGCCGGAACAAGTTTTGTGCGGAGCGGAGCGGGGTCTGCATCGACGCCGTCGGTGAAGTCGCTTCTCGCTTCAAAGTAACCATGTGTTTTTGCCTGTTTTTTCCCTGCCATTCACTATATGCACGCGAGGAAGCAACAACAAAAAACCGCGTGTTAACGTCAAATAAACATGCAAGCATATCGAGTTAGCAAGCATTTCAGTTTAAAGTTCTTCCAGCAACAAATATGACAGAAACAAGTTAGTTGTAACCACTGCCAAGTTCAAATTTGGTATTGAACATAAAATGGTAATGCTGCTCCCTGCTGTTACCTCAGAAATTGCCTGTTTTTGGTAGATTTTTTCCCCATAAAGAGAATTTCCTGTCAGTGGCAATAAGTTTTAATTTATTATTATTGCTATTTTTTGTGTTACATGTTTAAGTTGAGCTTTACACTAAATATGTGTTACTGATAAGTGCTACAAATGTTACAACACTTTTGTTCATATGGCAGCAGAACATTAAAATAAAAGTGCTCTTTGCACTACTTTTGAATTCATTCTTGGAGTTTGTAAATACAATGCGATTAATCATGATTAATCAGGCAAATTATGCGATTAATCGCGATTAAATATTTTAATCGTTGCCCAGCCCTAATAATAATACATGAACCTTAATTAAATAATGCTTTACTTGTATGAAAATTATTAAAATTCCCTTCAAAGAAATCTATCAAACTTAGATAATCTTCTATATTTTGATAGTCTATTAGTAACCATTTGTGCACACACGTGTAAGCATATAGCAAATTACCTAAAAGGTATATACAAATGCAGTGCTTCAACTATAACTTTTGCATTTGCTCAATCTGTCAGAAAGTGGAAAGAAAAAAATCCCACCTGGATGTAACTCTGCCAAGCAGTCAACTGTTTTGAGTCTGTGACAATAGGCAGTGCAAAGACATCCTGTTATCCCCAACTACACTTCCTTCAAATAGTCAACAGTGTGTAGAAGCTAATCTCTCAAAATCACTCTAGGAATCTTTATTTTCCTTAAACTGCATATAAAAAGACATTTTTTAAGTGTAAAGTGGAAATGATGTGATTTCATGATCAATAAACATTCAAATAAAAGTGTAGGGTAGACCCCTCTTCGGCAACAACACAATGGCTCCTTTTCATATAGTACTGCAAATAAATTGAAAAAAACAAACAAAAAAAAACACCACAGTATATCTAATCAAAGCAACGCATTAGAACACCGAACCTGGGATGGTAGGGGTGTGTCTTACCGTAGGATTTTATTAATGGTCGTCTCTTTCTCCAGGAGGTTGCGGGCTCGAATGCTAAAAATTGATCTGCGAAGCTGAGAGAGCAAACTGTGAATGTGAATGAACTGCTAGTATAACATAAAAAACATGCAGTACGCATAGCTGAATTCATTCTGCGGAATCTATTACAGGACATTTTTTGGGTTGTAGACCATTTCTCACTGTTTAGATTCAGCACTGTTCCTTTGCCAAATTATAATGGATGGATGTGGGAATGGACGGCAGACTGACAATCGGATGGATGGATCAATTAAGACAATGGAACAGGGACAAAAGCCTGGAAATGCAGACCCTTTTCCATACTAAATATCTTATCCAAACCTATCCAGATCTGAGAATATTTAAATCCAACTTCATACTTTTTTCCAGACAGCATAGGAACACTTGGGTCTAGTTTATCCTCTGTGGACACAGAACTTTCATCTTTATATCCACCTCCAAAAGGGCAGTCTGCATACGTGTGTTTGAGAGAGAGAAAGCAAGAAACAAAGAGAGGTGAGGTGATGTGTAATTAGAGGCAGCATGTGTAGCTACCTTTTGGTCAATATACTTGTTGTCTTCGATGGCTGAGCGTTTGGAGTGGTCACAGGAGGAGGATGAAGCCGAGGGGAGACGGCGGAACAAACAGCTGGTATCCTGCTGCTGACGATCAATAAACTGCTTCATAAAACTCTCTCTAGAATTCACAACAAACACAAATAAAAACAATGAATTTCATTGCATGGTTTGCTACTCATGACAGCCACATACAAAGCCCAGAGACAATGGTCACAAATTTGAAAAAATGAAAAGAGAGAGAGAAAAAACTAAACTGCGTTAGAGCAAATCCAGCTGCAAAACGCATCAGTCGAAGCTGTTACTGCAGAAGCCCAACATATGTGTGGCTGAGGGGGATCTCTACTGTGCAAAAAATAAAAGAAATCCAGCTGTGCACTAATCACTAACTTAATAATGCAACTTATGATAAAGTCTGCTGTGCTGGTTGAAATTCAGCTCCCTTGCTAAAAGCTGTGTAAGAAATGGACCCCATTGCAAGTAATTTTAACTTCAATCTGCATGGGGAAGATATGAAATATTTCCCATAATTCGGACAAAGTTGAGAAAGTGGTGGCAATGTTTCTTCATTAAGTTAATTTGATGTACTTTGATCTTGTGCATTGACTGTAAAAGGGAAATTGTAATATAGCTTGCCTGTTTGAGGTGCTGTGTGTGTGTGTGGGCAACACAGTTGTTTCACCAGTTATTTAGTTTGTTTCCAAAAAAAACAAATGTGTATTAAAGCGTGATGCAACAACATACACTGCACATGCTGGCCCTTTTCAGCAGCTCTATTAACACCGAACGTGCCGGCTGCGACACATTTAGAAAAAGGCCACTTTGAATTACGGTAACTTTGCGACATTTTGTGTTAGCTGAAAAAAAAATTCCACCGTTCCTGAAAGCTGAGGAGTTGCATTTACAATCAACGTGTGATTATTACGGTAATTTCCATTGGATTGTTGCAGGAAGCCTGCAAAGCAGCCACAGTTGCCTCCCCTCCCTCACATACAGACAATGTAAACAAACACTTGGCAAGCTAAAAAAAAAAAAGGAGAACAAACAATGATTCAACAACAAAGATGTGTAAAGAAAATTATCCTCCCGGGTGGTAAGCTGAGCAATTACATTTCTTGATATATTACATTTGTTTAAAGCTGAAGGAGTGGCTGACAAGAATCAAGAATCGTTATTGTCACCATGTGTTACCATAGTAGGGATACAAGTTATCGATTAATGAGTTAATCTAAAGTTGATTGATCTTATCCATTGACAAACAATTACGGTAGAGGATTAGGGCCATTAAAACCAAAAAAGTCTGTTCAATTCTGACTTTTGTTTCAGAAGTCTGACTTTTTTTCTCAGAATTCAGAGATTAAAGTCAGAATTCTTACAGTTTTTATAGATTGCTTTGATGCAGCAGTCAACTCAAAACCCACATTTTTCAAAACAGTTAACGCAGAGGCCTAAACAGTGGTAACAATGGTCAAAATTACACATTTTGTTTGCAAAAGGCTCCAACTCTGCCAAAACATTTAAAATATAAACCAAAAGCAAATTTGGCCCTCAAACAACACAACCTGCACACAAATGTTTGAGCCCTTCCAATCATTCATTACACAAGGGGCAACAAAATACAAAATACCACACTCAATGTGAATCACTGCAGCATTGCTGGTTCATTGTAGCCAATGACTCTACGCAGCTTACATGTCAGTGTCATTTGTTGTCAAATTTGCCTTCTTGCAAAATATGGATCCAGAATCAGATATGCTGTGATCCAAATTTTATTGATTATTCATTATTTTTTTTTCAGCTTGTGGCTACAAATGAAATATTCCAACAGAAGATACTAGAGCTGTCTGTCTCTTCTAGTCTCTTCTCTCTTGACGAATAGGCCACATGGCCTCATCTTCATCACATTCAATATTTTCCCTTGCGATGCACCAAGGGAAAAATCTTCTTGCATACCTGATCCATCCTTGACATGCCTCTGCATCTATATCCTGGGCATGAGCAGTCATTGCATTGAGCAAGGGCATCTGCTCATAGGGACAGTGATCATATACCTTCCATCTCAATGCACTGAATAATTCCTCTATAGGAATAGATAGAGATGTATATACTGTATAGCAGCAATACCTGCTCTCCTGTCGAAAAACTCTTACAATGGATGCAACCGTGTTTCTATTGAGAAAAGGTTGGACTCTTTGTCCAGCCCCTCTAAGTGAAAGGCCATGATTTACCACATGATCAATCATAGTTGCCTGAATTTCATCTGTAACTTGAGCCCTTCCAGCTACACCGCCACCTCGCACACGGATTCCTCTTCCTCATAATCTTCTTCCCCTGACCCATCTACCTCTTACTCTGACTCTCATCTGCCTTAGACCATCCAATGACTGCAAAGAACAACACACAACATGGCACCTTTTCCGTAAAGCCTGCAAACTGATTGCAAATTGAAAAATTGTTTAAAGAAGTGTCAATCAGGTGCTTTAGTGATTTCATACTGATCAAGAAGTTTCTAAGAGCTTGGAACATATGGTTTCTGTTTGGCTACCACAGCTAAAGCAGTGGAGGTTGGACTGCATGAAGGACATCTGCGTTTTGCAAAAGGGTGGGGAAAATGTGTCAAACCAATGAAAATGGGTTAACTCATTTGCAAGAGGTGTCTTTTGCTCTGCGGAGATGGTGATGATGAAAACTGAGAGGTTGCCATGTTCTTCAAACAGGTCAAAGCAATCTATAAAAACTGTAATTCTGAGAATAAAGTGAGAATTCTGAGAAAAAGTGAGAATTCTGACTTTAATCTCAGAATTCTGACTTTTTTCTCAGAATTCTGAGATTCAAGTCAGAATTGAATAGACTTTTATTCTTGTCTTTTGAATGGTCCTAATCCTCTTCCATAAACGATTAATTGATAAGTGGTGATTTTTTTAAAAACCCTAGTTTTCCATTCCATAACATGAAGTTTTTTTTTTTTTTTTACAATAAGCTGAAATTCAAAAGAGACGCATCATTATATTTTAACAGTTTATTGTGGCACCTTATTAAATACTGACTAAATAAACAAAAATTGTGGTTTTCTAAGAATCCCCATGAAAGCCCTCACCATCAACTGTGGTTTTGGCATTATGCCATGATTGAAAATATCATGGTACCATTTTTTGCATAATGTCCTCTGCTTTTTTGTCATCACATCCTTGCCTGCTTTAGTTTTGGTTGAGACTGCTCTGCCATGCAGCCCAGTCGAATGGGAGCTCTTTACCTGACAACTTAAGAAGCTTGAGTTTTTATATTTAAAAACAACACTGCATAAAGACCACTTTTGCATCCTTGTTGTCATTAAAAAGTCATCTTGCTCGGATCGGATGTATGATGGAGGCAGTTCTGACTAAGAAAGGGACGTGAATTTCCGGGTTGAACTTCTGGATGACTGAAGTTTGAAGGTATCGTATTTTTATTCTGTACAGGTTATTGTTTGTGTAAACCGACATTTTTTATTGCATGTAACTTCTTAAGAAAAGTGTACCTAGTCTGTATGTTTGTACAATTTAAGTCCATTTGCACTTTGCATATGTAAATGTGCTCATTTCACTGTGGACCTGAAAAAAAAAAAACCTGTCGCTTGAAATGCTTGCAAAGCGGGCAGAGCAGAGTTTGTTCCAAACCGAGGCGGTGGAAATGGGGGTTTTAGTGCATGTAGGGGGTTAGAGGTGAGGGAGTTGTAGGGTTGTTGGTGGGGGGTGCAGGTGGTCCTTTTGTGTGGTTGTGAATATTTGTATTTTTAAACCTACAGAAGAAGCTGTTGAGATCATGAGCCAACTGCAGGGTCATCACTGCATCAGAGAACAGGCTCCCGTAGCATGTGATGTTTTTCAAGGTCCTCCATACTAAAGCAGGGTCATTGGATGAAAAGCTGGATTTTAAATTCTTGCTGAAGCTTCTCTTAGCTGCTGTTGAGATTGTTCCCGATCTGCTTATACAAGACCCGGCCCCCATTGCTGTAAGCCTCTTCTTTAATCCGACGCAGCTTCCTCAGATGTGAGGAACACCACGGTTTATTAGTGTGATATGTGCCAAAGGTCTTAGTTTGCACACACACGTCCTCACAAAAACTGATTTATGACATCATAGTGTCAGTGAATGTATTCAGGTCAGTGGATGAAGCTTCAAGCACACACCAATCTGAGTAGTCAAAGCATGCCCGTAACATCTGCTTTCACTCATTAGTCATAACCACAGGAGTAGAGGTTTTCAGATTTTGTTTGTAAATTGGGATAAGATGAAGCAGACAGCAATCAGAAAATCCCAAGTGATCCTGCTGACCACGCTGTATGAATTTTTATTTAAGCTGTGTAACAGTGATCCAGAGTATTTTTATCCCTGGTGGAATATTTTACATGCTGCAGGTATTTTGTAAGCTCACTTGAGAGGTTTACACTGTTAAAATCCCCAAGAACAATGAAGAAAGCATATGGCTGTTTTTTCATCATGTCTGTTGTCAGTTCCATGAGCTGTTTTTCAGTATCTGAAGAACAGTTTTGCAGTGGGATGTAAACACCCACCAGAAATAACAACGACAACTCTCTCTGAAAATGACAGGATTTGCAGTTAAACTGACTCCAGGTGAGAACTACATTTCTTCTGTAACATTTTGCAATCAGAACACCAACCTTTCATTTAAAAGCACATTCAAATAAAAAAAAAAAAATCTATTGTTCATGTACATCTGAAGGGGCTTTTCTGTCATTAAACCCTAAAATTAAGGCTTTCTGTCATGTCATGTTTTGGCTTGCTGGCCTGCTTGAAGGTCAATCTTTAAAGAGTGGATCTCTTTTGCTGCTAGGGCTGGGCGATAAATCGATTTTATCAATTAATTCAAATTTGCATGTCACAAAGGTTTACTTTTTGGAAAACCAAGATTTTTGTTTTTGCCAATGCACTCTCTTGGGCTTCCAATAAACTTTGCACTATGTCAGCCCTGAAAGGTGGACTTGTTTTGGTAATAGCATTCAATGTTGAATATTATGTTTAGCAAAATATATTCTCAAAATATAGGGGAACATTTTTACTCCAGGACGAGCCACTTTAATTTATTAATTTGCTTATTTTTGTAAGTTCGTTTGAAGTTACACAAGTGAAGTGAAGCCTGTTGTTAGATATACACTCAAAAGATTGCAGTGCTGTTCTTTATAAGTGGAGGAAGTCTATATACAGTTTTCTGCCACTAGTATCTGACTTTTTCTCAATTAACAAGAGCACTGTCATCTACATGTTTACTGCGTCCCCAATTTGGCTTGTGGTAAAATGCAAATTGAAATTCTTATGGTTTCCTTTAAAAAAAAATAGGTCTCTTGTTAGCCAGTTTTTTAAAACGAAACAAACATTAGTCTGTCTGTAGATTCTCCCACTTAATCTGACCAGATCTCAACAGCCCCTTCAGTTATCATGGGTCTCTTTACTACATCCCTTTGATTAATGCTCTCCTTTCCCATCCAGTTATTTAAAAATAAAATTAAACAAATATTTTCCTTCATAGTCTTGCAGAAGGGAAAATTTGAGTCTGCGTTTACCCCATCCCTTAGGGAGCAGTCTGTTGCAACACTGAGTTGCGCACAGGGAGATACCTGTGGTCAAGGGTCTTGCTCAGGGACCCAGAGTGATGGGCTGAATTTTGAACCAGCAACCTTTGCAGCCTCTCCAACATACAAACGGCAGACTCTCTAACCACTAGGCCCCCCCACCAGTAAACAGCCATGTCATAGTAGGTTTGATGCTGTGTCATTTTGTAAAAAAAAACAAGCTTACGTCCAGCTGACAATTATGCACAATTGTGTACTTTCCATTGACATAGAACCTCAATAAAGTACTTTGGAGTTTGTTGTTTTGACACTATAAATACATTAATGTTAATATTATTGTAAGACACTGTATCTGTGCCTGTGATGGAGTACCTGATTCTGGGCACAGTGAAATCAGACGGGAGCTTTGAGATCTTCACCATCTGAGGTCTGTTGGGGAACTTTTCAAAGATCCTGAGTCGTAAAGGGAGCTTCTCTTTGGTGTCTGCGTTGGCTTCACTTTGCTTGAGCTGATGGAGGAAAGAGTATGGGGAGTCATTTCGCATTCTGAGCAGAACAGCATGAAAAGCTTTAGTAAAAATGGTGAAATCAACCTTGATGACGCAACCACTGTGGGGAAGAGAGGGATTTAAACAAGGTACAAGGGAAAAAGGGACAGAATCAGCATGACTGTAAACGGCAGGAATCTTTGGGATTTTTGAATAGTTCAGGTTATCCTCGGTACATATGAATAAAGAACAAAAACGAAGTCTGGGCCAGAGATTTGCTCAGTTGTAAAGGTGCAGCTGCATCTTTCTGCCTGATGATGGCAGCAACACACTTACCTACAACACACACATCACATACAATACAGACAACCACACTGAGGATGCGATCCCACTTACTTTTCATAATAGGGGGGAAGATGGCAACAAAGGAAAAAAAAGAGAGATTACTTTGGAGTGGTTAATGGAGAACAGAAAAGGAAGCGACAGAATAATGTGCGTGTGCTCCCTGGCACACTATAGTGGAATAAAAAGATGACAGAGGGAATGAAACCAATTATTTCTATTTAATTACTTATGAGGGAGGTTGATTGAAATTCCCTTGCAGATGTTCACTGTCTGGGTGCCTTGAGATGACCTCTGATGCATTGCTGATTAGGCCTGAAAGTGAACTAAATTTTGGAGCAATAGTGATTGGCAGCAAATCGTTCAGAGAAGGTAAGTGTCGGGAAATATACCGAGTGGACTTAATGAATGTCCCTCAGTTACATTTTTGTGCAAAACACAGATATTGGTGCATGGTAGTATTTCTCTGCACTTATTTGATTAAAAGCTACCAAATTAGTATGGAGTCTAACTGCGAGGGGAAAGAGAGACATAAAGGAGGAAATGAAGATCTGTCTTTCTGATTCCTGCTTCTAGCAGACAAAAATGTGGGAGCTTCTTTTTTGCCCTGAGTGGGTGAGTGGCACACTATGAAGATGGAATTATTCAGCAGCATCTGCTTGCCTAAGCTTTCTGTCTATATTCTGGCTGCAGAGATACGGGAAGATGGAGATGAGGGCAGAAAACTAAACTTGGTGAAAAGAGTCACAAATAAGCAGCGAAACCTTACTGTGGGTTCACATAAATGTTTGCAGATTATAAAAAATATATTTACACACACAAAAAAAAAATATATCTTGTCTATTGCTGTTGCTTCTGTACCCATTCAGTAGACCAATCATGACAGGCTTTACTTACTGGAGGGCTCAATACTAGACTGTCCTAGATCCAAATAGTGGATGAGAGAAGTGTATGTATCTGGAAATTTGAGTTAAATATTTTTCTATCACATTATGTCATATGGTAATTCTCCGTCATAGGCATCTGATGTTGAGGCATATGCAATTTGATCACTGGCTACATTGGTTATTGTTGAAAAATTTGGTACATATGGCATTAAAACTGAAATGCTATATGTAGCGCACATTTGTGCCACCACTACTGAATGTATGCAATCACTACTTCAATGTCACAGCGCTGTCTTTTAGAAGACCTTGGCTTGCAAATGCTTGCAGTGGCTTCAACTGATGGCAGCCTGACCTACTTTCTGATAAATTCAGCTAAAGATTTAACAAACACTAAAAGGAGATCCAACTTACATCCCTGGATCATTAGATTTGGAAATGACAATAGTTAAGATGGTGACGTTAATGCCACAAGTAGTGTACCCATGTCATTGAGCAGCAGAACACTAAATTCCACATCCTTCACAATTTACACAGACTAGACGAAAAGATAGAGTCAGTTGTGACCGGCGGAGGCTCAGTGTTTAATGGAGAGGCATGAAAATGAGTCTAAAGTGGATTTATTAATCTGCAGATTAGGTGTACATCAACACCGTTTTGCACTGAAACCAACTAGCTGACTTCATCCCCAGTCTACCCTGAGTGGTTCCCAGTAAGAAACCATCAAAAGGGGGTAATCAGAAAACAGAAAATAATCAATAACAACTATACAAATTAATGCCAAAAACAATAAGCGGTACCCAATATTTACATAAATACAAAGCAATACAACTAAAGAAAGGACTGACATCAAATTAAGTATAACTCTTTTTAGCACACTACATTCCTAATCTGGCTTGTTTGCTCCAAGAGCTTTTAAGCAGTACCTGGCGCATGTCTCTCCTCTTTTGCTGCGCTGAGTTGTTGAGGAGACAAACCAGGAAGAAAGAACAAAATCTTTTTTTATCATTGCAATTGTACATTCCAATGAAATTTGTCTTCTGCATTTAACCCATCCCATAGGGAGCAGTGGGCAGCTATCACTAAGGGTCTTGCTGAGGGACCCACAGTGGCAGTCTGCGGTGATCGAACCGGGTACTTGCAACCTTCTCAGAGTGCAAGTGTGCTGCTCTAACCACTAGGCAACCCCCCCCCCCCATAATAAATGGTACCCAAATATTTACTTAAATACAAAGCAATATTGGAAGTGGTTAAGTGGAACAACCACTTAACCGAAATCTGGAGAAAACAAAAATAGACATTTGTAACTACATTCTCTCTATATGGGAAGGATGGCCAGTCCCTCTGCCTTCACAACTTCTCTCCAAATATCTAAACACAACCACAACGAAGAAGTCAAATAGCCAACCATTTGGTCTGTATCATAATCATACATCACACAATATCATTAATTCATAATAATTCATTAATAATATATTGTAATGGAAGCCCTGGTCTCCATTACACGGTGCATCATTGTGTCTCAAATACATGACTTGGGTCTAGACCCAAGTAACGCATGTTTTCCCATACACAGACATGCACGGCAAGATTGGCAACAGCAGGTGTGGCAGCAGCTTCAGCAGATGTATAATGTGTTCATATGCAAACTCATATGACTGATCTCAAAAACGATGCTCCCCACTGGCTGGGTGGCTTAGAATTAAGCAGTTCAGTTCATCCCCAAAAACTGTCTGCTTTGTGGAGTTGTAAATTCATTGTTGCAAAAGTAAGCTGCTGCACAGTCTCTGTGATATTGAGCCCAAAACATGACAGAAGCATAATCAAGAGAACAGGAAACTGTGTATATGTGTAAACCAGAGAATGTTTCTCTGAGAATCCATGAAACAAAAATTACCTTGGAAGACTTCAAAGAGCAAAACCTTTTCCCCAAAAAGGGCATTGGAGTTTCAGCATCTCCAACTAAATTAGGATCAAACAAAACAAAAGATTGTGGTACAAAAAGTTTCTGTGGACAAAACATATAGTTTTGGTTACCCTAAACGACATTCCAGTAAAATAATCATATTTCAACCAAAACGTGAGTCACAAGACAACACAAGTTGATCTAACCCCTTTTAGACGATTACGGAGAAATAGCTTCAAACCACAACACTGTCAAGGTGTTGTCGGTATACCACCAATGCCACCGGATGCATATTCAACACATACCAAGGATTATACAGTAAGCCAGTTACTAAACCATTGTATGGGCTATATTCAAATTAACAGTAGCTGCTTAAGTCTATGATCGGCTTGACAGCAAAATTTAAAATATATCAGAATATTTAATAACTGTAAATACATAAAGGAAGTAAGTGATTAAAAGAGGATAAGGCACTCAAATCTTAAACAAATCTTACTTCAGCACTGCCCACACATTTTAACATTAGCTAATCAATTGATCAGGTGATTAATCAAATACTTTCTTTGAAAACAAAGTTTAATTTAAATGAAGCATATTAAGACAACAACAAAACAAACATTTTGCCACTGGAAGCATACATTTTGATCACTAAAATAAATAATAAGTCTACACCCTGCTATGTGATTTGTGTCTGATGGATTTGAAAATATTTCTATCATAAAGTGCTGCAGAGTTGCATAATGAAGCAGAAAACCCTTCTAGATCACTACAGCATTTCTCACTCTTTGAATATGTATTGAAACCTTAAAAGTCAAACCATGCTAAATTTCCATCTCCTCAGAAGATTATGGTTTTGACTTCAGAAATATTTTCTGTTTGCTATTTAAAGAGAACTCTATTTTGACATTATACAGTTAATTTAAGAAATAAAAGCTTTGAAGTGTTTTTTGAATTCTTATTTGTTAAATTCCAACAAGAAATTTTCATTAATTTCAATGCTTTTTAAAACCCTGTGAAAATTTGGAAACATTCCCTTTTAGTTTATCACTGACTGAATTATCTGTTTACCACAGAATGTCAAAATACCATGATACAAAAACTTCTCAATATAAGCAGCAATTATTAACTTATAAAATCTAAACAGAGCATCCATATATTGAATCCCTGGAGTTATTTAAGAGGCAGATGACATAAGACACCATGACTATTTCAACCCAACTTATATTAATTACCTTCCAAAAAAAGGGTTTAGCAGCCTTTCTGCCCAATGACCGTAGACCCCCGCAACCGTGTAAGGATTAAGCAGCTATAGAATATGGATGGATGGGTTTAATATCGCCAGCAACGACCAAACTGCAGAGGAGTGACGTGTACGTTTTTCAGAATACAACACAAGTATATTTTATTTTCAGTTTTCAAAGTGCTTGTCTGAGATCATTTGATTGTGTATGCTTGCAGGGGCTCTTAGGCTAATTATTGTATACTGTGTCATCCAGCAAAAATGTACATCAAGGGCTATTGAGTGTGGCCATCTAAAAAACAGACGGGCCCAGCCAAAGAAAAACGAGTCGAGAGGATCACTCTGAGCCATAAAGTCAAGTGCCTTGATGTAAACTAATGGTTAAAATGAAGCCACTGTATGGTCTAATTACTTCTTAGGAAACTGTTAAAAAAATAAGAAATTAAAATCTTATGCTTGATCACGAAGACGCTTTGCACCCAACCTTACCAATATATTTCTGTAGAACCGTGTATCACAATCAGCGTCGTGTCTGGAACTGATGCTGTTCTGTGTTAAACTAGCAAGGCTCTTTGCTGCTGCTCCTACTGTGCCAGAATGCCAAAATTAGATTTCACGCTAAATTATGGGTTTATTTATTTTGCAGCAGATCACTTGCGGAAAGTTCTAGAAAGAGAGGCAGTAATTTCAAGTGGTACCTCTACATTTGAATGCAGAAGCATAGCACACACAAAAAATAACGCTCAAGCACACACATACATGTACTTATTATGATTGCTGTCCTTCTCCAACAAGTCTTGAACATTCCTGCCAACTCAGAGAAATAAACCTTTTATCTGCAGCAATGTTGCAACACAGCCAAGATTTCTGTGTTTCATATTTACTGCATCCATTCTCTAAAAATATCAGCTTCTATCAACCTTTCTTTTTCTTCTCAAAACTAACTCAATTCATAAATATCATTATAGGTTCTCATTGCCTTTGTGCTGCATGGATATTTTTTTTCACATAAGGAAAGACGTTGCACACAAAAAACACAACTGGCAAGCAACTACACACAGATGCAGACCAGTTTATGTGGAGATAAGATGTTCCCAAGTACAAGTCTGCTGTACAAGGGAATTAAACTTACAACTGGACTTTTTTTTTTTTTTTTAGATCGAAAAAGTTCTTTGTGCCATTGGCTGATGTAGATTCAAGACAGATAACAGTATTTGCCCAAAACCTGTTTTAAGAACTGCATGTAGCCCCAATATTGAGTTTCCACAAGGCATATAGACATTGTGTCACACTGCAATGGAAAAGGCCCAGCTGTTGAATTGGTGCTCCAATAAACAATTTATTCACATTAACTGTAAATTCTGCAACAAATGGCCTACACTTAACTTGTTACAATGTAACGTAGCGATTATGTATGAGAACATTTTAATGATTTATTCCATAATAAATTAGGCTTGAGTTTAAATTCAGAATCAAGTTGATTGCCAAGTAGGTTTGCACTTACAAGGAATTTGACTTGGTGTTGATGGTGCAGACAAACATTTTACTGTCTTCTACATATGTTAAACCTTTTCACGCAATGTCACTATATTCAGTATGTTCGTTTGGCATTTCACATCACAGAGCAACACAACAAATTCATACATATTAGGTCACAGGAAACTAATACATGGTTCTTATATTTTTTAAATGAAAATCTAAAAAGTGTGGCATGCATTTGTATTCAGCTTCCTTAAGTTTGACACCCTAAAACAAAAATTGTGATTACCTTCAAATGGAGTGATTTTATCTCAGTTTGAATCCAAGGAGGGCATTAATCAGAGTAGCAGCCCAGAATCCCATGGTAATTCTGAAGGAGCAGCATAGATCTACACCTGAGCTGGGGGCATTTGTAGAGTGCTCAGCTTTTAGTTGTAGCCCCACGGTGGACAGTCTACACACTTTCAGGAGGAGTGAATGCTGCTTGTCAGGACTCAGGAAACCCTTTGACCGATCAGTCTGTATGATTTCATTGAATGTGACTTTGTTAAGTGTCTTCAGATAACGTGTTGTGAATTGGCGCTGTATAATTAAAATTGAATTGAATAGTCATCTCGCCTTTGCAATTTTCTGTTAGCTATGAATGGGACAAACCATCATTGTGGAGGAGGTAGCTTTCATCGGGTAGACCAAAAAGAAACCTTTTAGACTACATGCAAAAAGCTTAATGGAAAACTTTAATGGAAAACTAGCATTGCACATCTTCCTGAGCACACCGTCGCCACGATAAAGACTTGTGGTAACAGCATCATGCTGTGGGGATGGATTTCTTTAGCAGGTACAGTGAAATCAGATTGTTTTGATAGGAAACCGGATGGAATACAGGGCATTCCTGGAAGATAACCAAGGGCAGCAAACGACTCAAGACTGGGGCAGAAGTTCAGTCTCCTTACTAGAATGACCTTGACATAAATCTAATTGAGAATTTGTGGAACCATACAGATAATGTATATAAACAGACAATATCCATTCTCATCTCATCTGACTGAGCTTGAACTGTTTTACAAAAAGTAATGGACAAATATTCAGTGTCCAGATCCACAAAGCTTAACCCCAGGAAGACTTACAAGTGTCAATAAAATAGTTCCTTCCATTTGACAAAGATGTTGGTGTTGGTCTATTGCCATCTCCACCAGGACAATCTGCCTTGCCACACAAAAACAATCACACACAACACAAGCGCTAGTCTAAATGATTTCCTCACTCACTGACATTCTACCAAGCTTTCTTCTAAGCTTTAAGATGAACAATACATTTTCCAGGTGTATGAGGGCATGTGACATGTGCTGTATATTCTTTCTGCATGTTTGTGTTACAAGTGTCAGCTTGAATTTCGAGTTCTATTTCTCTTCAAATCGTCAGTGAAAAGCTGATAAAACCTAGCTGGGATTTTTCTTGCCACAGTTGAGATTCCAAGTACAGCAGAGCAACAATGGAAGCAGGACTAATGTGTTTTGCCTTAAGACCCACTCAGGTGATCGTCTGCCACTTCCCCCTCCATTTAAGCCAATTTCAGGCTCCGCTGAGCTAGGAAACTCTTCACCCGGGATTTTTCATGGATTTTCAGACCACGACTAAGGTGTAACTGACTAACACTAACTATTAGCATCATACCACATTCAGTCAGGGATAGAGCTCAACAGGAAAACCAAAGTGACCACAGACAAGATGCTGAAAAAAGCCTTTTCAGACCCAGAATAATAACACCACCACTAACCACTTTGTTTATCATATCACATCCCCTATCTATGTATGTAAGCTCTGGCTAGATAAGGTAACAGAGATTACATCATTTAGATTTTACACCCTTACTTTGAAGGTCCAAATGTGCTGTAGTTTAGCAACTAAATTATAATACAGACTGCATATGTGCCTAATTGTTAAAATAGAAAACCAGTACATACATTTAATTAAATATCTAACCGTTAGTAAACATATGAAAGTATATGGATGTATTTTTTTAAGCACTGAGTCAGTGTGCAGAGCCACCACTGCTGCTATCAATATAATTTGTCTGAAGTGGACCTGCTGTGCAAATAAACTAGTCAGATGTTGTGATCTACAATAAAAAAGAAAGTGAAACATTATTCACATTTCTTTTATTTATGAGCAAACGTTGATGTTTATTGTCAGAAGGCATAAAAAGTATACATATTTTCATAATATTTAAGGAATTCAAAAAAGTGAAACATATTATAGAGTATATTTATTAGACATTGAATGATATGTTACAAGGATTTATTTCTGTTAATTTTGATGATTATGGTTTTCAGCCAAAATTCAGTGCATCATACAATTTTCACTAAGCATAAAACAATTAAAAGACATAAAAATATTATGCTATGACCATGACATGGTCCACATAGCCATGAGGAAGACTGCTGACTTACAAGCTCTCCAGTAGACAGCCATTGGCACCCCTAAGGCGAAGGGTAAGCCACAAGGATCTATGCTAAAGAAACTGGCTGTTCACAAAGCGCTGTATGAAAAAACAACAAGGGGATGTTAAGAGAAAGGAAACATTTGGGAAGAAAAAAAAAATGTCCACAAAAACAAGGACAACCACAAAAGAAGATTCACAAGGGGTGGACTTGAACTGGAGTCACTTCTTGAGGAGCCACCATGCACAGATGTGTCCCGGACGTGGGCCACAATATGGGTTTCACCGTCAGCATTACTTTCTGAACTGAATGGGTGAAACAAATTTCCTTTTCGACTATATTCAAATTCACTGAGATACACCTGTTAGCTATCAGAGGTTAAAAACAATGGATACTGGCTCTAGGAAGTAGAATTGATTTATGAAAAATTATTTAAATTTATGATAACTAATGCATTATTTAACATTTCGCTAGCATTTTTGCAGAAAAAAAAGGCGGTTGATTATATACCAGTCCTCCTGCAAATCATCCATTGATCCTTACAGAGGGAATTGCTCATAAAATGTGATAACAGTAAGACATTTATGAATAATTTCCCCCCAATCCTTCATATAGGCACTTTAAAACACAGCAGTAAAAGCATAAGCTGTTGAGACTGACAGTCGTGTATACTCCATGCATCACACAGCACAAACTCTCTGTTCTTTCACAGGACCAATAGGATGGTTCAGTCTGTAGCACACAACCATGGAAAATGAATGCTTGACAGACCAGCCAGCAGAACAATGTGGAACTGCTGAACAGCCACCTACGAAATTGCCGCCTACACAGATAAACTGAACGCCCGTAGGCGTGCGTGCATACTGGTCAAGTCATCAGCATTTTACCATTCAGCCGTTAGAGCCGAGCAAGACCACTCATTAATTAACAAATCCAGACCGTAGTTGTGTATCTGTGTGCAGATGTGGACCTGTGTGATCACAGACTGAACATTTTATAAATACACAGCTGTACCTTTACTCATCGCTCTATGACGTAGGAATTTATCCTTTCTAAACAATGAGCCTCTATTAAGCAGACACGCAAACGTGTAATTCCCGTGATTCACTTTGACCTTTCGTGACTCCGCATTTCCTCGCCGTCTTCCTTTAGCCTTGGGGAGAGCATAGCTGTAGGGCCCAGGGGACAGAAAGCTGAGAGCGAGTCAGCAGGGTCACCCTCCACCCACATTAGTTGGGTAATGAGCCATGCTTTGGAGCTGTTGTACAGCCGCACAGCCCATAAACCTCTGATAGCTGTCCCTGATGCCTAAAACAACTTCAAGTGCCGTTGGGCCTCTTATTTCAAAATCAAAAATTATGTCAGCCAGCTGAAACAAACAACAGGAAGACAAACTTAAATGCTTGAATGAAAGATCATTTAGTTTCAATGTGTAAAAAAAATCCACACACATACGTGCACACACTGAGACTAAGCTTTGCCTGTTTTTGGTGAGTTAGAGAGAATGAGAGAGATGATTATTGCCATTTTCTTTCTAAGGCACACATTTAAATAGTCATATTCAATAAATTACAATATGCGTTCTAATGAGGCTCGTCTGTCAAGAGGAAAAGAACCTTTAGAAAATAACCTTTAAGCAGGTATTAAACATACTATAATCTCAAATTTCAGCATTAAAACGTTTTTTATTGGTCGGATGTAATATTCTAATCTCAAATATCAAGTTTTCAATATCGGTAAGCAGAATATTACCATAATTAACAGAAAGAAAGGTTTGAAAACAATCTGCGCGTAGTTGATCTACGCAATCTGTTTTGAAATGAATTACTGAAACAAATACACTTTTTAATAATATTCTAATTTATTCATTATAACTGTATATTACTTCACCTTTAATCAATTTGAGAAAGCCCAGATGATGAGGACAAGGCTCAAGCTTCTGATTATTATGATAATTCATAACATGGAACAGCAGGAGGCCCATATGTAGATGTATTTTAAGGTGTACCTCAAACACATTGTTTACATAACAGAAAGAAAACTGAAATGACCTGAGATTTC
Organism: Fundulus diaphanus; assembly: GCA_037039145.1. Lineage (NCBI taxonomy): Eukaryota > Metazoa > Chordata > Actinopteri > Cyprinodontiformes > Fundulidae > Fundulus > Fundulus diaphanus. The sequence continues at coordinate 23,565,885 of CM073132.1, read as the reverse complement.
AGGCAAGTTATAGAGCAAAATGTGTGTGTTAGTCTCAAGACCAAAGCGAAAAATCTTGTCAAGATGTAGGCTGAGGGTGGTAAGACAGTATTTCAACAGTTGAGTCTGGTACTAATATGGCACTGAAAAGCCACTCAGCGACAAAGAAGCCACAAGTCCAAAAGCAACATAAAAGACAGATTACTGGTCGCAAATGCCCTGTGGGACAAAGTCTTTCCTTTTTTGAGACATGTCCTGTGATGAAACTACATTGATCATCATTACATTCGCCACAAAAAGTAGAAGTCTTATCTTATCCTAATAGTGGGGTGCAAGCGAGGAAGCATCATCTGTCTGCAATACTGTCTGGGGATTTTGCTGCGTGGGAGACTGATGCGCTTTAAAAAACATACAAAAACAAAGCAACAACATACCTGATTACCATGAAATAACATGGTGTGTAAATTTTCAAGTAATGTCTCAAGAAATCAACCAGCAGGTTAATGACTTGGTATAATTTAGGCATTCTAAATGAATGCTAACCATAAGTATACGGTGAGCTAGTTTTAAATTACCTCAGGACAGTAAAGTCAATGTTTTGGAATTGCCATCACAAAGCACTGATCTCAAGCCCATATAAAATTTGTGGGCAGATCCAAAAAAAAAGTGGGTGTGAGGAATGTGGCCTCAAAACCTCAGTCACATAAGGAGGAATGGTCCAAGTTATAATAATTCAAGACTTAACGCATGAAAAAATAAAAACTAGTTTATTCCTAAAGGATATGTCTTTGTATTACTGTGAGCTCTGAAAACAGATTTTGGCGGCACCATAAGGTCGGGAATCTTTCAATTGAAAACTGAAAGTGACATTGAAAAGATAAGAACACATTGTACTGGGATTCTCCAAGGGGTATGGCTCCTTTCTTCTCTACCCATTCGGTCTTCATTCCCATTCTTCTCCTCTGTTAAATCCCAAAATAAGCCCTCAGCCCATTAAACAACTTAAATGGAAGGCAGGCTTTTAGTTTAATTCATAAATAATGAAATCCATGGTGGGAGGCCGTAACTGTATCACCACATAATGCATTTGATCAAACTAAATTCTGCAGAACAAAACAAACATCTATTGCTGAACATTTCTAATAAATGGGTGCTGCAGCATAGAGCAGGTAACAAGACATAATACAGCCACGTGTAATATTTTTTTTACATGAGTGGAATGAATTAATACCAAAAGGAAATCGAAATTACAGTTAGAGACATTATTTGTGCCTCAGTGAGACTGTTTCCTGTCACAGCTGTGAAATTATGACAATGCAGCTTGTTCCCATCCATACTCCCACTCTTCGTGCTAATAATTCCCTACCTCCCATTTAACGTATTTTTCTGTTCCTCCAACCCCTGTTGCTCCCTCCATCTCCCTCTCCTCCCTCTGATATGTAACAACCAGTGCCAGATCCTACCATAACCCCTCTGACAAATATGGAACTAGATGATAGACATCCTGGCTGATAACCACACGCTGTCAGTCCCGTGGCTCTTTCGATTCCAAACATGACTTGCCAGACACACTTGGGGAAGCAATCTGATTTACTCAGCACCCGCCCCCCCACCACAAGTCTGTGGTTTGTTTGAATCCTGGTGGTGTTCCTATAAGGATGTACAGAAGGTGGTGAGAGCTCGTTCACAACCATTTCTTGATAAGGCTGATGTAATGGGATTTCAAGCAAAGTCTTCCAAAACATCAATCACAAAGAAACTAGCAAAAAGAAATGCACAAAAAAAAATCACCAATTTGCATTGTCTGTCCATAAATCCTTAGAGAACCTCAGTTTACAATTCAGTATCCACATGTCTATGCTTTGCACTAGATGGCAGTATGGTTAGATGGTACAAGCTTCTCAGCACAACGGTCCATTAGGTTGATTCTGCAGCTTTTCTCTCAAGGATAATCTGAAAATCTTTTGAGACGGCTGTAGAAAATAATCACACACCTATAGTTAGGATGTTAACTGTTAATGCAAGTTTAATCTACTAGTCAAAATTGTAAAAAATAGAATAATTATTTCCTGTCACAGTGAGGAAGCAAGGCATAGATGAGTTTACAACTCAGATTAAATGTGCAACTGAGTAGGGTGATCCAAAAGTTTGCAAAAATGTGCATGTATAGTTATGCATAAAAAACTGCAACAGATTATCCACACAAAAAGGGGGGGGGAAATGTGCAAATAACAGCAGGTATATAAAAAACTTAGTTTGTTGGTGATGTTTATAAAGGTGTAAGTGATGGTTATAAAGAGGAAGGATCTGTTATAATGCTCCTTTGTTCATTTAGGGTGAAAGTGGTAAAGACACAAAAATATGGTTAAAATCATAGAATGTCAACAGGTATGGCACTGAAAACAAGCACAAAACAGCTTAAAAAGAGATAATTTATTCATTTCTTTATGTTATAGTGACTTTAGCAGTCTTATTACCTTTGGATTAGAGCTGATCAGACAAAGTAGAGACTAGTGACTGGAACTGGGCAATTTCCAGCCGGATCGGCCTTGGCAGATCAAAGGCCAGTCAAAACCTTAATCTATTTTTTTACTCAATGAAGTCACTACGGGTCATGTTAACAACAACACTCTTCAATGTAGATGTTCTTACTGAAGAAAGAAAACTCAAAGTTAGCTATTTTCAGTATCACTGTGGTGTTTACAATATAGTCAGAAGAAGCACAGAGACATTAAAAGCTTTTAAAAGGGAAACAACCTTCATGTCGACAATATGCAGAATGGGGTGTTGTTGGTAAAAATGTAAGTCAGCCAGAACATCTTCGTTAATTTATTTTAACCCTCATAGGTAAATTATGAAGCAACTACAGTAATCAATTAAATTACCCTTTTCTTTCATTAGAGCTCAACATTGAGGAATTGATGTCAGAACAAAGTTGCACTAGGAAGCAAAGAGAAATTCATGATATGCTTCTTTAATTTCTCTGTTCTGTTTTTTTCTGATTTTGAGAGATGCAAAAAGACTAACAAAAACCCCCCAGAAAAAACGGCTTCTCAGCAGATAAAAAAAACTAATTTCGATTTGCCTGCAGAACATAACCAGCTGAAGGACCCCATCCTCCTACCATGAGCAGAATCCTCGTCTGGCAGACGACTTAAACAGCTTTTGCTGTAGGTTTGAAAAGCAGCCGTTTCACACCTCCCACCAACTTGTCCGCATCTCACTCTGACACAAAAGCTCTACAGGCACCAACCACCTTCTGCTCCTCAGATCTCTCTAAAGATCTCTGACGAAGATGTGACGGCAAGCCTGTGCAGACCAAGTGGCCTCCATGTCAACACAGGTTTGATTGTAAATTTTGTCTTACCAGGTCTCTCTTGGAGAAGAGATTTAAGTCTCAATGGGGTTTCATCTTTATAAATCAAGAATCTTTATTATTACTATGTGTTACCATAGTGACATTTTACCATTTAACCATAGTGATTTTATTTTTGAGACAGAGACCGGCTCAGGGTGCACACAGATTACATATAACACGCAGACACAAGACATACTATTTCCATTCAGTTTTTTATTTTTTTAATGAGATCAGTTGATAGCACTGACCAACACCTTCCAGAGAAGCTTAAAGCATGCAAATAGTCTTTAGAATCTGATAAGACTTGTATCCGAGTTCAAAAAGTCTGATAAGTAGTCCCATTGCAAACGATATAAATTACTGTGGTTGAATGAATTAGCTACTCAACGCTCCGATGATGCACTCATGCCTAAAGTAAATCCTGTGCAATTTAAGCTTTCATTTACAGAACTGTGCAATCTGCATGGATGGATGTCCAGCCAGACATTCCCTTAGAAACTAGAGTGTCCAAATAGGCCTTAACCAGTAGTGTGTTTGCAACATGTAACAGACCACAACGTTCTTAGCAGAAGGCGATAGCCCTTAAAGCTTTAGGAAAGCAGTTGTTTTAGAATCTATATTTTTTTTGTTATTTCATATATCTGAAGCGTTTACCTGATGAAAGTGGGTCAAAGTGCATTGTCCGTGTGGGTGGGATCTGTGGAAATGCGTCTGGCCCTTTTCTGGACTCATGCAGCATAAACAGAGTCCAGATCTTGTGGACGGAATCCCACAATCCCGTGCTGTTCTCACCACCCGTACTAAATCCTTCCTCTTCTGTACTGTGCAGCTCCGAAACCACACTGTTACACTTTCGACAGCTTAGTGAAAAGTCCAGTTAGTTTCAATTTTCTGTGAAAGAAGAGCCGCTGTTGAGCCTTCTTTACCAGGTGGGAGCTGTATATAGGTTTTCAAAAAAGCAGGTTCATTCCTGCTTCAGATGGTCCAACATCATCGCAGTCCCCAAGAAAAGCACCATTACAGGATTAAACTTCTACAGCCCTGTTGCCCTGACATCTGTGGTCATGAGATCCTTTGAGCAACTAGTGTTGATCTGTATGCGAAACTCCTGCAAATGTTTGCAGATGACACCATCATCGGTCTAATCCAGGATGGTAATGAGTCTGCGCACAGACAAGAGATGGATCAGCTGGTCATCTGGTGCAATCAGAACAACATTGAGTTTAACCCGGTCAGTATTCAGCCTGCCCCGTGGTCGCCCATCACTGATGTGTTGCGGAGCTGCTAGGCAAGACAGGGTCAGACTGCAATAAACATTCATGTCTGCAGAGCTGATCTTTAGGGCTGACCTTCCCTCCATCAAGGACAGAGCAGCCAATATCTCTGCAGTCCCCATACATCCTGCACATAAACTGTTTAGACCTTTATCATCAGGGAAGTACTATAGAGGGCTATTCTCAAAAACTAGCTGCCACAGAGACAGTTTCTTCTCCTTGATAAACACTTCACAGCCAGAGTGCCCAGATAGGTACATTTGCACTCATTCAGCCCTCCTTTTCTCTTTTGCAAAAACACTCTATATATAGATATTTACTTTAAATAAATTATCAGTGGCTGAGTTTACCCGCAACTCCTGAGACAGAAGAAGTCTCTTGGAAAAGAGACAAAACTTTTCAACAAAGAAGAACCTGTAGATGATCTACTTGGATTATTTTCTTTTCCCACCAAATGTATACATTTATATTTAAAATGTCTCTACATAGAAAGCACAGTGGAACATAACTAACATTCTTTGTGTGCTCAGAGTTGGCCAATAAAGCTGATTTTAATTCTAAAGAAACACAAAGGTGCGTCTCATGACTCATCTATCTGGCCAAAGGAGCTGTTTGCCTGTCAAATGGCTTTACTCACAGACAACCACACACACAAATAAGCAAAGAGCAGCATGTGCGCAAACTGTAGATACAAACTCGTCTCATTCCTGACCATTCATTCCACGTAGGCACAAACACATCATTACCATCATCAGTGCCCTTGGGGGTAAACATCCTGTCCTATTTGGTTGATATCTCCTGGCACAGGTTAAACGACTCCACCATAGTCTCCAACCACCCTGTGGTCCTCCACTGCGCTCTAGGCAGGAGTGATTTGTTGGATGGAGACGGGCAATCAGTCTTTCACACTACAAAGTCCACCGGCCAGTGACAGGAGGAATGGATATTGTATTGCAAGCATGGTCTCCATAAAGTTGTTTCCCCTCTGTGCACAACCGACTGTCATTCCCAAGAAATATTCTGCAATGTCTGAAGGGCTGCTGATGAAGATAACCTTAGATTTGTCATGTGTTTGGCTATAGGTGCTTAGGTTTAGAAAGAAGTACATAAAATAGTTCCTATGCAATTGGAATTTTGAGTTATTTTATTTTTTCAGAGAAGTCTATATCTTTTATTTTGAATGATACATGTTTTGAAATCATATTTAAAGCAGCACTGTGTAAGTTTTGACTCAAGTATTTGAGTAATTTGAGATATATTAAATGATTTTTCAAGTCAGTATACAGCATTTGGCACGTACAGATGCTCCGTATGGGCTCACCTTCTTAAAAACTTGCCTATGTAACTTGAATAGGTCGGATCCGTTGCTGAATGGGTCATGTGACCTGTAGTGCCACTCTAGGTCACATGAACCATTCTAGGTTACAGCAGTCTGGGCTCAGAGTGAGTAATTTAAGCCAAAAAAAATAAATGTTAAGGTCAAAATCTTAGAACTCCCTAATGCTACTGTTGAAATACACTGAAATAGGCGGTTCCACCCACATATACACTCACCGGCCACTATATTAGGTACACCTGTCCAACTGCTGGTTAACACTTAATTTCTAAGCAGCCAATCACCTGGCGGCAACTCAGTGCATTTAGGTATGTAAACATGGTCAAAAGAATCTCCTGCAGTTCAAACCGAGCATCAGTTTGGGGAAGAAAGGTGATTTGAGTGACTTTGAACGTGGCATGATTGTTGGTGCCAGAAGGGCTGGTCTGAGTATTTCAGAAAGTGCTAATCTACTGGGATTTTCACGCACAACCATCTCTAGGGTTTACAGAGAATGGTCCGAAAAAGAAAAAACATCCAGTGAGCGGCAGTTCTGTGGGCGGAAATGCCTTGTTGATGCCAGAGGTCAGAGGAGAATGGCCAGACTGGTTCGAGCTGATAGAAGGGCAACAGTGACTCAAATAACCACCCGTTACAACCAAGGTGGGCAGAAGAGCATCTCTGAACGCACAGTACGTCGAACTTTGAGGCAGATGGGCTACAGCAGCAGAAGACCACATCGGGTGCCACTCCTTTCAGCTAAGAACAGGGAACTGAGGCTACAATTTGCACAAGCTCATCGAAATAGGACAATAGAAGTTTGGAAAAACGTTGCCTGGTCTGATGAGTCTCGATTTCTGTTGCGACAGTCGGATGGTAGGGTCAGAATTTGGCGTCTACAACATGAAAGCATGGATCCATCCTGCCTTGTATCAACGGTTCAGGCTGGTGGTGGTGGTGTCATGGTGTGGGGAATATTTTCTTGGCACTCTTTGGGCCCCTTGGTACCAATTGAGCATCGTTGCAACGCCACAGCCTACCTGAGTATTGTTGCTGACCATGTCCATCCCTTTATGACCACAATGTACCCAACCCATGATGGCTACTTTCAGCAGGATAATGCGCCATGTCATAAAGCTGGAATCATCTCAGACTGGTTTCTTGAACATGACAATGAGTTCGCTGTACTCAAATGGCCTCCACAGTCACCAGATCTCAATCCAATAGAGCATCTTTGGGATGTGGTGGAACGGGAGATTCGCATCATGGATGTGCAGCCGACAAATCTGCGGCAACTGTGTGATGCCATCATGTCAATATGGACCAAACTCCCTGAGGAATGCTTCCAGCACCTTGTTGAATCTATGCCACGAAGAATTGAGGCAGTTCTGAAGGCAAAAGGGGGTCCAACCCGTTACTAGCATGGTGTACCTAATAAAGTGGCCGGTGAGTGTATATCCATTGAAAATGAACCATTTAGTACAATGCAAAGATATTAAAGGTCCATATAAGTGCAATACTGAGCATCAACATATGGGTTTCATGGATCAGAAGATCTGATGACTGGATGTCTATAAGTATTGGTGCAAAAAGTCAAACTTCAGAGACATCTTATCAATAACCTCTTATTTGTTTGTATTGGAATGTAAATGGACAATGGACATCCAAGCATAGTTGGAGGAATTGATAAGGGCAACGGATGTAAGATAACAAAACTGGACAAGAAAATGAGTCGATTTCCCTCATACCCTTGTAATACAATAACTATTGTGTGGTTGTCTATAACAGTACACTGTGTGGTCAAAATTATTAATCCAAGTGGTTAATCAAAACAATGAAAAAAGAAAAGAAAAATAACTAACAATCCCAAAAATGCTATGTTTTTCTTCTACATTTTCTTCTTCTTCTTAAGTTTTATTTTTTGGGGGTTTGGCAAACAACTTGGTGCAGTACTGCCTCTACCCACAATCAAATTCACTCTGTCCAGGTGGTGCTATTTGTCTAATTAGTCTTTTGTTTTTTGACAAGCCTGAAAGAAAATAGAAATAGTAACAAGGCTATTTTCAAAGCTATTTCCAAAATGTAAGTAGTAGAAAGTACTGATAATTGCATGAAAATAAGTAGAAGTAAAAATTAGGCTAAAACATAATTACCCTGGTAAAGTATAAATAACCAGTTTCTACTTGAGTAAGGTAACAAAGTATTTCTACTTAGTTACTTGACACCCCTGCACGGCGTTGCTTCAATGTGAAGTAAACAGAGAAAAAACATGGATGACAGGGTGTGTATTTTCCTCCATTTGGTGGAGTTTGTGTACCTGCGTCTAATTCCTTGCCTCCCTTCTGTATTCCCCAGCTGTCTACCCCAGGCTTTATTTCACTAATTTTGAGCAAACTCAATTTCAAACAATAAATACATTATATCAATCAGTGCAGATGATTAGAAAATACACAAACGTGTGTTTGTGCGCTCATGAATGTGTGAGGACCCTTGAGAAATTATTGCTATTAGTGTCCTCATCAGCCGAGAGAAATAAACCAGCTGGTAACTAGCTAACTACATCTCCAATTTTGTCACTTTCTTTTAAATCACCAATGATTAGCCCTCATGCACACGCAATGTTTTTGGGCAGATTTTAAAGCTAACATGTTAATCAAATTAGCTCATTCTAATAGCAGGATTGAAGAATTATAACTTAAACAGCTCAAAAATGTGAGCATAACAAGCTGTTTCTTACACCAGTAAAAATCTAAAAATGAACCCCCAAAGTATTCTAAGCTCATTACAGAAAAGTTGACTGTATCCTCTTATGGTAAGAACTGCTTTATTTCTATTTTTTTAAAGCACATGTATGGTTAGGATGACGACTAAAGATGAATAACACCCTTTTACAAAACCACATTCCAGATGCACCAAGAAATCCACTGTTGTTTGGAAACATCTAAAGTTATGCCCAAATAAATTTGACTTGTGATTGGCTGGTCAGAAACTCAAAATTCAGTCTTTTTTTCATCACAGACCAAACAGAAGTGCTACTAGGTCACATTGGCAGTAACACTCTTTTGTGTGGAGGTCGTTACTGAAGTAAGAAAACTCAAAGTTATCCATTTTTTTGTTATCACTGATCTGTCTAAAAATGGAGAACCAGGAAGCAGTAAAAATGTAAGATGTTTTTAGAAAGTAAACAGTATTTTCTTTAGAGGGACACTTATGCAATAAAATATCAGGACCCTGGATGTATTACAGCAAACTGCTCTGCTTTATCCTTATCAAGAGTTGTTTTCTGCCTGTGACAACATGCAGATTTAGGAAATGTTGGCAGTTGTATGGAAATCCAACAGTAAAGGAAACATCTAACTGTACAGGAAATACACACAGAGATTGAAGCTAGCTGTACGTTACTATTAGCAATGCTAAGGTTTCTAATCCCACTAATTGTTATAATTGCTAATGGAAAGTTCTAAGAACATAACATTGTGAACTATAAGGATTTTGGCTCTATTTTGAAACAAAATTGAATTCCAAACAGCAATAAAGAGATCGTTGAGGGTTTTACATAAAAGGGATCTGGTAGACTAAGAAACACTTGTGGGGGAAGGTAAGGAAACACTACATAGAGAAAAAAGCCAAACATTTCTAATAGCACTGAAAACATCATCTCTACAAGGACCGGATGGTGGTGGCAGCATCGCGGTTGTGAACACCGACTCTAAAGAAACCTGTTTCTTTGACCACTTGTCATGAAGTTTAAGGTTTCACCACAACAGTGACCTGAAACATGATGTTTAAGAAGCACTTTGAAAGGAGAACCTTGGAGTGGCTAAGGCAAGGCTCAAACCTCTGTCGGACTGAGAATCTACAATTTGATTCACCTACTTACTGAAGATTAAATACTATTTTAAAGGCACTTTAGATACAGCAGCACAGAAAAGCAAAAAGCTGCAACTCTTCTAGAGCTTCAGTGCTCATGGTGTTTCCAACAAATAAAGACTAATGGTCTGTCCAGGTTGACAGATGCAGGCCAGGTTGCTATCAGCATACAAACAATGATAGATGTGTATACCTGCATGGTATATTGATGATGTTATTTTAGAATTAGTAAAATGATCAGGCACAGTTAAGTTACCCAACCCTACACATACACACGCACGCATGCACAAACAATTACTGGCCCAAGGGAGTACTGAAGCGTGCCACTGTAGATAGTATATGTCACTCAGTATGTTTATGCTGTACAAAGTGACATGAACAAAACATGTTGCCTGGCAACTAATTTACGCAAATTTCTCTCATTACTGCTCCACTGAGCACACACTTGGACCATCCTGACGTAAATCTTTGTGACTGGGTGGGGACTGAGGAGGACAGTATTTTTTTATTTCATCAAATACAAGTTAAATACAAAAGCAGTATGCTTAGAGTCTTCCAGAGCACTTTGACATTGTATTTTTTTGCCACAGCTATAACATTATGGGGCCTTAACAGTAAATTTATTTAAATTAAAAAATTTGACTAGACACAAACATGTATTAAATATATAACGGGCTTGTTTAACACATGCTAATTGTTTATGCACAAATCTATGTAAGTGCTGAAAAAATGTATTGCACCGTAACAGATTTCTTCTGTTTGCTTTCTTTAATCAAATTGACAAAACAAACTTTAAAATCAGAAAATGATAACCCAGGTACACAGAACCAGACAGGCCTGGCTCTGTGTAAAAAAAGTAATTGCTCCCCCAGTTTGAAAAATAACTGTGAATAAGCACATTTTTTAGTTCAGTTTTACTAGCCACACCCAGCCAGACTCGCAGATTTGTGTAATCACTTAAATAAAACCTTTCTGAAGACATGATGTATGCTAAAAGATCTCAAAAAGCAACATGTCTTAGGAGCCGATCAGTAGAAATGTAAAGACATATGACAAATTTGTTGAGACAAGTCAGTCTGTAAAGGGATACAAAGCCCTTCCTAAGGCTTTGGGACGCCAGGAAACCACGGCGAGAGCCATCAACCTCAAATAGAAAAAACATGGAACAATAGCCCCTTTTCCATTGCAGGGACTATCAGCCATCCTCTCTGGGCATTTACACACAATCTTATTTGATAAAGGGACCCGGTCTAAAGGTATGACTTTCAGAATTGTTGAGGGGCAGGTTTGAAGCTGATTTTTCAAACAGAAACACAACTGTGATAAAAGTTTGATATATTACACTTTCTGAGACAAAATAAACTTTTACAATGTTTTAGGGGAGGATATAACTCTCTAAAACTCTTGCTTGGTTATCAAGATATTGCTTGATTGCAAATGTGCTCAGATTTTTCTTGGTTATGTCTGTTCCAGAGTGCTTACAGCCGGCTCGTCTCGCCAGCTGTCCGCTAACCGGGTAATTGAGGCTCGCTATACCCGGACAGAACGCTCAAGTCCGGCACATTGTTTTCAAACCCCTGCTGAAGTCAAACAGATATAATTCAGTCATCAGATCGGTCTGATCTGACCAGAACACCTTCTTCCACATGTTTGCTAAGTTCCCATCATGGCATGTGATAAACTCCAAACATTATTTCTCACAGCTTGACTTTCTTTGATCAGGTTTGTAGGACATACATCAAACAGTTGTTCTGCAAACACACCTGAGCCTGGATCTCTGCACCTCCTCCAGAGTTACCATAGTTACTCTGATTAAATCTCTCCTTGGTTCAGCTTGACTTGACAGACTATTACATTTCCAGTTCAAAATATGTATACATTAACATGATGACAAAGGGAAAAGCTGTATTTATACTGTGAATAAATTACAAGATATTTTATAATATAACTATAGAAGTGAAATTGTTGCACTGGCGTTTATTTTGTGGTATTAGAGTAAAAGGTACTGAGTACGAATGCAATACAATGTTTTTACATTTCTATTTGTAAAGGTTTGTCAAAACCATATATCCAACACTTTCCACTTTATAGTTATGTACTACCTTGTTTTGCTCTATCGCAAGAAATTCTCAATGAAATACAGTTTCTTACAGTGACATAATGTCAAGTTTTTGTTTTTGTTAAAGACCAAAACACAGAGACAAGGCAACAGGAGAGTGGTAAATAAACACAATTTCATTAACAGGAATGACACCAGATAATCTGACATGGAGTAAAGTCAACCAAGGAGTATTTATTCTTTGATTACTGGAAGGGGAACAGCTGTTAAAGACTAGAAAAAAGAGGTACTCAGGTAGAAGAGTAACACGTCACAAGAAACAGAAATAAAATGAAACCTGCAGCAAAATAACAAAAAAACAAAAAGTAACTCAAAGCTCAACAGATTAAGGTAGAGGTTTGAGGTTGTCATGTGACAAAATTGTGAAAAAAAAAACTGGTAATTGAGTTCCTTTGCTATATATCTCTGCTGAACAGTAGGCTGCGGTGAGATCTGTTTGGTTTGTGAGGTTTCCTTCTACCTAAGGGTCCTGTCTCGTGCTTAAATATAGATGTGTTAGTTGGCAAAATACAGCCCAAAGCTTAGTGCTGTTCTGATTTGCTCCTTCCATTGTTGCTTTGATTATTATCATAGTGAGCACTAAGCCTAAGTACCGTCTTCTGATGTGATATGGAGGTCAGCCTTTGTAAGCCTGAATGCACATGTGTTTTCACCTCTGTACAACACATACACCATAAATAAACACGGGTATTCTCTGCTGGGCCACCTGTGACTGTGCACATGATGTTCGCACAGAAATGACTTCAAGGTTATCTAAGGTGATTTAGTATGCCCCGTTTTCCAAATGATATTTCTCACATAAATGAAGCAGAATGCAGATATACAATGTTTCTGTCTTCAAAACACTTTTGCCAAGAATTACTGACCTGGTACCAAAATCTAAACCATTTTTAGCAAATACACCACAGATGACATAATTCTAACTATATTCTGCCATACATACACCTTTCTTCCACAAAGGCACATCACACTGAAATAACATCCCAGGAAAATTATTTGATTTTCTTCTGCTCACAGTCTGAGTATGTCATTTTGCTTTAATATGTTTTTCTATTATTTTAAATTCATCTGAACACAGAAACCGACAGTGTGCTCAACTAACTGTGAAAAAGAAAGGTAAAAACATCTTCAGGAAAACATGCAGATTTCACCTTTATGTCACACTCTCACTCAATACACCAGGCAATATTATTTCCATATATATCACTTAATGAAACTAACAACTTTTGACAAGAAAATAGAGATATTTCTCTAGAGAAAATAAGTTGATGTCAACATTGATCTTAATAGACCAGTTCACGCGTGACGTCAGCGCTACATCCGGGTCCCGCGGGTAGGCAAAAACAGTACTGTTCTCGTCTACTACATGACAAAACGGGTGATTTAGAGCGTACTTTTAGTTAGTTTATTTTTGGAATCTAAACAATGTCTACGACTTGTTGTGCTCCCGGTTGCACACAGAGGCATTCCAAATCGTCGGATCTACGTTTCTTTCGTTTACCGAAGGACGAAGAAAGATGAAAGAAATGGATATTTTCAATGAAAAGAGCGCAGGCGGACAATCCCAATCGACTGGGGGAGCCATCATACCACAACAGAATTTGCAGTCTACACTTCACCTCCGGTAAATACAACTTGATTTTGCACTGGTCATTGTTCTACTTAAATCATTATATAAATAAAACATTAGGATATATACTTAAGTCAAGACGTAAACGTTCGTTTCGTAATAATATACGTACATTTACAATGTATGCAAACCCTCTGGCATGAGTCTGTGAAAAGGATTAATGAGACAAAAACACCACAAATAATCCTTAGTGAACAATGTTTTTTTTTTTATACCTACCGGTGGCGGGTCTTCCTCTCTGCTGAGGCGCTGTCTGTGTCCGACTCCGCTTTCGGATGTTACACAAACATGTCTGAATATCCATCCATCCATCCATCCATCCATCCATCCATCCATCCATCCATTTTCTGACCCGCTTAATCCCTCATGGGGTCCCGATATAAAATAATTGTAGCCGTGTTGTAGCCTGCCGTGTTTAAGGTAGCTGTATATGTTGCCGTATGGAACACTTGGCCAGCATTTCACAGACTCGCTCCGTCCCTTCAGGCTTTTGCTGTGTGGATCTGGCAATCTGATACCATCAACCATGAACTTACTCTTAAAACGATCTTGTGATACGTTATCTAAAGAAGAAAAATACGTCGAGAACTCGTCGTTTCCTTTGTTTGCGTCCGCAATTGTGTTCGCCTTTTGCCTACCAGTCCGGCGCGCATGCGCGAAAACCCCGGATCAAAACAATAACAATGAACTGGTCTATAAATATATTTCTAAGAGGCTTGTAACATGATATTCACACCAGGTGTTAGGGACCGCCCGAGTAAACCACATATACAAAGAATAGAAATGAGTCCTTAGAGTTATGTGGGACAAAGTGGAATGACACAAAACATAAAAATGTAAAACATGAATGAGAGAAGCTGCTAAAAAGGCAAAGAAAGCCAAGAAAATGCGTGAAATATGTCAATATTGAGAAAGCAATCCTGCCCCTATCATCGTTAAATATCATCAGCTGGTTCAGTCATAACTGATGGTCTAGTGAAAAAAGTTTCCAATTATCAAGCTCGCACATAAAAAAAGCATGTCAATATTGGTAAAAACCAGGGGCTGTCTCAAAATCTTTAGAAACCCTGTAGTTGCAGAATGTATTGATGGCATTGGTTTTTAAGACATTTCTAAACCTCTGAACGTCGCAGCGAGCCCCATTTTTGGGCCATAATCCAATGGAGAGAACATCACTTCACCATAAATCAGTCATGAGCAGGATATCAAACAGAGGATTTAAGAAAAATATTTAGACAAAACTGTTTAAGATTCAGGGACCACATGCAGAGTGCTTAAGTAAGACCTAAAAGTAGAGGTGCAGTTTTTACATGAAAACAAAACTATGTAAGCTGCCACTGCTCTGAAGGAAAAGCATGTTGGAGTTCGACTGAGAATTGTGTCAGAACAGCTGGATAAGCCAGTGAAATGCTCCAAGAATGTAGCCTGGTCCAATGAGAGCAAAACTGAAGTCTTTGGACGTCGTTGCACACACCATGTTTGGAGGAGAAATGGTAGTGCCTATCATCCCAAAAACCGTGCTGTTGAAACTTGGGACTTAAACTTAGACTTTATTGTCATTCAACTGCACATGTCGATGTACATTTGAGCAAAATGTCATTGCAAAAGCTCTGAGTAAAACAGAAGACAAAAAAGAAACATTATCAACACAAGTATTTGTGGGGAATGTAGCAGTAAAAGCATGTAGCAGCAAACCGAAAAAATACACTTTATATGTACAGATGTACATCATGGTCAGCTGTTTTTCAGGACACAGCAATTGGCAGATTTAATTTAGCTGAAGGATGGATGAATGGAGATTTGCACCTCTAGATAAAACTCTGTAGACGAAATGAAGAATTTTCAACAAGACAATGATCCCACACGACGAAGGAAGCTCCTAATTCAACTAAAAATCTGCGGAAAGAACTGAATATCACTGTATAAAGAAGAACCCCCCCCCCCCCCAAGAATGGGTCAAACTCTCACCTGTCCAAGATATGTGACCAGTTTCCCCATAGCGGTGATATACTGAAGGTGTCAAAGCCTCAAGCGTCAAATACATTTCAGTAAGTGTGTTCATTACTGATTCCCAGAGTCATTTCTCCTTATTCCCGATAATCAATAGAGCTATTTGTGTTGATATCATTGAACTGCTTAGGGTGTTACTGACATCTGCTGTAAATCTTTATGTAGGGTCACTGAAACATGGAGTGTAACAATGTGTTTCATACCCTTTTTAGCGCTCTACCGGTCATTTTGATATGCCCAAAAGAAAAAACAAAAACAGATAGGAATGAGGAATATCAGTACGTTAGTAAAGTCCGGCATCAACCGCTAGGTACAAATAATACCCTACTGGTCCTGTAATTGGTTTCTTGTAAGCATTTCTAAGAAAATGTGTTATATTTGTCACACGTTAAATGTTTGCTAAATTCCTGTCCTGTGGGTGGGTGATTACCATCAAGGATTTATATATAGTCAGTCTCTGCACCCGTGATTGAAGCAGCTGTAAAATAGGCAATTTTACAGTCACTGCACCTAATCAGCCGACTGTGGGAGGGAAATAACCTGTCCAAGGAACTGAGGCCTGTCAGCCAGCTATTAGGGCATACTGACTGTACGCAATAATCATCTGAGCATGTGTCCCTGACAATGATAAAGCTGATTAGATTCTTTTAGATTTTAAATGGACATATATCGAAGACCAATTCATTTAACTGCCAACATTTTTCTCTGTGAAGATTTAAAACCGCTACTTCTCCTTGAAGATTTTGTACGCTGCAGGACTTAATCTGCAATTTCAACACACAATCTGCTTCTTAAAGTTGAGCACACAGCATCAGGAACCTTGCCTTGGTGTGAAAGTCCATGCCTTTTTTGATTTCTGTTTCTTTAAACAAACATTTTTTTAATTAATTGCCAACTTTTAAAGCTGAGCCTTAAATATAACTGAAAGGAAATACTCCACCTTGTTCATAATGTAGGCATAATTCAACCTTGTCGCTCATTGCAGAGAATAAACACAAAGCGCTCAGCTTTTAATCAAAATGGATTTGTCACAACAAGCAAAAATGTCAGCCAAGCAGCAGCCAGATCTGTAAGCACTTTAGATGTTGGGGAGGCAGAAATGTCATTTTTAAATGCATTACTTGAAGTACTTTCCTGTTTTCTTTTTTTTCTTTGTTAGGTTTCTGAAATGCAGAGAGAACAATAGTTCCCCTCTCTCTTGGTAATTAGCAGCACTTTATTTCTAAAGCTTGATTCTTAGTTTTGTGTTTAATTTATGCAGTCTGTACTGCAGCCCACACAACTGACCTGTGGGGTTATGTGCATTTGAAATTATACACTGGTGTGTCTGCTAAAAACTCAGTGGGTGATGGATCTTCTATGCCTTTGTGTCAAGCTACTTTGTGTAATTAAATCTGACAGCAGCTATAAAAATGCTAGTTTGGACCAAGCAATTATGCTTGATTTTTTTTCTTTCTTTTTCTAATTGTTAAACCTCTATTTATACAGGTTATTTATACAGGTAGTGTCAATGAGAGACGAGTTCCCATTTACAATAGGCCTGTTTTCTTTAAGTTGGGACATGTGAAGAAAGGTAAAAAGACAAAACACTTCACTAAACCTGCTCATGACAAAAAAATAAAATAAATAAATAACTAAATTATATATATATATATATATATATATATATATATATATATATACTATAATGGAAATCAGGTGTTTCAATCCCTTCCATATCAAGAGGTATATAATCTAGCAACTATGTGTGTGGACTGTTTCTACAAACATTTGTGAAATAATGGGTAGTTGTCAGAGCTCAGGGACTTAACATTCGAGACATTTTCTTGCTCCTAAATATCCCACAGTCAATTGTATTATAACAAAATTTAAGTGATTGGGAATGACAGTAACTCAGCCACCTATTGGTAAGACACAAACTAATGGAGAGGGGGCAGCATGGTGATTTTGGACAATCCCATGCTCCCAACTTTGTGGAAACAGTTTAGAGATGGCCCTTTCCTCTTCCAACATGGCTGTTTACCAGTGCACAAAGCAAGGTGCATAAAGACATGGATGACCTTGGTGTGAACCTCTACCTGAAAGAACACCTTTAGGATGAATTAGAGCAGAGACTGAAAGCCAGGCTTTCTTGTCCAATACCAGCATTTGACCTGGCAGATGTGCTTCTGGAAGAATGTCTTGTGATTGTGATTCCAAAAAAAGTAAAAAACAAGGCATGAGAAATTACTTAGAAAACTTGTGATTGTGAACATCACATTAAAATTTGGGCCTATAAGGATACGTTTTAAACATCCAAGCTCCAGAGTGAAACGATTAAACAACAAAAAACTTTAACAAATTTTGAAAACACGAACTGTTTGCAAAATTCTGATTTTAAGCATAGTGCATATATTTTCAGTAGGGTTGAGATTGGGGCCATTCCAGAAGCTGAATGCGAGTCTGCTTTTTGCATGGCCAAATGTGCTTCAGATCTTTGTCATGTTGGAATCCTAAATTGTGTCCAAGTTTCAACCATCTGGTCTAAGTTGTTACCCTGGTTGGTTAAAGATGTTCAGCATCACCCCTGTGAACTGAAAACTGCTGGAACATCACTTTTTATTGTAAAGCATGTTCTTATGAACCAAGAAGGTGACAACCCAGAAAAAAAAAACGTTTTAAAAACCACTCCTGCTGGTCAAACAGACAAGCAAAATAGCCTTTTTGAAAAAAAAAACATTGGCTATATTAACAAGTATGTTTAGCAGAGTCAATGTTTTATAGCCTAAGAAGAGTGTACCAACTGTGAAGCACGGTGGTGGAGGCTTTATGTTGTGAGGTGGATTCACTTAAACTGGCAAACCAGACTGGTAATTTGTAGCAATCTCGCTTTAATTCTACTCATTATCAATCTGGGACTGCTTCCATCGAATCCATTCAGGGAAAGGAGGGAAATTCAGCAGAACTTGCTGAGCTGATTGGGAGAAGCGACATCTAGTGCCCGCCTACCAAAGGTTGATTTTAGCCAATCACGGTATCACATGAAAGTATTGTAAGCAGCCGGTGCCATGAGAAACCACAAGGTAAGACTGGTCAAGGCACTTCTTGCTGTTCTTCTTTCAAAGATGAAATTGTGGATTCTGAGAAAAAAAAAGCATATGATAGCAGCAGCTACGCATTCGTCCTCCTGCGCTGCCATGCTTATGTTGGTTCAGCTGTGGGCTCACCACCTATTGCTTTCGTCACAGGTGTATGTCCCGCCTTAAACCATATTACTGCAACATGATTGGCCGGCCTTTTCTGGGTCGGTTCTCAAATAGTTGAGGCGGGAGCAGAACAAGATTGAATCTTTAGTGTTTGTGAACGCACAGACCACAGACCAGTCTAACTTAACCTCAACTTGATAACTAGATGGTTTAAACTCAGACACAAGCACTGGATAAAACAAATACATTTTTGGATTTCTTCCTCACAGCCCCGATGTCAGCATTATTGATACTTTTTGGACTGTTTTTAAAAGCTAAGTAAGCCAAGGAAGCCAACAAATTGAAATGAACCCTGTCAGAAAGGGTGGTGAAACATCTGGTCATAATTATGCCAGAAATCAGCTAATGGCTACAAAAATACTGTGGTTAACTGTTAGTTTGCGAGGAGAAATGTAAATACATATTATTGGGGGTGTATGCACACTATATTGGAGCCTCTATGTATAATTTTGACACTGGGTTGGATAAAGATAAAATTTACAAATGTCAAGATACATCCATATAAACGTAGCTGCAAAACTATTGGAACTTTTAAATTCAGGAATATATGCTATAGCAGGGGTCACCAACATGGTGCCCCCGGGTAGCTCCCGAGGACCACATGAGGTGCCCACGAGCCTGTTTTTAAAAAAAGGGCAATCCTCCAGTTAGCTGCATCTAAAACTTTATTTTATTCCGTTACTCTTCTTGTTTAATCACACTTGAATTTATATAGATTTAAAAATGACAATATCCATAACAAAGCATGAAAAATGTGTTTATTTTACATAAAATTAAAGGTTTGATCTAGTTCAAAGGTTCTTCTAGTTCTAGGTTCTTCTAGTTCAAAGGTCAGTACTGGTGGCCCTTCGTATGACAACACCAATGTAGTAGCTCTCAGTTTCAAAAAGGTTGGGGACCCCTTTGGTACATTTTCAACCATTTTCAACCTCTGATGCCAAGTAAAAACTTGTGCATCAACTAAGGAACATTGGGATAAGAAAAATCTGGTTTCTATCAAATCATTTGTGGTCAATATAACAAATCTGCTGTATGACATTCCTCTGACACGGCATTATCATCTGCTGAACCATCAACTGTGCCTTTGATGAACATTTTGTATTGAGAGGCTCAAGATAAAGTAATCTCTGCAGTGTTGTCTAAGGTTTTGTCTGCTGCCTAAAAAAACGTTAACAATTAAATTTAGAGACATGGAGTGGAATGCACCTGGTAGTGAACGGCAACACGGTTAATAAGAAGAAGCAGATTTTGTGTAGTCGGTGCAATAGCACAAGCAGAAATGCAGCCAAAGACCACCTTAAAAAGATCAGTAAGGTGCAAAATAAAACAAGAGAGGCAGATTAAAAGCAGTTTGATTGGCATGGTAAAAAGCTAAAGGCTAGAGATCAAAGCACAACAACCTTTTAAATGAACAACCTGTGGATGAATTAACTCAAGAAAAAAGATTTTCTGAGCATTTTACCCTGACAATGTTCAAGCTGATTAGCTTCTTATTTAAAGTGCAGATTCTAAATTGCCACAGAGAGACCAATTTCCTTAAACTCCCCACATTTTATCTACATTGATTTAAAACAAGTGCTTCTCCTTTCAGATTTGTCTGCCACAGCACTTAGTTTGTGTTTCCTGACAGCAAAAACTGTGGATGAATTAACTCAAGGAAAAAGATCTATGATTCCTAAGACCCCTAAATATTCATCATTCACCCAAAAGCAACAACTGGTAGTAAATACTCTCCTTACTGAGCTGTTTTAAGTCTAAATTATTGCAGAGATGTCCTAATTTTGTATAAGGAAAAGAATGTGGGGAAAAAATGCAACTTTCAGTCAAGCAGCATTACTTTCTCAACTTAAAGTCAGGCCTTGCAGCTGCAGAATGGTAATTCATCTTACAGCAAAACCAGGTTAGAACCGCAGGCAAGACTTAGGATTTCAGAAACGATGTCTTTTAAACTTTTGAGATTAAGCAGTTGCTTTGTATCTGACAGAGGGTTGAAAGTGAAATCAAATGAAAAACAAAAAAGCTAAAAATCTTTACCTCCCGTATAAAATCCATTAGCTTACTAATGTAATTAGTGATGTAAAAAGGGGTATTTTTGATAACCATGCGTTATACACTAAAATTTAATTAGTATGACTATTTCCCACAAAGTTGCTACTACAAATCTCTAGTATAAAGAAATGTAAATGTTTTTTTACCTGTTTGAGCTTCTTCAGGTCTTCATCCAACTCGAGATTGTCCAAGATAACAGCCACAAAAAGACTCAGCAGAATCTAAAAGGCAACACGAGAGATTACAGGCGCAGCTGCTGCGTGTGAGCTTGTTACAATATGTTAATGTCATAATTACCATCATAATAAAAAATGACAACGCAGTCTTTGTACATATTTTCACCATGCACAGTCGGCATTGTATTTGTATTTGTAGCTTGTTCTGCCCTGGAAGACATCCTGTCTGTCTGGAGAGAGACGTGAGTCATCCCGAGACTTTTTGTGCTGTCTGATGTCTCCTTGGATCAGAGGCCCAAGCAGTGAAATGTCAGCGCTTCTTACGCCTGCAAGTCTGATTATCTGTGATTAGTTGTGCCACTTGAGTGAACGAAAGCAGAGGCTGCTACTAAATGACCACATGAGATAAGAAAATCAGGCATTTATGCAAACCTTTCTTATTGTACAGGTCCTTGCAAAAGCACCCAGACTGCTTGAACTTAAACACAAACCTTAATGCATTTTCCTGGGACTTTATATGTTAGTGCAGTGTAGTGTAGTAGACCATTGGGAAGTGGGGGAAATAAAAATGATACATGGTTTTCAATCAAGTTAACAAATAAAAATCTGAGAAGTGTGGTATTCTATTCTGACACCCCTAAAAGAACCCCCCCCCAAAAAAACAATTGTTTTCAAAAGCTAACTAGAGATTAGTCCACCTGTGTATAATTTATTTTTAGAATAGATCCAGCTGTTCTTTCAAGACCCAAATGTTCATACATACCCTCCATCCAATCTGACTGAAATTGAGCTACATTGCAAAGAACAACTGGCAAAAATCTAAATCTCCAGAAAGATTTAGATGCATGCTTTGCTGCTCCTTCACAATTATGCACTGCTTTGTGTTGGTCTATCACACAAATTCGGTCAGTACAGGTAGCCCTTTCTATGACACAGTACCGATGAAGTAGTTTTCCGCTTCAAAAAGGTTGGTGATTCCTGGCATAGAATACGCCCGTGTATACAAATGAGCTAGCTGCTAAAGTCGAATTGCTTTCTAGTTTCTTCGACACAATAAAAGCTGCACATTGTATTCCTCACCAGGGTAGCAAACAGATGGTAGAGGATGAAGTAAATGGCTACGACTGGAGCCCACACTTGACCTACAGCCACCAGAGTCTGGTCCATGACATCTATCCAGCCCTCCTGGGTTAAGATCTGGAACATGGACATGAACGCCTACAGGGAGAAAAGCATATGATAACAGAAGAAAGCAGAAGACTTGAGAGTGAAACAGACAGCCCAGAAGACCAGAGCAGTAGAGAAGGGGAGAGAAAAATAAACCCGAGGAGGAAACTGCACGGACAGACACATTTGACATTTTAAACCCGCTTTTTTCAAAAGAGAGCAAATATTACTCAGCGGCGGCATGAGTTCCCCTCTGACCAACTATCCCATCCTGGCAAACAGATGTGAGTCAGGGAGCGTAGAGAGGAAGTGAGGACATGGACATATTTTCTTGACTGCAGAGGTCAGGTTAAGAGTAAGGAACATCCAGCTGTGAGACGGTGGCCCCTGAGGTCAAACGCCGCCCCTGTACTTTATCTCTTTTTGTCAGCGGCTCTGCGCCCTCAACCCTTCCCACATGCTGCCGTGTCTGGGTCAGAGGCAGTAAAGCTAAACCCCAAGACATTACGTGCCCACAGCAAAGACAATCAGGCATCCTTAACTGTGACACGTCTTTGTACCTGGATGCACATACATGCGTGTGTGGAACAGCAGAAGCAGAGAAGAAAATGATAGAGAAGGGTAATACAGCACACAAGTGGCAGCTGTTCACAAGCAGCCTTTCATGTCCCGCTTGCCTAAGATCAGTGAAATGTTGGAAGGCAGAGGGGGGGAAAAAAGAAAAAACCAGAAGGTGGAAAGTTGTCGCTAATGAGAGAGAAAGATAAGTTTGCGAGCACTTAGAAATCAAAGGCGGTAGCACATCTGTCGTCCCATCATGCACCCCGTCATCAGCACCCGCAGCCCTGCGAATCGGTTGTTTGAGGTGCCGTTGAAAGAACTCTTGGAACTTTAAACTTTGGTTTGGTGTTTTTCATTTGTTCCCAATCTCTGAATATTTGAGCATAAACTAGAGTGCACTACAGAGGTGTGTGAAATTTATGTTACTCAACACTAAATGTAAGCAACTTCTTAATTTTAACATTAACAAATCTGTACTTTCTATATGCACCAAGTGGCTCATGTCATTCTTAGGACACTAGACAGAGTGTCCTAACTTGTTTTCAGTCAGATAACAAGTTAGTCTCAAAAGCAATGTTTGTAGCCTCATAACCAATTCGCTTGATTCTAACAAACTATCTAGAAATACAAAACAACAAGAAATTGGGACATAAAATCCCCAAATTAAAGAATTTACACATTCTTTACATGTAAGCATTTTTCTTATAATTATTGCATCAAGAGATCAAAAATTACTAACATCTGTGAGACAATAGCTGCAACAAATGTAAAGAGAAACACAGTGAAATGTATGATTGGCCGAGAAAGTTCACTGAAATTCAATAGGATTGATGGGTTTAAATGGTTAGTGCAGGAGACAATAAACATAAAGTGCTTCTAAACTAAGTTCTCTAAAAAATGAAGTGAATGTTTTTATTTGCAGAGAATGGTTAAATTTCAGATCATAATGCAGAGGAATTTAAAAAAAAAATATTTATATGGAAAACATGAATGTAGACTCACAAATGAAGCTTCCAAACATAATACTTTTCTACCTTTAAGACACAATTTAGCAAGTTATATTCAAGTCATTAAGCACAAACAAACAAAAAAAACAACAACTGAACATTTAACTGTTAAATGTTTGGGAATTGCATTGCCTGAATAAACTTTAGGTCTGTGGTGGTATCAGTTTGCAATGATATACTTTAAAAGTTTATTTTTTTGTGGCCGAAGTGTGAGGTGAGGAGTTGCTTACCCTGGGAAACGTTGTAAAGCGGTCCAGCTCCTCCACAAAGCAGAACATTTGCAAACTGATGGCTGACATGACGATAAGAAGGCTGGCTGTGAAGACCACCAGGCTGCCTAGCTTTTTACCTGGACCAAAGATCTTATAGACAAAGTCCTCTAAAGCGGGAGAAATTTTTATCAGACGCACCACCCGTAGCACCTGAGGATGAGAAAGACAAACATGACTGCCTTGTGCGCATTAGGTTTAATGTTCAGAATTACTAGTTTGCACAGCAAAATCAGGATGCAGTGTTTTTATTCATCATATATATATATATATATATATATATATATACATACACAAATATAGCCGAATGATCCGCATTAACAGTAGAAGTGTGGTGATTCTGCACTCTGTCAACAGATTGAGTCTCTATTTTGCTCATGGGGACAAAAAAAAACAAAAGGTAATGTATCTTTGTCAAACTTTGATTGAAAATCCAGAGAGTAGCTATTGATCAAAGTCTTCAGCGTAATGCTTCTGGCCAAAGATTTTTCTTTATAATCCCACATTGAACCAGATTAATGACTGTCTTTGATTCCCTGGAAACATAGCCAAAAAAAAAGACAACAAAGACAGCCTACTAGTTGAGAAGGAAATAAAAAGAGAATATACACTGCAAAAGTACTGCTGACAGGGGAAGCAGAAAGACAGATATTCCCTCATGCACAAAGAAGGCCACTTTCTTTTTTACAGATGCTTACTCTGGGGCAAGGAACAAAGCAGTTTTTTGGGATGAGAGGCTGTTGGCGGCAACAATGGGTATTTTGTTCAAATGTGTATATGTCTAGACTAACTTGTAAAAGTATGAACAGCAAATTAATCACAATCTGTATTTCCACTGACTTTTAAAGGACAAGTAATATGTAAGTATGTAAGCCCACAGAAACAGGAATGCGCTACAGTATATGGATGACTGCGTTGCATTCGTAACAAGATCTCCAAGCATGTCGATCACGATGGATGTCCGAAAGAATTTAACATTAAACCAGTACTTTTGCTGCAAAGATCATCTGTGAAGAAAACGTATGTAGCTATGAAAAATAAACACGGAAAGGGAGGTTGATTTTCCCTTCACCCCCTAAAAAAACATACTGAGTGTTGTTAGTGAGCATAAACTTTGTCAGGTAAGGAATTGCTATCTTTTAGTATTTTAAACTTTTTATTGGTTTTCTGTGCAAATTGTCTGCTTATTTCCACAAATTACGGAAAAATAATACCTGCTATTTTTGATTTATGCTCATGTGTCTAATTAGCTTGAAGTGACCTTTTATGGCCAAACACCACATTGTTGTTTGAAAGCAACAGCAGATAGACTCATGGTATTTGGTATTCTCCAAACAACATTGTGAGAGCTGCATTACAGTAGTGCAGGTAAACGTTCAGCAAAGTATGAACTTATTATATCGAGAAAAGACACAGCCACTGCATGGCTTGCTGATATAAAGTATTTTTGACAGCTGTCGAGAGAAGCGTGAGCGCTGAAGCCTGTGCTTATGAGAGTAACAATGCTGGTCAGAGCAGGCATAGACAGCGTATCATCTCTCCCAGTTTTTAAAATTCAGTTTTTGGTTTTCCCCACTGGGGTGAACTAAAGGCAGACTGGGCTCACAACAGAGTATATTTAAATCATTCCTTAGGGTGCAGCTTGTTAAGTCTCCAAGCTACAGCACTCAGACAGCCTGTCTGACCTTCAACTCCTTAATTAATAAAGCACCATATAAATCTTTATTTTATGAACTTAAAATGAAGCTGAAGACTTTGGTCATGGGTGACCATTGGTTAATGTGGCCTGAGTTCCAAAAATAAGGCCATCACCCTCGGCTACCTTCGATTGTATTTCTGGCTTTCATCTTTTACTTTCTAATACTTTGTCATACTGGGCGGGGGACAGATATAACTGTTTTGAGCTACAAGTTTAAGAGGTAAAGTTATAAAAATGATTTAGGTTTCACCTGACTTCTTGCCGATAGGGGTGAAAAGCACAAGGGAGTGAGGAAGATGTTGGGGCATCATCCTAAGAGTGATCCATTAAATTTCTGCAAAAAGGTTTTTGTGGAAACATCAATATCTATCAAGGCCATTTTACATCACTGTCATTGGAATCCCAAAATGTATAAAGTATGACTAAAATCTGGTGGATTTTTACTTCCCCCGTTTGCTTCTAAGCACTATGAAGAAATATAAAGAATGCATAAGAACTGCCAAGAGCAGCATTTGTGCTTCGTCACTGAATGATTGAATGAACAAATTGCAAAATAAAAGAGGCTAGCCTGTACACCATCCCTGGTGGTTGAAATCTTGTTTTAATTTAATATAAGTATATTGTGAGTATGATACCTACATGACTAACCGAAGAAAATAATCAGAGGACAACCTTCCTGCTGGGTTTTCTGTGTATGCTTCGGCTATTGCTTTTTGCCAGACAAAGAAATGCCTGACACAAATCAGGACAGGTCAGTGTGTCACATTGTCGATGTAACACAAACAATTCATTTTGAGCTTACATCATCATCCCAACACCGAATTGGGTTGCAACTAAAATCCTTCATAATGAAAAAGAACGTTTTTTTGTGGGTTCAGTGGGGCGATGAAAAACTGTGAGTCAAAACTGTAAGCAGGGGCATGAGAGTCTGTGACATTTTGCTCTGGGATGTAATAAGTCTAACCTTTAGCACTGAAATGCCCCTCAGTTGGATACAACTGGAATGAAATGAAAGAAACACCAGACTAGGATTGCTGGGCCTGGTTTTGCTTCCTATTGCCAGGGCACATTTGATTTCACCAAGGACCCTTTAGGTTAATTACTTGTGACTAAATGTCATTCGTTCAAACTTAAACTTGGAAAGATATCAGCAGAGAAGTTGGAGAGAAAGATATTCCACTGAGAGAGCAGTAAGTTCATGGCTGCTCTTAAAACTCCACTAATTAGTCAGAAGCAGAGGACTGAGTGTGATTGCTAAAACTGATATGAAGGAACAGAAAGCTTTCTTGCAATATAAACATCTCTGGATGTGCACATAGTCAGGGACGGGGGATAGAGGTGATGGGTTAATGGTGATTTTACTGGGTTCAGCTGTTCAGTTCATCCATTTCTGTTGGGAATTTAAAATAAGGTAGCACAGTCGCTGCGCAGTAACAAGGTCCTGGGTTTAAATCCAGGCCTGGAGCCTTTCTGTATGGCATTTGTATAATCACCTGGTACAACACCTTATTCCCAAAGTCCAAACTATGTACTTTAGATAAACTGATCTCTCTAAATGAACTTAGAAGTACATGGTTAATTGTCTCTGTGTTCCCACATGATTGGCTGACAACATGTCCAATGGACTGAAAACAAAAAAAGCTAAGTCATCCGCATAAAGTAAAACTTTAGGTTCAGTTTGACCTGAATTTGTATGTCATGAATGTGCTCACATCATTGGACTGGTAGAAATGCATTAATAGACGCAGTTCCACTGGACCCGCCCGTTTTCGCCCGCCCAACATGGCTCCTCCCCACTTGGATCATCTTCGTCCGGTTTAGTGATTTGACCGGCCTAGAAAAGCCCGGAGAAGGGAAACGCCTCCTGGGCGTTGCTTTACCCTCTGCTCCCCCCGCCCCACTCCCTGTTTGCAACATTAATCTGTGAGAAATGGTAAATCACAAAAAATTAATAATTATAAATGAAAGAAAAAATACAAATAAAGTTTCTATAGCTGTATATGAGTTTCTTGGATATTGTTAAGGAGTAATCCACCTGGATAAATATCTGGATCACACATCTAATATAGTAAGGCAGAGCTCCTCTCCTCTGTTTTCTGCTTTGTAACTGTGTGTTGAGAGAGACAGAAGCGGAAAGGCGGAGCCGTTTAGCTTGCAAACGTCAGGCCTCTCAGCTGAGGGAGCTTCCGGGGTTTCCCGGGGTCTGAGCCCACAAATGTCACACCGCACCGCTGCTCTCTCCAGCTCCGGCTTTCATTCACAGAGCTAAATATTGAGATCTTTTGTCTCAACCATGGCAGGGACGAGTAAAACATGTTAAAAAGGATGTTTAACCGCAGTGAAATTATTTTTATTCGTTTGACTTTTGAGCTTAATCTCCGGCTGTCCAAGGGGAGCGGAGCGTGCTTCAAACCTTTCCCCAGTTCGAGCCTCTGTAGAGCGGCCAAAGCTCCCAAACCGCTGCCTCGCTCAGGGGATTTCAGACACGTAGTTAACATTTGAAGCTTTATATTAGCTGTTTTGCCTCAGCCAGGGCAGAAGCGAGGAGAACAGGTTAATAGCTTAAAAGATTTTTAACCGCAGTGATATTATTTTTATTGGTTTAATCGCATGCTTACTACCAGGCTGAGGGCTGGTCTGTCTGCGGATGGAGCGTTAGGCTTGACCGAGCTCGAGCTCCTTTCAGCAGGGCAACTCTGCGAAAGCACCTCGCTGCTCCTCCCGAGAGCTTTGAGTCTTTATACAGAAAGACAGGTCAGCAGCAGGGAAAGGCAGACAGCTGCTGCCTTGTACCGCAACAGTTGGATGGATGGACACTTCAGAGACAAAATTTAACAGCTTTCAGTGTAAAATGAGAAAAAGCCTCGATAAATCCACGGATCTGATTCACCACATCTGGGTATAGAGAGCTGAAGTGTCGCCTTTTCTTTTTTTTTTTTCCTTCATGCGTGGTTTATGGTTTAAAAATAATAAAATTGTACTGCTGTTTGACCCACTCTGTTCATAGTGGTCCTCAATATTAATGACATTGCTCTTCAGTTTTTCTGGACTTCCTTTGAGAAAACCTTCTAATGTCTCCTCGCACCACAGCCAATCACTGAAAAGAGGTGTGTTCACTCAAAACTCGTCTTGAGTCAACGCGGTTTGGCCTTACTGCTCAGCAGAGCCACAGGAAACCCGGGCTGGCCATGAAAAAAACTGCACCTGAAACACTTAAAGTGAGCGGAGCTGTGTGATACACAGCCAATACGGGTCTATGGGCACCTCATGAAGGTCACAAAAGAACCCATAACATTTTTTTAAATATGCTTAAGAATCATCAAAGCACTTTTGGAATACTATAGGTAGGCTGACCATTACTGGGAAGGTTTACTACTGTTCTTTTCCCCATTTGTGGACAATGGTTTTCACTGTAGTTTACTGGGGTCCCTAAACATTACAAATGGCTTTGGAACCGCGCTCTATGCTGAGATTTGTCACGGACTTTGTTTCCGATTCGTTCTTGAAATTCATTAGATTGTGATATGATGTGATGCTTTTCGAGATCTTTCAGCCTACTTCGTGCGGTGAAACGTTTTTTAAGTGATCTCTGGATTCAACAAGTTAGGCAGTGCAGCGGTTAGGCTAGTGAATCACAAGTAATTTGTAATTTAGTAGTTATTTGTTTTTTCCAGAGAAGAAAATCATCATTTAAAGTCTGATTTTGGTTATTACTCAGGTCATTTTTACCTGATATTTACATTACTTTGGAGTCTAATCTGAAATATTTAAGGGTTAAAAATTAAACAATCTGTATGGGGGGAAAGAACTTTATCTTACTAGGAAGTAGGTTCAGAGTTTTGGATCAGTCAGACAGCGATGCCTTTGATCTAATACATGACTATGATGTTACTTCTTTGTGTGACTCAACCAACTATAGATATGAGAAATGAAACATACCATTCCTTTTCAAGAGTAAAAGTTGCATTATGAATACAGCCAATGTTAATTTTTGCAATAGTGCATTTTTGCGAACACATGTCAATGTCTGTACATTTATTAGAGGGCCTATACCTGAAAGTAGGTGAACTGAGAATGATACAGATCAGGGTAGATGTGCAAAGTGGTGCCGACCACCAGGAGAGATTCAAACTTATGTAAGGAGGAGCTGATGTAGCCAGTGAAGCCGAGACACCAAATTTTCAGCAGAGCTTCAAGGTCGAACAGCACAGTAAAAGCAACCTGCCAAGAAAGGAAAGAGGAAAGAAGAATTTACGCCAGGCATCATAATAAATTCTGAATTACACTGTATTTTTTAAGTACTTTTTTGGGTGATTTATATTACAACTTGATTTATTTTCCTTCTGTGTGATCTCATTTTAGCTAAATTGACCAAAGTGACCAGCAAATACAGAAAGATGTACATTCAGCATAACAAAATGTTCTGATATGTTGATCAACAACCTCCAGCCATAATACTCCAAATGACTCAGTATCTACAGGCATAAACTGGTCTGTGCAAAACATTTAAACTCGTCCCAAATTCTGTAGACTTTTGTTTGAAGGATTTGATAAACAGTTCTATAAAACCTTCTGCAGACGTGTAAAAGATTTTCATTAGAGTTGGCTGCTTTTTCACTAATTGTCAGTCCTTTCCTTGGACCATGATGTGGCATTGTGCAGTGTAAGCTTAAAAATGGAGGCGGGTGGACCACTGAATGAAAAACAACCAAATATCAATTTAGTACACAAAATCCAAGTTTGTTTACGAATAGCAACAAAAACTCCAGCAAAGGAACTTTTACTCTTAATTAAATGCAAGATTTTAAACAAATAGCTTTGTGGAATTGATCATTTAATAGATAAGTACTACTAATATTTATGCCTGTGCCTGTAGATTTTTTTCATATTTCCATATATTGAAATGTGAAAAACACTGTCGAGCAATGGCGCAGGATTTTTAAATTGCCCTGTTTAATATAATGAAATTCAATAAGAATGCCTAATGGAAAACGCGATGATCAGAATAGATTCTTGATCCATTTTTAAGCATTAATAATGGCGTTTTTGGATTGATTTGGTCCATTCACCTTAATTATATGTTTTCTTTTTCTACCTCTCTTTCTGCAGGTGTTGGAGCAGACTTCAAGGACGTTATGTTGTACTCTCTTTTCCTCTGCTCTACTATTGTCACCTTTTCTCTCCTTTAATGGTTTGCCTCATCTTTTTCTCTTCCTTTCTTCCTCTTTTTCCTTTCTGTTTCTCCGTCCATTGAATTTGAAATAATATCCAATGACTTTTTTGCATAAATATCAAACAGAGGACTATGGAAAATGCAGTAATTCTCCACTTGTGAAAGTAAATCTGTTGGGTTCTCTTCGACATTAAAAAAGCTATTCTTAGTGCTACACAGCCAGACAGGACACGTAAAAAAAACAAAAAAAACTTAATTACAGTTGACAACATCATGATTTCAGAAATGACAGGAAAGTGGCCACAGAGTTTTACCAGAAATCCAAGTAATGTATAGATGATTCAAAAATTGCTTTAAATCTGCTGACTTAAGCCCTATTTGCCCTATTATAGTTCTACCTAGTCAGTAGTTTGTGAAGTAAAAATTCTCCTGCAAATTACCTACTATATTTTACGGAACTACGAGGCCCTGAGACAGTACTAATCCAACGGGAATAGGCATCTCTGTGGTTCAGACAGAAATGGGCGGGATCCAATACGTGAATAGGCAGTTTTGTTTGCTGGGTGCATTTTTATTTGCGTTTGGCAAAGAATAGAGGTTGCAATAGAGTGTTTAGAAAACCCTGGGTCCCGGGCTAGCAAAACCCTATAGGTAAACAAGTCCAGTAAGCAACCCGCCACACACTTAGACTTAATAAAGACTTGCATTTAGTGTTGAATTTCTACCCACCGCAACTTTTCTTGTTTGTGAAATTGGGGTGGCGAATACGTATTACGTATGGGTACAGACGGCTCTCGCTGTCTGTAAAATACAACAACAGCGCGAGGTCTAGCTGTTGTTGCACAGCACGATAGACCATTAGAGAAAAAAACAAGCCCAAATCTGCGACTGCACATTAAAAAACAAACCCAAAAACCGAGACTCTCGATATCTATTGGCGACTTTAGAAAAAGTCAGACACGCTGATAAGCGGAGTGTTGGCTGCACTGCTTCAATTGCACAGCCGCTCACATTTCTGCAATAAGCAGCAGAAATGTCTGTGAATTTCAGCAAATCTCAGGCTTTGGTTATGCTGCGCGAATGTGCCAGATAAAAAGTTGCCGTAGGAGAATAATTAATTTATAACATGAGGTCCTTAGGTAAAACTAATCCCATGTGAATAGGGCTATAGAATGTGATTCAAAACACAATGTGTTGATTTTTTCATAATAAATAATCTAATAAATACATAATTAAAGAGATAATAATATAAAATATTATAAAATAAAACTTTGGTCATTTGGTCAGAAACAGTTTGAATTCCTTGTTATAAAATAGCTTTAAGAAATTAAGGTTGAACATTTTGAAATGTAATTAACAAGTACTTACCTCTGCCAAGTAGAACTCATCATAATGTCTCCGGTGATTCTCGCCTTTATAATAGTTGCTAGCGGCAACAATGACATCCACAGCGACCATACTGAGGATGAACATATGGAACAAGGAGGACCTCATCATTTGCTGTGAAAAGAAAGCAGTACTCAGCTGCAACATGCAATCATTGTGTGAAAAGGTTTTTATTTATTTGTCTCAACAAGCCAATATACAGATATTGGAGGCATATGATGCAAAACTATCCTGATATTGAGCTGATATAAGTAAAATAACTGCCTAAAATGTGTTAAACATTTACTGCATGTGTGCTGATTCTAAATGTTTGTTTTTATTGACTTTTTGGCAATGTCCACAATATTAGTTCAGAGAGACAAAGTCTTTTTGGCTGCTCCATTCTCCAGGGGGTCACCACAGCAAGTCATTACAAGTTGCACACAGACGCGGCAGTGTTTTTATACCAGATGCCCTTCTTGAAGAAACCAGGAGTTAAACCCGGGTCCCACGAATTAAGGACTTAAACCACTACACCACAGAGGGAATGCTGGATATTATTTCAGGACTATCAGTAAATAGTAAACATAATACCTCTAAGACAAAAATCAAGCTTGTATTTAAAATCACTCAAGTTTGACCATGTGCATTAGCTTTTCTCCACATGATCAGATTTTTTTGTATCTATGATTTGGTCCCAAATAAATCACCCAAAACCTGAACATTAATCTTATCCGAACTACACTGCACAGCACAATCACATATGGTGCCTTTCAAAAGTACCTTAAAATGTTTACTTTTTGTCATGTTACAACTACAAACTGCAATGTATTTTATGGGGTTTTTATGTGGTACATAACTGTGCAGTGGAAAGAAAACAACAGCAATAAAAATAACATCCCCTTTAGGCTTTGGCTGAATATTTGGGCTGATTTCTTGCTAGAAGGCGACCCTCCACCTCAGTCTTAAGTGTCTGATAGCCTCTAATATGTTTCCTTCCAAGGATTGCCCTGTATTTAGCTCCATTAATCTCTATATCAACTTCAACCTGCTGTTGAAACGAAGCATTCCAACATTGCCATGATGTGACCACTGACTCCCATGTTTCCACTATAGGGATGATGTGCATTGTAATTTTCCACCACACATTCATCTTTGATAGTCATCTGACCAGGGCACAGTCTTCCACATGTTCGCTGGTTCGCCTACATGGCTTCTGGCATGCTGCAAACATGATTTCTTATTGCTTTCTTTTAACAATAGCCTTCTTTTTCCATATTTGCTACATTTGCTGATTGCACGACTAATAGTTGTTCTCTGAAAATATTCTCCCACCTTGGGCAACTATGGCTCAAAGAGATTGGAAGAGAACTTGCAATGGGAAAGATGACGCTTTGATTCCAGCGTTACATTTTCAAGGTACTTCACCCCAAGTTGTCTACTCATCTGCGTATCAGTTTATAGATGTGAATATTTTTGAGTAAGCCTGGGGAATGGGGTTCTAGTGTGAATGCCTTTTTAGTAATTGGTATGACTAGAAAAATGCTAATAATAATGCTTATGCTAATATGTTCAGAATATTGACCAGAGATGTAAAGGTATAAATACTTTTGTAGGCACTGTACAAAAAAAATGAAAACCACAAACCTTGAAATACATAGGATTGAACAACAGTATAAAAGTGGTAGCAGTGGTCCTTTACTGGATGCGTCAGCCAGATTAGTGAAACTATATGTAAACATGAAGAAGTTGAGCAGCTAAATAACGTGAATTTCAAAGCAATTAGGACTGTTTCTCTATTCATTTTGAGAATCAAAGATCCCAAAAGCAGAACCAGTTCATATACAGACAGCTCAAAAGAAGAAAGGAGGCAATAAATACATTCCTTTGACTTTGGAAATGCCAGCAGACCTCAACACCTTTGATGTCATCATATGGCATCAAACAATGAAAACATAATGTAATCTCCAATGGACAAATATGTTTTTTTTAAGAACGAATGTGACAGATGTGGTCTGAATCTTCAAGTTGTGCAAATAGGGCAAAATGAACAGCCTGTGAGTGGGTTGAATCACTCATTCTAAAAAAAGATGTCCACGTTAGATGGAAATAAAGTCTAACATGGAAAGAAAAACAAGAGCAGGAAGAAAATTTTAGCACAGATTAGGTGTTTGCAGAATTGTAGGAACGACGAAATTCTCCCCAGGAAAGCAGAATCACAGCCATCTCTAATCCTACACATGAATATAGTTTCAGTCATATTCAATATATTAGAATACATTTTCAGATGAGGGTTGTTTGTCACATGGAAAGTACCTTTTGGAAATAACAGCCTTTAAAAAATATTAAAGATACTTTTCATTAAGTCCATATTTTTATATAGTTTTTTTATGGTTTTATTGTTCTGTAACATTCCAATCTTAAATGTTGTGTTTCTATTTGCAGCAAGCAGAAAAGCATCATAATTCACATAAATGAGGTTTGGAGAACATTTTCCTGAATTTCTTAGAAATTACTGACACATATGGAATAACAATGTTTTTGCGTCTCACTGCTTTCTCCTCTGTGTTCGACGCTGTGTTGTTTCTTCTGCCAGCTTTGCTGACTGATTTGACAAAGGCCTTTGTCAAACCAGCCAACACCGAGAACCATTTTCTCCAAACACAACATACCAGTAAATTTCAAACATAATAACACTTTCAGACAAAAACTGGTTCATCCCAAAGACAGAACACCCAAACCAGAGCTGTGCGACGTTGTGTATGCGGTCCAATACAGCGAGGATTGCTCAGACTCCTACATCAGAGAAACTAAACAACAGCTCCATAAACGCATGGCACAACACAGGAGGGTCAGCACCTCGGGGCAAGATTCAGAAGTCCACCTCCACCTCAAGAACAAAGGGCACTTTTTTGACAACAATGATGTCCAGATTTTGGACAGACAGAACAGATCGTTTCAAAGAGGGGTGAAAGAAGCAATCTTGGTCAAAAGAGAAAAGCCATCACTAAACAGAGGGGAAGGATTGCGCTTCCAACTCCCCAGTGTTTACAGCTCGGTCCTCCAACACTTTCCAAAGAGATTACATCAGCAGTATGATGATTCAGGTGACCAAGTACTCCACTTACACCAAGCAATAGCTTCTAATGACCCAGGACATTGGCAGGTGGGTCATTGTTTTGCATCTGACTTAGAATGCGCCAAGGAGGATGGGCCTCCATGTCCTTAAAAACAGCAGCGCA
The DNA here is from genome assembly GCA_037039145.1 of Fundulus diaphanus. Taxonomy (NCBI): domain Eukaryota; kingdom Metazoa; phylum Chordata; class Actinopteri; order Cyprinodontiformes; family Fundulidae; genus Fundulus; species Fundulus diaphanus. The sequence goes on along the minus strand of CM073132.1, from coordinate 23,530,377 downwards.
CCAACTGCAGGTTGCTCAAGTGCGGGCCACCAGAATTGACAAAGACTCCTGGATAGGTGTTGAAACGTTTTCAGAAAGAACTGAGTGAAAGTCCTCCAATTTAAGCCTGTTTGCTGTTGCGATGACCCGGATAACTGAGAATTTGAACAGGCATATTGTAACAACACTTTTTGTTTTGTCCCTATCAGATAAAAAAAACATTTATTGGAAATATTTTTGAGTATGGATAAAGCATGGACTAAACTTGGTTTGCCATTTCAAAAACTGGAAGAAAAAGTTCCCCCTTTGTCCATCAATGGCTATAAAAAAGGCAAGATATACAAAAAATACAATTGCTTATTGTGTTTGTTTGCAGACTAAAGGTGTGTGGATGGCTTTTTTTTTCTAGAGATACAAGCCCATTGTCCACACCCAGAGGTCAGGTTTCCTGACCGAGAAGGGACGTAACAAAGCTTTTTAACATTTCTTCCAACCAATAGCTCAACCCCATGAGGTATTTTACCTCAATAAAGATGTGAGTGTGTCCATGTGTGGGAGAGAGAGAGCGTGTGAGTGAGTATGAGCATGAGAGGGGGGCTGACAGAGAACAGAATGTCTATGCCTCTGTGTATGAAATGCTTTGTTTTCTCTAGCTTGTCACCTTACCCGCATGCTCTGGAAAAAGACAAGCTGTTGCGCTCACTGGAAAGCAGTGGGCATTTATCACATCTTTCATGTAGATATACAGTCTCTCTTTCAAGCTCTACAGAGAATAACCTTTTGATCTTTGCAGCAGTTTTCTCTTTTTTCCCCATCCAAGCTAAATATGTTGTGCACTTCACTAGATAAGACTCTCCACATCATTCTAACAGCAAAGCACACTATTTCACCAAATTCTGCAGATGGCACTTCCATTCCCTTCATGGCAAAGATGTCAACCACCGTTTTGGTCCATCCAATGCAGAACAAGTTTATTCTCCATGACAGTTTTATTACATTGATGCAGACTTTTTTTAAGGATTCACCATGCACAAATATTGCAGGTAGAATACACACCATGATTAATGCAAAGGCTAAGTAGTAGGCCTTTACAAAAAAACTCGTACAGTGTATGCCCGGCTTTAGGATAGTACACAGCCTTGCACATCAAGGCAAACATCAGAGCTAAAGACACTCACCCTGCCTCCTCTTGTGGAGGCTCACCTGATCAATCATGGCTGAGAATCAACCATGTGCTGCTACTGAAGGTATGTAACTTTGGTGACCTGATGGGTATATCCTGAGACATGGTAAAAGGTAAAAGTGTTTTGCCTCTAAGGCTGACAAATCGGAAATCCTGAAGCATGTCAGAACCCCTGCTGCTAGCTGTGCTAGCACTACAAAAAAGTGACATTGTGATGTTTGAGTGCAATTTAAAAAGGTCAGTAAAGCTCCTGTACCTGCAAGAGTGGAAGGTAAGTGCCTGACAGAAAACAATAACAAGATCTGTTTAAATGTTGTTTCTAGCCCCATCATGTCCTAAGTCGATCTGAATTCTCCCAGTGCCAAGTATGTGTCGGGCCTAAGACCCGATGATAATTCAATAACAACATATAATTGGTGGATAGATGTGTGGTGCGACAGAAAAGGCTCAACAAAAAGTTCAATAGAAGAACAGTTTTCCACCCTTTTGTAATCTAGCCATGTAGGTTAATACTACAGTCATTACATCCTCAGAGAGCATGTGGGTTTTTTTTTAATACACTTGCAGTTTTGGTAAAAAGTTGGTTCAATAAGGAGTTCATTTTGAATTCACTGTTTGTGAGTTATCTAAAAAATAGGACATTAAGCAACAGCAAAAATAGCCACTTAAAATATATGTTTTGAATTTTTTGATAAGTATCAATATCAATCAATATGATTTCTATTTTATCGATATGCTTTCTTTCTATATCGTCCAGCCCTATTGGAGCCCACACTACCACTAAGTTCTGTTGTGAGCCATTGTGCCCAATACTTAGTGTGTAGTAACTCCGTTTTTTATTTATCACAAAATATTGTTATTGAAGATGGTATCAATATAATTTATGGGCCCAGGATATGAAGATGATTTCTTCAAACTTGACAACCTATTGTTTTTTAATTCTACGTGTATCATGTTTATAAGTAGTAAAAGGTGTTGTTGAGTTGCTCCTGTGCTTTGATAGATTCTGCTAATAAAGACAGGGTTACAAAAGCATGGAGAAAGCTCTCACCAATTTAAAGGGTAACTCATCTTAATGTAAAGGCATAACTCCGCCACCAGACAAATTTTGAAAAATGCCACCAAAGTGGGTGGTTCCAAGAGACATTGCTAAGTGTGGGCATGAGAGGTGCGCAGACTCATGGATGCCTTAAAGCAGGGGTGTCAAACCCCAGTCCTCGAGGGCCGGTGTCCTGGAAATTTTGTATGTAGGACTGCAAACTGAGGAGCTAATTCCGACACTTGATTCAGGTGTGTTGGACCAGGGACACATCTCGAAGTTCCAGGACACCACAACTGAATATCGATTGAAATATCGCAAAGGTCATTATTCCAACTCAACTCGGAGGATCGAGACGGAGCCGCTATTATATACCACAGTGGCAGAGCTACTGACGTCAGTTGTTCTGGGTTATGTCACAATATCTTTTGAGCCAGCAATACTGATTTGAAATTCAATGCAAGACTCGTTAAACTCTGGGAGGGCACCACGCAGATGGACTCAAAAGCAGAATTTTAACAAATATACAGTCATTTCTCCAAACAATGACCGAACTTGAAGATGGCACTAGAAAACATTGATGTTAACAGTTTATTAGCAAAGAAATTGTCAATTTCGGGGTGAGTCACCCTTTAAAGCCAATTGTGTGGGAGCATTGGCAACAAGGTAAAAGACGAAAGGGTGACAGAAAACGTACACTGTACTGTGCAAATACTGCAGCTGGCTAACTGTTAGCTGATGGTAAGCTTGCATCTATGTCAGGAACGTTTAATCAATGCTGAGTTGAACAAAAAATGTAGATGTGCTTTTGGCATTAGGAATTCCTAATGCCAAGAGAAGCCAAAGGCTTGCAATTTGGGTGCCTCAAGTCCGGCTTGGGTTAGTCTACACTGAATACAGATTCTTTGAAACATTGTTTGTGATTTGTGAAACCTATACTCTATTTGTAAAAACAATAGAATACAGATTTCTAATTTTCCTCAGAACACTGCAGAATCTCATCGTTTCTTGTACTCAGTGACCCAATGTAGTCTTACCATGTGAGCTGAATGTATTGTAACACCCATGTGTGAGTGATTCTTCAAAAAAATCCCTCAAAACATAAGTAAACAGCACTGGTTTTAGATGCAACATATCGTTGAGACAAAGTCTGTGATGGAAACAAAATGAGGAATAGATTTTTAATCATAAGATAATTTCAAACAGTTACATGCTTCTTAAGAAAGTGCATTGCACATTACGTATCAAATACTTGTAAGGATTAAACCACTATTTTTTTCACTCAGTTTCCCTAAATAGTCTATCATAAAGAGCATTTCAACAAGATGGCTGAGAATACAGGCATCCCACCTGGGACATATCCATTGGCTGGAAGTGTGGAAAAGCACAGAGGCAGATTGACTGTTTCCTCATGTTCTGTCTCTCTGCATGGGCTGCCAATGAGCACAAATGCTCTTTCTGCTGGTACTTGAGATGAGTGTAGCACATGTGCTCATTGCTGGCACAGTATAGCAGTACTCACACAGGAACTGTCACCAGCAGACTGGGCCATGTTCTGGCACCTACTCCTGTGACGGTTTTCTCTCTCCTGTTTACTGAGATTAAGAAAAAAAACCTGTTTGAGATTACAAACTGTTTCACTTCCATTATCTCTTAAGTCTCTGCAATACCCATGTTTAAAAATAAATAAATAAAAGAGTTTATCTTCCTTTCATTAAGTTTTTCTTCTCCTATTTCTCCAACTCTGATTGAACTTATGTCAAATTGCAACTGTACTTGTTAATTTAGAAATCTCTTAACATCAGGGAGCGTTGTAACTCCAAAGCATTTTTGGCCAAGGAAATGGTTGTGTAAAATCTTTAACGACTTCGAGTAAAACAGAATCTCCTTGACTTATTGCGGCTCTAACAAGAAGAGGCTGACTCATGTCTCTGGCTGGAATACAGACCTTAATAAACCACAATAAACCATCTGTCAGCACCCTTTCACTCTTCATATCTGCAGTACATTTTCAGTTCTCTCTCCATATCCTAGTTCTAGATACAGTGTAGACCTTTAAGTTACCTCCATTGCCAAATATTATTGTCTGTTGCATTGCATTTGGTTAGCATCAATCTGCCAGAATAAACTTTCAAGTGCCAGTTCTTGCATGAATAGAACAATAACCCAGAGGTAAACGTGTGTTGTTGAAGTCACACGGATCAGACCAGGACGGACAGACGGACAGGCAGACAAACGGACATAGTTCTTAGCAAAGAATTAAAAAAATAGGCTTATACAATCTATTGTCTATATCGTCATTACAATATCAGTCTGTGCAATACTCATTATGCAATGGACTGTTTGGATGGCAGTAATTGTTAGCTAATATATTTGAAGAGTTATGAACTTGTATTTTACATGCGTAATATTTAGCCAGTTGGACAGAAGCTCACAGCAGCAGATGCTGACACCGAACGTGAATGGCATTGCCCAAAATGCAAAAGGTCGCAGAGTGATGGAAGCACAGTTGAGAAACAGCGAAAAGAGGAAAATAGGGATATAACACAGTTGATACCGTCATCGCAATATTCACCGGTATTATCGCCATCGCATGGTAATATATTACATAGCCCTAGTGAATAAGGTTGCGGACGTAAAAAATAAGTCTGAAATCATTGTAATCTAGGTATAAGTTTCAATCCAGTCTGTGTTTTCACACTTTCCCACCTTGCCAGTTCTGTTCTAATCTTTATTCTAATTTTATTATCGACTACTTTCAGAATTGTTTTGATATTTTCTGTGACATAGTGAGTGAGATGGGATATGTTTTCAACCTAACCTGTGCAGTTATAGACATATTCAATAAAGTTTTTTATTTTTTTATTGAGAGAATGGATGATGACAATAGGTGCTATATGTGTTTTATAAATACATGTGTTGGCTCAAACCATAAACACATTTCCACAACTGTGGATAATGTTTTTGCACTTACCATAGCGCTTAAAAAAGCACATGGTTGACTAAAGTGCCGCACAACAACAGAAATACAAGACAGACAAAAACAGTTAAAAACCTAAAAACATTAGCACAGCACAATGAAATCAGACTAAAAAGTCCAATCAATGTTAGACTCAAAATGTGTTAAAAGCCAGAGAGTAAAAGTGTTTTTTCAAGTGAGATTTGAAAACATCAACCGGGTGAGCTTGTTATATATATGCAGAGGAAGGTCAATCTAGAGCTTTGGGGCCATAAAAGAATATGCTTCATCACCTCTCAATTCCTTCTGTGATTTAGGAACCACAACCAGTATCTGGTTAGTGGCTGTGAGGGAACAAGATGGAACATAAGGGTAAAGCAGGTTGGACGAATTTAAAAAATTGACGTCAGCTTGTTGTTTTGTAAGGCCAAATGTTCCTCCTCAGTTAAAGGGTTGGTTCTGGTAATGATATGAAGCTCTACCTAGTTGACTTCACTCTGATTGGCTACAACCATAGTTGGAAAATAGGTCAAACGCGCCTCCAACACCCCAACCCCTCTCTTCTCGGTGCAACACAAATCCATTATTATGGTATTATGACTAGGGGAAATATTTATGTTGCAGGCGCTCCGGTGCTCTGTCCGTGTCCCCTCCGGTGTCTCTGTCTGAATCAGCAGGACACGTTTATCAGACAAGACAGCATTTAGAAATTAAACAAACTTACTGATAATGACAGCTTTGTGATTGCCACACTCATTGTTGGTACAGAAATGTTTTTCAAAATCAGTTTGTTCAAAAGCTCTGATATGAATTTACTTCAGTAAAGTGTACTGAACACATGAACATAAAACAGTGTCGTATTGGACCATGGCAAAGTAGGTTTTAGAACTGACAAGGTCCAAAAGGTATGGATGTATGTTAATCGCGCATGAAAAAAGGAAGGGCTACTCTCCATTCATCAGTTTGTGACTTTGTTTGGTGCCCCCTGAGCACTTGGTGCCCTACGTGCAGTGCGTAATGCACTGCGTAGAAACAAAGCTGACTGCCCATGAGCTGGGCCTTTGGTACCACTTTAGATATCAACACGGCCTTATCAGTGCACAACAGACCATAATATACCCCCAAAACCACATAAAAATTAAATGTGTTGTCATGGTCCCTTTAAATATAGCACTGCCACATTTTGGACTAACTGAAGGCATGACAGAGTGCTTTGGCTAATTCCTGTAAAAGATAATTACAATAATCCGACTTGAGCGATATAAAAGCATAGATTACAGATTCCAAGTTACACCCAGAAAGGAGAGGTTTAATCGTAAGAAATGTCTAAAGTGAATAAAAAAAATTGTACCACAGAGTTAACGTGGTTATCAAACCTTAGGGCAGCATCTATTTTAACACCAAATTTAGCCTCAACAAAACTACGAATGATGGGTCAGGATGAAGAGAATTCATTCATACTCTGAATCTGATGTTGTCCCAATACAGAAAGAGGATAAAATACGTCCTTGGTTTGGTTTCACCAATAGAATAAAGGTTTTACAAATCGCTAACTGTGTTTAAAAGAATATCTGTTCGGAATAGAATAATGATAAAGATTAAATGTTTCAAAACTAATGTCCACTTTATTAGCAGGTCACAAATTAAAACCATACATTTTTGCACTATGCACAAGACGGGGGGGGGGTGCCCTTTCCCTATTAAATAGACATGCAAATAAACAACAGAAAACTTATTCTGGGTCCAACAGACACCATGATTTATTTTTGTTGTTTTTCTCATGACGTCCCATGACAGAATGGCACCTTGGGTGGCGAGCCATTCCTTCCAAATAGAAACTTGCCACTAATCAGTCAAACTTAATTTATTTCATGGCTGTAGACACTATATGACCTTCTTTCTGCTGGAATTTTATTTCACATTTAGGCCTTAAGCCCTCTTTGCTGTCCCATAACCATCTTAAATGATAGCTTGCCTCTGATTCTTTTTTTTCTCCCCGGTTTGTCTCCTGAGTCGATTTACTCATTTTCTGGAGCCGCTTTTTCACTCCACACAAGAAAGAAAGTGACCGTAACCTTGACAGGTTGTGTGAATGTGTGTGTGAGTTTTAAATGATAGCTATCCAGGGGGTAAAGATCTTAAACCTCGGGTTTAAGAGGAAGAAGCAACAAAAAAAATCTTTACAGTCACTGGACCTCTGAGCCCACCCAGTGAGTTACTAGGTTATCAATCACTGCATTTACTGTAGCTCTGCAGACATAGAAAGGAAACAATAGGGGGGGGGACATATGCTGCTCATTGATAGATCAACAAGGGTGAATTAATCAGAAGCTATTTCACTTATTCACAAACTGAATTCCTGCTAAAATGAAGTTGCAGTAATCAAAATTTAGAATTTATGTAAAATCAACAATATCACTAATCTTTTTCCTTCCTTCTTAATTATCAAGGTTTTAAAAGAAGAAGCTGATGTGAATAAATGTTCAACTTAGGTTAACTATGGTAACAGTTTTTTTTTTTTCAAATATCTGAATGATTGTTAGAGCACAGACATTTGTATTACATTTTTCTGAGCTTGAATCTCTTGTTTTTATAGTGCCTGTCTAAGCGCAAACATGCTACCATATGATGGAAGTAATGAATTAAGATATTTGGAAAGAAGAATATGACTGCTCTATTATATGGCCAGCAACTGGCTGGAATGCATTAACAAGGTGTCAATAAAGCGCCAGCCAACATAAAACAAATCAGTTGGAATGTCAGGAATAATTTGCTGACTGGCTTTGAATAGAAAGGTGTGTATTTTTTGATTAATCAATTAAAAAAATAATTAGTCACATATTTAATAGTAGAAGTTACAATTTGTTTAATATTTTGGCTTAAAAGGCCCATCCCTTGCCTAAAGATCACGTGGCCTTGATCATTCCAAACACAGTACAAATACACAATGATTTGCAAAAGTATTTTTACCTGCTGAACTTAGTTACGTTTTCATGGTACAGCCACAAACTTCAGAGTATTTTATGGGAGTCTTATGTGATAAAAGTGAAAGAAAAATTGCAATTGAATTTTTTTTACGAATCAAAATCTGTAAACTGTGACTTGCATTGGTATTTGGCCCAATTTATTCCAATAAATTCAAGATAAAAGTCCAGTGAAACCTATTGTATTCAAATGCCCTGAAGCCGTTTTTATCGGTACCATTATCCATACTTATTTCTTTAATCAAAAAAAAGGGTAAAAAAAAAACAACGATCACTAACTGGTTTATTTTTTACACATTTGGAACAAAAGCAAAAAAATAAGAGCACAAAATAAATATTTTTAATAGAAATAGTGCAGTAAAACCATAATATAAATAACCTATATAAAAAAGGCTACATCACTATTTCTTGAATAAAAAGTATGTTTTAGGAGAGAGGAATATCAACATTGACAACACAGAAAATTATTATCTAAATTCACTCAAAACTAAAAAAAAATGCACTCTAAAAATGACTTCAAGATAAATAATATTTTACCTCAATCCAAACCACATTTATTTATATTTTCAATTTTAGCCAAAAGATAGCAGAGGCACCCACAGTGCATGGGGTGAATAAATCAGAGGCTATGTGTGAATCAGTTACAGGGGGGGGATCTATTTAAGTGCAGTTTCAGGGAAGATGAAATCATCATTACCCGCTAAAGATTTATAATATATTTACATTCTGCTTTGTAATCTAGTGCAAGCTTTGCTCATGTGTGACTCATTTTCAATGGAGAAACAGACGAGTTGGTCTCGTCTCTCTGTCTGCAGGCAGAGTTTGTTGCAGCAGCACGACTGACTGACCGCCTGTCAGTGCTTTCAAAGTGGGAGGGGCTCACAGCTGCACTCGTGGTTTGCTGAAGAGACTGTAAACTCAACGATCGGTGCTTTTCGCTCCCAAAGTCTTAAGCAACACAGAAAAAAAATTGCTATATACATTGCTTGTCGCCTTTGAATAAAAAAGTTGCTAGAGCAGTCTGAAAAGTTGCTGAATAGTTGGCAACAGTGTTGATAAAAGTAAGCAAGGTCAACATATGAGAGCAGAACGCTAGCTCCTCCCATCAGTCCCCTCGGTATGTGTTTCTTAAGGTGGAGAAGATTGGCAAAACAATGTTGTTTGAGTTAGAATCTCATAAAAAAAAAAAATCGAATGAGACCTTAAAAATACCGTTAAGAGGACCAATAAGGCTGAAGCTTGTTGGCCTGTGGGGACTGTCCGACGTGGCCCCGGGGCCGTTTTGATCAAAAATTTTATATTTAACATATATATAAACTTGTTTGGATCTACAAATGAACCTTTTTAAATAATTTATGAATTCTAATGCATTGCCTGAATCCACTGCACATAAAACAAAGTTTTACAAAAACAACAGTTATCAAAGGCAGAGTCAACGGGATTGAAGCTGTGTGTGAACAAAAATTCAGGGAATTATTTTAGTGTGGCAGTTTAAGAGGAGAAAAAAAACTATATTAAAAACAATGCATTTTATCCCGTTTTGTAAATCAGGGGAGGATACATTTGCAGTGAGGGAACAGAGGCTCTCCTTTGCTCTCTTAGCTTTGACTACAGGCGAGTTTCATGACGAGGCAGCAGCAGCTGTCTAATTGTCTGTGAGACGGTGCTTGAAGAAGTGGGAACGGGCTCACTGCAGCACTCGCCACTATGCCAAGACAATAACTCCAGGATGATTGGTGCTTTCACGGGAAGTCACCAATAACAGAAGAAAGTCGCTACATTTTTTGCTAGTCTCTTTTTTTTGTGTTCACGTTCGGCATGGAAAATTGCCCACTCTTCCATTCCCTCAGTGTCACAATGATGTGTTTAGGTACCGAAACATGGTACCGTTTGACGTTACGTGAATCGGTACTCGAGTACCGACGAGATTTGGTCGGTATCTAACAAAGTACCAAACCACGAAGCCATTGAGTCACCAGAGGCTTTATTTATAAAGCTTGCGCATGCACAAAATGGTGCCTGAAACTTGTGTACGCCGCTTTCCATGCAAAAGTTGGGATCTATATTTAAAACTTGACGGCAAAATATGCAGTCCTCACGTCAGCTCTGACTCAGGCGTACGCTCATTTGGTGGACAGGGGAAATTGGCGATGCAGATGGTGAAGTGGTGAATTGCAGCCAAACTGCTTGAGGATTCCTCTCAGAAGTTCTATTTCACTCCATACCAGACTTTAATCATAGATCAATTTGATCATCAGCATTCAAAACTTCAGTGCTATTCAAATTTGAGCTGGTGACACATAACTATACAAAAGAACTTTTCAATAAAATAAAATGAAAAATCCCACAAGCCATCTTTATTGTAAAATAAAAGTCCGCACAACATTTATCGGGGTTTTCAATCAACACATTCATCTCTCCAATGATCACCAGGATGACGTGTTCTACAGATTAACAGATTATTGTGACAAGGTGTGCACCAATTACTATAATTACTGTAAACAGTCAAATACACTCGTGCGTAATGCTGTGCGGTGGATGCATTGGCTCTGCCGGAAGACCTTGTAGATGGGAGAATTAGAAGTAATCACGGTTTCAGGGATAAAATATTTCCTGGCCAAGGAAGATGACTGGCCAAGATGTCACTTTACCATTTACGGTTGAATCTGGGCGTGTAGAGGGCAGAACCTGAAGGTACAAAGGCTCAGGTACAGCTGTCATCTGTAAAGGGAAATTGCATGCGTATGGTTTTATAAATCAGATTGGTTGTTTTTTTTTTTCGCCGTATGCCATTTTATTTTTCTTGCCATACAAACAACTTTAGTATGAACGCCACGCAAAAGTGTATAAACAGGACCCCAGGTACGAGTCATCAGTTATGCACTATCTCCAACTAATGGAGAGAGTTGGACCCAGACATACCCAGACCAGGGGCGTGTGCTCATGCAGAAACAGGCAGGAGTCAACAGGCATGACAGGCTTTACAGTCAGACACACACAGACCAGACTGGAAACAGGTGGTTCAAAAGACACTCCAACAGGTATAGAGGGATTATGTAAAGGAGGATACACGCTGCTGACCTCTCTGCTAAAAGCACCCACCTGCCAGCTCAGAAACATTTGAATCATTTGATGGCCAATTACTCTTGAGTCAGGCAGAGCATAACAGCAACTCACCTTTCACTCCCCCCAGCACTCACAGATGGCCATGCAGGCAGGGTGTCCACCACTTTTCTTGGTTCTACCTGTCCACTCCAAAACACAACTCCCCTCTGACGTCAGTAAACATGAGACTATTCTGGAGATTTTAAAAACAAATTTGAGGAAAGAGCATAGGACTGAAACCAAAAATCTCAAAATACACAACCACATGCCGTTTCTTTTCACAGCGTTAGAAACATACATTGTTTAAGCAAAAATAACTGATTCCATGTGTAACAGACCCTGGGCAAACAGGGATACGCTACTGTGAACCGACAATGTCCGCTAATGTGCATATGTTTACATAAGCAGTGCTGCCTTGATACCTGGTAAATATTGACACTTTTAATCTGGGATCTTTCAATGTTATATATCTGTAACTTGACTTTATCGTGACTTTTATAGCTGATTTACTTTTCTTTCTAAGGAGACTAATAGTGTAAACACATGTTAACAATCTATATGAGTGAATGAGCAGTAAATCACGTATGAAATAAAGTGGTAGTGGAGTGAAGCTACTAAAAATGAGTTCATTGAACTTGTGAAGGTTTAACGGCACTGACTGTAAACAGGCCTAACTGTTAATTTGAATTTAATAAAGTTAATATAAGGGATGCACTAACCCCTCAACACATGACTGAACTCATGATTTCCATCAAATTATTTCTCTGGATATTTTATCGTTCAACTGGTACACAACTATAGTTGTGTAACTATAGTCACAAAGTCGTTCATATCCTTTAAAGTTTTTCATGCATTCCAAATAAGACAATCAATTTATTTTATAGAGATATTGTATGATGGACCCAAAGAAAACAGAACATAACTATAAAATCGAACTGAAGTCATCAAAGCCATCTTCATGTTACTGCTCCGTATTTAAATTCAAATATACTTTATTCAAATGTTGTAACATCTATTGATCCAAATCCTTCTAAGAGTTATTGTACATAGTGATGGCTGTTGGCAGGAAAGATCTCTATTAACAGTCTGTATTGCAGCAAATTTGAAGAAGTCTCTGTTGGTGGATCTGTTAGGTGTTTCAGACTCTCTTTATTGTCAATTATGTGACAAAATGGGTGGTGGAATTCAGGGCCATCGTGTGGTAATTTCAGAGAAACTATCTGATCAACACAGACTCCAAACTCCAGGATCAACAGTGACACTGAGGATGACGGGATGTTTTGTTATAAAAATAAAATTGTGTTTTTTTTGGTGCTCATCATCACACTGTGTACCGTTACTCAGTTAAGTTGAAGTCGATTAAATGAAGTGATCAAACAAAGCTCCTGTGTCATCTTTCTTACTGTCCAGCAGTGCACGAAAATGAAGCACTGACTTAGACACAGACTGACCAGGTCCAAACAATTAATGTGATGCATGGCATGACTCGGTCAACAGAAAATATAACTTCCCCTGTGCTCACCTCACTTTCTCCGCCATAGAAAAGCCAGAGTGGCAGCAAGCATGCCATTCATACCTTGTGACACACACGCCTACATTTATAGCCCATTCCCAATAAAACTGGGCCTGAGTTTTCCACTGATTGTTAAGAAAGGTATAAATAATTTTCAACAGATCGTTTCTTAATAAATTGTATATGAAACAGATCATTTGTTTTCAAAACTGATGGTCCTTATACACTGAGTTGGTATCTTTTGATACAGAATTGAATACTAATTGAGTGAACATAACTTAAAACTGCAAATACAAAGAAAAATAACTGACAATTGTTTCAAATCCACATTATTGACTCAGAATCGGAATCAGAGTATGAAATAGGGGCAAAGGGGCTGACTGAGTCTTTGGAGATTTCAGTTTTGTTTGAAACCTTGCAACAAACTTTACCAACCCCCTGTGACAGAGCTGTCAGCAGAGTAGTAATACTAGGTGAACAAAGATAACCACTCAACCAAACAATAGTTACATCCAAAATACAAATTTGAAGACTTTAACAGCGATTATAAATTAAAGAAATAGTGTCGAACTACAATCAAAACTGCCTCTGTGACAAGGTCCAGCTTTATAAGATTGCATTCAAAATATATTTAATAGGTTTTTAGGTTTTAATTTGCAGAACATATTTAGAGAGAAAAGGGTTTCCTTTAAACATTTGTCTCACATATTGCAGCTTCTGGAAAGCATAAAGAAAATCTAAGAGGTTTTTGAGCAATTTGATGGCTTGACACGCCACAAAATGCTGTCACTTTCTGACAACGAAAACAAGTGATGGCTTTAGAAATCAAGCGGCGTGTGATTCATGTCAATGTCAGCACCATTCAAACACTAAAGCTTTTGTTAATTATTTGTCTCATGCCTGACACTTGACATGTTAAAGCAAGCAGAAACAAACAAATAAAGTTAAAGAATGCCACACAATGAAAAAAATGATTTTGCCAAAGAGCTAAACTCACTATATCTCCAGTCTTTTATTTAGCCCTTAAATGTCTCACCACTATATATTAGCAAAAACTTAATTATCTACATTTTTACATGGCTTTGTCTAAGCCTGCATCACTGTATGTCAGGCAGGGTGGTCAGCAGCACAGGGGCCACACAGAACCGTCCTCTCTTCCATCCTCTTCACCCTTTACATCAGAGACCAACTGTGGCACAGAGACCTGCCACCTTCTGAAGTTTCCTGATGACTCTGCCATAGTTGGATGTATCAGCGAGGGTGAGGCACCTCAGGTCCTTCAACCTCTGCCGGACGATGCTCAGGATCCTTTACGGGTTTGTGGTGGCTAGTGCAACCCTCTTTTCTTTTGCATGCTGGGCAGCAGGCTGGGGGCAGCGGATGCCAACAGACTCAACAAACTGAGCTGCAAGCCCAGTGACATGATGTGAGAGGAGCTGGACCCTCTGATGGCAGAGTCAGAGAGGAGGAGGCTGTCGAAGCTGCACGCCATCTTGGACAATGTCTCCCACTCACTCTATGACACACTGGTCAAATGCAGGAGCACATTTAGTGGACGACTGATTCCTCCAAAATTACAAAATTCAATTCAATTCAAAAATACTTTATTTATCCCAGAGGGAAATTAAATAAATTACAACCATCTCTAGATTTTCTATTCAATCAATCACTCAAACATGGTTCACTTATGTATAAATTCTGTTTTAATTTTCACTACTTGCCATATATTTATATACATACACACACACACACACACACACACACACACACACACACACACACACACACACACACACATATATATATTCTCTTATATAAAAAAGTTATTTTGTTAGTCTTATTTCTTTTTAGATAGTTTCCATACATTTCTCTTTTTTCCATGTTCTTTGAATGGGTGCAGCTGTAAAACAAGAACCTTCCTCAGGGCTGAATAAAGCATTCTGATTCTGATTGATTTGTGCTGTCACCCAAAACTTTAACCACTCCTGCTATTTAGAAACAAACAGTTCTTAATCTTGCTCAAGTTTAATCATGAAAACACGATCAAATTAGTAAGTTATTTTGACCACAAGCAGTGACTTGTAAAAGTATTCACATCCTATCGAACATTTTCGCTTTTTTTTTTTTTTTATATAAATATGAACGTTAGAGAATTCACTTGTATTTTATGTGATCAAAAAAATACATGAAGCTAAGTCAGACTGGGTTAAGAGCAAAGATGTACAACAATTCAGAAGTCTTGGGACAGATTCTCCATTAGATTCAGGTCGGGGCTGAGCCACTGTTTGTTTAGCACGTAGCACCATTATGCTCACGGTCTATTTTCAGCATAATTTATACAACTTTCAGCCTAACGGGCCTAACGTTACGCTGACATGCTCTGGCAAGAACCTTCCCGGTTGGAGTTGCTGGCTTGTTATGCTAGTTTACCTCATTCAACCTCCCAGGTATGTTCCATATTATTCAGCCATAAATGCCAGTTTTTATTCTTGGATTGTGTGAAATACATTTCTAAATACATGCCCAGTGCGATTTATAGTCCGGTGTGACTTATATATGACTTTTCCCTCTTTATGATGCATTTTTTGACTGATTCAACTTATATTCCGGAGTGACTTATAGTCCAAAAAATACGGTAGCTTTGACTGACACCTGACTTGAAAAATCACACTGACATCCTCTGAAAAACTACTTGAAACAAAGTGAGAAATCCATTTGTTTTCTTTACTAATCAGAGGGATTCTAGATAGAGTCGGTATAAATAATGTATTACAAATGCATTGTTATAATACATCGCTAATGTATTAATGTGCTAATAATGACTGTCAATGAACATCATATTCTACTCTTTGCCTGGTCGGTAATTATTCTTCTGGCAGAAATGATGGTCTTTTTGCAACACAGTAACAATAAGAGCTTATTAGTATGATTGCAAGGGAGAAACAAAGACATTGTTGAGTGCTGTATGTAATGCAGCAAATTGCTCAAAGGGTAGTCAGTTGTGTTTACCCCTCTGGTTATCCCTCCATCTGAATTTTCCCTCCTGCTGAAGCTAGAGCTCTGAAGAGAATACTACTTTAATGGGAAAGCTGCACTTTTCCCCATTTCTATTTTCTCTCTCATTCTCTATCCAATTTCACTGTATTTATCTGTTGTTTTTCCTTTCTCTCTCGCTCTCTCTCCCTCGTTCTCTGTTTCTGTGAGTGTGTGTGTGTGTGTGTGTGTGTTTGTCTAAAAGCTCGGGCGAAGTATTTACTCCAGGAAGGCGTGTTGACAGCTGTCCTCCCTCCTGTAGCCGTGGACTCTATTGGCAGTCTCTCATAGCGAGGGCCCTGCCTTTTACTCCCAACCTAACCCATATCAACAGTGTCCAAGCTTTAAACAGCACCTGCTGCTTATCTTTAAAGCTCAACCATTTGGACTGAACAACCCAGTCAACACTGGCGTCCATCAAGTACAAGTCATCAGCGCAACTCTGCACATAAAGTAAGAAGCTTTCCATATTTGTAATTAAACACCTTAATCTTAGACCCAACAGCTGAACACAGCGACACATATGAAAGCAATAAGGCGCAGATGACTCTGCTGCAGGTTTCACACGGGTGATGCTTGCTGAGTCTTTCTTTGTACACACAAGTGGAAATATGCAATTGCCTATGGGACATTGAGAGAACTGCTTCACACCAGCAGCTTATTCATTATGTGGAGTACTTACCTGAAGGCAAGCAGGCGCTCTACCATGTGGTTTGTTGACATCCACAGCAACAAGCTGCCATCCCCCAGCAGCGTCTTCATGGAACATCTGTGGCACAAGGGCAGCAAATAAGTGGTAGAAGATGTACACACACACAGAACCTGACACATCATTCAAAGTACTGGACAAGGCACACATATAAACCCTGTGGCTACATCATCACGAAACATCTGCGGCCACAAAAAAGAGCTCAAGGCATTATACACATAGATTCATTCCCACCCAAAACAGGATGCTAGCTTCTAAATGCAGTAAGATCGCCTTGGGGCTGCAGAGTTAAAAATAAAAAAAGAGACCTTCAAAAACACAAGGTAGCCGGTTCACACATTAAGATCTTTTCATTTCAGGAAAGCAATGCACAACCTTAGAAAAAAAGTGAGGATAACTAGGGGTTCACAGGGGCCCTGTACTGTGAACCAACTCTCTGGGTTTTCTTATAGAGGTATTGCTCAACCCGACACTGAAGATCGCACCTTAAGTGGTATTACAATTCTGGTTTTCAGTTCGACGAATCAAACCAGGATAAGTGACTTTGGATACATGCATGTTCATGTAAATCAAATTGTGCTGAATTAACGCTCACAACGAGGAAACAGGAAGAATGTTGGCCGCAGAAACATAAAGAAAAGAAATCAGATAAATGATTACACTGATATGTATCAGAACAGAGACTAAAATAATAAATCCCCCAGTGACAATTTTATCATAAGTAATTTAATCCTTTATGTGAATAAACTCCAACTTTTTTATAAATCCTCTTTGGAAGAAATTGTCTGGAGAGATAAAAATGATGCATTCCAGTAGATGGAGATAATAAAAATGTCAAGGTAAAAATGTGTTGTGGTTAATTTGTGATGTTAAATCATCTTTAAAATTTAATAAGAGCTATACGAGTATGAACAGAAATGTACAGACACAATCTACAGCGATGTGAAAAGTATCATGGACTGGACTACACTGCTTAGCTTGTTGTTGAGTTTTTTATCATTAAGATTGGAGTCCCATCACCACATTTCCTTACACTAGACTAGCAGTAAATTATCTAAATTAGTTTTAAACCTCTGATTGTCGCAGGGGATATGAGAGGTATGACTGATGCATGGTCCATTTTAATTCTCATGTGGCAGGCAGCTCAGTTTCCTCCTGAAAAAATTGGGTTCATAACAACTCAAACTACGTAAGTACAAAATGGAAAAGGAGTGAAATAACATTTACATAAATAACATTTTAGGATTAGGACAATTATAATTATGAGACAAAAGACTAAGAACCCTTCTAAGAAGCAATGTTTCTGAAGACCAAATAAGATAAAGAAATAATGCAAAAACAAAACATCACAATGGTTTTCGTTTATCTAAAAACAATGTAAATATTTATAAAATCTTGTTACCATGATTAGATTTGGACTCACAATTTTCATCAGGTAGGAAAAATGGTACAAAATCAGTTTTTTAACAGACTGGATCTTTGGAAACCCAGAAATCCACTTTCAGAGGACTTCACCATTGAGATTTGCGAGAGCTATTGTTGAAGCAACAATGCCCACGTGCATGGCAGTGTGATGTTCCAATACATCGGGTAAAAGTGAAAAAAACATTAGTTATTTTGCCTTTCCGATTGATGATCCACCACGGGTTCGTCTTGGATTGCCAACTTGAAGAGGGAGGATTTGCCATCGAACTTCTGGCCAGAGAAAAAACACGTCATCTGTAGCCAACATTTCGAAGAAGAATGTCTTCAAGATGACATGAGAGCGAGAATTTTCGGTAGGTTTTTCTTTTTTATAATGAAGAATTTGCGAGGACATTTGTTTACCCGACCAGAGGGGCGGAGTGATACGACACACTTAGAAAGAACGCTCACTGTTGTGAAGCCCACGTCTTTTATGTGACTTTGGTCTTATTTTTTCTAAAGTCGCTTGTAAATTTCATGCGTTGTGGGTTGCAGTTTTTTGGGCTTGTTTCTGAAAGTGAAGTCGATTGTTTGGGCTCTGAACTAAGTGACGCTGAAATATCCCTCCACCTAATAACGCACTGGAGCTCATCCTGACAGGAGCAGAGTAAAGGCAGAAGGAGCTGCTCTGCCCGTATTTTCTGCCGTTTACTGTTGCAATAACTGATAACTGCTGAAAGTAGATTTGGCAGATCACCATTTTGAGCAGAGATTGGTTCTAATAACATTGATAACATTGCAGAACCCAACCTATAAACCGTACTTTAATGCTTATTTGTTGTCTTTTTATGTCTCTAAAATGTAAAATTAGTATTACTTTAAATTTAAATGCTTAATACCATGTCTATCTTTGTTTAAGGGGTAAAAAACAATAGTTCAGCATGAAAACGGGCATTTATTTACAAGGGGACAGATAGGGCATTGGAACTTGCTCTACAGCCGATCCCGCAACATGACGTCACAAACTGGGAGGTGGCAGTACTGTTCTTGACCAACATGGATGCCTCCACTAAAGAACACTCAAATGAAAATTACTCTTAATTAAAAAAACATATCATTTATTGAAAAGTATGTAATAATTTTATATTTAAAGTACTTTCAGCAGTTTGAATTCTGATTTTGACCGGACTTCTCCTTTAAAACAAGCACTTTCATAAACGTAAATAAACCAAAACCTAATAAAGATCATTATAATATCATTACCCTATTCTTTAAACAGTCTGACTCACATGTGCACAAACAAGATACTAACAAAACCCTTAATCTTGAGGATTATGCCCCAAAATAAAATTCTTACAAAAATGTAATATTACACCAAAAGATGGTATGCTACAAAAACGGTAAGCTAGCAAAAGAATTCCGCTGCAGTAAATGATCAGATTAATGGAAAGCTGAGTGAAGGGAAAAAGTGTAAGAAAAAGGACGCCAATGGTAAAGATAATTTGAGATTATCAACGCAATCCCGGTTCTCTGATTAGTATATATGAGTGGGACGACTATGGGGGGACGACTCCTGTTGCCACAGACCCTCAATCCATAAATAGGGCAGGTTCATGGAAGGACCCTTCTCCCTGCCCAAAGTGTGGGAAATGAGAGCTAGAGGAGGGAGTGCATAGAGCAGCGACTCAGCTAGCTGTTTGCCAGAGCATCCGCCCCCAGTGGAGCACGCTAGTCCTGCAGGGAGAGGTAAAGTGGACACTAAGTATTCTCATTCACAGCAGTTTTGGATGTGTTTGTAGTTGTGTAAGCAACTACAACCGGGCGACGCAACATGTAATTTCATCAGAAGTTGAAGTTAAGCATGGCCGTAGTAAACAGGAAGTAGAGGTTGCAAATTGGCATAGACCACACATCTGGAGAGAGAAAAATGGAGAGAGGATTTCAGGAATTTGTTGCTCTTGGGTAAATTGTAATTATTCTGTCATGTCAACTTATACTGACGATGTTACTTGCTGTCTGGAGGCGTTGAGAAAGAAATGCCATTCTGTGTGCGATATTGGAATATCTGGGAAGACGCCAACAGCGGGAACAGCTGATCAATTATGTGAGGTAAATGTTCACTACGTCAGAACTTATTCGGCAAACGTGTTTCCATCTACTGTCTTGCGCATTTACCTCTTTTGCAAAATCCAAAAACCACCTCAAGCGAGCGTAAAAACATTTTTGGGAAATTGATGAAGTTAGTTCAAATTTTGCCATTTCCATCAATCTTTTCTCATGTGAATGCACATAACAAAACATTGATGGAAACATGGGTAATCACATTCTGGTTAATTGAGATCAAGCTACACATAACTATGAATGCTAATTTTAAAAGGTCACCGCAGGTCCATCTTTACCCATTTCTTGGTAATTATGAGTCATTTGTATAAAACAGTAAAGTTTTAAGCAAAAGTTAGGATGCATTTGCATGTATTTTTTATTACATTGCTCCCTCTCATGGTTATAACGGAGGAATAAAACAGGTGATTCCTCTTTACTAGTATAGAGTAAACACTATAAATAATCTTGGATTCCTGCCTTTCTCATTGCTACTTGCATTGCCATATTTTTTTACAGAATCCCACGCATAATCTTTTGATCTACATTCTTTCATTTCCTGTAAACAAGATACAGCGAAAGTATTTTTGCGTCAGAGGTTAAAACCAGCAACATGGTGAGTCTTTGTAAATGAAGGTGATTATATGCAAATCAAGTCAGGGTGGTTAGGTAACACCAGATGACAACCCTGAGGACTGTGTAAGCCCTACAAGGTGCATCTCTTTCCGGATTTAAACTTCCTGTTGCTTTGCACGGCTCATTTAATGTGTGTCTAATCTCACCCAGTGCTAGACTCACATAATTCCTTCAACCGTTTTCAGTTCCTCTCTTTGATTGCATCCCTACCGCCCACACCGTTTCAGCTTTGTCTCTTACCTGAACATCAACATAGCATGTTCACATGCCTGCCAAGGCTGTGCATTGCAATCCAATGTGATCATAATCTTGCTTTTATTATCCAGTAATCTGGCACAGACACAGTCGTCATGCAGAATGTCAGATATACAGAGGTGACAGAAGCCAGAATTCTCAGCAGTTCACTATAATTTTATGTAAAATCTAGAAATTGAAAGTTATACGATGACGCAAAAGACCGCAGAGTGTGAGAAACAAAGGTTGGCTCATCCCTCATAGTTTGTTGGCACCCTCGAGCTTTGGAGCTTAATCTTTTTTAAAAGCATTGATAAATCTGGACAGAATATGGCAAAGTCCAGCAGTAGGAAATGTAGCATAGGTTTTTGTTTCCCAAAACCCTCTTATAAGAGTCAACCTCTCTCGGGAGATTTAAGAAAGGCTAATTTTGTTGTTAATCATTATATTTTAGAGACATAACACTTAAAATTTTTCAAAGTATGAAACATGAATAAATCAAAATCAGCCTTTCGATCAGTTTTCAAAGCATGTATATAACTTTGCAAAACAAAAACTTTTAGTTGTGTTCAACACAGTATTGAGCTCGGTTATTTTGTTTCATGCTTTTCTCCATACTTCTTGATTTTGGGCATGGACATTTATGTAACAACCCTTTGATATAAGCCTTAAAAGGTTAGTTAGGATCTTTTGAAGTGAGGGTCTGTTATTATCAATGATAGTTTTACTATCTCTAGTAGAAAGATGTCATACCACTGTGAGCTTGTTGGAACGTAAACTAACTTATCATGTCAGGGGAATATGACGCCATGTTAATTGATATCAACAGTCTACAATATCACAACAGACCATTGTTACATTTGGTTCCATTTAGTCCCAGGCAAACAATATCCGTGTGTCCATATGGAGTTACGTTATTTGAGCCTGCCGGCTGCATCAGTCACTGCGATCAGCTGTGACCCGCTTGGGTGACAAGCTCGGCCAAGAACGTAGGAAATTTGGGTATTTTGTGTAAAATGTGCAGCATCATAGATGGTATGTTCTTGTGCTTTTAAAGTTTCATAATTACTTAAAAAACATTCCAACAGACTCACAGTCACCTCATTCATCAAATTATCTGATGAGGATGATTGATACACTGCACGTCTGGGTAGCTTATTCGCTTCAACCACCTGCGAGGTTCAATGCACAGTACCTCACTTCATAACATCCAACATAACCATTTAACATTGTTAATAAAACATATAACACTGCATAAAGCTAAACAAAACTAAAGTTAATTGAAAATTGTATCTATTCCTTTTAATATTGTCCCCGTCTGGATGTCTTTTCTATCCCTGCTTCACAAAATTCTGCCCTATAAATGATTCTAAAGAAGTCGTAAACGTAGCATGCTTACTTGCCAGCAGGATGAGCAGCTTCCGTTAGCACAGTCTGTCTACATAACAAGCAAATTCAATAACTTTAAAATAGGAGCCTAAAACGTCGACATATTGGCATGTTACACTTATAACACCCACCTTCAGATTTGGGGCAGCTAATTACCAAAATATCATGTCACTCCTTCTCGGTATGTTTGCATTTTTGGACAAAAATAATTCATCTCCTAATGTTCTTCTTATGAGCAAACCCAGAGTTTTAAACAGAAATCATTTTCATTCGTTTATATTTTAGGACTATAAAGTTGTTGGAGCTACATCAACACTCAGAACAATAATATCTGTGTGGTGTTCCTTTCATTTTAGTAAGTAGTCATTGGCAAAGCCGTATGGCTGCATGATTACGACCACCTGCCAAGATTCACATATTTATATTTAAAGGGAGTCACTCAAATTCAAACACCAGTTAGTAGCAGTTCATATAATTCTGCGCCAGTGGGCATTTTTCATTTTAATCTGTGACTAAAATTATATTTGCCAGCAATAAAATTAAGAAATTGCCCACTTCATTTTATTTACACTTTTTTATGTTACCAAGGGAGCAGATTTACTTCTGCTTTTGGTTGGTTGGAATGATGCAATAGATCCTTTCCCTGATACAAGACAAAGAAAAACACAGAACAATATGCCAAACACCAATCAAATCCCTGCCTTATTTACAGAACAGTCAGACATTCAACACATACTTGTTGATGATTCAGAAAACCCACATCGCGGGAAAAAAAACAAAACAATTTTCTTTTATGAATCTTCTTCTAGACTTTAAGCTAAAAGAAATGTCTTCTAGCTGAAAGGTTACAGCTTTACCATCGACATACACTTGATGATAAATTAAAATTATCATAATTATAATTATCATCAATTATCAAGAAGTCAGAATAAACAGGAAAGAGGTCATTCATTACCCAAGCGCAACATTTCAGAGAACCAACAGACTTATGTGTGTGTGTTGGGGGTTGAGGGGTATCAATGTATTTGCCACTTAGTCAAATACCTACACAACTTTTTTTATAATTTTGCTATGTTACAGCACAAACTTAAATGTATTTTAATGTTTTTTTTTAATATGTCAAAACACAATAGTAGTGCATTGTTCTGAAGCAGAAAGAAAATGCCACATGGTTTTAAAAAGATTTTACAAATCTGTTTAGTGTGGTGTCTATTTATATTCAGGTTTCCAGAGTGAATATTTTGTAGAAACTCCTTGTTGCCATCACACAAGGCTTCTAGGGATCGTCTCTACTGCCATTGCACATCAGGAGACTGACATATTTCTTTTTTTCTTTGTTTGCTTTTAATTTGACAAAGTTCAAGGAATTACTGCCTCAGAAAATGACCCGTGAACAAATTTGTTCCCCCCCAAATTCGTCTGTGTATAATTCAGATCTCAAGATCTTTGGAATGTAGGCTCAACAAGGCCCAGGACACACAACATATCCAAGCTGTCATCACAATATTTTGGGGCTATACTCTTATAATTTTTTGTGTCTGAGTGTGATAGCTGTACCTGTGTTGTAGCGGTTGAGGTGGTACTGCTCCTCGACCCCCACATCTGTTGAAATTGCACTCTGATCTCAGCAAACGTCTCAATGATGACAGCGATGAACACATTCTGGCACAGAAAGGACATGGAGAGTGAAACCAACATATCTTAAGACCATTGAACGTAAATCACTGAAAAAAAAAAAAAAACTTTTAAAGGCAAAGTCATTATGTCTGTAGTTAAAATATTGGGTAATGTCAATTAACCTGAGCTTTTTTCATGTTTAAATGCCTTCTGGAGTTATTATGTAGAGCAGAAGAAAGACAGAAGCTCTAACCTTAACAAGCCAAGCCAAGAAAAAAATGAGAGTTATAAAGTAGAAGTAGGAGCGCCAGCGCGGGAAACTGTCGATGGCTCTGTACATGAGAAAAACCCAACCCTCCTGTGATGCGGCCTCATACACAGTGAAGATACTTGTGCCTAGAAAATAGAAAACCAGGAGAAGGTTTGTTCAAAGGTACAGCAAAGCGGAATAGGTGTGTGTAAGTAAGGCAACCTACAACCCTGACTTAGTTAAACAAGTTCTAGACAAAAACATGAAAAACTATTGTGGAAGGAAACAAAAAAAGGTTGAACAATGTAATATAGTAACAGGCAATTCCACCAAATATGAAGAAAATGTATGTAAACTTCGGAAATTAAAAAAGATCTAATGGGTTTCTCACTTAATATTTTGTCAACAAGTTGACAACATTTTAACATCACAACGGAACACAAGAGTTTCATCTGATTTATATACAGTGAGAAAAAACACATATACCTAGTTCATTGAATCCACTGTAACCAAGCTCCTGTCTGCTGAGGCCATAGTCTTCGAGATCCACGCATATGAAGCCAAGGGGGCACTGGTAGCCCTCTCCATCGGGCGAGCAGTGAGTATCAGGGATGGCAAAGCTGTTCCATGTTACATGACTACACAAAAGAGTAAATAAGAAAATCACACTTAACAAACTATTTAAAAATCCCAAAAGACAAAACAACAAGCAGAATATTTTGTGACTCGAACCCTCTGTATTGTTATGAATTTCTTTTAGGTAAAGGAGCTGTGCCAGGATCTTCTTGATTTCTGTAATGAAAACTAATTCCCTTAAATTGCCTGCACAGAAAGTCATCCAAATTTATTGAGGGTTACAGGATCAGAGGGGATAATTTGATGTACTGTCACAAAGGGCAATCAGAGACACAATGAGGAATCCTGATGAAGCTAATCATGCAGGCCTAAAATAGACAAACATGTTTTACGAAACCAACTTTGTTTTTTTGACGACAAAGATAAGTCTAACAGTAGGGTCAAAATGACCTGTGGAAAAAAAGCATACCAAAGCCATTGGTATGCTTTTTTTCAGTGTACCTCCCTTCGTTACTCCGTTCTTTAGTAAGGGAATCCGTGATTAATGTGTGAATTAATAAAACGAGTAACTGGTAGCAAGCGCTGGACCCAGAGTGAAGCTGCCAATTGGAACAGAAAGCACATGTGGGATCAAGTCGAGACGTGCAAGTCCCAAGTTTAGTCTAAGTCCTAAACTTAGGGTTAGTGTTACAGCTAACACCATCCAGCTATACGCCAGACCAGCTATACCTACCATGAAGAGAAAACAAGAAGGGTGGAACATAGAAGTTAAAATTTGAAATAACAACAAACAATGCAAATTGGAGAACAGTAGGAAAACTCAGCAGAACTCAAGTCTTTCTAGGATACTATTGTGATCAACTGTATCAAATGCATCTACAGGACTGTTAGATCTGACACAAGTTCATTATCTGAGGTCATGAGAATATCATTAACTATAATAATGATATTCTCATAAACAAATTTCTTTTAGCATAAGCCTTATTTCACTCTAAAAAATTTAGAAATATCAAACCTTTTAACTGAGGAGGTTAAGCTGGAAAAATAATCTCCTCCTCAGAAAACCCCCCACAAAATCAACATTGGTACAGTTATTGGTACTTATGCAACTTTAAACCATCACAAAAAACTTGAAAGAACTTGACACAAGTGACTCGTGACTTGACCTGGACCTGGGCCTTTTGACTTGAAAATACTTGATGTCTTGCACCAAACATAAAGTCTGTTACAATGGAACAATGCCTGGAAAATGTGTTTCCACCTGCAAATTTCTAAGAAAGGAATTGCCTGTTAAATTAGATAAATGTGTGCAGTATTACGAGGTTCGACTGCGTGTTACGGTTCTGTAGTTGAAAATTTACACAATGACTGATGATTAAAAATGTATATAGTGACTTATGTGTAATTGATGTTTGCTTAACAAGTGCTTTCTATTTAAATCAAGGAGGTTGCAAAACAATTTTGAATACATGGTCAAAGTACTGCAGGTCCTCACTAAGCTATGAACCCAAAAAGATATCAAATTGACTTTCTTTGTCTTTCTCAAAATCTTGATTCTAGTTTTACATCAGAGCCACTTATAATTGTTTGTTTCTGAAAACTTTTTTTCTCATCAATGCAAATGGTTCCAATTAAAGTATTTAAACCCAAGAGAAGAAACAGTCATGCATCACTAATGGATTTGCCTTAACTCATCAGTTTTTTGAATATTTGTTTCTGTAAAGATTCATCATGTCTGGATAAGCAGATTTATTTTCTTTAAATAAAAAAGCAACTTAACAAGCTACAGCATCTATATAATCCAATGTCACAAATCCAAATGGACAACCATTTAGTTTACAAACGTTTAGATTATTATCTAAAATGTAAGTAAAAACAAAAATGTTCACGTGAGTTCTTACTTTCTTTTTGTATCATTTGTAACACAGTGAAAGTTGAATGTTCCAAACATTTGAACACCCAGAATTCCGTAGAGCAGGAGAAAAAACAGTAAGAAGATTGAGACGCTCCAGATCTGTTCCCCTGATCGTCTGGGAAGCGGAACAGAGAAAGCAGATTTTACATCACTACAAGCACACATATATCTGCAATGTGATTGCATAATTTTGAAAAAAATCCCCATCAAAGTATTGTACTTCAGAATGTTGGTGATGCGAGAACGGGGGAGCTCGAAGCGGAAGTAGATTCTAAAGGCACGGATCATTATCAGCGCTCGGGGTATTCTCAACATTCCCCACGGAGACATCTGATCCACAAGTTTTGCTATTTCAAATACCTTAGAAAAATAACACAAAATGATTAGCAATGCATTGATAAACCTAAATACAGACACCTGCAATATATAATCTAAGAAACAATTGTATTTATCATGTATAAAATAATAAATGGTGCAATTCACCTGAAGAACCAAGGAGACCCAGATAAAAAGCACCATGAATCCATCAAACATGCACCAGCGATCTTTCACATAAGAGTTGTCACCCTAGGAAGAAGAACAGAAAGAAGAAGACGACCCTGAAAATACTTGGATAGTAGAACATTTATTATTTAAAAATGTAGTAATTTCCATATTTGAAAAAAAAATTAACAGTTAAAAAGAATTGTATGTGTTGATATTTCAGGCATATACACATGTAAGGGTTAGTTTAGACAAGCATTGCCCTCTGCTTCTAAAACAAAACAAAAAACTGACAGTGAAAGCTTTCAAGTGATTCAATTTTTGTGATTTTAAAAAGTGAAATATCAAAAAAAAAAAGAAAAAATAGAAAGAAATCCGGAAGCAAAAGAGGAAATTACAGTGCCTACTTTGACAGATTCACCAAGTGTTCTATGGCCCATTGTCAGTGTGATAAGACAAAAATGTCAAGCCCCTGTACTGCAAAGAAGCCCACATGTCAAGGGGCCAGTTGAAACGACCATCCTTAATTACCACTTGCAGAGAGAGACTGTGTAAAAAGCTTTTAGGGAGTCACTCTTCCTCAGGAAGAAAGGCTGAAAATGGAAGGGTTTGTGTTGAACACTACAGATAAGTACCATGTTTGATTACATGCACTGACAAGGGCAAAAGCATGCTATTACATCCCTAAGCCATGTGGACCTTTTTTATCCTACAGCACGTTCTGCAATGTGGTCGAAAATGGTTAAGGTTCCAGCTGCCTTTGGGAACAATAAAATAAGTTAATTAAATGTGAACTTTTTGTTTTCCATGTCAAATAAAGAAATTGCTAATCGCTTCTATGGCTTCATTCGTAAAATGTGAAGAATTAGCACAAGTTTAATGATGTTTAAATGAAAACAAATAGAGCTTCATTAGCCTTAAACAGAAAGAAAGAAAGAAAGAAAGAAAGAAAGAAAGAAAGAAAGAAAGAAAGAAAGAAAGAAAGAAAGAAAGAAAGAAAGAAAGAAAGAAAGAAAATTATGATTCTAAACAGCAACTATGTCCACTAGGACTGTTTTAAAACAATGTTTTTTTTTCCAATTCTGAATCGATTCTCATATTAATTCCAAAAGATTGATTAAAAAAATGCATTTACCACTGTGAACTTAAAGTGTAACTGACCCCCATGTAAAAGCATGAAGACACTAAAGACAGAACAATTGGTTGCTTTCACATAAATTCGCCAATAACACATAAAAAATTGGTAGATTTGTTTCTAGTCACTTTTTAGAATTAAAAACAGTCACTAGAGGGTTTGAAAAGTGCAACAGTGCTTGCTATGGAGGCACAAGATGGAGGGAGCTATGTTTTGTTGTTTTGTTATTTAAGATGGAGCTGCTTTTATACCCACAGCGGCAGAGCTATCAACATCACTCTCCAAATTACATCACATCAACCAAAAGCAATGTTAATGCAAAATTCAATGCAAGACCACTGTTAACCCTCATAGGATGCCACACTGACGATTTTAGGCATAAAAGCAAAATTTAAACAAATATGCGCAAATCTTTCAAAGTAATGACCAGGATATGTAGACAGTACTATAAGGAAACCATGTTAACAGTTTATTGGCAAAAAAAAAAGTTGGGGGTGTGAGTTACCCTTTAAAAGTGCCTGCATTTCCAGCTAACACGCCACTCCAGAAGGTGATTTTTTTGTCATATTTTTAATGATGCACCAGGTTAGTTTCCAAATTGCAGCTGTAGATTTCTCTGGAATCCTCTGTTCTCTACCCTGGATCTGTTTGGGTATTATGCCCCAAAGCATGTTTGTGAAAGCAATTTAGGAGTTTGGTCCTTACAGCCTCCAGTAACTACCATTACTTTATTAATTGGCTGTTGAATGTTAATATAATACTAGTATTAATAAGTTGCATAACTACAAAGTCATGTAATTCAGGTAACAAATTAAATTTAAATTAAATTAAAACAAATGTTTTAATACCACCAACGCAATTTGAGATTGGATCAGATTGAAAAGAATCTATTCTAAATCTTGAGAATCGGAATCGAATCGATTCTTGAAATTTGAATTAATACCCAGCCCTAATGTCTCCCCAAAATTTGAACCGTGTTGATTCATTCTGTCCATTAAAGAAAGTAAAAAAATGTATCAAAATCAGTCAGCAAAATCCCCACACATTGGTTCTAAAACGCTGAGGCAACGACGACACTTTGGTGTGAAAGCAGCTATGGAACGAAGAACATACAAAATCAGCAAATTTTAGTATCAGTGACATGTTTGACAGTGAAATCAGAAGAAGCTCATATATGTACAAAACGATTTAAAAGAACTTGCTTTTTTTAACGTCATGTCAAGACATTTCTGCAGTTTATTAAGCTGCAGAGAGCAACACTTTAAACAGACTCTGGTGATTGGGAGCTCAATAGTCAGAAACGTGGCACTAGAGACACCAGGGACCATAGTTAAATGCCTGCCAGGGGCCAGAACGGGCGACATAGAATCTTACCTAAAACTGCTGGCTAAGGATAAGCGTAAATACAGTAAGATTTTTATTCACGCTGGCGGTAATGACACCCGGTCACGCCGATCGGAGGTCACTAAAGTTGGTGTTGCTTCGGTGTGTGAGTTTGCTAAAACAATGTCGGACTCCGTAATTTTCTCTGGTCCCCTGCCTGATCTGACCAGTGATGACATGTTTAGCCGCATGTCATCATTCAACCGCTGGTTGTCTAGGTGGTGTCCTGAAAACGACGTGGGCTACATTGATAACTGGCGAACTTTCTGGGGAAAACCTGGTCTGATCCGGAGAGACGGCATCCATCCCACTTTGGATGGTGCAGCTCTTCTTTCTAGAAATCTGGCCGGTTTTATTAGTTCTCCTAAATGCTGACAACCCAGGGTCCAGACCAGGAAGCAGAGCCGTAGTTTAACACACCTCTCTGCAGCTTCTGTACTGTTACCCACCCATTATCCTATTGAGACGGTGTCTTTCCCACGGCCAAAACTTAACAGATCAAAAACTTATCTAAAAGGAACAAATCATAAAAACCTAATAAAAATCAATACGGTTCACCTTGAACCTAAAAATAAAACAATTAAATGTGGTCTATTAAATATAAGGTCTCTCCCTCCAAAGACTTTGTTAGTTAACGAATTGATTTCTGATAAACAGATTGATTTGTTTTGTCTCACAGAAACCTGGCTACAAGAGGACTACGTTAGTATAAATGAGTCAACTCCCTCCAATTATTCAAATTTCCACATTCCCAGATCTGTGGGAAGAGGAGGAGGAGTGGCAGCCATCTTTCAGTCTGATTTATTAATTAGTCCCAGGCCAATTAATAACTACAGTTCTTTTGAACATTTAACCCTCAGTTTCCCTCATCCAAACTGCAAAGCAATAAAACCTCTTCTGTTTGTTGTTTTGTATCGTCCACCAGGCCCTTATACTCAGTTTTTGGATCAGCTGTCAGACTTCTTATCTGATTTGGTGTTAAATACTGATAAGGTTATTATAGTGGGTGATTTTAACATCCATGTTGACACAGAATGTGATAACCTTAGTGTAGCCTTTAAAACTATCCTAGATTCAATTGGTTTTGCTCAAAATGTGCATAAACCGACGCACTCTTGGCTCCATACTTTAGACCTTGTGCTGACATATGGCATTGATTGTGAAGAATTAACAGTATTTCCTCACAACCCTGTCCTATCTGATCATTTTTTAATAACATTTGAGTTTAATCTAACGGAGTTCTCCACCCCCAAAAGAGGGTTCCATTATAGTAGATCTTTATCGGATAATGCTGTATCAAAACTTAAAGAGTCTGTCCCCTTTTTAATATCCTCCGTATTGCAGAAATGCCCTGTAGATGGCAGCAATGTTGTTTCTTCCAATTCACAAATAGATGTCTTTGTAAACGGTATGACTTTGTCATTGCGTTCTGCATTAGACAATGTAGCTCCCTTGAAAAAGAAGGTGATTATTCACAGGAAGCTGGCTCCTTGGTTTAATTCAGAGCTGCATTCCTTGAAGCACAATGTTAGGAAATTGGAGAGAAAATGGCGCTCTACACACCAAGAGGAATCCTACCTAATCTGGAGGGACAGTCTATTGTTGTATAACAAGACCCTTCGCAGAGTTAGAGCAGCATATTTTTCATCATTAATTGAGGAGAATAAGAATAATCCTAGATTTCTCTTCAATACAGTTGCCAAACTTACCCAGAGCCACAGCTCTGTTGATCCAGCCATCCCCTTAGCTCTTAGCAGTAATGATTTTATGGGATTCTTCATAAATAAAATTGATTCCATTAAAAATAAAATAATTGGCATCCTCCCAAACATGATTACCTCGTCCTCAGTAAGTGAGGCAGCATTGGAGGAATCCTTAGGACCTGCGCAGTGTCTGAACTGTTTAAAAGCAGTAGAGCTTTCTGAGCTATCTAAAATTTTAGCTTCATCTAAACCTTCTACCTGTATGTTAGACCCAATCCCAACCAAGTTGTTTAAGGAGGTATTCCCTCTGATCAGTGGTCCTATTTTAGACATGATTAATCTATCCTTAGTAAATGGATATGTACCAAAGGCTTTTAAAGTAGCTGTTATTAAACCTTTACTTAAGAAACCTTCTCTTGATCAAGATGAGCTAGTAAACTACAGACCTATATCTAATCTTCTTTTCTTATCTAAAATTCTTGAGAAAGTAGTTGCTAATCAACTTTGTGAACATTTACAAAGTAATGACCTACTTGAGGAGTTTCAGTCAGGCTTTAGAGCTCATCATAGCACTGAAACAGCTCTGGTGAAGGTCACCAATGATATTCTCATGGCCTCAGATAATGGACTTGTGTCTGTACTTGTCCTGTTAGATCTCAGTGCTGCATTTGACACAGTTGATCACAATATTCTCCTACAAAGACTTGAGCATACTGTAGGGATTAAGGGGAAAGCATTAGGCTGGTTTAAATCTTATCTGTCGGACAGATTCCAGTTTGTTCATGTTAATAATAAATCTTCTTCAAACTCTAGGGTCACCTGTGGAGTACCACAGGGTTCAGTCCTTGGACCAATTCTCTTTACTATATATATGCTTCCGGTTGGCAAAATTATCAGACAGCATGGGATTAATTTCCACTGTTATGCTGATGACACTCAGCTATATTTATCCATAAATCCTGATGAATCCAATCAGTTACTTCGACTGCAGTCATGTCTTGATGACATCAAAAGCTGGATGACTTTAAATTTCCTGCATTTAAATTCTGACAAGACAGAAGTTGTAATCTTTGGGCCAGAGTCCTCAAAAAATAAACTTCTTAATCAATCACTGAATCTGGATGGCATTAACTTGGCCTCTGGTAATAAAGTAAAAAATCTTGGTGTTATTTTTGACCAAGACATGTCATTTAAATCCCATATTAAACAGGTTTCCAGAGTTTCCTTTTTTCACCTCCGGAATATCGCCAAAATTAGAAACATTCTGTCCAGGGGTGATGCTGAAAAACTAGTGCATGCATTTGTTACTTCAAGGCTGGACTATTGTAATTCTTTACTATCAGGAAGTCCACAAAATGCAGTTCGAAGTCTTCAGCTGATCCAAAATGCTGCGGCAAGAGTTCTGATGAAAATCAACAAGAGGGATCATATTTCTCCAATTTTAGCTTCCCTTCATTGGCTTCCTGTTAAATCAAGAATAGAATTTAAAATTCTTCTTCTAACGTATAAAGCCCTTAATAATCAAGCTCCATCATATATCAGAGCTCTGATTACTCCGTATGTTCCTAACAGAGCACTTCGCTCTCAGACTGCTGGTCTGCTGGTGGTTCCTAGAGTCTCTAAAAGTAGAATGGGAGGCAGATCCTTTAGCTATCAGGCTCCTCTCCTGTGGAACCAACTCCCAGTTTTGGTTCGTGAGGCAGACACCCTATCTATTTTTAAGACTAATCTTAAAACTTTCCTTTTTGACAAAGCTTATAGTTAGAGTGGCTCATGTTACCCTGAGCTACCTCTATAGTTATGCTGCTATAGGCTTAGGCTGCTGGAGGACATCAGGGCCTAATTTTCTCACTCTACTGATTTCTACTGTTCTTCATTCTACGGTTCTCCAGTTTTGCATTGTATTACATTGAAATGACTGTCGTCATTTCAGCTTTTAACTTTTTGCTCTCTCTCTTTTTCTTCATAGTAGGTACACCTGGTCTGGCGTTCTGTTAACTTTGACATCATCCAGAGAAGACGGCTCACCCGTTACTACCATCTAATGTAGAACAGATTACTAGATCAATGTGTGCTTCTGTGCTTTTTTGTCTCTCTTGTTGTGTCTCTGCTCTGTCTTCTGTAACCCCAGTCGGTCGAGGCAGATGACCGTTCATACTGAGCCCGGTTCTGCCGGAGGTTTTTTTTCCCCGTTAATGGGTGGTTTTTCTTCCCACTGTCGCTTCATGCTTGCTCAGTATGAGGGATTGCAGCAAAGCCATGTACAATGCAGACGACTCTCCCTGTGGCTCTACGGTTCCCCAGGAGTGAATGCTGCTTGTCGAGACTTTGATGCAATCAACTGGTTTCCTTATATAGGACATTTTGACCAATCTGTATAATCTGACCCAATCTGTATAATATGATTGAACTTGATTTTGTAAAGTGCCTTGAGATGACATGTTTCATGATTTGGCGCTATATAAATAAAATTGAATTGAATTGAATTGAATAACAGGAAGGCTGAACGGTGAACAGCAAAGTTGCTCTTTTTTATCATTTTGAGCTTCTGTCTCTCATGGAACATGCTCTATTTAGAAGCATTGGCAGCGTTTTGGAAATCTTGGAGTTCAGATAACAGTCAATATCTTCTAGGAATACACAAGGAGACTTGTGTTTTGGTACTGCTAATATAGGATGCTAAAGACAGTTTTGAATTTCAAGACCTGTTGTAAAGTTGTCTGCTCATAATGTAAACATATAATGATCATTCATGGCAGAAAGGCCAAAAGAAATATTTTTAATCTTTTTTTAGTCCCTCTTATATTAAAATTCATAAAGGGACATTGGTTAAAATTGTGTCTTTGGCCATTATATCCTGAGTGGATGTGCATCTCAGAAAGACGTGGGTAGAGTAGACAAAAATTGTACTCAAGTAAGATTAGCACTACTTCAATATATTTTTACTCAAGTAAAGTAAAAAGTAGCCAACCGAGAAAGCACTCAAGTAAGAGTAGAAAAGTAATCGGTAGGAAGGCTACTCAAGTATTGAGTGACATAACATCTGACTTAATATTTAAAAGCGATGCAATCGGACAGCCTACAAAGGCTGTTATTGAATCTACCTTGATGATTCCTCTTATATGCATCTTGGCTATCATCTCGGCAGTGTAGAGGAACATGAGCAACGTGTCCAGGGTAAACGTGACATACTGTAGTGGAGGGTAATGCTCAAAGGTCTTTGGAGTGTTCATACAGACGGAGATGACACTGATGATGGCACAGGCTCGAAGCAAGGAATGGACCCACTGTGAAAACAGAACAAAAGAGGGAATAGAGAAAATGTATAACTGTATACTAATCGGTTAACTGGGGCCATTATTGAAGTGGACTCACTGGTTTGTTGATCCAGAAGATGTCAGCACTGTCTGCAAGGGTCTCATCTGGCCCAAAGTCAGTCATGGGTTGGGCCTCGACCCGGGAGCTCTGTTTCCTCTTCAGCATGCTGGGACTTGCTGTGCTATACAGAGAGTGGATCTAACAGGGAGAGGGAGCCAAATAGCACAATGACCAACGCTAAATGAAGAAGTGGCGAGCACTCTGGCTGCATCCAAGTCAGGGCAGTGGCAGAACTACCTTTCTAACTATATTACCCTAATTTATGTCATGAATTTATACATTTCTTGCATACATGATGCTGCAAAGATATATACCACTTTTTGATATATATTGGCATATATACTCATATGTTATAAAACGTGAAAAGTTTGTTTGTAAAGTGACTGCTATGTGATGTTAAAGTTCTGGTCAGAAGTTTACATCACTTATGAACATGAATGTCAGATTATTTTTGGTCTTTAATAATTAACTGGAACGTTTTTCCCTGGGTGAAATGATAAAACAGTAAACTGAAGTTTTTCGATACGAATTTGCGATGGCTGTGCTGATGAAAACGCCTATCTATGTCCAAGATTCAAACGTGTTGCTGTTGATTTGAGGAACGGTTGAGGAATTTAGAGGTTGTCCCCCTTTTTCATTATTCAATCACTGGCACCAAAACAGTCTCACAGGACGATGCTGCCGCAACCATGCTTAACAGTAGGTAAAGTACTCTAATCTTAAAGAGTCTTACCTTCGCAACTCCAAACATACTTCTTGTCACTGCAGCCGAACAGCTAAATCTCTGTCTTGTCTGATCCTTAAACTAATTTTAAAAGTTGTCCAATATTACAATTATCCCAGATAAACATACATTAAAGCTGGTTTTGGAATAGACAAAACATGGTAACAATAAGCTTTAGGAAAGCCCTGACCACAACTATATGCAAATGTGTAGACCACATTTAAAAGTTAAAGGTTCACAGGAAAGCAACCACAGTAAATGAACTCTAGCAATAGAAGGGTAAAATATCCAGCAAAGACTTATGAGTCTTAAAAAGCATGTGGTTGATGTAAAGCTTCCTAGATGGATATTTAAATACATTTTGGTCAAGGTGTGTAGCAACCAATAATCTAATAACATTACACCTGCCAATAACATAATGCTTTTGGCCATTTCAAATCTACTAAAGCCAATAATGTAGCAGCTTGCTAATACTGTAATTAAGTTTGCGAGCCAATAACACATTAACATTTTGGCAATACTGTACTGTTGTTGGCAGGTTAGTGAGTTGATTCTGCAGCAAAAAATAAATAAAAATAATAATAATAATTTGAAAATGTAATAACTGCAACCAATAATGTAATAAAAATGGACTGTTTCCTGGAAGCAAAATACTTTTTTTCTGTTTTTCTGCAGTGTGCTCATCCAAACTAGGTATAGTGGATGTTGTCATCATTTTTATTGATTTAAGGATACTTGCCATGCCAAACTCTCACTCTTTAGATATGGTTGTGAGAACTAATCAAAAACTATATGTGGTAGAGAATATATTTTTTATATTACCTATTTGGCTACATAGGGTTAATTCATAATTTCATGGATGAATAAATATGTTGTAATAACTTTAAAGTGTATTTGTCAGTCAGATCATTTAGTGAAATGTGCTAGCATTTAGGAAGAGGACCGTGTGAAGTGATCTACAGCTGTTACATACGTATGACATTTGCTAATTTTTACTTTTTATTGCTAGACCAATAGCATAACAAGCAAATACAGCAATTTCTACACTATTGGTCAAACATTATGGTCAGTTTCCTCACCAAGATTTTTTTTAAGTATAACGGAGGGTGGGTGAGTGGGGTGCTGCTGTCTTTTCCCTGATTCTCATGCAGCAGAGCTTTGCGTTGTGCTGCTCAAAGGGGACTGTTCGTCCAGCTCATAGCAGCTAGCATTAGCTTATGTTGTCCGGGAGGTTTAGAATTTCGCTGATGCACATTCAAGAGCTTTACTGATCTTTCTAAGTTGCTATCAAACATCCATGTCATACTGTTTCAAGTTGCGCAAGGTCTAATTTCAGCCTAACTTTGACAACTTCCAGCGACCTGAAATGTGCTGGCAAGAACACTGATAGTATTGTCTTTAAAAAGGGTATTAATCAATTAGCACATTGTTATTTGCCAAGTGATATCAAAAAGATTTTTAACATTGCACAAGGGTATTACGTTATTGGCCTTTATTAGATTTTTGGTTGCTACAGCATGTTTGTATATATATCGACCAATATTTTTTATTTTAAAATGAAATGAAATAAATTCAAAATTCCATAGCAGATTCAAACTTGGTTTTCTTTTTACCATAAATTCACACTGAAAAAATGGTTTAGATAAATCATTTAAAGGCCAAAGTTAGTGACATTTATGTGCCCAGTCGGTGTAAGTAAACTTTTGTTCAGAACTGTATCTGAATACGAGTTTCTTAATACGTTTACATTTCTGGTTAAGTATTATCAAGATGTGGTTTCTGGTACACCAAGAAAACGTCCCTGACTTGAAATGCCAGAGTAAAGATTTATACTTGAAAACTGAATGTGCTGCATCGTTGAATGGTCACCGTGATGCACAACGTAGCACGCATGGAACACAGAACAAGTGTATTCACACTGGAGCAGCTCCAGTAACTTACCATCTCTAAAAAGATCATACAAGATCTTCATCATACTGAATGCAAAGCGGCCAGCAGATTATGCTCTACAGAGTCGAGGGAGTATGACTTGGTTGTTACCTGTGCGTGTCAACGTCTGTGTGTTTGTGTGGACATGTGTATGCAGAAAAAAGAAAACTATACAGGCTGTTTCAACATAAGAACACAAGAAGAAATGACACTGTGAATGGAGACAAAGCGCACATACCAAAGGGAAAAGTAAAGCTGAAATTGCTCCAGCACTGCACATAACATGCGATCAGGCATACCCTGTAAATAACACACAACAGTTAGTCAACATCATGGCTTATATGGTGTACAGTACACCACCCACATCTACAGTATGCTCATAGAGACAGGAATGCCCACCACGTCTGACATCAAGGCATATATGCGACACACTCTGTGAGTGGGTGAGTGAGTGACTGACTGAGGTGTTGTGGAGGAGGACGAGGTGAAGGAGGACCAGCGGACTCACTGTGAGGCTCCTCATTGGTGCATTCATCCCCAGGTCACAGAGGGGTGGAGGAACCAACCAGACAGAGAGAGATTACAGATGCGAAAAGGAGGGCGTCCCAGCGGGCCGGTGATCCTGTGGCAGCAATCAGTCAATGGAAGCAGTCAGAAGCGCAGGGAAGAAAAGTGAGAAAACATTTTCACATGTGCAGCTATGTTTATGGTGCATGGAGTCTGCAACCTTTACAATCTAAAGAGCCATTTTTACCTATAGTTAAGCTAAAAAAAAACTTGTTAAGAGCTCCAAATATTCTCTAACCTTTTTTAAAAAAAGACAACTTATCGTTTTTGATAAATGTAATTTTTTACTATCATGTTTTACTTCTGTTTTGCATTGTAGACTGGTAGCCTGAGCACATACCAATTGTTGTTTTAAAGCTAATTTGACTTCATTCCGAATTCTAAACCATGGTTCTGAAATTTACATAATTACACTGAGCTGTTATATCACTGCATCAATTATTGGTTATTGGTTTGAAGGTTGTGAGTCAACATTTACTAGTTATATTTTTGAGTTTTATTGTCCGTTTCTTTTTCTGTACTTTATTAGCTTTACTTATTCTTTTAATTTTACTTAGTACTTTAGTCGAAGGTTCCTGGCTCAGTTAGAGTTTGTTGACTAAAGTAAATTAACTCGAAGCTGAAGTAGTTTGTTAATAAATTCTTGTATTTTAAAAAGAGGTAATTTACCGTTATCTTAAATATGTGTGCAATACTTGCTGTTTGAGAACAGCAGTGGACAAACTCACCCCTCCATCCGCTGTTCTATCATACCACACCTCACCAGGCCGATATGCATGAAACAATAATTGACACAGACTGATAACTGTTGGCTATTATTTCCTGATAATAAAGTGGAGGATTAGCCTTTTAACATTCTATTTTGAGAAGAAAAACTAAATTTCAACATGCCATTCTAATAAAATGTAAATAAAATAGTCCTCCACCTTACGTCTTGCTGATACGAATAAGAAATTAGCTTTAACTCACAATTAGGTCATTCCGAGTCAGCATTCAGGTTTTAACGCTAACTTTAGCCTAGTTCATCTCACTTACACCTGTTCTCTGTCCACCAGGCTCCAAACCTGCGCTTAATTTGCTGTTGTAACCCACTAACTGAACGATGAGGTAACGACTCTCTTCTTTCACTTTTTAAGAAAAAGTTCAACATCTCCATTTCCACTACTAGAAGGCTGGAAATGAGGCAGAGCCGACTGGATCTGTTGTTCCTCCCCAAAGCGTGCTTGCAGCACACGGGCTATAGTTTCTGTCAGGGAGAACTAGTCTGGCACGACACTTGCCGACTCCAGACGTCCGCGTCCATGTGTGCTGCTTACTGAAACACACGTTTAGTCAGGGCGTCCACACGACAGATAACAAAATCTGGAATTACAGCTTTGTTTTCAAATCAAGTTGTTAAAAGCCTCAGCTCTCCATAGCTAGAATCTACAGGCAGTAAGACCCGCTTCACCATTTGCATAATGAGGTTGAAATGCATAAAGAAACGGAAAAAGGACAGGCGTTGTTTCTTCAACCCTAAATAGAGTTGAAGAAAGAAAAGGGGTAAAATATAGAAAGAAACAATAAAAAACAGGCAAAAATATCAAAACTTGCACAAAAATAAATACATTTAAAAATGAATGAATAAAGTTAACAATTATAACGAAAAACAAATAAATAAGGTGATTATTAAAAAGCAGAATAAATATGCTAAGTAAAAGACATATTTACATTTATAAACTCATTGTATAATTTAATTACTGCTTACATTTATTGATTTGCTGTATTTTTGTGCATTTATTGCATGTTTATTTATTAATTGAGCATGTATTTAGTTCTGTATTTATTTTTAATTGTGTCACAGTTGGTCCCCAATAGTGCCATGACTTAGCAATTTTTTTTTTTTTATTACTAACTATGCTAATAATCACCTTTGGCACTTAATGGTATTCATTGCCAAACCAAACCAATAGTTGCACTACAAACATGACAGAATTTGAAAAAGTTTAAGGGGTATAAACACTTGTATAATCAAGAATCTTTATTGTCATTACGAAACCACGCAGAAAATCTTTGGTGAGACAAATCAAAAGATTGCTTTATGATTTTGTCCTACCAATGCCACAGAAATACAAATGAGGTGTGCATACAGCTCCATAACAATTAATTTCATTTTACAATAACAGTGCCCATTTTGGATAGTCTTTAATCTGACATTTTACTTTTTTCTGAGGATAAATTGGAAATTCTTGCAGTATAGCTACATCCTATTACTGTCAAGGTTAATGTTGATTTTTACAGAAAGAATTTAAATCAATTAATAAAAAAGAGATTCATGGTAAAAAAAAAACGAAAAAAAAGAACATTATTTGCTTAAGACAAAGACACAAAAGTACGGCAGCAATGCAAGTAGGACCGTGCAACTGTCCCCTCTCTTTCTTTCCTGTGTTCGTACCAAGGCAAGAAACCATTGTAATGGAACATTTTGTAGCTTGTGTTGAACTTTGCTTTCCAAATTCCTATGACTAGGGCTGGACGATATAGGGAAAAAAGCATATCGACAAAATAGAAATCATATTGATCGATATCGATAATTATCAACAAATTCAAAACATGTATTTTAAGTGCAGCCATTTTATGCTATTGCTTAGCAACCCATTTTAGATAAAGAACACACAAACGCTGAATTCAAACTCAACCCTTTATTCAACCAACTTTTTACCAAAACTGCAAGTTTTTAAAAAAAGAAAAAAAAAAAGAACACATGCTCTCTGAACTCTTGGAAAAGGGGGCGGAGCTTGGTGACAGAGAGTTTCCTGTGTCTGCGTTTGTGATTGGATGGGAGGATGTAGTGACTGTAGTATTAACCTACATGGCTAGAATCCAAAAGGAAGGAAAACTGTTGTACCATTAAACTTATTATCGACCCTTTTTTCTATCATCGATATACGTCTATCGATCAATATACACTACCGTTCAAAAGTTTGGGGTCACATTGAAATGTCCTGATTTTTGAAGGAAAAGCACTGTACTTTTCAATGAAGATAACTTTAAACTAGTCTTAACTTTAAAGAAATACACTCTATACATTGCTAATGTGGTAAATGACTATTCTAGCTGCAGATGTCTGGATTTTGGTGCAATATCTACATAGGTGTATAGAGGCCCATTTCCAGCAACTATCACTCCAGTGTTCTAATGGTACAATGTGTTTGCACATTGAAGGATAATTGATGATTAGAAAACCCTTGTGCAATCATGTTCACACATCTGAAAACAGTTTAGCTCATTACAGAAGCTACAAAACTGATCTTCTTTTGAGCAGATTGAGTTTCTGGAGCATCACATTTGTGGGGTCAATTAAACGCTCAAAATGGCCAGAAAGAGAGAACTTTCATCTGAAACTCGACAGTCTATTCTTGTTCTTAGAAATGAAGGCTATTCCATGCAAGAAATTGCTAAGAAATTGAAGATTTCCTACAACGGTGTGTACTACTCCCTTCAGAGGACAGCACAAACAGGCTCTAACCAGAGTAGAAAAAGAAGTGGGAGGCCGCGTTGCACAACTGAGCAAGAAGATAAGTACATTAGAGTCTCTAGTTTGAGAAACAGACGCCTCTCAGGTCCCCAACTGGCATCTTCATTAAATAGTACCCGCAAAACACCAGTGTCAACATATACAGTGAAGAGGCGGCTGCGGGATTCTGGGCTTCACGGCAGAGTGGCAAAGAAAAAGCCATATCTGAGACTGGCAAATAAAAGAAAAAGATTAAGATGGGCAAAAGAACACAGACATTGGACAGAGGAAGACTGGAAAAAAGTGTTGTGGACAGATGAATCCAAGTTTGAGGTGTTTGGATCACAAAGAAGAACGCTTGTGAGACACAGAACAAATGAAAAGATGCTGGAAGAATGTCTGACGCCATCTGTTAAGCATGGTGGAGGTAATGTGATGGTCTGGGGTTGCTTTGGTGCTGCTAAGGTGGGAGATTTGTACAGGGTAAAAGGGATTCTGAATAAGGAAGGCTATCACTCCATTTTGCAACGCCATGCCATACCCAGTGGACAGCGCTTGATTGGAGCCAATTTCATCCTACAACAGGACAATGACCCTAAACACACCTCCAAATTGTGCAAGAACCATTTAGAGCAGAAGCAGGCAGCTGGTATTCTATTGGTAATGGAGTGGCCAGCTCAGTCACCAGATCTGAACCCCATTGAGCTGTTGTGGGAGCAGTTTGACCGTATGGTACGCAAGAAGTGCCCATCCAACCAATCCAACTTGTGGGAGCTGCTTCTGGAAGCATGGGGTGCAATTTCTCCAGAATACCTCAACAAATTAACAGCTAGAATGCCAAAGGTCTGCAATGCTG
Organism: Fundulus diaphanus; assembly: GCA_037039145.1. Taxonomy (NCBI): domain Eukaryota; kingdom Metazoa; phylum Chordata; class Actinopteri; order Cyprinodontiformes; family Fundulidae; genus Fundulus; species Fundulus diaphanus. Next base: position 23,488,098 of record CM073132.1, on the reverse strand, counting down.
TAATTGCTGCAAATGGAGGATTCTTTGATGAAAGCAAAGTTTGATGTAAAAAAAAAAAATCTTATTTCAAATACAAATCATTATTTCTAACCTTGTCAATGTCTTGACTCTATTTTCTATTCATTTCACAACGTATGGTGGTGAATAAGTGTGACTTTTCATGGAAAACACAAAATTGTTTAGGTGACCCCAAACTTTTGAACGGTAGTGTATATTGTTATTGAATTTTCATCCAGCCCTACCTATGACTGTTCTGAACTTAATGTCTTTATTTTATTGAGCTCTGTATAGAATAGGTTTCTCTTCTCCGCTACCCTGAAGGTCATCGGGCAGAGCTGGTTCTGCAGCTGCAAGGAGATAAAGGATTGGAGAAGCCAGTTCTCACATTGACTAGCCGAGAAGCTAGCAGTTTGCCTCGTTAAAAACTTTGCACCTCTTCTGTCCTTGGGTATAACCGACACTAACTCTGCAGGTCAGAGTTTATTCTCTCACAGGGCTAACGCTCTGACGCAGATGCTCTCTGTTATAGTTTTTGCTCTCATGTTGTTCAAGATCCTTTAATAAACCTGACTGTGTGCTTTTCACTATAACAGTCCTTGGATAATCTTATTTTTCTGTCCACCCAATAAACCCCATGTAGTTGGAAGCAATTTCCCAGTGTAATTGCTACACTTAACATATGCAGATAGCGACGTGAAGGAGAGTGAAAACAAAATTGCAGGGTCTAAGTGCTATTATGTGGGAGTATAGATGGCAAAGACTGCAATTACTATCCCATTTGGAGAGAAGACATGTTCTTCACTGAGAAAGATGTGATCTCTGAATAATTGTAGGCATATTTCTTTATTTTTAAATCGAACTTTCCTTGTTGAAGTTTTGTTCGTGAGTGCAAGGAAGAGATGCAAGTGTAGTCTGCGCTTCCTTGGTGTTTTATGGTCAACTGTGTTGTGCTTATAAAACGATTGAAAAGTTGGGTATTTGCCTGTCCGATTACGATCATTTGGTCTAATTATTCAACATAAGCCCATGTCAATCGTTTAACTTAAAACAGGGGTGTCCAAAGTGGGGCCCGGGGGCCATTTGCGGCCCCTGCACTGATTCTGTGTGGCTCCCAACTGCAATTGTATAATGATTTGGCCCACCAGCAGAGGTATTTGATGCAGAGGTATCCTTTTTATTTTTAGTTAGAGCAAAATTATTACAGACAACTTAAAATCTTCTTCCAATTGAACGTGTTGGGTACAAGAAACAGGATTCATCTTTTAAATACCACATCTTTTGCATTTTTTTTAAATTCATAGTGAATAGAACCACAATGACATTTACTCAAAAGCAGGCTTTGGTTCACACAAATCTGCCTTTAACTCTTATTAAAACTGGCTATGTACAGCAAGTGTTTTCAAAGATAGAATGACCGAAATCCTGTTCTTAATACTGAGAATAGAAAGAAATTTGATAAAAAAAATTAAGATAGGGATCCAGTTAACAAAACAGTTTGTAAACTGGATAACCAACTTTAGTAAGGCAAATTTGCCTTAAAAGTTAAGTTACATATTACCAGTAATTTATGCATCCCTTTCCTTCAGAAAATCTGACTAATTTTTTATTGTGTAGAGCAGGTTAAAAAAATCTGTATACAATTTGGGGTAATTAAAATAATTTAAAATTTGGTTTTTTTTGGGGCCCTCGAGTACTTTGACTTGCCCACCTGACAAACAGTTTGGACACCCCTGACTTAAAACATAGTAAATTATTAAGTTATGGGAAAAAATCTATAACTTGCTACAACAGGTAGGTCAACTTATTACCACACTCCATCAGATTCTTCAGTTCTTGTATTTTACTAGTTATTTTTTAGCACTTTTTTAAAATTGTATTGTTTGTTGCACCAATGATCTATGAAAACTGAAATTTAAATTCAGCTGTATGTCCTCACTTTATAAAGATTACTTAGACTTTTGACTTGAGTAACAGTTTCAATGACTCCTAAATCGTATTTAGGATTTAGGAGTATTGAAGATACAGTAACACAATGCTTCCCTCCACCACCAGCGGCTGCACACTGACAGCCAGCTGGCTGAAGTGTACAGCTACACTTCTCAAGACAAATTTGTCTTATGAGTCTGTCCTGTCTCCCTGTTTTTGCACTTCGTCTCACGTTTATGGGCCGGCTGGCTGTTTGCCACTCTCTGATCTGCTCCACTCTGTTCAGCCATTAGCGGGAGCAGCTGCACCTGTTACAGCTCAATTGCCTTCATTCCTCCCACCTGTGATCCTTTAAATACAGGTCTCCCACAGTCTTTCCCTGGCCGAATGTAAAACGCCTTTGTGTGAGTAGCTGTCCAGCGTTGCCTGCATTACCTGTTACCTGACCAAGTTTTTTTCATCTTTGGATTTCCCTGCCTCACCTTGTTCTCGCTCAGACATCTCATCGGACTCTCTGATCATCTCATCGGACTCTCTGATCATCTCATCGGACTCTCTGATCATCTCATTGGACTCTCTGATCATCTCATTGGACTCTCTGATCTTCTCAGTGGACTCTCTGATCATCTCAGTGGACTCTCTGATCATCTCAGTGGACTCTCTGATCATCTCAGTGGACTTTCTGATCATCTCAGTGGACTCTGTGATTTTTGGGCACAACCTGGACTGTTTTTTTTTTTCTTTTTACCACAACTCTCACCCAGCCCTTTGGACCTGTCTGCCATCCTCCGCATGCCTACTCCGTGTATGACCCAAGCTCGTCTCACGCACATTGACTCCAGCTTTGAGCCCTATCAGCTTCATGGACCAGATCTTTGCCTCCAGCCTATTTCGCCCGTTATCTCCTGCTGTGAGCAGCCTGCTGTCTGCACTGCCTGTCTCCTGCTCCTCTCTGGACAATAACCTGCCTGCACCAAGTTTTTGTTCAATGTTTTATTTTTTTAAATAAACCTTTTAAGTGCAACACCGTGCCTGGCTTGAATATCGGGTTCCCTGTAGACTGAGCATTACAATTTGGCTGCTTGGAAAAAGTGGGAAAACTAAAGGAGTGTCACATGTCACTTTAAGTAAGTAAACTTTATTTGTATAGCACTTTCACAGATAAAAATCGCAAAGTGTTTTACAGAGTGCAAGTAAAATCAAGATCAAAATATAAGTTTATTACATTACAAAGAAACTAAGAACAATTAGTTAAAAAAACAACAAGTAACATGTAACTGAAAGCTTGTCTGAATAAAGGATCCTTAAGCTGCTTTTTAAAGGAATCAACAGAGTCGCCCACAGGGAGAGAGAGGGGCAGAGTCCCGAGAGGACAGGTCAGCCCGAGTTTTAAACCGGTCCCTAAGAATCAACATTTCAGTGATGTCATGAGGGGCCTGTCCATTAAAAACTCTAGAAGCCATTACTAAAATCTTTAAATCAATTCTAAATTTGACCGGTAGCCAATGTAGAGAGGATAAAGCCGGTGTGATGTGAGCCCTTCTGTCAGTTCCTGTTAAAACCCTTGCGGCAGTGTTCTGGACCAGCTGGGGACGTGTGACCGCAGCTTGGTTAAAACAAGTAAAAAAGAGAATTACAATAATCTCCAAGAGAGGAAAATTATCTCTAGGTTGGAGTTGGATAAAATTGCACTCAATTTAGAAATATATGTCTCAATTTTTTTACCAATTGTCTGAATGCCTGTCCAGAGACATTAATAACAAGATTTCTGAGACTAGACTGGGAAGAGGAGCCCAGAAAATCGAGGTATTGTTTCATCAAAGGAACTTTCTGTTCAGGAGCAATGAGCAGGGTTTCTGACTTAAAGCTCTCATATACTGAGGCGTACTGTGCGCATACTGTGAGCCGTGCGGACTCCGCGCCGACTCTCAGCGGACGTTTTATCCCTCATAGTCGAGTGTACCCATTGCCTATATTATGACAAATTCCTTCATTTCCCACACTTTCGGCCAGTGGGACAAAGCGAGGGAAGGGATGTTAGCATGTGTGTTTCTTTTCCAGCAGGCTCCCACCCCACACCTGTCAGTGAGAACAGAGAGGGACGGAATTGTCCTTGCGCCCGCCTGCTTGGAGCAGCTCAGTGCATCAAGCTCGGTGTCACATATTAAACAGTGCGATGTGAAGACTTCTTGCCGCCGAGCAGTTTATAGTGAGACTCCGTGTACGCAGTCATAAACATTTTGCTCTGTGTGCACTGAGTACGCGCCAACTCCATGTGGACGTCCGCGGACTCATGTCGCGCACGTATGTGGAAGCCTTTACTGGAATTAGCTGAAGGTGGTCTTTAACCAGATAACAAAACCATTGCAACCTAAAGAGGGAACACTACATGCTCCCCAACACCTCTAGACCATTCAGATGTTGTATTTAACTGGAATATGGTTGGAAACTGGTCCATTTAGAAGAAACCAATCACAGTGCGGCAGTTTAAATTAGTAGGCCGCCAGGCTAAGCATTGTTTATTTTAAATACAACATAAACTGGTCAGTAAAGCTCCCGCCTGGGAGTAAATCTCCCAGTGAAAATAAGCTAACACTAGCTGTTATTAGCTTCACGCACACTACAAGACCCGGCTAATGGGTTGCACCCCTGCATCACGCAACGCTCCTCACATTTCTCCTTTCTGCTTGACCCCCTACTCTCACGGTTAGACGCGCACCTCCTGCAACCCACCACGACGATACCTACCGCAAGGATTAGCCCATTTTATGGGGGAAAACTCTGCTCTATATTAAGCAGAACTATATTTTAAAGTTCAATTTATATTTGAGAAAAAAATTGATGTATATCGAGAGTAGTTTAATTCAAAATGAAACATAAATATTGTTATTAATAAATTATCAATATATAATCCCCATGAAGTAAAACAAAATATATATATTTGAAAATTAAATGTTTGCTTATGTTGTAATTTATTTATTTCAAGATCTATTAATTTACTTATTTAAGTTATGTAATTCATGGTTTGCTTCTTTATTTCAAGATACATTTATTTCAAGATACACCCATTTATTTTATAATGGAATTTTGTTAATTGACACTACTTTTCTTACCCTGCGTTTATCTCAGGCCTATATTCCTCTGTGGGGCAGGTCTGGTCAGAGCTTTGCGGAGTGAATCAACTTGTAGGATTTAACCCACTCAGAAGAAACTGCAGCACAGGCGCTAACAAGCGACAGCTAATGTGCTACATAAGGCTAAGATATACACCTTTTAGTATGATAGATTCATATATTGATTTTATTAAGCTAAGCTGCACACTCTGCCGCAATCACCCAGCATGATGACAGGTTTCTAGACTGTCAAAGTGTAGTCACAAGCACCAACAGCCCACCGTTTTCTTCTATTTGCTAACTTAGCAATTATCTACCTCGCTAAGTCCAGTTACAGTTTATGAGCAGTTTGCACAAAGCCCTGTTAATAGGCTTGACAACACCGGACCTCCATGATAGGGACTGTTAGTGTTTAAAATTAATCGGTCGGAGACTCAGAAGCAAAGCTGTGCGGTGCTTTCGACTACCTTCTTCATTTGGGTCTAGATAAGTAAGATGAACAGTGCCATCTAGTAAATACAAACTGCAGGCTTTAGTCAAAATACGTCTCGTACGGGACACTTGATTTGGCAAAAAATACAGGAAATGGTGGGCAATATGAAACAGTTGGCATCCCTACGATTCAGCACACCATCTTTTAACCCGTCTGTAAATTTTTTACTACGTCTGGAAAGTTAGCAGCTGTGCTGCAGTTACTTTGGAGTCAGCGAAATCCTACTTGAGTTGATTTACACCGCAAAGCTCTGATCAGAACCGACCCACAGAGAAAACTCATTTGAATATAAAAACAGGAAATAAAAAGACCCTGAAATAAAACTGGATAAAAATAATAAAAGGCCCTGAAATATGTAGACCAGCTTTGTTAAAAAAAATTCACAAAATAAAAATCCACTATGAAATAAAGAACTAAATCTTGACATTATATATATATATATATATATATATATATATATATATATATATAGATCGACTTTATCATAAGCATTTAAAAGTGCAGCGTTAATCAAGCTAGCGCTGGTGAGCCATAACTATACATTAGGACCTTTCAAATTAATAACAGAGGCCCATAAGCTTACTTAACTTAAATCTTCAATCAAAGCCCATACAACATTTCATCAGGGGTTTTTAAGATCACATTCTTCTCTCTGATGATCACCAGGCCGTGCAACACGGATTAAACCATAAATTGTGACAAGATGTGAGGCAGTCACACCGACTGGTGTAAACGTTTAGTTTTCTTGTTCTGCTTCTTCTGCAGCTGTACCTTTCACAAAAGGATATCAAACCAATCATCGACTCTCACAGTAAAAATCTGTTCGTTTCCTCACATCCCCAACAGATTCTCCGTTCATCTGTGTCTGTTCACCATTGCCAGTTTGCCATGTCTGTTTCTCCCATGGCAGTTCCTAGTGCCCCAGTTGCTTCAGCTTTGGTTTTGTAAGTTTATTCATTTATTTTTATTCTTTTATTAATCCTCTATTAATACAGGTTAGTCCCTTGTGTCTCATTTACTAGGGAGACCTGTTTAAACACATAAAATGACAACAATTTACAATGGCAATTACAAATTTAAGTGTCCCAACATATGGTTTAAAATTTCATGACAAAAGTAACATATGTACAAATGTCTAAATAAAACAAGTACAATTTCCTATAGACCCTATCTAAAATATCTATCATTAAGGTTCATTCTGCCAACTCACAGCATTTGGGTCCTAATTACAAGAAACTACAACAGATTACAACAAACAGGACACGCATTCAAAGTTTCATCCTTTTCCAGGGTAATTGTTTTGTTGTGGTAAACACTTTGGGTTGCATTAATTTTTAAAAACGTGCTACATAGATTCATTAAATATAATTTTAAATTAAACTTTGTGGATTTTTCTGGCATTTTTTTTTTACCTTTTGGAGATTTGAGTAAAAATTATTATTTATTTTTTGTGTGTGGATTTTTTCAATAAATTCAGATATAAATAACACAATTTTTCTGACTTTTGATCTTGCAGTATGTTAACTGGTCATTTCACTGCAATTCAACAGCTTTATTCAAAAATCCCACCTTGACCTTTAAAAATCAAGACTGGACTGAGATACAATAAACACGCATTCTTTATAACACAGTTTTTATCTGTGATACCTTTATTTTTTTTAAACAGAATACATTTTACTATTTACTTTGCTCTGCATTTAAACTATAAAGGTGCTAATGCAAGAGGGTCTAGAGCTAGAGAAAAGGAGGGATCATTTTTGAGTGTGCGTGCATCTGTCCATTCTTGGCATGTGATCTAATGACCAAAACAATCAACAGCTTGTTAGAAAAAAACTGAAGTTCCGATGTGGGGAATTGAAATTAAAGACTTTTTAACTTTAAGATTAAGGAATAACATCAAGAAACGTTTTTTAACCACACCAAATCTTCTTTTTCTTTTTAGATTGATTTATTAAAGAAACAAATATTAATAGGAAATTGGATATTTGGGAGTAAAGTTGCTGACCCACTGTGATTTCTAGGCTTTAACTTGGAAGTCACGAAATTCTAAAATGATTGATTTTATAAAGCTCTAAGAGGTTTTTGAACATAACATTCAAAATTCCTGTCGTTGCGCTTGACTGACTGAATACTCATTCTCTGACCGAAAACCGAAAGAATTACATCACAGGGACAAGGTTACTATGGAAACGATAAGGGAAACAGCTGATATGAGGATAAAAACAAGCTATACACCGGAACATGTTTACAACTGTGGGCAAGCACAAACCTATATATATAGCTGAATTATATGTGACAACCTGTTTAAGAGATAAGGCAGCACATAAACAAGAATATCTCATTGAGGCCTACTGCGGAGGATGAGATTTCCTCCACTTCCTGGAGGACCAACAAGCTAGCGCTCAGCAACACCTAGCGCGAGCTGCGTCCCAAAGGCAAAACAGCTGGATGCCGCGTTACGTTCGCGACGATTTCACACTAAGAAAACATTCTGAAGCACTTACCAGAGGAGGGTTTCTCTTATTTGCCGTGTCTGGCCCTGTCCATGACATCCGCCGTGTTCTCTGGGCTTGCTCGTGTGGGAGACTGCGGGAGCGCGCAAGGATGCAATCACATCAGCTGCGGCGGCGCGCAGGCATTGCCAAGGTAACCGCTTTAGCTTCTCTTGTGCGGCTGCACCACGGTTTGTTTACATCCAGAACCCGATACCTTTTGGCAAATCAATCAACACATTTATTGTGGCTCTTGTTTACTTTAAAATAAAGTAATTAAATGAATTGTCCTGACCGTATTTTGAAAAGCCAAATAATAAAGAATAATAAAGAACCATATCAAAAATAAATGTGGAACGTAATGTATATAATTTTTTTAGCATTTATCCTAAATTCATATTAGTTCATGTTAAAATTAACGTCAAATGCATTTAAAAATGTGCATTTGTCACACATAATAATGCTCACTTCAATCAATCAAATCAATTAATCAATTCATGTAGTGGCTCTGAAAAGGGTTAACAGCCCTATTTAAAAAACAGACGTTTTTGATGACCAAAACCAAGAGCATGATAAATAATTTCAAATGTTTATAGATAATATTTAAACACTGGAAAAATGCAATACAGTGGTTGAAAAAGTTCACACACGCTTGAACAAATAATAGATTAGGGCAGCTTTTAATTCAGTTTTAGCCTTCAGTCTTATTGAGTACAAAGCCTACAACATTCACAGCAAACAAAATTCAACTTTCCCATAGTTTTTTTTTTTAATGCTTTCCCATTTTTGTCCTTTAGCTAATGTCATAGTGTGCAGGGAGGTTGGAAAGGGGCAAAAGCAAAATTATCTAATTTTACAAATGTATCAATCGGAATAAGACCAAAAACAAAACTCTAAAGTATTATTTATATACCACAGTGCATTGAAGAAATTTGTCAAAAACTGATAATCGTGTGGTGAAACATCTGCAAAATTAGATGATTTTTGTTAACTAAAGAAAAGACTAAATGGAAACAGGGTCATACAAAAGAAAGACAAACAAAGAAATTGAAATAGCTCTGGGGTTATTTTTCTTTAGACAAAACTTGTTTTTTTGTATAAGGTGGAACAAAGTCATAATTTGTTCAAAATTAGTTTATGCTTAAATCTTTCAAATGTCTGCAAGAAAACCAAAGATGTTGAGGGATTTTGTTCTGAGTCCAAGCATACACACAATGGTTACATTGGATGAAAAAATTAAGTTTTCAATGGCCCATTATTACAGAAAAAAAAATCTGACAGATGGGCTGGGGGAGACACCTGAAGAGTTCTGGTCGAGAGGTTTAGATTTAGAGAATTTTTGCAAGATAGATTGATGAAATATTGATAACTCCAGGTGTGGGTTGCTGATAGACTCTTATCATAAAAGACTGAATTCTAAAATTACGTTAAATAAAAAGGCATCAACAAAGTTTTAGTTTAGGAGCTTGCACACCCAGCTGACTGCCATTGGGTACGTGTCACATTAAAGGTGAGAAAAGTTTTGAAATGGTTTACAGGGATGTTGGTGAAGATTCTCAGTCATGATCAATCCAAAAAAAGTAAAAAAATAAAACAACTGGACTTCTATTCTGAAGCTGAAGACGTTTCGCTTCCCATCCGGGAAGCTTTCTCAATTCAAAGGAAAGCAAAAAATATATAGAAGTCCAGTTGTTTAATTTTTTAACCTTTTTTGGATTGGTTTACAAGGATCTCATTTTGCAACACAAAAACAAAAAGGGATGTGTTTACTTTGAGATTCACGGTGTAATCCCTGTTGTTGTTCTATTGGTGTGAGTTATTGATATTGAGGATGTTCTACTTAAGTGTTCCACAAACACGTGTATTCAGGGAACCAGTTTTGTTGAGACTCCCAACCCAAAGCATTTAAATTGAGTTAAACTATTTTTGTGTTCTTCATTCACAACATTTACTGTCAGAGGTCTGGAAGCTGGATCTCATTTCTCATACATGAAAGGAAAAACTAGAAACAACTGCTACACCACAGAGGTAATGGGGGGAAAAAAATGAGGAGGAAAAAAAATCAGTCTGCTTCTGATTAAATGTCAAACTGGTGACTTAACTCTTTATCTTGGCAGCTTTTTTCCTCATTTTAGCTCCTGCCCAGGACTCCATCTGAGAATCTGGACTAATCAAAGGCACTTGTATGTAAAGGAGTGTTGGACTCTGAAGGGACTGAGCCAGTTCAGGCCAGCCTGCTTCTCCTTTCTCTCCCTCTCTCCTTTTCTCTTCCCTCTCACCCTCCCTTCCTGTCCTGTCTCGGGAGCAAAAGATTTGGGGAAATTCCTTCAAGCTACTTTATTCCAGGTTTCAGTTGGATTTAACCATGCACACGGAGGTGTTTGTGCAGTCAGTGCTTGTCCCGTCGTTGCTGATCCTGCTCTCTACCGTTGAGGACACTTTGTTGCAGTCTGTTAGGTGAGTTTTCATACCTCTCTTTGTAGGTTTTTATCGTTTTTTCTATTTGGGGGCAGCCTGGAGTGGAAGATATAAAAAAAAGGGGCTGCGAAGTTGCGTTGACTTACAAGTTTGGTGGGAACAATGTGAGAAGTTTTTGAGCCAGTGACAGTAAATATACTTTGCACTTCTACTTTCCGGTGTGCCATTTTTGCCAGCTGTTTAACAGTGCATTCCATAGGGGCAGCATATTCCAATATTTCAAAGTGATGTGCTTACTTTGCTTTTGTTTGTTTTTATACTGCTCCGGGGGTGTTTGAATTGCCATAATATAACTGACACGTCCCCCACTTAGCTTTGTCAACAGACCGTGAGACTGAATGTCAGTTTTACAGCTCTGAGTGTCACACAGGGCATGAAGCTAATTTCTGAGGAGGAATGGAGTGGCAGGGGTGTGTGCTGGGTAAAAGCTGGCCAGCTGGGGCCTCTCAGAGTGGAATTTATATTTCCTACCCATGCCAGGGTGGGTATTGTTTTTCCAGGGGCCCTCATTTTATATTTGTTAGGCTTATCTTAAACCATTTCCCAATAAAGTGCAAATATTTCAGCTATGTGCTTGAGAAAGATTTTGTCATAACCTCTTGAACATTTTCACATTTTGTCACATCACAACAACAAGCTTTGATGTATTTAATCAGGATTGTGTTTAACAAACCAACAGAAAGCAGTGCATTATTGTGCAGGAGGATAATGGTCTTCAAACTTCTTTACAAATAAAAATCAGAAAAGTTTAGCACTTGTAATCAGCCCCTCTGAATCAATACCTTGTAGAGCCACCTTTAATCCCAATTAGCTACAGGTCTTTTGGGGGTACACCACCCTTGCATAGCTGGAAACAGACATCTTGGCCTATCCATAACAAAAATAACTCATGCTCAGTCAGATTTCTATGGGATGACAACTGCAATTTCATGTCTTCCAGCCTGCTCTCCATTTGATCCTTTGATCCGGTTCGAATTGATCCTTCTAACACATGTGCTTTTGAAGGGAACTCTCCCATCCTCTCTAGTCACAATTAAAGGTTTAGTGGACAAACATACCTTGGTAGGTTTGCAGTTGTGCCATATGCTTACTGTTTTTGGTTGATGGATTGAATGGCGCTTCGTGAGATGTTTAAAGTTTAAGCAAATTGAAGAAAAAAAAGCTCCAAGTGTTGGAAAACTTTGGCAGTGCATTGCTGTTTTACCTGGACTTTAGAGTTATTCCAACTTGATCCATTCTCTCTGTCATGTGACACAAACACTAAAAAAAGCCCTGCCACAGACACAAATGTTTCACGATTTAATAATCTCCAAATCAAATATGAACACTCCATGGCATGACCTTAAGTCTGAATGAAGTAGGTTTAAATTATTGTACTCTCTTTTCTCCTGTTGCTTGTCGGCAGGGTATGTCTCCCATAGAGTGGGTGTCGCACAGCTTAACAATGGTGGTTCACAACTTCTCAGCTGGAGGTTGATCAAAAGAGTTACCATATGCATTGTGTGGTTTGTTCAAAGGCTAGCCAGCTTGGTGATATTAAAAATAGCTCTGCTTGGTTTGCAACATTATGTATTTTGTTTGAAAAGATCTGGGATCTGTCAATCTGCATTTTCCAAAGCCAGATCCCCAGCATCAGAACAGACAGCAAGCTTACTTTTAAAATAATAAATCAAATCTAGATTAGATTAATGGGGGAGATTTTTATTTCGGTGACAAACTATTTTTCTCTTTTTCTACTCATTCATTTATTATGTTTACTTATGTCTGTTTCATTTAACATAAACTAAAATACCAAAGAAAAGTAATATGTTTAGCTTCATTTTTCAGCAAAGGAAATGCAAATAACAAATTGGAAGCAATCGTCCATCCATTGTCTGTACCTGCTGCTTTTCCATGCAGGGTTGCGGGGTGGCTGGTACCTTTCACATTGGTTGAGAGGTGGGGTCCACCCTACACGGGTCGCCGGACCATAACAGCAGATTGGAATGGTGGAAGGATGCAATTTCTACGATAAGTTTAAGGAGTTCCTTTGGTGGAGTCCTGCTAGCCACTTGTCTCTTTGCTGAACTGATTTGCTGACAGCAGGACTCTGATCTCTTGTGGGCGCAAGCGTTAGGGAGGTGGTCCTGTAACCGGTGGGTTGCCAGTTCGATCTCCCACTGGTCCTAGGGCTAGATACTTCACCCACGTTGCCTGTTGGTGGTGGTCAGAGGGACTGGTGGCGCCGATGTATGGCAGCTACAAACATAGCTCACCACCGTCAAGGTGTGAATGGGGGAATGAATGACTGCAGTGTAAACCTCTTCGGGGTTGTTGGACTTGATAGAGCAGTATACAAGTACAAGCCATTTATCATTAACATTAAATTATCAAAATTATATGTTGTAAAGCCTAATCATGAAATGTGCTCACAGTTGCAAATTCCCTTGAAACAGATGACATAAAGCAGTGATTAAGCCTCAGTGTTCGTTAATAAACGCAGAATACTTGAAGCTCATTTTGACACCGCATTGAAATTAAATTCAGTTACGGAAGTTTATTTTACCAAAATCCAATTAGTATGTCTACATCTTAACAATTATCGGTTTAGAATCCTGCTAAAATAAGAGTGATAGGTATTTCATTACCTTCGAATAAGCATATATCTCTGTTTTTTTCACGTTGACACTTTAACATGTTGCACCTGTGGGCCAAAAATAAAAATCAAGCGCCCTTTTTTTTTTCTTTTGCAGAGAAGGGTCAGGTGGAAACCAACATTTGTAATGTACTTGTATAATGGTATCTTATTTAACAGGCAATTTGATAAGTTTTGGTATTAGGTTCTTCCTGTTTTTATCTTTTCTCAACAGTAAATGTTTGTCTTGCAGCATAGGCAGGAGTTGAGGAGAGGCCAAAAAGAAGCATACAATGATGTTGGTGGCAAGTAGCAGCATCGGTGGCCTCTATACCACCGATGACAATTCACTTTGCACGACAAATAAACTATATTTCAAATGTATACGTCTGGGATTCTGCATGAAGTGCGAGGCAGATCATGTGGAGCAGCAGAGCAGCAAGAGTTCCTAAAAAAGTATGCAAATGCCATTCGAACGCAATAATGCAGGTCACAGATGAAGATCAGCTGAGGCCAACATAGCTTTATGTGGTCTAATAACACAAACTCTGAAACAGGAAGAAAAATTGGTTTTAATGACATGACAGAATTCAAATATACAAAATTTACAGCTGTGGGCTGTGAAGGAGCAAAGCCAGGCCTAAGCATTCCCCTAATACTTGAAGCAAGTGTGAATGGAAAATTGTTTCGCTTTGTAATGAGTCATGGAAAACACACATTTTATGTTCATTTTCAGGAGGGGAATGTTTGAGCTGTTGATTGAATGAAATGCATGCCCATTTGCCAAACTCCTTGCCAATATAAAGTTAGAACTGGAACAGAAAAGAAATGCCAGACAGAATATAAAGGAAATATACAATTCCCCCAAAGAAAACCTATGGAATAAAGAAACAGAAACTCGTGTCAGACTTTTATTTTTTGGTATTGATTAGACATGTGAATGTCTGCAGACTGTCCATAAAAAGAGGATTATTGAGCCGTAATCTTTAGACTTTTTTCTAACAATAATGCAATAAAATGTTTTCATATTGAAACAAAATGATAGACACCTTTATAAGTAGATTTTGCTGAGTATTCCTGGAAAAGGGAGTTTTACACTAGCGTAAATTTTGCTTCTTGAATAGATACACATAGCAATGTACTTACTCTTTGAGTTACTCTTACCGCATTACTTATTAAACGGCAAAACTAGTGATCTCTTCTCTTTTTCTCAGCCAGGTGGGTCAGGTGTGCAGGCTGTCCCAAGAGTCATCGCTGCGCCGGTGCAGGACGCCTGATGGCAAAATATGCAGCGGCAGGGGCAAATGTGACTGTGGGGTCTGCATCTGTGCAGCCTCAGATCCAGGGAAGTTCTTTGGTCCTCGCTGCGAATGCCATAACTGGGTCTGCGCGACACATAATGGGCAAGTTTGCAATGGTGCGTACACTGACCTATTCCTTCCTCAGCTATTTTTAGTACTGTAAAACTATGTAAACTATGTAAAATATTGCCTGGCCGCTTTCCCATTTTGTCACGTTACAGCCATAAATTTCAATGTATTTGATTAGGATTATGTGTTATAAACTAGGTGTCTGGAATTTTGGGCTCTGGCGCTGCAAGTGGCTGTTTGGACCTTACACTCTGGTTAAAAATGATAAAGGACCAATGTATGTCTTTGAATATGGATATAATAACGAATGCATGCTTCAGCAGGTTTTGTTTCATGTTTTTTTTTTGCATGAAATATTAGCATTGTACTTTCAGAACAGAATTACAGTAAAAGTACAGGTTATATTATTTTGAACTATTTTTCTTGAAAGCTGCGTGCTTTTCTTAGATAGTTTCCTACAAATATCCACATCCCGTAGAACAAAATCTATCCTTCCTGTTTTTGCAAACGTTTTACATTTTCCTTTATTTTAATACCTAGAAACAGCAACATCTTAGAATGCTTCTTTTACAGTTGTATATTTAAACTTTAAATGATACTGTGCAGTTTCACATGGCTCGACATAGTATGCTACCAATTGGATGTGGTTTTCAGAGAGGGGGTCAGCAAGTGATGCAGCAGATATCCTCAGTGTATGTTATATCAGTGCCATTGGCAGGTGGACTCACCGGCTGATGTTTAGGATCATTTTATCCAGCTGCTAGAAAAAAAAAAAAAAAAATTCATGTCATCCACAAACTTGCTTTCAAAAAGGCAATGACTTCCCACATGTCTAATGTACAGGAAAATGTATTTAAGAATTGAGTTGCTGACAGATTGTTGTGGTTCACCTTGCATGTATTATTTTACTGTTAGTCAGCGAGGAGCAGTTTTTGACAGCTCTAATCGGTTTGAAGCAATTCAGAGACAGTCATTACTAATATGATGCTGTCTTGGTGTCATACATTATGATGTTATGAGCTTTTGTTGGCAGGCATTGCTTTGAACTAGTTTTTCATGTCAACTACAAGAACTCCTCAGAGCGTGTTCAGGGGAAACTGAATATTGGTTAGTTGGACAATGATTTACTGGGCACTATATTATATAGCCTACCTCACTGAATTTCATTTGATAACTCAGTTGGTCAATCAAAAAAGTTAACCTTTTACTCCTAGTTCTTCTTTGTAACAGAGCTGTAAAGACAAATTTAACCCTTTTCAGATTTTATGTGCTCTTGCTTTCTTGTCAAAATGAAATATTTCAGTTCATCAACCATTTTCAAACAGCAGACAAAGATAAAGTACATACAAAATGTAGCTTTCAAATTATTTCATTCATCAAAAGAAAAAAGCTATGTGAAACGGTAATGGCCGCCTAAACCTAATGACCTAATAGTTATTCTGTCAGCAGCTGTCATCAAGCGTTTGTGATTACTGCTAATGAGTCTTTGATATCACTGTGGAGGAATCTTGGCCCAATACCTACCGTATTTTTCGGACTATAAGGCACACTTAAAATCCTAGATTTTCTCAAAATTGATGGTGTGCCTTATAAGCCAGTGCATCTCATGTATGATTACGGTTGTGCTTACTGACCGATTTTAGGTGGTACAATGCGCTCAAAATCTGTTAAAATGTGTAAGTGTACAATGTTGGTAAGCCTGCAATAGACTGGCGACCTGTCCAGGGTGTACCCTGCCTCTCGCCCATTGACAGCTGGAGATGGGCACCAGCACCCCTAGCGACCCCACAAGGGATAGATGTGTTAGAAGATGGATGGATGTACTTTGGTAAGCAACAAAGCCGAGTCACTCAATTAATATTCGGAGCATTACGGTACACTGTGTCACTACCCGAACAGCCCCCTGAGCAGTCTACAAGACTGCCTGACTGTAATGTCGAAACTAGAAGTGCATTCATGTAAAGGCCCCCAAATAATTGGGCGTAGTTCACTCCGCGGAGGTCCGTGCGTACCCGAGGTGTACTCAAGGCAGACCAGGATTTTCTGCAAGAGAGCAGAAGTAATGAATCTATCAGTAACAGCCAATCGTCCAGGTCCTGGAGCAGCAAAGCAGCCTCAGACCCTCACACCGGCACCACCATGTTTGACTCTTGGTGTGATGTTTTTTTTTTAAATGCCATGTTAGATTTACACTACAATTTTTTGCAGTATCTAGATGATGTTACGTAAGTGTGAGGTGGGTTTTTGACTCTTTGTAACAGGCAGAATTATTATTTTTTACCTTGGAACTCTTCTATGGATGTCATTTGTCCAGTCTCTTTCTTATTATTGAATCTTATTGATGTTAACTGAGGCAAATGAGGCCTCCACTGCTTAAGATATTAGTTGGGTTCTTTTGTGTCCTCCAGGGTGGGTTGTCAGTTCGCTTGGAGTGTTTTCTATAGGTTGGCCACTCAGTGGATGGTTTACCACTGTTCCATGTTATCTTAATTTCTGGATCCTGGTTCACTGAAGTTCCTAAGCTTTACAAGTGGTAGTGTCATCTTTTTCTGCACTAATAGGTGTCAGTGACTTTATTTTTCCTTGGTTTGTGAAAATATTAACTATTTCAGATGATAAGTTGCTGATTTTTTAAAACTTTATGTTGAGGGACAGGTTCTGTTTAACTGCTCCGGCCGGATTATACAGGTCTGGTAGTAATGAGGCCAGGGTGTGACTGGAGAAACTGAATAAAATGTGGGGTGTTATAAGTAATTCATGATTTAACAAGCAGGGCATTTATATTTTCATGGGCTAGGCTGGGGTGGATATTATTTTTTTTGCCTTAATGGATGAAACCTTCATTTGAAAACTGGTTTTTATATTTACGTTGATTATCTATTGCTTACGTTGATTAAAAGAGAAGAAAACTGCAAATTGTCAAATACTTGTTGACAATACTATTGTTTAAAAAATGTATTGTAGCTCGTAAAAACAGACTCCCTTTCACATGTGCTTCCTGCTTACTTTCCAGCCCTCAATCAAAGAATCAAGTTCTTTTAAATATACTTGAATTGTTGATGCACCAAGCAATGGATCACTGTTAGAAATCAATTTCCTTTTAAGTGGCTCTGACTGGTGATTGGCAGGTCAAATATGAAAATAATCAGATTTTCTCCTGATTCATTACACACATTAAAAGTAAAAACTACCCAATGTTTCACTTCAACAGTTTGTTTTTATTAGGAACTTTGTTTTGAGTGTAGGAAAAAAAAGATAATGGTGCTCTGATGCGTACTTTCATTTTTTGCTGGATTTAAAACTACTACCTTTATCATAAACAACTTACAGCATTTTATGATCAGTGTTTGTCCGATTTCATGGTAGAGTTGAAATACAATTCAAGTAAATTAGTTTACAATTGCTATAGTCCCAAATTATCAGCTTGATGTCAGAATAATTCAAGTGTTATTGATGCCCAACATTAAAGGGAGTTTAAATGTTAACTCTCACCTTGAAGTCTTGTATTTAATACTGTATGTACTTTATGTTGACATATTCTGTAGTCACTTTCTCATTTTGTACTGCCAACTAATTCAAAGTACTACCTTTTTGGCCGGATCAGCAGATGGCTCTGGCAAGGCAGAAAGGATGTCGTTTTTGCTGGCTTCTTTATAGTCTTTACTTGATTTTGTTAAATTAATAATAAATGTAGCTGACAAGAACACACCTAACACCTAACAAAAAAGAATAATGACAAGTAGCCCTAGGCTACAACAAAACTGTGAACTAACAATGCATGTGCCATTTAAAAGCTTTGACTCAAAAGCTTGTTGTTTTTAACCTGCCTGCACAGTCTTTATGGTCTTATTGTGACCTTAAAGGGACAACGTGTAACTAATTTGACTTTTTATTAGCAAAAATCATGTATTGCTTTCATAAATACATATTCTGCCAAAGTCTAATAACAATTGCATTAAAAATAAAAGTGTTTCCATAGTTTAGAATGTTTAGTTTATAAATACATAGGTGGTGGTGCACCCAATGAAAGACGCCATGTTGTGTC
The DNA here is from genome assembly GCA_037039145.1 of Fundulus diaphanus. Lineage (NCBI taxonomy): Eukaryota > Metazoa > Chordata > Actinopteri > Cyprinodontiformes > Fundulidae > Fundulus > Fundulus diaphanus. The sequence continues at coordinate 23,469,567 of CM073132.1, read as the reverse complement.
ACCGTTTTTAATTACAGCAGTCGAAAGGGAACAAACTTGTTAGCCTTGCACATTTTACTTGTATATGAAGACATGTTGTTGGTGGAGGAGTAAAAAAAAAAGCAATGATGACCATAGATCATGCTACTTGCTGTTTTCTGTTGAAATGGAGGACCATCCATACTCTCTGACCAGCGAGAGAGAAAGTAACCATCCATCCATTAGCTATACACGCTTATCCCTATTAGGGTCGCGAGGGGTACTGGTGCCTATCTCCAGCTGTCAATGGGCGAGAGGCGGGGTACACCCTGGACAGTCGCCAGTCTATCACAGAGAAAGTAACCAATAACAGAAAAATAAGTAATAACCGGGAGAAAACAAATCTATATTGCCAGAGGTTTTACCAGGTGGAGATAATTCATGAGGAAGCGGGGCTTCCAAACGGATGCGGACGTCGCAAGCTTTCTGCTGGACAGGTAAGTTAATTCAATATAACAGTGAAGTTTATTTTAACGTTTTTGTTAGCAACAGAGATGTGTAGCATAGCAACTACTCTGTCCTCCCGGCAGAGATGGCTGGTTTGTTCGTTAGCTAACGTTGGACGAGCTCCGTTGCAACAGTCATCAGTTGCTGTTATTCTTCACAGAAGTCATACCAGCAGGTGACTGTACACTTCTTTCTGCCGTATTTTGACCGTACATTGTCACATGACACTCCGCGACCTCCGTTGTAGTTATTATGTGCTCAACGACGAGGCACCAGAGCGTGCTTCTTAGTCGTTTGTAATTAATTTAGCGTAACACTAGATGGGTGTAAATCTTACACACTGTTCCTTTAATGTGGCTTTAATGCACATAGCCACACGTAGCTAAAGTGATATAACGGTGTCAACTGTGGATCTGCACAATAAGGAGGTGCACTGCCTGAGCCGAACCCACATAGTTTTTTTTAAGTTGTGTTTCTCTTTGTATTAACAGCCTGGTGCTGTTGGTATTCAAGGTTGGGACCATTCAAAAATGCCTTGCTTTTGCAAGAGGAAACAGCATTGCTTTCCTCCCTGCTTTGACACAGTCCTACCAGAGAGCTGTTTGTGGCATTGTTGCCCACTTTCTTTTTATTGTTGAGTCATGAACTTAGCTTATCTGAGGTCAGAGGGGCTTGCTGTGGTTTGAATGATATTTTTGTGTGACCTCTTGTAGCAGTCATTGTTGTGCTCTTTGAGTAATTCTGGTAGGCCGGCCACATCTGGCAAGGCTGAACCTTTTCAGACTGATAGATGTAATTGAATTTGTTCCTCATCGGTTCCTGAAATGCTGTACGTCTGGTACTTATGTGTTACTTTAAGCCCACTCATGTTGTCTCAAAGGTTTAAGTAATGTCTTGATAGTACAGGTCTCTCACAAATTTGGCCTGGGTAAGAATGATTAAATTGAAATCAGCTATTCCAAAAGTGGGTTTATTCAAAGGTTATTCAAAGTTTAATGGGGGGTAGTGCCACTACATGATGCATAAAAGAACTACACTTTGTAAATTTGTTTGCATGTATTTTTTCTAATTATTTAAAATACAACAGGTTTGATGAGATGCTTTGAAAGCTGTGGGAGGAATGCAGCTAGGAATTAAAAATAAAAATCCCTACATCTTTGTGTCCCTGTTGTCTCTGGGCTGTGAGTGAGGTTTAAGGGAGATGTCTGAGCATCCAGAACACGTCTAATAGAGATAGGTGTGCATATGGGTGTGTGAGTATGATTTATTTGGAAAGACAAGTTGGCTGCTGTGAGAAGCTCATTATGGTTCAGCAGTCTGGAGCAAGACCCTGCTTCATCCTGATAATGGGGTTTCACTCACTGCCTGCCAATGGTACCTATGCATTTGAAGAAGGATGGATTTTCACACCCTCCCTCCTCTACTGTCTCCCATCACGCATACACAAGCTATACATGATGAGGTTAGATCTTATACATAACTCTTCAGCACACACATGCGTACCGCCAGCCACATGCTCACACAGTTGCATACTTGTGCCCAGCGGTTGCAATCAAAGCCGGCTGAAAAGAAGGACCCCCACCCCCCAAATACACACAGGCACATCACCGCTCTCTGCACACCATGCATGTGCTTTCAGCCAATTTCTCTCGCTACGGCTTCCTTATCTCTGCCTGTCACAAAAGTCCACTGATAAGATCCAATAGATTTTCTTCATTAGGATTGGAGTGTGTATTTTTCATTACCAAAAAAATTAACTTTTCTGGCAAAGACATGTTTCATACCGCATACTTGATACAGCAGAGGTTAATTAGCTTCACCTCAATTAGAGCAAAAAGTCCAGGTGGCTCAATACTATAATGTATTTTTACATCATTGAATTTGGGCAGAATTTGATAAAGTGCGACTTAAAAAGTTAAAGACCAGGTAACATAGTTGCAGCTAATCTTTAACATAAGAGTGAATGGTCAATTATTATTTGAGAACAGATGAATGGAGTTTAGTTGCTCTCTTACGTGATAATTATCTCATTGTCAAATCATGAGATTATTTGGACTTAACTCTATAGGTATCTCTTCTCTCTTAGGTCCTGTCTCAGTTAGAGCATAAACTGGTTTATGTTGGACCCCATACGAAGTCACAAATACTAATAATGGAAGATAAAACAAGCTATTTTGTGTGATATTGTGTCAGGATTTTATTTCTTTCATTAGGTGTCCTGCTCAAGAGTTGACTGATATCCAATTGAAATTATGGATGCTATTATTGGATATAACGGAATTAATGTAATACCTTCACACAAAAGAAAAAGGAATTGACACTCTGGGAGAGAATGTTAGCCACAGAAACTGAACCAAACACACTGCCAGAATGTTAAATAATTAATCAACGAAATATGTAACACAATTTGTATGGTCTGTCTTACCTAAATGTCGTTAATGGTTCATGTGGTGTAGGAATCAAACACAAGCAGGAAGCAGGCAGGCTTATGATTGGGATGAAATTTAAAAATAGAACCAAAATAAATACAATATGTAAAGAATTCATCTCCAATAGACCACAAAAACTGAAAATGAGTGCATAAAAAGACAGAAGCTTGACAGAAAGACCAGCGAAAGAGTATATAGAAAAAACAAAAACAGGGAGGAAAATACTGACCCAGGTGCAAAACAGGTGGTTCTGATTTACTGAATGCACCTGGGGGGGAGAGCAGGAAGCAATATATCTTTAAAGACTGCTTAATGACATTAAATTATTACAACATAAAAAGATTATCAGTATTTTTTTATCAGTAAAACAATAACTAACAGAACATCGCTAAGTCCTGTTGTAACCCAGAATGCAAAACAAAAATACTGAAACACAAAACAACATAAGTTTACAAGAAAACTGGCTGCCAGATTGACTTACTGGACCCCATATCCTTCAACTTATGACAGTAAATGGTGCTTTGTAGAGCTGACAGAGAGTTGGGCCCATGCACATGTTCTTATTGACACTTTAAAAAAGGTGAAGTGAATACTCTCAGGAAACTAGCAAAGCGATTCAGCTCATAACAACACAAATTTGAAAGGCCATGCACACAGTTGAAATAACCTGAAAACTCAGTTCAAATGATTAATAGTAAAATTTTAATAAATTAAATAAAGTCTATAAACCAAAATGAGAGGGCGCTTTGAAATTAGTGTCATGATTTTTTTTGTGTTATGTTATAGGCTGTTACCTAGAAATGTGATTAGCCAATTGGGAAATATGATTATTTTTGGACTTGACATACATTTAAATGTTTATCATATTAGGCATGTTTTATTTACACTCCTGAGGTTTGCTGGACCTTGAGCTGGACTTGGTATAATGTTCACAGCTCTCCTGTGTGTCTGCTCCCTGCTGTTGTGTTTTGACTACACAATCGGCTCTCTGAGTTGCACATGCAATTTCCCCTGAGTGTTTACACCTGCGGCAGCTCTAATCACTGGAAATTGTCGCACCTGGGAGGAGCCCTACTTATACCTGGCTCTCCCTGTATGTAGGCACCAGATTCTCAAAAACCAACAGTGTGAGTAGACCTTCCAGCGTTGAAGGCATTGACTGCCTTCCTGTGTGTGACTGATCGTTCTGTGGATTCCTGCCTCTTTGCCTTGTCTCTGTTTTGATTCTCTTGTTTGGTCTTCAGATTCTGAACAACGACCCAAGAAAGTACCCTGACTCTGTCTCTCTGCCTCAGCCCTCCTGTTTCCTCTGCCTCTCTGTGCCTTTTCTGGATAAAGATCCTGAAATTTCCCCTTTCCCCTCTGATCCCTCTGATTACTCGGGCATGACCCTGGACTGTTCTCTGATTAAACCTTCAGCTTCTAGCTGCGACCGGCTTGCTCCCTTGGCTGACAAACAAACTAACGCTGACCACCTGGACTCACGGCTTGGATTCTATGCCACCTTCTGGATTCAAGAAAGGCTAGTGGCTCACATACAGAGCACACTGCTTCTCACTGTTTATCCTGCAGCCACTAACCTGTACCTCTCCTTTGCAGTGGTTCCTGTGTCTAAGTCTGCCAATTGCCTGTCCAGCTACACCTTTTGCTTAAACAAATCTTTTGAATTTTCGGGTCCAAAACTTTATTCATTACACTTGGTCTCATTCCAAGGTCATAATCTTGGCAAAATGCACTCTTGTCAATTATCGTTATTTGTAGTCTTGTTTAAACATCACCAGATCACATCAATGGCCTTCATTGCCTTGTTTTTGTCTGCTGTCAATAGACATACTTGACAGAAACATAGTGAAACACACAAAAGTAGTTTATATTTCAAAACAAAAGTGAGCATATTATTTTGGCAAAACAGGGTGAATCACGTTCTTATTAAGTATTCCACCAGAAACGTTACAACCATATGTCTGTGGTAAATGTATTTTTTTTCTGTGAAACTAAATAATTTCTATTTATGCAACTAAAATGTGAATAAACATAGAGCTTTAGCTGAAATGATCCAGTTGTTATTAATTCCTGATGCTTAGTTGCCACTATTTTGTGCTGCTGGAATGTGACCAGGAATAACATCTGCACACCAACTGTGGTAAAAGTCAATGCTTTTGTCCCACCTTTGGTATTTTGATGGAAGTAAATCTCCTTACAATGTCTCCAACGTGCTACAAAATACCAGTTAATTGCAAACGGTTATTTTAAGGGATATTTTTCCAGTTGCTGATTTAAGTATGACTTTTGTCATTGCAGGCCAACGTAGGAAAGTTGCCACACAGTTTCTAAAGCTTCTCTCCTATTTCCATTTTATAAATGGGGAACATTAATCTTTAAAAGTTCCTGGCTTTATTTTTCTCTGAGTCATTTTCCTATTCCTGCAAGCTACTTTTGAACTATGTTTTGATAAAATACAGATATGCTGTAAAAGCACAATCATGGAAACACAGATTCTTCTTGAAGAGTCATTAAATTCTCAAACACCTGGTCTGACTTTAAGGATTTTAGTAGCTACCATTTGTTATGCACATAAACTATGCATACCAACCTTACATTGGACATGGCCAAGTTTAGTCCTACTGTTTTTGCCTCAGCTGTCATGTTGTTTATCAGTATCAAAAGGCTGCTGAAAATCATTCTACACATCTATTAGTCAATTATTTTACATGCGCTAAACACATGAAAAGACCTCAACTTTAAATCCGCAAATCTTTGCTAGCTAGTAAGTGTTGCTGATATTTTCTGCACTGATTCTGTTTTCACCCTCGGTTCACGTTGCAATAAAAGTTAGGAATGATGGTTAAAAGTGTGCCATTTTCCATAATTAGCTTCATTATCCTTATGCATCATGGTTATTGAGTTTAAGCAAACATTCAGATCATAACTCTTTGGTTTGCTTCCTGGTCTTCAAAGGAAGGACATAGCTCTAAAAAAGAATCAAACTGCATAAATGCTGTCCAGATCCAGATAGCCAGGACACATGAAAAGCAAGGATACATCAGGCAGATGTTAAAGCCTTTGGTTTTGCTACATGTGCTTTTATTCATCTTAATGGCCACCTAGGTATCTGATAGACAATTTGATCACCAGGTAAGACACGGTATTGTTGATCTTTTGGATGTGTTGAACAATTGTCTGGCATGAACATTACAGCTTAAAAACACTGTTTACTATATAACACACATATTTCCCACTGCCACAAAATTTATGGTATTGTCACTCAAATGTCACATCAATGCCTCGATAATACCATTACACAATTATTTCCTAAGCTATGCATATGCTCTGCCTGCCCCAGAAAAGATTCAGCTTGGAGTGCAGAGACACTAATATAGCGTCATCTTATACACTCTGACCTACTTTACATTATTTAGCTAATAACTATGTAACCCCCTAGTAGCACTCATACATCATGTGTAGAGAATTGAATGTTTACTTTTAAATCATTAGGTACGTAAAGACGCTAAAATGAGACGTTGAAGCAAATAAACCCCATTGCAGCGCAGCATAACACAGTGAATTTTATACCCCTTTTTCCTCAAATGAAATATAGAGAGGCAGCACTTCAGACGTGACGCACATACTTCATGTGTAACCAGGTGATCTACAAAGCCTGCTTCAGTGTCATTCATTGATATTTGATCAGGACCCCATTAGCATCCTTTTATAAAGCAGGAAGATTTATCTCTTTTCCCCACTGATAGAAACATTCTGCATGCTACGCTACCTCATAATGAAACCCTATGTTAAACTAGTTATTGATTGCTGTTAAAAGATAACTAGTGGGGGGCCTGTTAGTTAACTGAATAAAGATTTGCTCAATAAACACCAATTTTACTGTTTTAATTAAACTGATTGGTAATTTAGATTTTCTAGGCATCAGTTACAGCACAAGCACCCAGAATGTGCAATTAAACACAATGTGTGTGTGTTTTTATGTTTTCTTATTTATTTCAGGGAAGAATACAAACCCCCTTCCCCACAAAAATCAATAGAAATAAAGAGCGGGCTATTCATCTGCCTCAGAACAATCTTTAACTTTACTATTCCTCCTAATATTTCTGTTAAAATCATTTTCCTTTTAACTCAATTCCAAAGGAGAAGTTAGAACGAAGAGGTGCAAGCATAGTGAAAACATTTCCCCAGTACATACCTGATTGGGTCATTGTATGAACATATTTTAGCCATTCTAACGTTGACTTCTCTTCAGGGGGTGAAGACTTTTTATAAAAACCTTTTTCTGGCTCTGTTTGTTTTGCTTTTATGCTTTTGCTCCTCAGGCCTCTGCAAGAGCTAGCAAAGACCCCACGCAACAAAGTTTCATGTCTCCATGTCAAGGACACCTGGGTAGTTTGGTCTCTTGTTCCAAATGATACTGCATCAGTTTCAGTTTTATAAAAAATGGCCATTTATGAAGGATACTTATTTATATTATTATTATTATTATTATTATTACTGTGTATAACATTAACAAATGGTTAATTAGAATTTTTGGTTTCTTTTTCCAAGGAGAGAGGAAAAAGCGAAAAAGGCAGCCACAATGGAATGCTGTTCCTTTGCTCTTAAAACCCCTAAAATTTTTCATTTTTATAATTTTCTTTTCTAGTACATATTTTTATGTGCTTTCACTTTGCTATTCTGAGTTTTTCCTGGGCAGTTTGCCTTGCCTGTGACTCACCTAATGATTCCAGTGTGGGCTGCAAGGAGAAAAAGCCACTCAAGTTTGTCCAAGTTGACTAGTAAAAGACATTTCTGATTGAAACCTATTACCGCTCTCACGACTTCGGGGTGTATGAACAAGTGTTTTTAAACCCACCTACGGTGCCTTTAAAGCTCTTTGTCAGCTGTGGTAAAAATAACCTGAACACAGTAAAAACTGTAATGGTATAAGCTAAGATTTACGGTTCTGAAGACCGCCCACAAAAATCAAGCTGGTAGCTGAAACAGGTGTCTTGTACGCAGAACACAAGATAATGTGTTGTTGTTTCATCGCTACAACAACCAGGCTAAGTAATACTCACACACTGATATGAGTATAATTTTGTGGAGAATACAAACTGACCCAAAAATGTGAGTATTTGTGAGGAGATGGGGAAAAAAAACACTTGCTGAATGAAAACAGATGAGCACACAGGCCATCTAAGGTCCTTTTCAGTCCTGGATAAACATGTGTCCTGGCTGTCCCAGAGTAAGTACATAGATCTGACAATTACCATCTGCACCTTTCATTAAATCTGATTTAATATTCAAATTTTCTAAGACATTAAATTTCAGGTTTTCATTAGCTCTTCATTAGCTAGTAGAAAATTATTATAAATAATACAGCAAATACTTGAAAACATAATTATTTGTGTTATTAATCTATATAATATGTTTAAATTCGTAAATTGAGTTACTGACTAAATTAACTTATTGAGATGCCAAAACAAGCAAATATCAGTGCACATTTAAAAAAGACTAAAGATTTTAATACACAAAATGCCACCTGACAGCTGCAAGCAAGTAAGTTGTCTGTTTTTATTAGCTCTTTGCAATGAGTAAAAGGGATTGGAGGTTCCACATATAGAGAGAAATATGTGCTTTGCGTGAGTTATTTTATAATGTGGAAACCTACGGCAGCCACCGTAGAAACCATAGTGAGATCAATCAGCTCTGAAAGCTCTGAATTTAAACTACATTCTTCAGTAAACACTCCCTTACCCAAACACACCCTCTAATTCCCAGATAACATAAATCCTAAATTGTGAGAGAACCATCATTTTTATTCAGGAGTATTACAGCAAGATCTTCATTAATATGTTTAACTGGAAAAAAGTTCTATTATTAGAGTATTCAAGGTGGCTGTTTAAATTTTAAACAAGACATTGAGGTAACTGTTACACGAGGGGAGCCACCTTCAGTGGCAAAGGATGGATTTTCTTCAGACTGCTAAACTAATGCAGGCTGACTTTGAAAATTTCATCAAGTATCCAATGATCCATGCACAACATATGCTTCATTACAGTATTTTAGACGTTTGACAGAAAATTATCTGATATCTAATTATCTAGTTTAAAAAATGTTTTGCACATGCATTTCCCCCCACCAATTAGTTTTGCTGGTACTGCTGACACATTAATCCTCCTCCCCCAGATCCCAAAGGTTGTTTTTGGTCACCGCTCAGGATTTTTGCCACATATGTCTGTTTGTCACTGGAATGATGCAACGAGCCCGACATATTATATCACATAGAAATACCGTTGATGAAGCAACAAAAAAAAGATAAAGTGTTGAAAGACAGGAAGCTTTCGACCCACATAAATTTTGACCTGGAAGACAAAGAGGGCTGTTTTATATGTCTAAGCGATTGTCAAGTGGAGATTAATGAAGGCTAGTGGGTGGCATTGACTTTATAATATCCAATTCTGTCTCAGAGTTATCGTGTGCAGTCTCCCTTTTACAAAAGCCTTCAGGATAAATACAAAAGAACATGTTGGTAAATTAGTCCGTATAAACATTGTTTTTTTTTTCCTTATCCAAAAGAGTTTGTGAGCTTGTGGTTGACAGTAATGGATGTAAAAATAATTAGAAAACTAGATGTTGATTGATAGGGCTGACAGTCCCCGTGGTGTTTCAGTATTATCCTTATTACACCATTTTGTTTCTACCTTTCATTTCAATGTTGTTGGAAGATGCAAAATCTTTGGAATATAAATATAAGCTTTGACTCAAATATTGCAGCAATGGACCTGTGATAACATCGCTTAATCTGATTTATGTTTTCTCTTTGCACTTGGTAGAAGGATTTTCTGAGTGATCAGTTGAAAATACAAAAAAATACATCCAACAGATCATAACGGGAAAAGTCAGAGTTTGACAAACAGCCCTAAGGTTTATACCCAATATGGCTGCTGTGCATGTGGCATATACTGACAGTTGCTGGTATAAACTATTTATTAGCACTTCTAACAGTTTGCATCTTAATAAACCAGTGACACATACTTGCGTATCACATCTATCTGTGTATGTGTTCCTTTTCTGTTGAAATGCATCAAATGGTGAGAAACCTAGTGTTGCTTGTATTACAAACAGGAGTTAGCATGAAAACAAAAAGCAAATGGATGTGATGCCATTACCAGCTCTGAGCTCTGACTTTCAAGATAAATCAAAAGCAGCAGTATGCTATGCAGACTGATACTGTCCTCATTGATAAAAATTAAATTACCCCTGCAATGCTTGACAGTGGAAGTAAAACCGATTGCATGACTCACTTCTGATTTATTTGGTTAAAAATAATCTGACCTCTTAACGCCACTGATAGAGACTTGCAGTTTTATTCCTAGATGGTCAGTTGATTCTAAAATATGAGCAAATAAAGGAATTAAATGAGATAGCGTTGTCACAGAAAAAGTACTGAAAGTGACAAGCCCACATTTTTGCTAAACTGATACAATACATAAAGTTGTTCATCTGGATCAAACTGATCCACTGTTTAGGACATCTAAACTGGTAAAATGTATGGATATACTTGCATTTCAGAAATTAGAGATCAAGTATAAAGTGATAAATAATCAATTACCAAAATATATGGCAGCCCCTCCCTGGGCTGCCACCTTACCGTGGTGGAGGGGTTTGAGTGTCCCAATGATCCTAGGAGCTATGCTGTCAGGGGCTTTAAACCCCTAGTAGGGTCACCCAAGGCAGACAGGTCATAGGTGAGGGACCAGACAAAGCGCAGCCCAAAATGCCCCTTATGATGAGTACGATTATTGGACCTCGTGTTCCCTCGCCCGGACGCGGGTCACCGGGGCCCCACTCTGGAGCCAGGCCTGGAGGTGGGGCACGTTGGCGAGCGTCTGGTGGCCGGGCTTTTGCCCATGGAGCCCGGCCGGGCTCAGCCCGAAGAGGCGACATGGGTCCCCCTTCCGATGGGCTCACCACCTGTCGGAGGGGCCAAAGGGGTCGGGTGCATTGTGCAACGGGTAGCAGTAGAGGGCGGGGACCTTGGCGTTCCGATCCTCGGCTGCAGAAGCTGGCTCTTGGGACGTGGAATGTCACCTCTCTAGCTCTCTAGCCGCTCTGGCTCCGGAACCAGTCTCCTTGAGAGGGGCTGGACATTCTTCCACTCTGGAGTTGCCCATGGTGAGAGGCGCCGAGCTGGGGTTGGCATACTTGTTGCCCCCCATCTCGGTGCCTGCACGTTGGGGTTTTCCCCGGTGAACGAGAGGGTGGCCTCCCTCCGCATTCGTGTGGGGGGACGGGTTCTGACTGTTGTTTGCGCTTATGCGCCAAACAGCAGTTCAGATTACCCACCCTTTTTGGAGTCCTTGGAAGGGGTACTGGAGAGTGCCCCTCCTGGGGACTCCCTCGTTTTGCTGGGGGACTTCAACGCTCACGTGGGCAATGACAGTGGGACCTGGAGGGGCGTGGTTGGGAGGAATGGCCCACCTGATCTGAACTCGAGTGGTGTTTTGTTGTTGGACTTCTGTGCTCGTCATGGATTGTCCATCACAAACACCATGTTCAAGCATAAAGGTGTCCATATGTGCTCTTGGCACCAGGACACCATAGGTCGCAGTTCAATGATCGACTTTGTTGTCGTTTCATCTGATCTGCGGCCGTATGTCTTGGACACTCGGGTGAAGAGATGGGCGGAGCTCTCCACCGACCACTACCTGGTGGTGAGTTGGCTCTGATGGCGGGGGAGGAAGCCGGTCCGACCGGGCAGGCCCAAACGCACTGTGAGGGTTTGCTGGGAACGTCTGGCAGAGTCCCCTGTGAGGCGGAGCTTTAACTCCCACCTCCGGGAGAACTTTAAACACGTCCCGAGGGAGGCGGGGGACATTGAGTCTGAATGGACCATGTTCCACGCCTCTATTGTTGAGGCAGCTAGACGGAGCTGTGGCCGCAAGGTTGTCGGTGCATGTCGCGGCGGCAACCCTCGAACCCGCTGGTGGACACCAGCGGTGAGGGAAGCCGTCAAGCTGAAGAAGGAGTCCTACCGGGCTTTTTTGGCCTGTGGGACTCCGGAAGCAGCTGATGTGTACCGGCAGTCGAAGCAGCAGGCGGCTCGGCTGGTCGCCGAGGCAAAAACTCGGGCGTGGGAAGAGTTCGGAGAGGCCATGGAGAAAGACTTCCGTACGGCTTCGAAGCGATTCTGGTCCACTATCCGGCGTCTCAGGAGGGGGAAGCAGTGCAGTACCAACACTGTTTACAGTGGGGGTGGTGTGCTGCTGACCTCGACTCGGGACGTCGTGCGTCGGTGGGCGGAATACTTCGAAGACTTCCTTAATCCCACCAACACGTCTTCCATTGAGGAAGCAGAGCCTGAGGACTCTGGGTCGGGTTCTCCCATCTCTGGTGCTGAGGTTGCCAAGGTTGTTAAAAAGCTCCTCGGTGGCAAGGCCCCGGGGGTGGATGAGATTCGCCCTGAGTACCTTAAGGCTCTGGATGTTGTGGGGCTGTGTTGGTTAACGCGGCTCTGCAACATTGCGTGGACATCGGGGACAGTTCCCCTGGATTGGCAGACTGGGGTGGTGGTCCCCCTATTTAAAAAGGGGGACCGGAGGGTGTGTTCCAACTACAGAGGAATCACACTCTTAAGCCTCCCTGGTAAGGTCTATTCAGGGGTTCTGGAAAGGAGGGTCCGTCGGATAGTCGAATCTCGGATTCAGGAAGAGCAGTGTGGTTTTCGTCCTGGCCGTGGAACACTGGACCAGCTCTTTACCCTCAGCAGGATTCTTGAAGGGGCATGGGAGTTTGCCCAACCAGTCTACATGTGCTTTGTGGATCTGGAGAAGGCATTCGACCGTGTCCCCCGGGGGAACCTGTGGGGGATCCCCCGGGGGATACTCCGGGAGTATGGAGCACCGGACCCTTTAATAAGGGCTGTCAGGTCTCTGTATGACCGGTGTCATACGAGTCTGGTCCGCATTGCCGGCAGTAAGTCGGACTCGTTTCCGGTGAGAGTTGGACTCCGCCAAGGTTGCCTTTTGTCACCGATTCTGTTCATAACTTTTATGGACAGAATTTCTAGGCGCAGCCAAGGTGTTGAGGGGATCCGTATTGGTGGCCTTAGGATTGCGTCTCTGCTATTCGCGGATGACGTGGTCCTATTGGCTTCATCAGGGCGTGATCTACAGCTCTCACTGGAGCGGTTCGCAGCCGAGTGCGAAGCGGCCGGGATGAAAATCAGTGCCTCCAAATCCGAGACCATGGTCTTGAACCGGAAAAGGGTAGAGTGCCTTCTCCGGGTTGGGGAGGATGTGCTGCCCCTAGTGGAGGAGTTCAAGTATCTTGGGATCTTGTTCACGAATGAGGGGAAGATGGAGCGGGAGATCGACAGGCGGATTGGTGCAGCGTCTGCTGTGAAGCGGGCGCTGTACCGATCCGTTGTGGTGAAGAGAGAGCTGAGCCAAAAGGCGAAGCTCTCGATTTAATATAGTTGACTGACGTGAGTAAATGTTCGGATATGAGGCTCTTAAAGTTGACATAGATCGGTGTATTTAATTAATAGCGGTTGGTCTTCGATCACACTGAGCTGCCGCTTTACTGCGAGGCATTTCAGAAGGTCAGGCTCAGTACAGTTACAGTTTATCTGCAAAAAAAGAGTTGATTTTAGGGTGCGTTACACTTTAATATTTCTTCAGGGAGAAGGACCCAGGAAGGCACTGAGATTAATCTCTGCAGGAGAGTTCATCTTTAAGCTTCTCATTGGGTGCATTAAGGAAAGGTCCCCTAAGACCTGGGATATTCCACCTTGATTCTGCTGTCATGTAGAAATCTGTTGCCATCTCTGCTACTTGGGCCCGTTTCCTTGTTTTAAACCCCACGGTCTTTTAGCGGATTCTTCTTCACCTCGTCTGTGTGACAAAAGTCTGCTTAGATGGCTTGAGAGACTCATCCAAAGAAAATAGGTGAATTGTGCTTTGATTAATTACAGCCCTGGCTCACTGGAGAGCTTCATCTTGAGGAAGCCCAATCATATATAAAATTATCACATTATCATCGTCAGTGAAGGAGCAAGGTGAGCAGCTACACATTAGAGCACACTGGAGAAAAAAGCCCTGACTATTTGGGTAGATAATGTATTCTAAGTTTGAGCAAATGAGTTGTGCTGTTGGATCTTGCAACAGGGATTCGTTGTGACCAATGAGCATACCGTGTTCTGAGAGGAGGGTACGCTGTTGTGTCGCAGGATCTTGCTGTCCCGATCATTCTGTCATATTGGCATTTCGTAAGACCCTTGAAAAGACAACTATGGACTATGAACGACTGAGGAAGGGTTATATGATTTATTGACACTAACAAGTAGGCAAAGGTTTCTTCAGGGCTCAGGAGAAGCCCAGGTAGGCACCGTGGAGCAGAAATAAGTGTTGGCAGAAGAAGAAGAGTTCGGAAACTGACGATAATGATGACAAAGACAAAGAAGAGATAACTTATTCTTACTGTTTGTGGAGAAGATGAAGATCCAGGAGGTAAGTACACTCACAGAGGCAGAGGTTGGCAGATTTTAGCAACAGTGCAGGTTAGTAATGAACCTGTGTTTTTGTTGTGATGGCTGCAGAGAGTAGGAGGGTGGACAATTAGGTACGGTAAGTGGTGTTGGTGGAGTATGGAGGAATTCTGACAGCGTATCCCCAACAGGGTGAACAAGTAGAGGTAGGTAGGAGAAATTATTGGAGGGATTTCCAGAATGAGCTCTTTCTAGGAGTATGAGGATTAGGTGGCAGTGGACGGAGATCCTGGACAGAGCTAGGGACTGGAGATGAGGATATCTGCAAAGGAGGACACAAGAAGATAAGCGAAAGGTCATAGGAAAGTTATAAGAAGATCATAAGCAAAAATTGGAGGCCTGATTACCACTCGGTGAGTTTAAACGATCTGGCATCTGCCTCAGGGAAAGCAGCTTCTCCTAAGATCCTCTTGATTGGTCTTGATGGGCTGGAGCTGAGTGGAGTCACCTGCCAGTCACACCCTGTAGTGGAAGAGGTGAAGCACACACACACACACACACACACACACACACACACACACCCACACACACACAACCTACCCCCAGCCCCATGGATATGACACATAATAATGTGAACACAAATTAAGTTTGACAGAAACATTTTTAAAAATGGAAAATATAATTCAATAATACCTTTACAAATAACATTTTTGCAGACATCTAAATTAACAGTTTTGTGTACCCTCTTACAGTAAATACTTTTTTTGTGATTGAATGTAAATTCTTAAAACTTAAAGGTCAGAAAAAATCTCTACATTTTGTAACATTTCTGATTCTATGTTTTCAAAAGTCAGTTTTCTTGGCGCAAGTCACCACAGTCCCCAGAGGTGTTACTATAATGAGGAGAGATGGGGGGGGGGACCTCCATGTTGCTAATGACTGATGGATAGCCCTTGAAAGTGATGCCACATTTACATGATGAACGAGTCAGGGGAAGGACCGAGCATGACATGCAAGGCCCCTCACTGCTAAAGGCAATGAGAGTAACATTCATAATAACCTGTTGACAGCTTTCATTTGCATCAAATGGTTCATCCTTTTTCTTTATGGTGCTCAATGTGGCCAACAGAATAATGAAAAACAATGATGCCAGGCTGTCTGGATATCTACTCTGAGCACAGAAGTGTGTTCTAATGGATTAATTCATGTGGGAGGTTGTTATGTCAAACACAAAAGAAAACTTGGTAGTGGTTACTTAAAAAAAGAAAACGTTCAGTTGGTAAGCACATGAAAAGATACATCCCCCCAGTAATTTTATGGTACAACTCCGCCCCACTCACCTGGAAGGGCAGTGTTATAATAGATAATAAAATAACATTTGTGTCCTTGTTCTGATGTGAAGCACTGGTAACCTGCATACTTCTCGGCACTTATGAACAGCATGTGGTGTGTTATGTTTCCCTCTAGACCGTGGCTACTGTGACTGTGGGATGTGTGAGTGTGACGAAGGCTGGTTCGGAGAAGCTTGCCAGTTTCAGGAGGAGTGTAGCCTATCAAGCAAAAAGAGCACAGAGCTGTGCAAGAACCAACAGGGGGTTGTTTGCTCCAACAGAGGTACTGAAACCACATATCAGACCACAGCATTACAAAACAAGGTTTAGAAAGCTGCAAAAACTACAGGGACTTGAAAAACTATTCCTACAGCTTGAGTTTTTTTTAATTTTCTACAATTTCTCACGTTGCAACTATGAACCTCGGTGAAAGGGTTTGGGTTGATTTTATGGGACAGACAACACAAAATGCAAACACGGTGCATAATTAGTGAAGCAGAAGACAACTGAGGGATTGTTTTCAAACTTCTTTACCAATAAAAAGGTGAGAATTGTGGTTGTTTGCCCTTTACGTTGAGTCCTGAGTTAATTTCTGCATGAATACAGCTGTTCTGGCAAAGGCCTTACAGGTTTCTTGAACAACACTGGCAAACAACAACATGAACACTATGGAACATGCCCTTGTATTTAAAAAATGGGTTAGGGTATAAAATAATATCCTTAACTTGGAACATCTCAAAGAACATGTTAAATCTATCATCCAAAAATGGAAAGACACAACTGTTCACCCAGGCACCCACCCCAAAACGTCGCTGTACTCCTAAACTGACAGGCCGGGCAGAGAAAACATTAACCTGTGAGATCCCCAGCAACTTTGAAGGAGCTTCTGCTATCCACAGCTCAGATGGGAAAATATGTGGACAAGAAAACTATTAGTCCATCCTCTATAAGAGTAGCAAGAAAATAGCTGTTCTTAAAAAAACATGTGTAAGAAGGCGCTCTGGTCAGATGAGATCAGAATTTAACATTTTCCTCTAAAAGCAAACCATGATTTGTGCAGAAAACCAATAATGTACATCACTTTGAACACAGTTCCTCCCACTGAGAAACATGGTGCTAGCAGCAGTGTGCATTTCCTTTGCAGGGACAGGGAAGCAAGGAAGGAAAAATAGCTATTAAGACTTGAAAATCTATGTTTACAGATGCTCTCCATCCAATCAGACTGAGCTTTTTCTATTTTACAAAGAAGAATGGCCACAATTTTCAATCTCTAGATGTGAAAAGCTGTTAAAGATTAGAAATGGATGGCACACTTTTCAGATTTTTACTTTTAAAGAAAAAACGACTTTCTTTTCACTTCTCAATTATGTACGATACAACAGTCACATGACAAAATGTGAAAAAGTATTATCACTTTTGCGAAGCATTTTGCCTGAACAGCTTTGCATACTGTATGTCTCTTTGCCACCTGCATTAAAAGTTCATTTACACAAAAGTTTTATCTATGAAAAAGACATTAATGTTTTATATATGTTTTCATCCTCAAAGGAACTCCCAAAAAGCCTTACTTGTTCTTAGAATCTAAAGCAGTATTTTGTTCTGATGTTTACATCATCCCTGATGCCAACAAGACAAAAATGCTGGAGGAGGTGTGTCATATCAGAAAACATTACATTTGGGAGCTGCTTTCAGCATAGCAAGACACTTTCACAAGGCCGACCAGTGGAAAATTTCACACAGGTGTAATCAGCATGTAAAGTTCTCAACCTTCAGGCTATGTAACCTACAAAGCATGCACCTAACTAGCCTTTAGCAAATCAAGTCCCTTTTACTACTCGGCTCCACCCTATTTGCGAGCATTTTGCTTACTGTTTTTTCAGTACCGGTGTGGCTTTTTCCACCCCTACTCAGGAGTTGGTATGATCAGAACGGAGTAGGGCCGAGATGTGATTTGTCACTGATTGGTCAAAGAGGAAGACATACGAGAAGGTTTTGCTGAGGATGCCCTGTCTGCAGAGGGAGAAGTTTTGGGCCAGAATGCTCACCTGCTTTATCACACCCTGATATGAAACCACACCACACAGCCAGGGTTGGACTTCCAGCCATACAGGACCTCTGTATGTGGAGAGAAAGTGACATGATAAATGGTACATGCACTGAACTTATATAGCACTTTACCGGTCATACTGACCACTCAAAGCGCTGTACACTAGAGCCACATTCACCCACTCACTATCGCGCACACATTAATTCACCGATACCCATATCAGTAGGCAACTTGGTGTCTGCTAGGGGGACGATGGAATCGAATCCACAACCCTTCCGATTGCAAGACGACTACTCAACCCATCGAGCCACAGTCTCCCCTGTGCAGCTGAACAACTGATATTTCATGATTTCTCTGTAGCCACAATATTACAGCACCTTATCATAATAATAATTTTTCCCAAACACTTATCCAAAACCTCGTATATGCCAATACTGAGTCACAGTTTGACACCTCATTAAAATCGGGGTCATTGTGTCTAAGCTTGAAAATTCAACAGATTTACAGTGCAGTAGGATAACATGCTAAATTTCATTAGTATTACATGGTAGATCGATATATAGAGTATGGGCATGTTTTATGGTCCCCTGCATGATGAAATGACCTGAAAAGACATTGTAGGCTTAAGCTAGCTTTATGACCAAGCTAGTTTTAGTCATATTGGTATAAGTTTCTAGTTTCTTGAGATGATGTTTTTTACTGTTTGTAGGAGACCTGCAACTGAGTGCAGACACACACAGGGGGAACTACAGCCAGTAGCTCTTGTACTTTCCTCAAAGCAAAAAAATAAACCGATAAAAGGATTCCTAGTCAAAACCCTAAAGAAACAATGTGCATGGTCTAAGTTTTGGCATGGCAGGCTGACTACCAATTTTTTTGTGCACGATAACACCTTATTTAACTAAGAAGGCAACATCTACACTGCAAAAAGGGAACTAAAAGTAAGTACAATTTCGTTGAAATTAGTGTATTTGCCCTTGATTTAAGCAGGTAAATAAGATGATCTGCCAATGGAATAAGATTTTTGCACTTAGAATAAGAACAACTCCTCTCAATCATCCTATTTCAAGTGCAGTTTATCTAATTATTTTATTTTAGGGGTAAAAATACTCATTCCATTGACAGATCATCTTATTTACCTACTCAGACCAAGGACAAATACACAAATTCCAAGAAAGTTTTACTTACTTTTAGTTCTCCTTTTGCAGTGTAGTGATAAACCTTGAAAGACCTTTAAGAATGCTACCACAACATTCTGATAATTTAGCCTCTAATATCATGTCTACACATATTTTACTCCCATTGCACATGTTCATGTCTGGATGTTGCATGGGTAATGTTAGCTCATCCATCGGTCAAGGCTGCCTTCTAAACACTTACAGCCAGTTGCCCATCTGGGCTCAACCTACTCGTCTCCGAAAGCTTCCTCCTAAATGAGGGATAAACAAGTCTCAATGGGTCTGTGCTTATCCGTGTGGTATGTGTATGAGAGTGTGTGAAAGCATGTCTCATGCAGGATGTGGCCTATTCAAAAATGTAGAAATGCTAATGTATTCACAGCATGTGTCCGTTTAGCCTTCTGGTTCTTTAACACCTAATCCAAAAAGCTCCAGCACACATGCGAAAACACACCACCACCTTTAGTTGTCAAACACCGGCTTAAACCTGTTGGCACTTGATTCAAACACGTCTTCAAACATACAGCTGTGAACCAGCTTTCAGTGCGCTGCATTAAAGTGATTGTACTTTACTGTTTAGAAGCAACTACATACCATAAAGTTCAACAAAAACCCAGAACCTTGATCATTTACAATGAATGTACTTAAACAGTGTTTAAGAATTTCATCTTTTTTTTTACAGGGACCTGTCACTGTGGGAGCTGCCTGTGTGACAATAATGACGACAAGGGCTTTGTGACGGGACGCTTTTGTGAATGTGATGACAGTGAATGTCTGGATGAGGACACAGGAGAGGTTTGTGGAGGTAGATTACACTCACCAGTGCTCTTAATGCCCCATTAACTCTTTCTAGAAAAGATGCAGCATTAAAAAAATAAAAAAAGAGCTTTAATGACTTAAGAGACAACAGTTAGAGGACACGACATGCCAAATCACATATTATGGAGAGCTTTGCGGCGGCGTTCCTACTTTTATTTCCTCTTGATCTGTTTTTTGCATGAAATTCGTTACTGAACTTCGTTTGAACTGCTGGTATTGAGTAAATGTAGAACTTGTCCACTATTTCTGAAGATAGACAGTTCTTTTTCATAATATTCACTCGGTGTCTCGCTATGGGATGCAGCCTCCTGCAGCCCTGATAGAAGCATTTATCTCAATCTGCCAATCCTGATTGGCTGGTGAAAGTGCTCGTCTTACGCCACGCCCAGTAGCCCCGACTACTAAAGCGTGCGCAGATCACGTCACCTCAATTCAAAACCTCTTCTCACCTGAGAGCTTATCTCACGTCGGAGCCTTTTGCTAGCTTAACTGCCCACAGACGGACCTTGCTAGCTTCCGTCTCCGGACGCTAGCACTGTGCTCTGACTTCTGCCCTGTCCGCTCACTCCAGACCGGACCGGTATCGTTTTATTCCGTTCACTCCACGGCGGAATCCCTCTCGGCTCCCCTCCGCGGACGCTCGAGTCGGTCGAGCATTTGGCACACCAGCTACTTTCTCGACCCCACCACGCTAGCACGCCAGCTAGCCACGGTCCCTTTCCCTACCAGCACTCCAGCTCGTTGGTAAATGGCAACCGTCAAAAACCCTCACACCAGAGGAGACTACCGTCTTTGTGGTTGCGGGAACAAAATTTCAGGGAAGGACACCCACCCGGTGTGCAGTACCTGTCTGGGGGTCGACCATGCCATGTCAGCCCTCGAAATTCCCGTGTCCTGTGGGCACTGCAAAGTGTTCACGGTCAAGAGCCTCAGACGCAGGCTAGCCCGCCAGGTTAGCATCTCGGACCGTGACCCATTCCTCCCCACCACCACCCAAGGGGCAGCCGCGGAGGAGGACGAGGACATGGCTGGGGAAGCCCCGGAAACTGGCTACGACTGGGGTACCCAGTGCGAGCAGCTCCGTGCCGCCCCGTTTCCCGAGGAAGACGTGCTGGATGTCAGCCCCATGGAGGATGATGACGACGCCTCGTTCCTCATATCAGAGGACGAGGAAGAGGACGACACCTTCATGGCCCCAGCCCAGACTGAAAAGCCGAAGCTGCCGAGCCCTTCCACCAGGGAAGACAGGGGAGCGAGCTCACAGGCTCCCTCCTTCCATGTGGACCTGCTCGACGTGTGCCGATCGCAATAGCGGAGCCCACCCGGTCCCGCTACGAAGGCAAACGGCTTCCCTTGGCACGAAATGCGATGAAGCAGCTTCTTCTTGTCTTCCCCGAGTTGCTGACTGAGCTCTCCAAAACAAGGACTAACTGCCCATACAGCAACAGGAGCCCCATTGCGGGCGCGGCATCCCTCGATTGCGAGGCGATGGACGCCCATGGCCTCCTCTCCATGCCTCCGGTGGAAGTCCCGGTAGCTGCGCATCTCTGCCCAGGCAGCGCGAGCCAGCTGTCTGCAGCTTCCCCCAGGCGCCCGACGCTGCCAGCTAAGCCCGAGCGTTTTCAGTCTGCGCTGACCGAAAGGGCGTACAAAGCAGCTGCCCTCTCGGCCAGAGCCCTCAACGCCCTCTCCATCCTCACCGCCTACCAAGCGGAGTTGTTTGGTGCGTCCGCTGAGGAGCAAGACCCGGACGCGTGGGAGGAAATGGCGGTCATCGCCGATTTGTCTCTCCGCATCCAACGTGTCTCAGTCCAGGCCACGGGAAAAGTGATGGCAACCCTCGTCGTCCAGGAGCGAGCGAGATGGCTCAGTCTCGCTAACCTGACCGACAGGGAGCGAATGACATCCTGGATATGCCAATCGTCCCTGAAGGCATCTTCGGCTCCGCATTGGCCACAATGCAGCAAAGATGTAGCCTCGTGAGACCATCCTGATCTCGCGAGCTTTCAAGGTTTCACTCGCAGATCAGTCTGGCTACTTTCCGTTAAAGAAAATTTGGAGCCGTTCACCAAACGAACGTCCAATCAGCGTTGGCTTTGAGGCGGGTCGAGGTGTGACGCAACCAGAAGCGCGACAGTTTAGTCTAAAGAACATGGCGGCTTCAGCCGATGAAACTAGCGTTAGCGTGGCTATCAAGCAAGTTTTATCGGAATTACAGAGTATTTCTTCACTGAGAGAAGAGCAAAACACTGCTCTGGAGGCTTTTCTCAGAGGAAAAGATGTTTTTGCTCTTCTCCCGAGTTGTTTTCGGCAAGAGTTTGATCTAACAATTGGCTCCTCTTGTCGTGTTAGTACGTCATATGCTTCGTTGATCTGATTGGTTTATTTGGCCCGTCTATCACCAACATAGGCCAATCAGCTAACCAGTATTTTCGCCCCTTCCCAAAATTACTTAAACGGAAGGTTTCCAGATGGATATGCGGAGCAAATCCATCTGGCGGAGTCAGGTTAGCAAAGATGCGAGGCAAAAAAGAAGGACAACGAGGCCCTCAAACTTTGTCTCCCTCGGAAAGCCCCAGCGCCTTCACCTCCGGTGCAGCGCAAAACCTTTGTGCAAGCTGCCTCCCAGCCGCCGCGTTTTAAAATACCGAGACGGCCACCACCACCTGGCCCGCCCCTCCCGATGAGGAAGGAGCGCGGAGCCGGCTGGCATGGAAAATCTGCCTCCCCGACCGCTGCGCCGCCGCTGCCCACAGCCGCTGCGACCTCGGTCCCCCGGGCGACGAAGAAAAAGAGAGCGGCCTGACAGCCGCCCGTTCCTCAGTTGGTGCAGCCTGCAGTTCCCCGTTGCGCAGGCCCACCGTTTTGGCTTGTTTGTGCGCGCCCCGTGCCACCGCTGCCCGTTCCAGAGCCGGTCCGCGAGGGGAGGGACATCGCCTCGGAGAGTTACGCTGTTGCGCCCCGAACAGAATGTCCACAAGCACACACATACACACACGTTCGAAGGATGAACGGTGTGAAAATAAAAACAATAAATCTGTCACAACCAGGCCACGAGCCGAGGGTGCAGATAATAAAAAAAGCCAAAACAAACAATGCTCTCTCCATAAGCAGGGTGGCCATTCAGCCTCCTGCAGCCCTGCTACCGGGATGGGCGTCGCCATCCCCGCGGAGCAGAGCGGAGTGCCCCGTCACACCTGCGGTGGTACCCGAGGATCATTTCCCGGCTCTACCACAGGGGGGTAGAGCCGCAGTATGCTCCTCCTCTTTCTCTCAAATGGGAAAGCTGGAAAGCAGCAGCGGCTCCACCGTGGGTATTACGCACAATTTCCCGGGGATACAGGCTTCAATTTGCCACTGTCCCTAGACAAACGAACGGTTTCTGTCGTATCTCCCGAACAGAGTCTCTCAGGGTTTTACTCCAGATACTTCCTCGTCCCCAAACGGGGGGGGGAGGGGAATCCGCCCTATTCTGGACCTGAGAGCCCTGAACAAATTCCTGCGGAAATTCAAGTTCAGGATGCTGACACATGCAGCACTGCTGCGTCTAGTAAGACCGAACAACTGGTTTTCGTCCGTGGATCTGAAAGATGCGTATTTCCACATTCCCATTTACCCCCCTCACAGACAATATCTCCGATTTGCCTTTCAAGGGGTGTGTTACGAATACCGTGTTCTACCATTCGGTCTGTCTCTCAGCCCGAGGGTTTTCATACGGTGCACAGAGGCCGCGGTAGCCCCGCTCAGACGCCGTGGGATATGTCTGGCCACGTATTTGGACGACTGGCTCCTGTTAGCGCAGTCAGAACAAGAAGCCAGGGTTCACACACATATTGTCACAGCACACCTGATGGATTTGGGTTTTGTGATAAATATGGAGAAGAGCCACCTATCTCCGACGCAGGAGATATGCTTTCTGGGGCTATCCCTGTGCTCTGTGCCGTTCACAGCTCGCCTGTCGGAGGAGAGGGTGACGACTTTCAGAGCTTGCCTTGCACACTTCCGTCGGCACAGATCTGTCCAGTTCAGACTGTGCCTTCAGTTGCTGGGTCTGATGGCCTCAGCCATCCTCGTGATTCGCCTCGGCCGTCTTCACATGCAGGACTTTCAGCGCTGGGTCGCTTCGCTCCGAATGGACCCCGTACGTCATGGCGCACGGCGGATAACGGTCCCAGCGGACTGTGTAACAGCTCTGCGCTGTTGGCGAGCCCCGTCCTTCCTGACCCAAGGGGTGCCCATGGGCACCGTCTTGTCCAGGTAGGTTGTGACCACGGATGCCAGCCTATACGGCTGGGGCGGCATTCACGAGGGCAGGTCTGTGAGGGGTCGCTGGAGCCAAGCTCTCTAGCGCCTGCACATAAACTTTCTCGAACTTTCAGCTGTGTCTCTTTCCCTGAGACACTTCCTACCATTCCTCTCAGGTCACCATGTCCTGGTGAGGACAGACAACACGACAAAAGTGGCGTATATCAACCGCCAAGGGGGCTTGTGCTCTCGTATGTTGCACGATCGGGCACGCGAACTGATCCTCTGGAGCAGTGCCCACTTTCTCTCCCTGAGGGCGACGCACGTCCCGGGAGACTTAAACACAGGTGCGGACCTGCTGTCCAGCACTAGCGCACGCTTGGCCGCACGAGCTGCTCTAAGCGTTCCCCCCGCTGGCCCTGATACCCCCTACTCTCGCCAGAGTGAGGGCATCCAATCACAAGCTGATCCTGATAGCTCCACACTGGCCAGCACTACACTGGCTGGCGGAGATATTCCAGATGCTGTGCGCCCAGCCTTGGCAGCTGCCGCTGGGACTTGCTCTCGCAGGGGGCGGGGGACAGTGTTCCACCCGCACCCGAAGCGACTGCAGCTGTGGGCCTGGCCCGTGAGTGGCTCAATTTGACCACTGCTGGGCTCCCTCAGAGTGTAGTTAATACTATCCAAAATGCCAGGGCTCCCTCCACTAGGACTCTATATGTCTCCAAGTGGGGACTGTTTGAGCGGTGGTGTCTTTAACGGGACTACGTTCCTTTTCAGTGTTCTGTACCAGCAATTCTGTCGTTTTTACAGGAACTGATTGATAAAGGAAAAGCCTTTTCCACGGTTAAGGTCTATCTGGCAGCTATAGCGGCGTGCCATATAGGATTTGGGGACAAAACGGCGAGCCAACACCCTTTGGTGTGCCGGTTTATGAAGGGCGCGCGCAGGCTTCTCCCTGTCTCCAAACCTTTGCTGCCCCCATGGGATTTGATGGTGGTTCTAGAAGGACTCAAAGGGTCCCCATTTCAGCCATTGTTGGGGACCATTCTTAAACATCTTTCTCTTAAGACAGTGCTGTTACTGGCTCTGGCCTCTGCGAAATGAGTCAGCGACATTCATGCGCTCTCTGTGAACCCCGCATGTACTCGGTTCGACCTGGGGTACACGCGTATGGTTCTGAAGCCCAACCCAGCTTTTGTTCCTAAAGTAGTTGGTTCTTGTTCACCGATCGAGCTGGCGGCGTTCACCGCTTCCCCCGGTGAACAGCGAGTGCACATGTTGTGCCCTGTTCGAGCCGTACGCTCTTATATGGACAGGACACAGAACATCAGGAGTGATCAGCTCTTTGTCTCCTGGGCGGAGCCCCGTAAGGGACAGCCGATCACAAAGCAGCGCCTCGCCCACTGGGTGATAGAGGCTATAGCTTTGGCGTATGAAAGCAGGGGTCTGCAGCCCCCGGCGGGTTTACGTGCACACTCTACCCGCGGGATGGCCGCGTCCTGGGCTTTATTCAGGGGAGTGTCCGTTCAGGACATTTGTTCGGCAGCGAGTTGGTCCTCGCCTCTGACTTTTGTGCGGTTCTACATGCTTGACGTGTCTAGACCGTGCGTGGCCAGTGCGGTCCTGGAGTCATAACTGAACTTATGGACCTTCCCCATTCGGCCGGTTCTTGTTCGATAAGCTGTCTGGCAATACGGGAGCTACCATATCCCATAGCGAGACACCGAGTGAATATTATGAAAAAGAACGTTTGGTTATCTAACATAACCCCAGTTCTTAGAATAATATGAGCACAGATATGTAAGGACTTATCAAAGTGCCTGAGCTGTAAAATTAAACCTTCCCCATCAGTTTGCTTGCTCGGTAATTTTGAGGAAAGCCCCCTGGAAAAAGAAATAGTTTACATGGCTTTCACTGCATTATGTATCGCAAAGAAAACTATCCTCATGAATTGGAAAAGTAAAGAAAATCTCAGTATCAATCAGTATAGAGATCTTTTGTTGGATCATATTAATCTTGAGACAGCATCTGCATCCACATCTGATCGATCTCTTTGGGCTCCTCTGATCAACACCATCACTTAGTGGTATAGGGGGCGGTGGGTTGCTTCCTGCAGGGCGCAGTGGCTGGATGGAGGGGTTCCTGGGGCTCTGGGGGAACTCGGAGTGGGGCGCCTGGTGGGCCTGACTCCGGGGTCTGTTGCCCCCACCTGGGAAGGGCTTGGGAGGCCTACGGAGCTGCGTGGCGACGGACGTGGGTTACTGACCTGGTAGCTGTGCTGCCACTGGGTGGGGCCAGGGTGGGTCTGGGGGCCTGGGGTCCCTGGGGCGCGCCACCCTCGGGCGGGGGCCCCGGCGGGGCCTCGGGGGTTCCGGTTCCAGGGGGTGTGCCGCTTGGGGTGTGGGCCGGCGCGCGCCCGGGTGTCCGCCCCTGCACGGGGCCTCTGGTGCGCTGGGGGGCCTCGGGGCCTGTTGAGCTGGTAGGAGGGCATGGACTTTAACATCTCAGGGCAGATGCTCTTCTCCTTCATTGGATCGGCACTCTTGTAGTGGGGGGAGGGGAAGGAGGGGGAGTAGGGACTTACCCAGCCTGGATGTCTACTGTCGAATGTGTGGTGAGTTGTTTGAATGTCAGGGTTGGGGAGGGATTAAGTCCACGGGGGGGGGGGGGGGGGGGGGGGGAGTGAAATGGACGTTCTGGTGGCTTGTGTCCGGCCCCCTGTCCCGGTCCTGGTCCGTGTCGTCTCCCGGTGCGGGTTTCGCTTGGGGGGGTGGGGTTTGGGATGGCTCGTGCGGGCTGGCTGGCCAGGGTCCCCCCCTCTTATTTATTTATTTATTTATTTTTTTTTTTGGGGGGGGGGGTAAAGCCAGTAGGCTTGGTGGGTGGGCTGGGGGGGTGGAGGTGTTGGTCCTTGTTCCCGCTGAAGAAAATAATCTTTAGAGTGTTATGCTGGAACCACCCAGTTGCCTTCTGGTAATGTGTGGTCAGGCTAGTGTACAGGTTTTTTTCTGCCACACATGGCATTTTGTATGCAGGCTAAAAATTCAAACTTTGGTTCAATCTGACTAGAACACTTTGTTAGACACATTTACTGTTATTGGGTATGATAAAAATTTAAAGAGACTTTGTATGCCTCTTTATGAAGGCTTTCTCCTTGCGACTTTTCCGTGGAGGATAGATTTCCACGGTTAATAGTTGTCCTATCTACAGATTTGACCCTGGTCCATTGTATTTACTTCATATAAATTATGAAGGCAATCGGTTGCACTGGGCATCAGAGTAAAGGGGACAGAACAAAAATACAGGCAAAATTTTAAAAATATTTTTGCAAACTGTAAATAGTTTTCCTTTTTGTCACCCTTCATTATTATATGTTGCTTTGGCTTTCTCTGTCACATATAACCCCAATAGCAAACATTGAAATTTGTGGTTGTTACATGACAAAAATGGCAAAATCTTGTGTGAGTAGAACCTCTTTTCACGGTACTGTACAATAATATTTATGTGCTTTATCTGTCCTATACAGCAGCAGGACCAAAAATGTGTTACAATATACACCATATTAAGCAGTGTTCAGCATCTGTCCAAAGCAGTCGATCATGAGAAGAGCCTCTACAGTTTACTAACACCAGGCAGTAATTAGCAAGTTTAGAGCTGTCATCTTGTTCTATCAGCAGGCTTTTCAATGTAACTACTGATTGAATACTAAATCTTGTGGTATTGAATAAAAATTAATTATTTCCCTTTTATCAAACATCGTTTGAGTCAGCGATACAAAGCCAGGCATTAAAGCTGTCTGGTGATAGATAGGTATCATATATTTTTATGTCATACTCTTTGCAGCTGGGCTACAGTTTGTGCGCAGCGAAATTTAGGTTATAGCTGATCAATATGTGAAATAGATATTATAAAATCAGGAGTAATAATATTTCTGATCCAGAACTATGCTAAAACAAGCTATTTGAATTCTCAAAATATGTCTGTCAGTCTCCCTACATGAGAACGTATGGCTTCCTTCATGTCCTTCCAGGCCACGGCCAGTGTTACTGTGGAAACTGTTACTGTGCTGCTGGTTGGCATGGAGACAAATGTGATTACCAGTGTGACATCAGCCCATGGGAGAGCAAGCGGAAATGCACATCGCCAGACGGCAAAATCTGCAGCAACAGAGGTTTGTTCAATCTCTTCACTGTTGATATACCACTCCTAAGCCTGGCAAATATGAATATTTTCAGTTAGAAAACAATGTTCAACTAGCCTAGCAAACCATAAAGATTTTAATTAAATTTTATATATGATTTTTTTTAAATCACAATAATTTTATTTCATATAAGCTAGCTTTTAATACATCATGGAAGAATTTTAAATTTAGACAACCTTTCATTTGTGTAGCCAGAAATTTACCATGTAATGTCAGTGATTTACGAAACCATTAAACACCGGAATGGTGAGGGATGAATATTAGACTTGAGACCTATTAGAATTAACAGCAGTAATGAGTTTGTTGTATTTGTGTTGCTTAGTAGCAAGTAACCCATTTTAAATTCAATCAAAACATTTTTTATTAATCACAAAGGGAAATTAAATGTTGCTGTAACTCATATTATGCTGATTTCTTCAAAGAGTTGCTGTTGATGCCGATGGCAGCAAGCAGGCAGCATCTTCTGCTGTATTACAGCGGATCTGAAGAACCCTCTGACTGTTTGTTATTGTAAAACAGTCTGATGAAAAGGATGCTCATGGTTGTCCATAATGTTTTTAATTTTATAAAGAATCCTTTGCACAATCATCTCCAGAGATTCTAGAGGAGTCTCCAGAACAGAGACAACCTTCTTTTGCTAGCGTGTTGAGCTTTTTTAAGTCACTGGCTTTGATGTTGCTACCCTAACAGATGATGGCAGATGATACGCTCTCCACAAGAGGCTTAAAAAAGATATGTAGCATTTTGCTGCAAACCCTGAAGGACCTAAGCCTCCTCGTGAAGTACAGTCTGCTCTGTCCCTTGTAGACAGCTTCAAAGTTGCAAATCCAGTCCAGTCTGTTGTCCAAGTGAACACCAATATATTCATATTTCACCACCTCCATTGTGTTTGACCTATCTCTGTTTCTCATGAAATCTATACATTCATCTGCTTTGTAATATTCACATTCAAGATGAGATGACTACTTCCCCACCATGTCACAAAGCAGTCCACCAACTCCCTGTATTCAGATTTGTTTGCTCTCTAATATGCCCGATGACTGCAAAGGCATCAAAGTATTTCTGGAGATAGACTGGTGAAGGTACAGTTCCCTGTGGTGCTCATATGCAGCTGACTACCTTGTTGGACTCACAACCCTTCAGTCTCAAACTGTGGTCTGTTTGTCAGATAAAATTTGATCCTAGCAATAGTTGAGGCCTCTGCCTGTAAAGAATCATGTTTTGGATCCAATACACGGAGACACAGACAGCGGTTTAAATGATTTATTAAAGCAACAGGTGTAGCTGGACTGGTAATTGGCAGGCACGAACACAGGAACCACTGTAAAAGGAGAGCGACAGGTATGTGGCTGCAGGACAGACAGTAGGAGATAGTGTGCACTGCATATAAGCCACTAACCTTTCTTGACGTGGGTTCGAGTGGTTAGTGGGTGGTTGTTTGTCAGCCAATACAGCGCTCCAGTCACAGCTAGGAGCTGAGGGTTTAACCAGGGGACAGTCAAGGGTCATGCACAGGTGATCAGAGGTAGCAGAGGGGAAAGCCAAGAACCTTTGTCCTGAATCCAGTCCGGAGACTTTATCCAGAATGAACTTAAAGAGGCAGAGGTAACAGAAGGGCTGAGGCAGAGAGACAGAGTCAAGGTACTTGCAGGGGGTCAGAATCTGAAGACCAAACGAGAGAGTCCGACAGGGGCACGGCAAACAGGCAGGAATCCACTCAACGATCAGAGACACGCACAGAAAGGCAGTCAAGGAACGCTGGAAGGTCTACTCACACTAACAGTTCTCGAGAATATGGCGCCTACACACTGGGTGAGCCAGGTATAAATAGGGCTCCTCCCAGGTGCCACAGCTCCCAGTAATAAGAGCTACCTGCTGCAGGTGTAAACACTCAGGGAAAATTTCAAGAACAGCTCAGGGAGCAGGGAGCGACGTCAGCACACAGCAGCAGGGAACAGAAACACAGCAGATCTGCAAACGTTACACTACCTGAGTCTTCTGGAGTTTCTGACAAGGCAAATTGGGCTGAATTGTGTTACATACACTGGAGAAATCAAAGAACATGATCTTCACAGCTCTGTCTGCTTTGCCCAGATTCCAGTGGGTTTGTTGAAGCAGGTGTATAATGGCATCTTCATCTCCAACTCCAAGGTGATAAGCAAACTGCATGGGGTTCTTATAGCTATTTGTTTGCTTGCTCTGATGGGCCAACAAAGGTCTCTCCGGGACCTTGATGATGTTTGTTGTCAGGGCAATAGGTCTATTGCCATTGAGCGCTGATGGGTGAGTTGTCTTTGGTACTGAAACAAGGCAGAAGGTCTTCCACAACACCGGAACCTTCTCCTGGGTCAGGATATGATTGAAGAGGTGCTGTAGAATCCCAGAGAGCTGCTCTGCACAGGCATTCAGGACTCTGGGACAGGCGGCATCTTGACCTGCAGCCTTATTCCGGTTCAGTCTCTCCAGCTCCCTTGTCACCTGACATCTGGTTGACGTCTAGGAGGAAGGGGGAGGCAAAGGAAGCATCAGCATCTTCGGATTTTGTTGAACACAAACAAGTGAAAGCAGATGGCCCCATAGCCGAGGTGGAAGAGAGAACATTTGAGGTGTCACAGGAATGCATTGGGTCAATGGAGGGTGGAGTGTCTGTTTGGATGTGGGCAGAAGGATGTTGAACTTGTTCTTGAACTGAACCTTTTGAAAAATGCTTTCAGCTAATTGGCTCTGTCTAAACTTCCATCTGTCCGAGCTTCCTTCTGTTTAAAGCCCATCTCTGACCACAAATGTCCTATACTGTTTTGCTGTTGTCCTATATCTGTTCATATCATCAGAAGGATGAAAAGACACCTCCAAAAATAAAATAGCAGGTTCTTGTATACATCTTTTCCTTCAGATTTGAACCTATATAAAATAATTATAGTTTGATGATCATGATGACATCATCATCTTGTGTAAAGAATAAATCATCAAGTTTGTGACATGAAGCAGTCAGATGTCATAAATGAAACAGCTTGAAGTTTTTTTTCAAAAATTTAAAAAAGCAGGATGCGGGCCTGTGTAACATGTTGCTTGGGCTCAATGTGTGTGATGGGTCAGTATTTAAAAGAAGGAAACACTTCGTCCAAACTATAAAACAGTTGTGTAAAATACATACCTAAAGACAATCTAGAGACACTACACTGCCTTAAAAAGAATCATGTTCTGTTATTCATCATAGCATGATGAATACACAGTCAGAGGAATATCTCATTTAAGTTAACTGAAGTGCTCCTGTGGGATTTTAGTGAATTTCTCAAAAATTAATTGCAGTGGTCTGACTGACGGTTTGTTAAGTAGTTGGATGAAATGAGTCTACATGGGAATCCCATCACAGAGCTGCAATTTCTGGTCAAGTGCACAACTGTGAGAACAAAAAGGAGAAAAAGTGTACCAAGATGACCAACTTTGTGGTGTACATATCTGTTTTCCCCTGTGAAGGAGCTTTGAGAGGTTCAGTTTCTATTTCTTCACTAATACATGTTTTAGAAAACAGTTTATGAATGCAGTTTTATGTCTTATATTTACATTTGAATTATGTAGGAAATATTTTGTTTAATTATAAAGGTGAGCAATTATGATGCAAACACATTTTTTATCTTTAAGCATCTTACATTTTTCTTGCTAGAACTAAAACCAAACATGTTCACACCCTTGACCACCATTGAAGGGTAATGGCTTCTGAGCTTTCTGAAACGGAAAAGCCACGGTGTGCAGGAGTTTACCCCAGAATTTCCTTGGATTTCTACTTACCTGGCTTTGTGAAACGGGGCCCAGGAGTAAAACTGAAGTAAACAAAAGAGTTGCGAAACAGGGTGAAAAAAAAAGTTTCACATAGCAAGACCATTCAAATATAATAATAATAATAATAATAATAATAATAATAATAATAATAATAATAATGAACAATACATAAACTCAGCACTAAATCATAGACCTGAAATACTGAAATCAAATAAGAATAATGTAACTATATGAAAAACTGAAAAAAGCCTTTCAATCCGCTCTACTCACCTGTTAAAGCGAGTAAGTCTCTGCCGATTATGATAAAAGTCTTTCTAATCAAAGGCAACCTGCTGCCATCTAGTCTGCAATATTCCTGATTTAAAGGGTTGTGAAACAATTCCTGCTGATTATAGACAATGGATTGGGGGTTGGGGGGTGTCACATAATTAAGAGGTGATTTGATTTCATTGTCTCATATAGATCTGGAGACGTGAAGTGTATTGTTCTGTGTGAGATCGTAAATGTCTTCTTTCTATCATTTCCTTTGCTTGTCTATAAGCCTCATCTTCTGCTGGAATTCTGGGATAAATGGCTTAATTATCTGACTGGCAGAACGCTGCAGATAATTCTCCTTTATCCCATCAAAGTATCAAACCTCCTCTGTTAAGCTCACCTGGCCTTCCCAGTAGACAGCATAAAACATACCAGATGCAAACTGCCAGAGGCTACTAGCATGACATGTATTGCTCTAAACAGGACTGTTTGATGCTGACAGCTGCACACAGGTTTTTCATATAGAAGGGCATGGTCTATATGCCCAAATAAAACATATAACTATAACATTAAGAAAATAATACAGGTGGCTCTATTAACCCTGTGCAGTTCATCATTGACACTGGTGGCAAATCATTCATAGGTTTATTAATCCAGGACTGCAAGGTTATGAGAGGGTGAGAAAGACTGAACACTCAGCCACAGGGCAGACATGCAGCAGCCTCAGCCCCTCAGACTGCCAGCTGGCCTTCTCCCCTGGGGTTCCCTGTGCTCTGTCTCCCTCGATAAGAGGAAATGGGTTTCCACCAGCTGCTGCTCTGCTCATGCCTGGGCTAAGATGTTAAACAAATGAAAAGAGGAGAGGAAAAAGATAAATGAAGGAATGAAGATTGAAAAAACCCGAAGGAAAAGGAAATCTACTTTGGATGCAGTTTTTTTTCCAAGATAAAAAAAAACATATCTTTGGAGAAGGCAGAAGAAAATTTTTGTGACTAAATTTCATCATAAATATTTAATTTGCTGGTATGAGTGGAAAAAACTTTTCCAGTCAAAAGTGTAATTGAAAAGAACACCCTTCCAATGATCTCATACCACTTATTAACAAGCGCAATCTGCTGACTTCCTTTGATAGAAAAAACACTTCTTCTGTTTGACTGCACTAGTTGGGATTATAATCGGGTTAATAGAAATTGGTTTGAACTGGATTTCATGTAATCAACACAATAAATTTAATTCCTTCTCATCCTTTGTATTTGATGTTTAAATGGCATGAATACTATTTTATAAATAATTACAACTGGATGGTAAAAAAGACCTGTCCAGGGTGTACCCTGCCTCTTGCCCATTGAAAATGCTGGAGATAGGCACCAGCACTCCTTGCGACCCTATGAGGGATAAAGCGAGTAAGAAAATGGATGGATGAATGGATGTCAAAAAAGACATGAATATAAAAAACACTTCTCAGTGCCTTACAATAATATTAAAATAACCTTGAATCTTTTCACATTCTGTTTCTGTTTGGCAATCATAAAGTTCACAATATCTTATTGTTTTTTTTTATGAAATAGACTAACCACATGGCAGCGTGTAAATGTCAAGTGGAAAAGAAATTATAATTTTCTACATGTTATACAAATAAAAAAATCAGCAATGTCTGGTGTGCATATTTAGTCAGCCCATTTAATTTGTTCCTTCTAAACAGAATTTACATATTTGCCTTCAGAAGTAATCTTAGGAGCTAATAGAGACCAACTGTGTGTAATGTAATCTCAGGATGCGAAGGCCTCCAAGGTTTTTAAGAAAACATCATAAAACAGCTTCATCAAGGAACACACCGTCGGGGGTAATGCAGTGAAGTAGCTTAAAATCTAATACTGTGCACACCATCCCTATGGGGAAATACAGTGTTGGCAGAATTATGCTATGGGGATGCCTTTGTTCAGCAGGAACACAGAACCTGTTCAAGTTGATAAAAAGCTGTATGGGGTTATTTTCAGGGCAAGCCTGAAACAAATCCTGTCATAGCTGTAAAAGACCTCGGACTGGGTAGGAGTTTCAACTTCCAGCAGGACAAGAACCCTAAACAATGGAAAACAATAATATGTCCATGCCTAAATTCACTCCAGTATTTAAGGCAAGACTTACAAGCCGATGAGCTCTCTTAAAATCTGTTCAGATGTTTTTCAGACAGGAACAAACTAAAATTTCACTCTCTTTGAATAGGAATGGCAGGGTGGGGATTCAGGTACCAGTCCTTTTGTCTCAGTAAATAAACTTGAAAACTATGTCTCATTTTCCTCTCACTTTACAGTGATTCATTAACTCATGTCTATTTATAACAAAAATTACAATAAATTAAAATAAAGAATTAAACATTTTTTCCGGCTCTCGTGGAGCGCTCTTTCTTTTCCTCTCCTCTCCGTATCTTCCTTTCTTGTGGTCTCTGTCTTATGTCGCTTTGTAACTCTCTCAGAGCCTTTTCCTGCAAATCATCTGGATTGCAAACCATGGATCTGGTCAGGTGGTTGCTCAACGCCCGTCCGTCCGTCCGTTGTCTTCCGCTTATCCGGGGTCGGGTCGCGGGGGTAGCAGCTTCAGTAGGGAGGCCCAGACGTCCCTCTCCCCAGCCACTTGGGCCAGCTCCTCAGGAGGAATCCCAAGGCGTTCCCAGGCCAGCCGGGAGACATAGTCCCTCCAGCGTGTCCTGGGTCTTCCCCTGGGTCTCCTCCCGGTGGGACGTGCCCGGAACACCTCTCCAGGGAGGCGTCCAGGAGGCATCCTGACCAGATGCCCGAGCCACCTCAACTGGCTCCTCTCGACATGGAGGAGCAGCGGCTCTACTCTGAGTCCTCCCCGGATGACTGAGCTCCTCACCCTATCTCTAAGGGAGAGCCCAGACACACTACGGAGAAAACTCATTTCAGCCGCTTGTATCCGGGATCTCGTTCTTTCGGTCACGACCCAAAGCTCGTGACCATAGATGAGGGTAGGAACGTAGATCGACCGGTAAATCGAGAGCTTCGCCTTTTGGCTCAGCTCTCTCTTCACCACAACGGATCGGTACAGCGCCCGCTTCACAGCAGACGCTGCACCAATCCGCCTGTCGATCTCCCGCTCCATCTTCCCCTCATTCGTGAACAAGACCCCAAGATACTTGAACTCCTCCACTAGGGGCAGGACATCCTTCCCAACCCGGAGAAGGCACTCTACCCTTTTCCGGTTCAAGACCATGGTCTCGGATTTGGAGGTTGCTCAACGCAATTGATAAATTTTTCTCAATGAGAAGACAGGGCAAAGGAGAGCCCAGCTTTTGCAGCTGGATATACTATGGACTCCTGGGAGAGGCGTAGGATTGAATGTCTTTCTATTTTGTCTGTCGAGGACATGGAAGATGCATACATAATTGGATTTATGATAACAGGATTTCTGCTTTTTGAGGCTGGCAGTTACCTTGTATATCCATAAATTCGGAAAATCTCAGCAGCTGACCTGGCCATGGCGAGGCTGCCGGGAATGTGTGAAGGATTAAATCAAGATGTGAACACCCAGACTTAGTTGCTTTGTGATCAAAACCGCAAGTTGGATGTGATCTTTGCACAGCATCGCATGTTATGGTCTGAAGTCAGTGTTGAATGAAATAGATCTTGGGGAAATTCTAAGCTCGATTTATGGTGGAAAGACCACAAATTTGGCTGTTTTGGACTTGCCACTAAAAAGTACCAGAAAGGCTTTAAGGCAAATGGAAACATTTCACAGTTAGCCTGAGACAGAACAATGTTTTGCTATCTGAATTGGCTCGCCCGATGCTGGCCTTGGAGGCTGGTATCTCAAACTCTCCTGGATGTTATGTAAACAAGACACTCTGCCCCCACTAGCTGCCCTCCCATGACACATGTGACCTGGAACAGTGCTCTACTGAATTGGCTGAGAAATACATCATCATAGACTAAGGGTTGGAGAGGGGCTACTGGACATTCATGGTCCTACACTGACACACAAACATGAACACACACACATAAATATGGTGATAAATACACCCACTTGTGACTCACCCCCTCCGCTGTGCCCATTTGTTTTTACCCCCCGGGACAAGAACCCTAGGTTGGATGTGTGCAGATGTGCTGCTCACTTAGGAGGACTGTACTCAATTCAATTCAATGCAATTACATTTTATAGTTGTACCTGGACAAAATAGAAAAGTCTGAGGGGTGTGGATACTTACTCAAAGCATTAGATCTGATAAAGTTTGCATGCCTGTGGAAATTCTCGGTCATCGCAACAACAAACAGGCTTAAATCGGAAGCAACTGGACTTTCGCTCAGTTCTTTCTGAATATGTTTCGGCTCCTATCCAGGAGTCCTTGTCAATTCTGGTGGCTCGCACTTGAGCCACCAGAAAGAATGCACGATAAAAGAGTGATACATCCATGGCCTCCACCATTTCCTGTATGTTTGCTTTTTGTGGCCATGTTTTCAGAAATTACACTTCTTAAAAGGAAACTATTCTTGACTGGAACACAAGCATAACATTTTTTTTGTCTGTAAGCTGCTTACAAAACCCTATAGATTTCAGTGGAGATGACAACCAGTACTTTTAAATGAAACGAAAGACCCATCATTCTAATAATGAGCTGTAGAGCAACGTGTCATAGATGGCATGCTTTTTTTCTTTGACATTAGGGACCTGTGTGTGTGGGGAATGTACCTGCTACGATGTAGATCCATCTGGCGACTGGGGGGACATTCATGGAGACACCTGTGAGTGCGATGAGAGGAACTGCCATGCAATGTACGACCGATACACTGATTACTTCTGCTCAGGTAAGAATGCTGTTTGAAGAAGGGATATGAAGCTGTTCGAAATGGTATTGTAAAAGAATGGTTCCACATCACTTGTAGGCCATCTTATTAGATACGTTTTTTTAGGCTAACTACAAACTGCCGCTGTTTCTTTTCTATTGATGTTGTAATAATATTTATGTTTTAATAAAAAAAAAATGGCTTATTTAAAGAATTAAATTGGCAAAAAGGGATTTGTTTAGTTAGCAGACACTGGGGCACAATATCAGTTAAGTTGATACTTTGGTTGTAGGCATTTAACATACTTTATTTAATAAACAACATAACGCATATAAATCATAACACATCAGTGTAGGATCACCTTATTTTAAAATGTGAGATGAAATGATGTCTGTCTTTTCCCCTAAATCGCATATATGTTCTTCTTAGCTTCCTTTACCTCTCCCTATGTTTTCTGGCAGGTCATGGTCAGTGTAACTGTGGTGTGTGTGACTGCGTGACAGGATGGACTGGGAAGAAGTGTGAGCACCCTCTTAGTTGCTCGCTGTCTTTGGAGAGCAGTCTGAAGAAATGCAGAGGAAGATCCAACCTGCCCTGCAATGGACGAGGTATCCCTCAGTTGCCAAAGTCTCTGCTGCTGGCTTTTACGGTGCATACAGCTCTCAGAACTAAACCAGTTTCCAATGCTGTACATCCCTTTTGACTTCCTTAAGAAGCCACATACATGTAATATTTGCGGTCAGGTTGGCTCCAACTCATTTCACCCTTTGGCCAATCTCATCCTCCTTTCTAACCCCACCTGTTGCCATTTCAAACCAAGTACTTCCCTTTTATACCTATGTACTTAATAATCGCATATTACTTCTATATCTTTTGGGTAGTTTGGTTAAGTATTTTGGAATTTTCAAAAAGTAAAAAAAATTAAATCTCATGTACTGTTTAAATTAAAAGTATATTATTAACTCAATATTTTATTTTCCATTCTATTTACATGAAGTATGTTTTTGCTCTCCAATTTGGCATCTTGATACCCTAACAGCAGATAATATTTATTAGACTCACATAACCAATTGTCCTTATAGGAAAATTAGGGCTGGCTTTAGAAAATGACTATAAACCATCAGGTATCCAAATGAGTGCAAAAACTTTATTGATGCACAGTCGGTATAAAACAGTTGTGTTTTTTCCTGGCATGATATGATGATAACTGCAAAATGTACTAAATGGCTAAAGGGGGAAATGAGGAGCATCCATTCAAGCGTTTGATAGTATGTAACAAAGGTACTGTTATGATTCTGGCCCGGCTCTCTGCACTCTTCCTCAAGCCGGCTTCACACTGACAACGTTCCGCGCACGCTCTGTCGTCCATCGCAAAACGTGCGGCAATCCACAATGGATGTGTGTATGATTTGATGTTGTGTTAAACCAATAGACATTGCAGAACATCTAGACTCCCTTTTATTATCACCTTACTTAAAATCCTCCTGAACTTAAAACCACCTTTATCTTTGAAAATGTAAAAAAAGAAAAAAGAAAACTTTTCACAGCACGGCTGATTTCTCATTTATGGTTAATCTACCATGATGATTAGAAAATAGTGGCACTTAGCTATACCAAACTTAAGTAAAGCAGTTGTCATTTTAACTGAAATGTTAAGGAAATCAAAAGAGTCACCAAAATGATGTGTAATTATTACTAAAACAAATAATGTTGATAGATTATTATATGGCCACTATATATAAGTTTAAAAAGTCATAAAGCCTAAAGACATCCTTTCAGTGAGATGTAACAATGTTTAATGTCTGTCCCTGTCCTGTCTGACAAGAAGATGTTTTACTAAATTGACACTTTGCTTTTATTGCATGCTGTTTACTTTATTGTGGACATTCAACTTTCTGTTCTTCCTGCTTGTTGATTGGACAAATATGTAAGAGCTCAGCCTCACGGCTCTCTGGTGTGTTTCTTGTAGCTGTATTTTTACTTGAGGCAGCAGAGTTTTTGGAGCCAAATAGTTTTTCATTGTATGTTTTTTGCTCTTCTCATGTTGTTTGTGAAAGACAGGTTAAGCAGTTACAGAGAAAACTCAGTAAAACCTGCTGAATTACTGATTCCACTTAATAATGAAGATGGAGGTGGGCAACACCACAAGGACTTAACCTGAACAGTCTCACCACTTCCGTATTTGTCTAGGGGTTAACGGAAAGCTTTGATTTCATGTTTCATCTGACTGCGGGGGAGGTCAGCAGGGACCCTGGAGCTATTCAGTGGCGGCTTTGTTCCAAATCTAAAGGGATGACATGTGCACTTTTGTGTGTTGTGTGTTATTATATCTGGCATAGATATCCCTCACACTCATAGCTGCTGATTAAATCAGGAACCTGAAACCAGACAGGGCCCGGCTGCTACCATGACGATAACTCCATTATAAAGTAAACACCACCATGGGACAACAATGGATCCACGGCAATAAGTGCAAGCTTAAAATAGAACCATTTTAGTGAAATTCTAATATATTTACTACTTAGGACATTT
The DNA here is from genome assembly GCA_037039145.1 of Fundulus diaphanus. Lineage (NCBI taxonomy): Eukaryota > Metazoa > Chordata > Actinopteri > Cyprinodontiformes > Fundulidae > Fundulus > Fundulus diaphanus. Next base: position 23,430,004 of record CM073132.1, on the reverse strand, counting down.
TCTATGAAATAAACTGATTGTGACAGCTTTAAACTAACACCACAACAAGGCTGAGGACTCATGTTGCCTGCACTTACATTGTGAAGCAGAAAAGATTAACTTTTGCCGGCAGAGTTAATTAACTTTAATTCCTCCAGTGGTACCTCTAAATTATCTCCAAATGCAGCAACATAGTGGAACTTCAAATTACTATGTGCACAGTTATACAAATGCTTCCTTCACTGTCCATTTACTTGGAAGAGTGCATTCCCACCACTAAGCATATTCTTAAATTAGGTTTTTGAGTGACTTATGATGAAGAAAAAGAATGAGTTCTTTAAATTTAATTTTAAATCTAGCATTATATATTCATCACTTCTCCAAATTATTTTTCAAAGGTAGTGTGGATGATTTTATTCTGGAAATGTAGGCAAGAAACACTCCAGTCCGTTTTTTTTATATAACTGCGCGTGTGCAAGATCATCTTACCTGCTCTTCTGCTCCTCAGGGGGATTGTGTGAAAGAAATCTCCCAAATATGCTCTGCTCTTTTATTTATTTCTTCTGAGGCCTTCCTCTTCTTCTCATAACCTTGTAAGAGTTTTCTTCCTGAGACTCTTTCTTCCTGAGCCATTTTCAAAGTATACGATGAGAGCAGCAGAGCTACAATGCACTAAAAGTGCATCTGCGCAGCTAGCAAGAGGAAACTAGGAAGGCACAAGCACGCACATTGGTGCTGTGTGAGCACATCACAATGATTGGCATGTGGGACAATCAATAGATAACATGATTCCCCCTGGAACTAGAAGCCGAAAAAGATTGTCCACCATATCTTTATACACCACCATATTCTTGATAAGTGCTTGGATCCGATAGTAGTGTAGTGCGTAGTCCAGAGACATGGCACCAACCAGTCACCTTTTCTGGTCTGAATCAGAGCTGTCCCCCAGGGTACATTTACTTCCAGAAAGCTTGTAGAAAGCTCCCTTTACCCATATTTCTTTTTCTCATTTAACTATCACCAAGACCAAATGCATAATTTATCCTTCTCACTACTTTCTGCAAATCCTATGCAAATCTTAGAATTTCAGATGACAGCCACATTGACAGCCCCTCCCATCACACTGCAGCTGAATTCAGAGTTGGCTTAATTTAAGAGAAATTGTCAATGACCCTGCGGGAGGCAAGGGGCAAACTCTCGATATAGTCATCCAAAACTCTGCTCCTCTCTCCAACTTGAAGGTTTATGATCTGGTTGTGTCAGATTATAAATTCATTTCCATGGAACATTAACCCAGACATCACAGCAGCAGACCTCTAGCTTTTTTGACCAACTTTTGATCAGTTAATGAAGTACTGGATTATTAAAACACCCAGTTGAGCAGCCTCCCTGATGCTCAAACATCAAGGAAAACCAAAGCAGTTGCCTTCACTGGTTCAGCACACTGGTATACAAATGAACTACCGGAAATGAGGTCCTCCAGAAGGATTCTTGGGTGCTGCTTCAAAGCCTCTGGTCTGACTGTCCATAAAACGTTTTGACCAATCTGTCTGTATGATTTTATTGAATTTAACTTTGTAAAGTGCCTTGAGATTACATGTGTTGTGAATTGGTGCTTTATGAATAAAATTTTATTGAATAACCAAATAAATACACAAATTTCATCAAAGAAGCTTGATCACAGTTTTAGTCTGATGCCATAAGGAAGTGCCCTGGAAATTCCATATAACTTTTTTCCACTATCAGGTATGTTAAAAACAATCACTGCAATCAAAAGCCTCCAATGAAGGACAATGTAATAGTTTCACGGCCTCCTTTTAATCCAAGATAACATCTACATCCCCTCTACCCATTTTGATGTTTTAGAATATGCTCTGGCTGCCCTCAACCACCACCTGAATTGCTTCCCTAAAGTCACCCAGGAACAGGGACAGGACATTGCCTGGAGAATGAAACCCTCCACTTTCTTCCTGGAACGTTTTCCAACCAATTTGGTGAAAACACGTATCTGTCCTTGGCACCCTCATTATTTTCCCTGTAAACCACTCCCTCCAAAGTGGTAATGTCTCCCCTTCCTTAAAAAAAGGCCAGTGCTAAAAAAGCCCACACTTGATCCTGATGTCCTATCAAATTCCAGACCCATCTCCAGTCTTTCGTTCATATCGGAAATATTAGAAAAGGTAGTTGCACCTACCGGACCTCAAACGAAAAAATCTGTTTGACAAATTCCAGTCCGGTTTCTGCTCAAACAACAGTACTGAGATAGCTGTGCTAAGAGTCACAAATGGCCTCTTCATGGCAGCAAATGCTGGCTCTCTCTCTCTTATCATTCTCCTGGATCTCTCTACTGCATTTGATACAGTTGAGGTTACCAGAGGTGGGTAAATCAAGCTGCAGAAAGTGAAAACCCTTCCAAATTGTCCTTCATCCTCTCCGCTTAACCAGTTGATTTTAAACTACTGCTCTTAAATCAAAAACCTCAAGGGCCGGTGTCCTGCAACTTTTAGATTACACACCTCAACCTGATGGCTAAACTACCTCACTAGCATGCAGTCAAGCTGTGCAGAGCTCTGCTAAGGCGCTCGTATTGGAGTCAAGTGAACAGGATGAAGGAAAACCAGGCAGCGTTTTTACTTACCTGAAGCCAGAATTCTCCACCTCTCGAACTAATCTCTGTACAGGATTTTTACATTCTGAACCTGGATTAGCCTCCTCTGTCGACATCATAATCGTCATCATCGTCTCAACTTGAAAATGTCTGGATGAGATAAATATGTGGATGTGCCACAACATCCTCCAACTAAATGCTTCGAAGAGGTGGGGAGTTCATGGTAGGAGCTCCCCACCAGATCCAGTCATCTCCTGTAACCATCATCACTCTCTCTGGTCACAGCATTCCTCTCTCCCCATCAATTACTAACCTTAGAGTTAAAATGGATTACCCACCTCACCTCTGGATCTCATGTGCACAATCTCCTTCCATCACCACTCCACTCTCACCCCAACAGATGCAGGAACATTTATCTACTCTAACTTCAGTCTTCAGAGGCACCAGTATGTCCCAAATTCTGCAGCTAGGATCCTGATAAGAGACATTTACGCCTATTCTTCACTCACTTCACTGGCTTCCCATCTCAGCCAGGTTCAAATGCATAAATGCATGTAAATGTTCCTTTTTACCTAAAATAACTAATCACCCCACAAACCACAGCACGCTCCCTCAGCTCCACTCATTGAAACCAGCTTCACATACCCAGAACCAGATTGAGCACCATGAAGGACAGTGCTTTCTATGCCACTGCTGCTCATCTGTGGAATGCTCTTCCTGACATTCTGAGAGTGCTGCAATCCACAGACAGAACAAAAAACAATTATTTTAAGGAAAGCATTTATTTTCACTTTTTTCAATTTTTTTCAATTTTAATTAATTGTTTTAAAATCCTGTAAACACCTTGGTTTTTGATAATGTAAAATGCAGTACATATAAAATGTATTATTATTATTATTATTGTTGTTGTTAAATGTACTATCAGGAATGAAGTAGCCGTCTCATTAATTCACAAAATCTGATCTCTCAGCGTATTCTTCTCTTCCTATTAGTTAAAAATGTTGAAATATGACACAAGAAAACCTGTTAGGGTGACAATTAATACTATGTTTGCCTGCTTAACTCACTATTACAAAAATGTTAGTGCATCTGTTAGTGCAGTCTGTTAGCTCTTGTTTTTTTGTTTTGTTTGAATAATCCAAACATTCGAGGACAAATTATTACATGCAATTGCTAGGATAGAAAAGCTTGTGGAAACACTAAAAGAGGACACACACAGCCAGGAAGCAGTTTAGGAGAGTCAGGGACAGTGTGAAAAAGAGGGAAACCAAAGGAGACAGACGTTGAAAATCATTTAGGCATGGATGAATGCGGCTCGTACAGATGGCAACCTGAGCGGAAAAGCCTTGAAATCTGAAGCAGTAGCTTCAGAGCCTTTCTTCCTGAGAGATGGAGACAAGATGCTTTTGGTTAGCACATTCTTGATACTGTGGTATTTCCTCAAGGAAACACCTGCTTTTAAAATTTTGGCTCTGATTCTCGGGGTCCCTCTTTGTGGTGAACACAAAGTTGCCTATGTCAGACAGAAGTCAGGCCTGCATTGGACTTTGTTTTAGCATATTACACCCAGATACATTTTTAATTAGAATTAGAATATTGCTGTATCAATTAGTTTCCTACACATCCAACAATAGGTGGTTGTCTTTGGATGTTATCCTTTCTTTTACACTGCATGAAGAAAACATGAAACCAGAACATACACAAAAGGGAATGTCATTAGCCTGACTTTATTACACTATTAGACTTGTGTCAAATTAATTAAAAATGGAGCGACGACAGCCACTGAAATCAAGTTTAAACTTTTTGTCTTATGTGATGCTTAGAATGTTCTCATGATTTGTCTTTCTGATATTATTGATTAGCAAGTCCCAATACCTGTATCTGGTTTACAGACTTGGACATTACATTATATCCTAACAGACAGTATAATGTAGTTATTAAATCAATTATATTCATATGATGAGTCACTACACAAAAGTTATAATTCCTTGAACAAACTATATTCTGCTCTGTAGCTCCATTTAAGTCCATATTCAGATGATAGTAATGTACAGTTGTTAATTGGCTACACATCCGTGTTCCAAATCTCCCATTCAATCATATTCTAAACACGCTCTATTGGATTTAGATGTAGTGGTTGTGGAGGCCATTTGAGTACAGAGAACTAATTGTCATGCAGAAGAGATTGTGTATGAGTTGATTTAAACTTTGTGAGATGGTGTATCATCCTACTCCAGTAGCGATCAGAAGATGGTCACACTTCTACAAATTTCGTTGTAATGTATGTTTCAATGTATGTTTCAATGACAATAAACATGATATTACTATTACTATTACTTACTGTAGTCATAGCGGGATTGACATGTTTACCAACTATACCTATGTAGGGTGTGGCGTTTGAATAATTCTAAGGTTCATTAAGGGGCCCAAAGTTTGTCAAAAGTATCCCTCACATAAGGATACCACAAGTAGCAGCCTGGACAATCAATACATGGTGCTTTTCGTGTGTAATTCTGATCCAGCCATCAGAATGTTACTGCTGTTGAGATGGACTAATACATTAATTGTACCAGGGAATGTTTTTCTACTCTGTTAAGATCTGTTACAGATAGTCTGTTTGAATTCTCTGTGTAAACGTGAGAAGGTTGTAGATGGCAATACAAGTTGATTAGCAGTTTCTGTACCAACCAGTCTAGCACCTACAATCATGCCAAGTTCAGAGTCACTTAAATGTTTTTTTCTTTCCCATTTTAAAGCTTGGTTTGAACTTCAGTAAGTTGGCTTCACCGCATCTCAATGTCTAAATGCATTGGGTTGCTGCCATGTGATTGTCAGATTCACTCTTTGTGTTAATCAATTTAGCAGGTGGACCTGATAAACTTCTCAATAATATATGCACTGCGTATTGACATGTACATAACTCCTCAGGATGCAGCACAGCATATAGTTTTGCAATGAACCTGGGCAGTAACATCCAAAAGTCTGTTTCAAATAACATGAATAATTAAACAATACGCATGGAACTGGCATCAGAGAGAAATAGTTGAAAATGTTTAACCAGCTTAAAAGATTAAAGGCAGATATTGTCTTATTACAAGAAATTTATAAACAGCTACAACTGTAAATTATCTTAACTCACCGGAGTTCCCTAATGTGTTTTCTGTCTGCTATAACTCTAGACAAAGACAAGTAAAAATTTGAATCCACAAAAACGTTTGTTTCACAGTATTAGACAAAATTATAGATCCTGAGGTTAGATACGTAATATTAAAATTTCAATTTGTAACCAAAAGTTATGTATTGTCAGTATATATGGCCCAAATGTTGATGACCCCTCATTCTTCCACAAACTATTCCATGCACTTTCAAAACACTTGGATTGCTCTCTATTTTTAGGAGTTGACTTCAACTTTGTTCTAAATGAGGAAATAGACAGGTTGAATACAACAGGGCTATCATTGAATGTAGTCAAACAGTACATGAGTGATTATGGTCTTTGCGATGCATGGCTTCATCCTAACAGTAAGGAATATACTTTCTTTTCAAATGTCCATCATCCCTACTCTCGTTTGAACTATTTCTTAATCAGCAGCCCGCTACTGTTTGACATCTCAGATGCTGTAATACATCTTATTGCTGTCAGTGATCGTGCTCCTGTTTCTTTAACCCTAATAAATAAATAAATAACCCCACAAAAACCAATCTGGAGATTTGATATATCTTCGCTTAAACATGAAAAATTTATCAAATATTTTAAAGAAGAGTGGGCTTCATACTTGGAGTACAATGATCTACATGGCACATCACCATCTATCCACATTTGAATCCTTCGAAGAACTCAGAAAGAGAAACATGACAGGTAATATTTTGTGGAATAGCATCTGGGGAGAGTGTAGTAAACAAACCCCCTATCACCTGCACATTAGACCTCCTGGCAGTCCCTATGCCTGTTTGCCACTCCTGTGTGGGCAAGGATGATGATGGCAAAGCAGGAATTGAAGATGATGTGAACAGAGCAGGAGATAGAGATGGTGGTGCCAATACCAAATGGTGCACAGTGAGAGGTTATAAAACTGTTGCTGCCAGTGTGGGAGTGTGGGTAGATGAAGGTGTGAAAACTGCTCTATGCTGTGAATTACTGAGCAGCACTGGGGGTGTGACAGGTAGTGTGGAAGCAGCCTTGACTAAAGAGCACTGAGGAAACCACCTTGGGATATGGAGTTCTGGTTTAAGACCTAAGACCGTGAGAATTAAGCAAAAGTGCTACCAGACCCTCCGAAACAGAGGAGTTTCAATGGCAACGTTGTCTGTGGAAGGAGGAAGAGGGAATAGTGACAGGAGGTGGAGAAGGTAGAGGAATTTCAGGGAATTATTTTAATGCAAGTTTCAGAGACAAAATGGACTACTATAAAAACTATATTTATGTCAAATTTATATCCCGCTTTGTAATCCAGGGCAGGATCACCAGCACTTTTGTGCATGCATGATTCATTTAGTCGTGGGTCTCCTTTCTGCTCTCTTTGCTCTGACTGCATGCATGACTTTCAGGACAAGACAGCAGCAGCTGTGGAGTGCCTGTGAGAAAGCGCTAAGGGAAGTAGGAATGGGCTCATAGCGTCTCTGGCTGCTGCCTCAGTACAGTGACTCCTGAACAATTGGAGCTTTCACATAAAGGCAAGCCAAATTTATTTGTCAATATAGCTTTAAATTAGGGAAAATATTTAAGCCTTGCCAAAGAGACGAGTTATATCCATTTGACAAGGCAATGCAAGACAAATTTATTTGTCTTGCATTGCCACATTAGTTTAAGTGTTGAACTACAAACTTAAACTAATGATGTTGCAGTTACAGTTTTCTGGAGGTTTGTTCCAGAAAAATTCAAATTCAAAAATCTGAACTTTTCTGTGAAATCGCAGCAACCAATCAGGGACCTGTTATTGTTGTGACACATGGTGAAGGACACATGATTGCCCTTAAAAGGACTGTTAAATCATTCATCATTCGTCCTCCTCTTGTAGCTCCAGAACTGGACCAGCCCACTTTTGTGGGCGGGTCGAGTAATCTGTCTGTGTGGCTCTTGCTCTGCAAGAAAAGGTAACAGTTTTGGATCCTGGACAGACAAAAGCACCACGGGAAGCAACCGTGATCCAGCTGTAGCTCCTGGACTCCCTGAACTGGGAGCATCTCTGGAGAATTTGGTAGACCCGCAGAGATGATGGCGCCATTGTCCGGTGCCATCATCCCTGTTGAACAGACAAGTAGATTGAAGCCTATTCTCTGTGAGAATTACTGCAATATTTCTGAGCTGTGTGAAAAACGAAATTTCGTTCTGTATGCACTCTGTGTATACAAAATGACAATAAAGAAAGTCTAAGTCTAAGTCTAAGTCTAAGTCTAAGTGATGACGCGGTGACTCACGGTGACGCCGGTGTCACCGTTTGTGCATGCAAAATGCACAGCGGTCGATGGCGCGCAGTGCAGTTGGAAATTTTGCAGACATCGCGTTTGGAACACACCATGAGAGCAGAGCTCCGTGTTAGCCAGCTTCCCAGCCAGACAGGAAGTAGACGGCAGTGTTGGATTTTCAAAATAAAGTACATTTTAATGTTTAATGAAACTATCTGAAAATATGGGCTATACATTATGTTCAATTCAATTCAATTTTATTTATATAGCGCCAAATCATGAAACATGTCATCTCAAGGCACTTTACAAAATCAAGTTCAATCATATTATACAGATTGGGTCAGATTATACAGATTGGTCAAAATGTCCTATATAAGGAAACCAGTTGATTGCATCAAAGTCTTGACAAGCAGCATTCACTCCTGGGGAACCGTAGAGCCACAGGGAGAGTCGTCTGCATTGTACATGGCTTTGCTGCAATCCCTCATACTGAGCAAGCATGAAGCGACAGTGGGAAGAAAAACCACCCATTAACGGGAAAAAAAAAACCTCCGGCAGAACCGGGCTCAGTATGAACGGTCATCTGCCTCGACCGACTGGGGTTACAGAAGACAGAGCAGAGACACAACAAGAGAGACAAAAAAGCACAGAAGCACACATTGATCTAGTAATCTGTTCTACATTAGATGGTAGTAACGGGTGAGCCGTCTTCTCTGGATGATGTCAAAGTTAACAGAACGCCAGACCAGGTGTACCTACTATGAAGAAAAAGAGAGAGAGCAAAAAGTTAAAAGCTGAAATGACGACAGTCATTTCAATGTAATACAATGCAAAACTGGAGAACCGTAGAATGAAGAACAGTAGAAATCAGTAGAGTGAGAAAATTAGACCCTGATGTCCTCCAGTAGCCTAAGCCTATAGCAGCATAACTATAGAGGTAGCTCAGGGTAACATGAGCCACTCTAACTATAAGCTTTGTCAAAAAGGAATGTTTTAAGATTAGTCTTAAAAATAGATAGGGTGTCTGCCTCACGGACCAAAACTGGGAGTTGGTTCCACAGGAGAGGAGCCTGATAGCTAAAGGATCTGCCTCCCATTCTACTTTTAGAGACTCTAGGAACCACCAGCAGACCTGCAGTCTGAGAGCGAAGTGCTCTGTTAGGAACATACGGGGTAATCAGAGCTCTGATATATGAAGGAGCTTGATTATTAAGGGCTTTATACGTTAGAAGAAGAATTTTAAATTCTATTCTTGATTTAACAGGAAGCCAATGAAGGGAAGCTAAAATTGGAGAAATATGATCCCTCTTGTTGATTTTCATCAGAACTCTTGCCGCAGCATTTTGGATCAGCTGAAGACTTCGAACTGCATTTTGTGGACTTCCTGATAGTAAAGAATTACAATAGTCCAGCCTTGAAGTAACAAATGCATGGACTAGTTTTTCAGCATCACCCCTGGACAGAATGTTTCTAATTTTGGCGATATTCCGGAGGTGAAAAAAGGAAACTCTGGAAACCTGTTTAATATGGGATTTAAATGACATGTCTTGGTCAAAAATAACACCAAGATTTTTTACTTTATTACCAGAGGCCAAGTTAATGCCATCCAGATTCAGTGATTGATTAAGAAGTTTATTTTTTGAGGACTCTGGCCCAAAGATTACAACTTCTGTCTTGTCAGAATTTAAATGCAGGAAATTTAAAGTCATCCAGCTTTTGATGTCATCAAGACATGACTGCAGTCGAAGTAACTGATTGGATTCATCAGGATTTATGGATAGATATAGCTGAGTGTCATCAGCATAACAGTGGAAATTAATCCCATGCTGTCTGATAATTTTGCCAACCGGAAGCATATATATAGTAAATAGAATTGGTCCAAGGACTGAACCCTGTGGTACTCCACAGGTGACCCTAGAGTTTGAAGAAGATTTATTATTAACATGAACAAACTGGAATCTGTCCGACAGATAAGATTTAAACCAGCCTAATGCTTTTCCCTTAATCCCTACAGTATGCTCAAGTCTTTGTAGGAGAATATTGTGATCAACTGTATCAAATGCAGCACTGAGATCTAACAGGACAAGTATAGACACAAGTCCATTATCTGAGGCCATGAGAATATCATTGGTGACCTTCACCAGAGCTGTTTCAGTGCTATGATGAGCTCTAAAGCCTGACTGAAACTCCTCAAGTAGGTCATTACTTTGTAAATGTTCACAAAGTTGATTAGCAACTACTTTCTCAAGAATTTTAGATAAGAAAAGAAGATTAGATATAGGTCTGTAGTTTACTAGCTCATCTTGATCAAGAGAAGGTTTCTTAAGTAAAGGTTTAATAACAGCTACTTTAAAAGCCTGTGGTACATATCCATTTACTAAGGATAGATTAATCATGTCTAAAATAGGACCACTGATCAGAGGGAATACCTCCTTAAACAACTTGGTTGGGATTGGGTCTAACATACAGGTAGAAGGTTTAGATGAAGCTAATATTCTAGATAGCTCAGAAAGCTCTACTGCTTTTAAACAGTTCAGACACTGCGCAGGTTCTAAGGATTCCTCCAATGCTGCCTCACTTACTGTGGACGAGGTAATCATGTTTGGGAGGATGCCAATTATTTTATTTTTAATGGAATCAATTTTATTTATGAAGAATCCCATAAAATCATTACTGCTAAGAGCTAAGGGGATGGCTGGATCAACAGAGCTGTGGCTCTGGGTAAGTTTGGCAACTGTATTGAAGAGAAATCTAGGATTATTCTTATTCTCCTCAATTAATGATGAAAAATATGCTGCTCTAACTCTGCGAATGGTCTTGTTATACAACAATAGACTGTCCCTCCAGATTAGGTAGGATTCCTCTTGGTGTGTATGTATATACCTTCATTCTGAAGGTGTGGCAGCTAGGGGAGACTCAAGAACAGGGAACTTAGGAAAGGTGACTAATTAGCACAAGGTAGCTGAAAAGAGAAAAAAGAAGCTAACAAACTAAGAGGAAATAAATTAATTTGTACAAATAACAGAATCCAACAATAAACTTGCTAATTAATTTAATTCATTTCAGTTTATTTATATAGCGCCAATTCACATGTCACCTCAAAGTACTTTACGAAGTCAATTCTGTCAAATCATACAGACAGAATGGTTAAACATTTTCTAGCATAGGAAACCCAGGAGATTGCGTCAATTCATTGACTTGTAGCATTCACTCATCCCGGATAATCATGTAGTGACATGGCTGGACACTGACAGACAGGGCTATGTGCATAAGCAATAAAAAGAGAAGGTGAAGTTCTTTGGAGTAGTAGCTCAGTCAATGACCCCTCCACAATGCTGTCACAGCTTAACACAACGGCAGGGCAGATGTAGCTACTATGAAAGGAAAAAGAGGGAGAACATAAAGTTAGAGAAGTCGAAATAACACCAAATGATGCAAAATTGGAAAGTAGTACGAGAATCTACCAGATCGATCGGCTAATTATATACGATCATTACTAGTTAGTTAGCTCAAGATAACCTCTCTAACTATAAGCTTAGTGTGATTGTTCTCATTAAACCCAACAGCCTAACTGAGGATGCCTTTCAGATGAGAGGAGAAATGTCACCAAGCTTTCAAGAACAGGGAAACTACACAGAAATGCATAAAAATCAAAGTTATATTTATGCAAAGTCTGCTCCACAGTTATAAGGATGTTCTCTGAAGGCAGCATAAGAAAGTAAACAAACAAGCATGCGTTCTGAAGTTAGCGATTTGGCGACTGCTGAGATAATTGATAAGATGAGGGTGTTATGACATCAATGGTTACTAGGGTAACTGAGTCCTCAGAGCAGATGGCAGTATGTGGTATATGTAACAGGAAGAGGGATTGCCATAAGCATGTGTCTATGTGTGTGTGCATGTTTAAATATGCGTGGCCATAAAGGGTGTCAGTAATGCGACATGAGCAACACATTAGTGTTGACTGCTGTTGTCAGTCAAGTAGCTGTCTCTTAAATTTGTCTCCTGCACTATTTATTGCCACTAATTTAACCCAGTGAGTCATCCAAAGATAAAGCCAGGCAAATATGCATCCTGGGTGTGTTTTTGTTCTTTGGAAGCAACATGTACCCCACAGACGACAAACAGAAACTCATTTCTAAAAGTAAGAAATGAATTGTGTTTAATACACACAAGTTATATTCTCATGAATGCTTTCTGTAAGCCAGAAGGTAATTTGTATTGCTATTTTTCTAGGTTTCCAGAAGTTAAAATATTGTTTTTTTGTAGTAGTTTTGAGTAATTTTATTTTGTTTCCGCTGCTGAACCATAATTTAAAAGGATGTTTTATTAAGATTAACAAGGTATAATAGGGGTTTAGAGGCAACCCTAAAATCACCACAAGGCTAAAAAGAGGGGAAAAGGGGGCAGTTGTGGCCTAGTAGTTAAAGCAAGACGTTTGCTTCCTGAGAAGCTCTAAGTCTCTAAGATCCTCGGTTCAAGTGCCACAGAGTGCCTCCTTGGGCCCCTGGATAAGACTCTTAGCTGCAAAATCCTTTTCGGGTGCCACACAGTGGCAACCCCCTGTTCCCTTAAGGAATGGGTGAAATTTAAAATGGACTGACTTTCTGTAGCACTTTTTTGGTCATACCAACCACTCAAAGCGTTTTACAGTAGAGCCATAGTCACCCATCGCAATAACTAACACACACACATTTCCAATATGCAGAGTTAAGGGCCTTGCACTGGGACACATCGATGTGTGACTGGGGGAAGCTGAAATTGAACCCACAACCTTCAGATTGGAAGACAACCACTCCACTCAGCCACAGTAGCTCCTATACAGAGGATAAATTTAATTGGAATGTACACTGCGATGACAAATAATGATGTTTTATTATTTATTTAATTGTAGTCTTTTTCAACAGTCAGTGTGATCAGGTAGGAGTTAGATGATAGTCAGATCATATTTAATGAGATATTCTAAAGACATAGACACATTTTTCAACTATTAACTCTTCTTATACCATCTGTACATTAGCCTACTATTCAAATTACTTACACAACATGACTGACATTCCTGTTGAAATTATGCATATATTGTACTGAACTGCAATAGTAGTTCAGAGAAGATTATGCTTCTTGATAAGCATCATCACTGGGCAGCATGTTCGCTCACTAACCTTCCCACTGGCCTTCTTCACCATCAGCCCACTGATTGAAGTGGAATAGCAACTTCTTGAGGAGTGTGTATGAGTAGGCATATAGCTCTTAACTGTCTTTATTAGTGAGGGAATTTCCATTTTGTAGCTTTTGATAGTCTCATTTAAAATCAAGGACTGCCTCCATCTACACAAGTTATGCAAATCTAGCTGCCAAACCACAAGTTCATTTTAAAATTTGGAAGACATTGATGATATAAGAGGATAACCAGTATAAAAAATAATAATAAATGAAACTCTGACACATAGCCAGCAAAGTCAGCATAGAAAAATTGACATTTGAATTTTAGTTTCAACCATAGATATATGTTACTGGACATCCCCTATTTGCATCTATAGACTGATGTGCCCACACAGGCGCCATTGCTATGTATTGAGTCTTGTCAACAAAAACATGCCGTTCTAATGCGGAATGAGTACAGATCTGTCAAAAAACAAAACAATCGTAGCACTCTTGATTTTTATCTGATTTTATAAAAAAAAATTGCTCAAATTAAAGCTGAGAAAATTGCCAATGTTATGATGCATAGAAATATGTACTCTCCCTAAACATAAATCAGTAAACAGTATGGGAACTGTGTAGTTATAGTGTTGACAGGTATATCTACTGTGCTAAAAAGATCGGCACACTGTCAATTTATTTTTTAATAGCGCAAGCTGCATTATTATGTCACAGTTTTTTGGTTTCTGGTCATAAACTGGAAATTTCTAAGTTGGTATTTGCTAATAAAAGAGGGTTTCAGGGTCGGACTGAGAATCGGGACATTTGCTAAATTACCTATAACTTAGATTTCAATTCAAACTGTCAAAGCAATATGTCATTATACTTATAAAAGTTTATTGGCCTTTACAAAGAATCAGTTTTCTGTACTCCTAAGGCTACTCCTGCTTCTGCAGCAGCCCTGCCTCAATGCATAGCAATGTTGCCTGTTTTTCATGTGATGTTCTGTCCAGTAATAACATAAATCAATGGTTTCAACACTTAAGTGGTGTCTGCATGGATACAGACCAAATAGTTTTGAGAGTTTATAACTACAATATAGTGTTAAATACTGACTCTATCTGGAACTCCAGATAGAATATGTGTGTTAAATGAAGTCAAATTAGCTTAAACTGATTTAGAACAACATTTAGCATGTGTTCAACCCATTCAAAATGCAAATCAGAGTTAGATAAAATATTATATGACAAAAAATATTTAAGAATGATTTGCTAGATAAAAAAAATCAATAACCTTTAAGACACTTGATTTTTAATTAATATAATTATATCTGCAGAAATAATTGGACTTGAATGGGTAACATAAAATGGTGGAGGGGTGCTTCGAGGGGACGACGACTGGAAGTTATTTTGGGAGCACAGCTGGTTTATGTAGCTAAAGGCAAGGCAATTAGCTTTATAGCTTTCTCTTAAGTTATATAAAATACCATTAATAAACATGAATGTTCCCTATTAATGCTGTACAAATGCTAGTGGCACTATCAAGCAATTGCAAGAGCAATTTAATCAAACCATAGTTATTATTAACTTATTAATAGCAAGACTGTTAGGAAGGCTAATTAGCTGCTGATGCTAGCACACGTTGGGTAGCTTATGCCTTTTTAGTCATATTTCATGTAACAAGTGGACCAGAAAACACAAACATAAATTTTTTTTAAAAATCTTAAAAGACAACCAAAAACACATTTGCAGAGCTTTGTTTCAGAAGATTGCTAGCAGGTAGCCTAGCCTGTTAGCTTCAGGTAAACCTAATACACAGTAAAAACACATCAGAAGTAAACAGTCCCAAATTGTTTAAATGGCAAATAGTAAACAGCTTGTACTTGTATAGCGCTTTAATTAGTCGGATGACACCAAAGCACTTTACTCTACAATCAGTCATTCACCCATTCACACAAACATTCACACCCTGACGGTGATGAGTTATGTTAGTAGCCACAGCTGCCCTGGGGCAGATTGACAGAGGTGAGGCTGCCATACATCGGTGCAACCGGACCCTCTGACTTCCGCCAGTAGGCAATTTGTGACGGTGAGTTGTTGCAGGGACAGGTAGCTAGCGTTTTGGGCCTACAATGAGAACACAGCTGCTCTAGCTCTCCTTTGTGCCCGCTCCATAATACTTTTCCATAGCTGGATCAGCAGTTCTCATTTAGTTGCTTGTACGGAAGCTATGCATGACTTGCCGGGGAGTGGCTTTCGAGTCAGCTTTCTCCTGCAAGCAGCTGAACGAAAGATCACAAACAGCCAGTTTCTGGCTCCCTGGCTGCTTTGATGTCGCATCTCACCGATAGACTGTACTTAGCTTTGGTTCCTAGTCTGAGGAAATGTTGGTGGGTTTCAGATGCTATCTGCCACTGTAGACGGTGGGAAAAGAGTGCGGTCCTCTCTGGTGCTGGTGCGAACGATGGAAAAGAGCCTGTTGTGCCTCTCAGGTGCAAACCACCTTCTCTGGAGGGGTATACGGAAAAGAGATTAATCTGAGTCAGCAGGAAGGTTTTGTAACATCTCAGGAGGTGTCCTGCTGTGAGGGCAGTCTTAAGGAGGAGGCTCTTACCATCTCAATTCTCATGGCTATCAGATTACAGTCTGATACCTATATTCCTGATGGCTGAGGCCCTACTTGTTACTAGTGTGTGGTACAAGGGAAGCTAGGGGTGGGGCCAAAAATAAATTTCAAGTCTATATTGAATCTAGGAGTTTGTAGTTGGGATGCAAAATGTTTCCAGTGACATCAAAAGATTTGATTTGATACCTCTATTTACTACCTCTGGACAATGGGAGTGGTGGCATAGTGGTTAAAGCATTGAGCTTGGGTCCCAGAGGTTCTGAGTTCAACTCCCACAGACTGCCACTCTGGGTCCCTGAGCAAGACCCCTTAACCCCCAATTGCTCCCCAGATGCCATACAGTGGCAGCCCACTGCTCCCCAAGGGGATGGGTTAAGATGCAGAAGTGAATTTCTCCATTGTGAGATCAATTATTATTTAACCCCCACATGTTGAAGGTTCAGAATTTTTAATCCACCATGTATCTCTACCAAGAGTATTTTTAACCCCACTTTTGCTCAGATAATGCCAACACAAAAAAACAACAACTTGAAAACATTGTATTTGCTTTATATGAAAGATCAAATAAAAACAAAGCTTCTGTTTTTCCAGGCCAGTGTCTTTGTGGACAGTGTATCTGCCACCCACCTGGGGACAGTCGCATTCATGGCAAAAACTGTGAGTGTGATGACCGTCAGTGTGAGGACATGGAGGGACAGATCTGTGGAGGTGAGAGCACAAACACTCACACAAAAGAACAAATTAAATGTGTGTACTCAATAAGCAAAATGGACCAAATATAGCTAAGAACGGTATAGCAGTGTAAAGATTCAAAATTAGGAGATTGTGCAAAAAGCTAAAAATCCCCTTTTTTCATATATCTCTCTTTCAAGAACTACTTTTGTCAACATATTTATTCTGAAGAAACAAAAATGACTAATGTGACATTCATCAATTTTCTCATGCTTTCAGTAGAAATAGAACCTAGTTATTAGTAGCCCAAGGCTGGTACAAATTGAGGTCCTCTACACGGAGCTGAAGAAGAAATATTTTAATATGAATTTAAACAACTAATTACTATAGCTGAAGTAATAATCACACTCCTGGTAACTTTTTTTCATCATGCTTTCTAATTTCATGTATAAGGGTTTTTAGTTAATGAATAAGAACACAAGATAATTTTCAAAATGCGTTATGTCATACATTTAAAATGTAGACAGGTCATTTAGGCAAATGAAAATAAATATGTATGTATAAAGTGTGTTAAAAAATATTCAAATCTATTAAACTGTTGACATTTAGGTGACTTGTGTTGCAGCCACATTTTATTTAGATAAATCTAAAATTGAAAACATCTGTAAAGATTAAAGACAAGGCTAAACTATTTAAAAAAATTCTTAACAAAAATCTTAAGAGTATGACACTATAAGCCCTAAAAAACCCAGTGCAACAAACTTTAGAAGTCACTACCTAGTAAATAGAGTCCACTTTAACATCATTTTATCTCTGTATACCACAGATTTTCTGTGAAAGCCTCAGGGAACAGGAATAAATTGTGGAGAAGTTTAAAGCAAGATTAGGTAAAAAAAAACAAAAAAAACACCCCATATGAATGGAGACCATAGGCCCTATCATTTGAAATTAAAACATGCCGTCATTTTAAGATTAACTTCGTAAATAAAGACATACCAATGGCCAAGTCGGCACATATCCAAAATTATATTTTGGGAATTAAGACAGTAATGAGTTAGGGTGCCACAGCTTGTGATAAACCTCAAAGTCTCATGATACACATTATCCAGCATGTGAGCGCATTGTGCAGAGGCATTCATGTATAATACATCACCATAATAAAGAATTTAAAAGGAAGGTTTGACCCCACCAATTTCTGTTTCATCCTGAAAGAAAAACAAACATTTATTTCAGAAATAAAGTCCAGGTAAAAGCTTCAGCTTTTGAGAGTTATAGTGAATATGTTCTTTAAATTACAATTTATCAACAGTTTAGAACCCCAGGGGTTAAAAGTACGTGTTCAATTTGTTGACCAATATAAGTAACAATGCTTCGACCTTTTCAGTTTTGAATTTTTGAAAAATATCAGCTTTGTTTTATCTGCATTCAAAGCAAGTTGAAGCGGACAGTCGGTCCTGCACTATATCAAATCCATTCTGCAGATATGCAAGCACCTCTTGCAGAGACACAAAGCAATATACGACTGTCATCTGCATTAAAGAAATCAAGAACTGCATTTGAGATATTCTTGCCATTACTATTTTGTGAATAAATTTAACTTCAGAAGAAAGATTGCTTAACTGGACAGCTTGGGTTCTGTATTTAAGATAGTTTGCAAATCATCCAACAATTTATATAGAAAACCCAACTGTTGTTAGACATTTAATTAAAATGTTTTGATCCACGGAATCAAAGGCTTTAGAGACATCTTTAAGACAATTCATATCTCTGGTTTTTAATTGAAAGAAAATAAGGCTTTAAAGAACAATATCATAGTTTTGCATTGTTGCAGTAGCAATTACAAAGAAAGAAACCCTTGCCCTTGCTTTGTTATTTTTTAGCCCTCTGTCAATAGTTCATGTCTTTACTGCATCAGTTTAACATTTACCTCCCTTTCACTGTCCATCCATAAACGCTAGAGAATTCTGTACATTCTGAGAAAGGCAGGTGCACGCTAATTAAACGGAGCTGGGTTGTCGAGCCTTCAAAGCAATTAACTGCTCCCCGAAACTGACTGATTGAGGTGGTCATGCATGGTCTGCCACGGCTGACACCCTCTCCGTCTAAGGTGGAGGCTTACTTTCATTTATAACCTTCCACTAGCACCACTGCCAAAGAGGCACTTTTACAGTTCACAGACATTGTCAGTTACCTTATTAACTTGTTTTGGGTTCTGCATGTTCACAAACCGTGTAAAATGAGTACAGGTGATTGAGAATAAATTAAAGTTTTATATATAAATAAAACTAACAATCGTTCTGCTACAGTGCCTTGCAAAAGTATTCACCCCCTTTGGCATTTTTCATGTTTTACAGATGTAATAGCTTCAGTGTGGATGACTGTCCCCATCTCCAAAATTATCCTTTGCTGCACCATCCTCTCCTGTCTTGTCACTGTTGTTTGACTCTTCTGTTTGCTTCCGTATGTGTGAGTGACATTCACCCCAGCATATATAAGCTGTAGAGAGCTGCACCCCGAGGAGAACATTTAAGTGACCAATCAGAAAGCAGCATGAGGTCACATGGAAGCCAAAAGTTTAAGAACATACACACATACTCTTTTGGACTGCACCCTTTGCCATTTCAACTTACATACAAGGGGTTTCACAGTAAAATAACTCTAAATTAACTCAAAATGATCGTGGATGCTTAAAAAAAGTCATTTTATAAGAGAACAGATGCAATAACTACCTTTTATTTTGTAATTTATGTTCACTGTCTACACTTTTTTCTGCCATTTTAAAGGGAGTGGCACCCTAACACAATCTATTAATATGCTGTTGTTGGTTGGTTTCCTTGTCTATATTGTAATTAGAACAAACCAGGTAAAACAAAGGTTGATATGTAGTTTTTCCTTCTACTCCTACTCAAAAACTGTTACAGAAGTTCTTAACAGATGAACATCACAACAAGCTTATTCAGAACGTAAACATTTTGTAATGCAGTGCTGTTCATCTATTGAATTTCAATTGAAATGAAAATTATTAGCAGCTTGATGAAAAAAACAACAACTCCTATAACAATTCAGATAAATTGCAGGACCAAAACTCAGAAGTCAAATGAGAAAAAAAGCAAGCAAAGCAGGCCCTTTAGTGGAGCATGTCAGACTAGATAACAAAATCTCGAGCTGTGAAGTTTTATTCTGCCACTACATAAATCACAACCAAACAATGAGTTTCTGAAAGTTTTAGACTTATACAGGCATCGTTTATCAGTGAAATATATTTACTCTAAATTGCTGCCACAATCTAGTCTTTTATGTTTCAAAGCCTATTTGGAGCAGCAAACCGATCATGTTACTTTTCCAGTCTTGGAACAGAGGTTAGCTGAACAAAGACCCCGGGTTGATCCAATGATATACTAAATGTTTGCTCATCAGACTAGCTATGTTTACATGCACAAAATTTCACGATCAGATTAACATGTGTTTGAATTGAATATTCGGATTATACCATTTATATGGGCAGATAATCAATAAATCCAATCATAATGTGCTTGTATATGCACATGGCTTTATTCAGAGTCTAACCACTTTGACCTGCGCAGTTATCAAATTCCCCTAAACAAAACCATAGAAGAAGAAGAATTTCCGTCTTTGCTAAACTACAAAAATTCAAACATTCTCTGTTGTCCCCGCTTGTTACCGTGGTGAAATTTCTTTTTGGCCACTCCGGCCAAGAGTACTCATAAAAAAAAAACGAACATGCAGCAAACAAAATAGTACACCAACCAGTATTATACCAGTTTGTTTGTCTTCCGAGCGCCCTGGATGGACCACCAGGTTCTAATTATGGTTGAAACAACCATAATTTAAAGCAACAATTGTGAGCTCTTATTTTTTCCAAACAGAAATGTTGTATCGGGAGCCCCGATATATCCGCCACTTGCCAACGCAGAAATACGTCACGTTTATGTCAGGCGTACATGCGCACTCTGGTCAGTTTTCCACATTCAGAATAACTTGCGCCTGACAAGGGTTTACATACACGTTGATTGGACTATCAATTGGCATAAACCACCCCTTTCATTCGGAATACAATTTCATTCCAATTGAGCTTAATCCGATCATTATCCGATTGGCTTGTTTACATGACGCATTTTTATTCCGATCGCTGTTTATTCCGACTACTTCTGTCGATGGAAACATAACTGTTGACTCCACCACAGCTGACCACTAAGAGTTGAAACTCAGTTTATGATACATGTGATTTCATGTGAATATGTGGCATGGCGAACATGTTTCTGCTTTTGCTTTGTTCATTAACTACACTTGTGAAAGGTTAAAAAAATTACATCAATTAATGCTTTAGTTGTTAATTAGTGAGGTTATTTAGCACTCATTAATCCTTCCTGTTAAGGAAGAGGGTTGCTTTTAAAAGCAAATTAGATTAAAATGTAGAAATTTTTAACTGTTGAGGATAAAACTGATTCTGAGACAGATATAATCAGCTTCATCAGTCACATTTGTATCCAAATATGGATCCCAGTCCTTGCTATTGTCTTTGTGGCGAAGCACACAACATATACAGAGAATTTAGAATAATACACATATTACATGATCTTACAGATAAATTGACTCAGAAGATAAACAAAGGGCATTGTGGTACTAAAAGCAAGGCTCAATGCCTCACTGAATCTTTTGATCTAACTGAAACAATCCACTATTCTTGTACAATTAAAATATTCCACATGAGCAGAATACCTGGTAACTTCATTGGCAATGGACTGCATGAAATCTAGTGTTTTCTTGTTTTTACTCATTACTGAATTAGCTTTTAAACTACAAACTACATCAACCCATCTACACATACACACTCAGGTAACAGTCTGTAAATTAGTGGCGATGTGGGGTTCAGTGTCTTGCCTAAGGAAACTCCGACATGTGGTAGGGGAGGCTGGAATACAACTCACACAGCTGGCATAAGGCTTGTGTTCCTAATGAGCCAAATCCACAGAATTCAGGAGTTTTACTGACTTTCAGGATTATTTGAGCAAATGTTTTATACCTTGTTTTATTGCAAAGCTAAATCACACAAGCTCCTGACTGGTATTAAAAGAGCACTGACATTATTACTCTTTAAAGTGAGGTAAGGCAAGATAAGCTTATTTATATAGCACTTTTCAGGATAAGACATTCAAATTGCTGTGTTTACAAATAAAGAAAAAAAAAATTGGCCAACTTTATTCAGAACCGTGTTAAAGCATACATTGTTCTTTTATTTTATTTATTTTGTACTAAGATCAGTATTGAAGTATAGATGACAATTTAAGGCATATATTGTTGTATATATTATTTCTAATGCCAAACCAAGCCAACTTTATTTAATTGATGACTTTATTTAAATGAGCACTTAAAAAAACAGCACAGCTGACCAAAGTGCTGAACAGATATGTTCAGCATCAAAACATAAATACATAAAACACATAAAAGGTGTTAGAAGCAACTTGAATAAAACATAAAATCAAACTAATAAAATGTTCTAAGTGACTTGGATAAAATGGACAACATTTATGTAAAACTCTAAACAGAACTTGTATGCAAAAGCCCTGAAAAGTCAATTGTATAAATTTGTAAATGTATTCACTAGTCGCTGAGTGAATGCAGCTGGTCCAAAGTGGAAAAAACTACAATTTTGCACTACTCACATATAATTAGAAATCAAATTAATGATGTGTTTAAAGTTTTCTCAGTCACTGTGTTTGTTTTCACTGTGAATAGAAGAAGAGGAAAAGAGTTGACAGATGTTTTGGCATTTCTCACAGCATGTGAGTGCTGTGGTACTTCATGATCATTCACTGAGCATTCCCAGTTATGTGTTACATAAAAAATGACATCAGCAGCATAAATCTGAGGTGATGAGCAGCAACATTTATGTGTTGGCTGACAACCCATCATGTGTCTTCATTACAATGCTGTTATATTTCACAATGCAAATCAGTTTTTTCTGTTACACTTTTTTCACATTATTATAATTTTCAACTGCCAACAATCATTATAAATACACAAAGATGCTTGGCTCTGGGTTCTCCTGACGAAACACTCGGTACCCGGTAGCCAGAAGGACTGTGGTTTCTTTTGTTGCAGATGCAAAAACATGAGTAGACATTCTGTAGAAGTTCTTGAAATCTCTTTTGACGACTCTGAAACCAAACAGAGTTTTTGTTTTGCCGGTGGACTGAGGATATTGAAAGGAGCACGTTAAAAAGTTAGTCAATCACATCACCTTATCTTCTGTGACTTGGGTGAAAGGTTAGTTTATCACATAGGTCTTTTGCACCAACGCCGTTTTGGAGACAATTTTTTCCACAGCATGAACTGTACATTTATTCAAGCACCGCAAAATAGCTGGTTCTTCTGTGTGGACCATGATGTCACCCGTGGCAAAGCCTGTTGGCTGGTCAAACTGAAAACAAGAAAAACAATAAGCATGGTGGCGAGAAAAGGAGATGAATGAAATACAAACTATACCTGAAATTAATAATTTTTCAGCCTATTTCAAGATGTCATAAAGGTGATATGACATTTCCAACATTTTAATATACATTACAGTCTATGAATACAGTATTTGCCACTAACTGATGTCCAAGGTTTTATGTAATTTTATGTGTTTTTTTTAAAGCAAATATTTCTAAAATGTTATATTGGATATATGGATTTCATAAACATGACAGAATAGTTGTCATAAATTTGTACAGGCATCTGTTTTGGGCATTCTTGGCAGTTTTTCTGAGGCTTTTATTTTGTTTATATCGATATCGTAATTATATCGTACCGACAGAAATTAGGAAATATATCGTGATAAAAGTTTTGGCTATATCGTCAAGCCCTACATTCAGTCTTAGAACACAAATACAGTATAAAAACAACAAGGATATGCTAAACACCAACACAGTAAGTAAATTACTGTGCCTGATAGCTAAAGGATCTGCCTCCCATTCTACTTTTAGAGACTCTAGGAACCACCACCAGACCTGCAGTCTGAGAGCGAAGTGCTCTGTTAGGAACATACCGGGTAATCAGAGCTCTGATATATGATGGAGCTTGATTATTAAGGGCTTTATATATTAGAAGAAGAATTTTAAATTCTATTCTTGATTTAACAGAAAGCTAATGAAGGGAAGCTAAAATAGGAGAAATATGATCCCTCTTGTTGATTCTCATCAGAACTCTTGCTGCAGCATTTTGGATCAGCTGAAGGCTTTGAACTGCATTTTGTGGACTTCCTAATAGTAAAGAATTACAATAGTCCAGCCTTCAAGTAACAAATGCATGGACTAGTTTTTCAGCATCACCCCTGGACAGAATGTTTCTAATTTTGGCGATATTCCGGAGGTGAAAAAAGGAAACTCTGGAAACCTGTTTAATATGGGATTTAAATGACATGTCTTGGTCGAAAATAACACCAAGAATTTTTACTTTATTACCAGAGGCCAAGTTAATGCCATCCAGATTAAGTGATTGATTAAGAAGTTTATTTTTTGAGGACTCTGGTCCAAAGATTACAACTTCTGTCTTGTCAGAATTTAAGTGCAGGAAATTTAAAGTCATCCAGCTTTTGACGTCATCATGACATGACTGCAGTCGAAGTAATTGATTGGATTCATCTGGATTTATGGATAAATATAGCTGAGTGTCATCAGCATAACAGTGGAAATTAATCCCATGCTGTCTGATAATTTTGCCAATCGGAAGGATATATATAGTAAAGAGAATTGGTCCAAGGACTGAACCCTGTGGTACTCCACAAGTGACCCTAGAGCTTGAGGAAGATTTATTATTAACATGAACAAACTGGAATCTGTCCGACAGATAAGATTTAAACCAGCCTAATGCTTTCCCCTTAATCCCTACTGTATGCTCAAGTCTTTGTAGGAGAATATTTTGATCAAATGTATCAAATGCAGCACTGAGATCTAACAGGACAAGTACAGACACAAGTCCATTATCTGAGGCCATGAGAATATCATTAGTGACCTTCACCAGAGCTGTTTCAGTGCTATGATGAGCTCTGAAGCCTGACTGAAACTCCTCAAGTAGGTCATTACTTTGTAAATGTTCACAAAGTTGATTAGTAACTACTTTCTCAAGAATTTTAAAAGAAGAAGAAAAGAAAATTAGGTATAGGTCTGTAAGTTGTTAAGTCATGTTGATCAAGAGAGGGTTTCTTAAGTAAAGGTTTAATAACAGCTACTATAAAAGCCTGTGGTACATATCCATTTACTAAGGATAGATTAATCATGTCTAAAATAAGGCCATTGATCAAAGGAAATACCTCCTTAAATCACTTGGTTGGGATTGGGTCTGACTCTGACATACAAGTTGAAGGTTTATATGAAGCTAACATTTTAGATAGCTCAGAAAGCTCTACTTGGGCTAAACAGCCCAAACACCGGTCAGGTTTTAAAGAATCCTGCCTCACTTACTGGGGACGGGGCAATCATGTTTGGGAGGATGCCAATAATTTTATTTATGAAGAATCCCATAGTCATTACTGCTGAGATCTATGGGAATGGGTGGATCAACAGAGCTATGACTCTAGGTAAGTTTGGCAACTGTACTAAAAAGAAACCTAGGATTGTTTTTATTGTCCTCTATTAATGATGAAAAATATGCTGCTCTAACTCCGCGAAGAGTCTTTTTATACAATAGACTGTAGACTTTATACAGTAGACTGTTTTTCCATATTAGATAGGATTCCTCTAGATATTTACAGCGCGGTTTTCTCTCCAATTTCCTAACATTGTGCTTGAAAGAACGCAGCTTTAAGTTACACCAGGCAGCCAGCTTCCTGTGAATAATCACCTTTTTCAAGGGGGCTACGTTGTCTAATGCAACACGCAACAAGGAAGTAACACCCTCAACAAAGGCATCAATTTGTGAATGGGAAGAAATAGCATTGCTGCCCTCTGTTGTGTATTTCTGTGATACTGAGAAAATTAAAAGGGGGACAAACTCTTTAAAGTTGAAATATGGTTGCTACTCCTCCTCGTTCCATAGTTCTGGTGATGTGGAAAATTTAAATAATTAGAGGGAGTTGACTCATTTATACTAACCTAGTCCTCTTGCAGCTAGGTTCCTGTGAGACAAAATAAATCAATCTGGTTATCAGAAATCAATTAATTAAATATCAAAGTTTTGGAGGTATTATATTTAATAAACCACATTTATTTGTTTTGTTTTTGGTTCAACTTGGAAACTTTGGTTCAACAATAGGAAACTTTTCGACCAATCTGTCTGGATGATTTGATTGAATTTCACTTTGTAAAGTGACATGATATGACATGTGTTGTGAATTTGCGCTCTATAAATAAAATTTTATTGAATATGCACCGATTTCAGATGTATTGGCAGATTTCTGATCAATTATTTAATAAACTTCTGACCTGCTGACACCAGTTTTATCCAATTTCTCTTCCGGACGTATTAATAAAACAATTTTTTCTTTATTCTGGATAAACCAAAAATATAACTGTCTTGATAAAATCTTTATGGTAATATATAAAAAACAATAATGTTTCATGTTACCAAGTTGTCTGTTTAAATAGAAACACACAACAAACAAAGGAGTCCAAAGTTAGATAGTTAATTAACTAATTGATTATAATTATAAAAGACTCTTAAGCAGCCATTCTGCTATAAAATACTATTCATAAAGACCGTGTTAATTTTCTGTAGCATTAGTAAACCCTTACCTTAACTGGAAGATCTAACCAGCCAGCCAACTTGCCGCTGTTGCTGATAGAATGTTCTTTGTAAAAGCATTTAACACCTTTTTTGCTTCCTATAATTTTATTTTTAGACATCTCAAACATATTGACAAAAGCAAAGTGTGTCTTCTTCCCAAAGTAACAACTTTCCTTCCAAAGTGCGTTGTTGTCAGGGAGACCTGTTAGTGTGTAGATAATAGGTATGATGCGCTAACTTGTCGGGCGATGGAAAGTTTTGAGCCAGTCGATTACTAATTAGGGCTACTAAAGTATAAAACTGTTCACTCTACCTCTTGATACATTACTAATGAACAATGTTAAAACAATGAATGTCAGTGTGGTAATTTTGTAATCCAAATATTCTAACACTGACTACATCTTCATGATATTATTTGAACCAGAAAATAATCTGCTTTGACATGAAGGAGGCATAAGTTTTTTAAAGGGCTTGTCAAAACTATAATGATGCTAAAAGCAATTAAGGCCTAGTGGTAAACAACTACCTCCCTCAACCTAATGAACCTTTCTAGCTTCCAAAGTGTCATATGTTGGGTATTTTTCCTTGCTATTTCAATTCTTTGTTTTTCATCTGTCTGAAGCACCAGATTTATTAAGGACAGCACAAGACCAGTGATGACAGTTCCTTTCATGTCCTCTGGGGAAATACAATAAGCTCTCTCCGTCTCTCTCATCTCCCTGCAGCTCGTCCTCCCTGCACTGCTTATTAGTGTCAAGGTTCAATGTTAGTGCTGTCAGCTCTTTGTATTTATCAGCTTTAAAACTTTTTTTTTCCTGATCTAGAGGTATTTAATTTGTCTTCTGAAAAATGTCTGTTTTTTTCTTCTTTTCATGATCCATCCTGTACCTTATTCTGTCTCCTTTAAATAAAGGCCTTTCTGCCCTTCATTGCCAGGTCATGGTTACTGTTCTTGTGGACGGTGCATCTGCGAGAATGGCTGGTTTGGGAAGCTGTGCCAGTTTCCCAGGTCTTGTGACATGAGTGACGCCCAGAGTAAGGAGCTTTGTGAGACAGATGATGGAGCAGTTTGCAGTGGGAAAGGTGAACAAACAAAAAAACAAATTTTTCTATATTTCAATCTTTTATGTTTACATTTAGCTGTCAAGGTTTATGTTTAACAATGTATACATTCATGCTGAGAAAAGTGGTTCATCAAAATATTGTTGAATAATGTAACTTACAAAGAAGAGTGAAGATGTTAAGTTTTACAGCAATTTTTAAGGTCTGCAGAAATGGAAGTTATCACAATTTCCATTTTAAGAACACTTCCCTACCACTGTTTTTCCATTATGAGAAATTATTTTATTTGTTTATTTTTAATGTCAACATATTTTGGTATTGCCAATTATGCTGCAGTCAATCCATCCATCCAACCGTTCATCTAGCAGTTTTTGCGGAAGAGAGGGGGAACTCCCTGTATAGGTTGCCAGTACATCACAGGGCAAAAAACACACACACACACACACACACACACACAAACCAAATGCCCTTATAGGCTTTTTTTTTTTTTTTAATTTGCCGTGCCACGTTTGTGTAGATTGCACAATGTTAAACTGTTTTTAGGATTGGGTTATGAAATTGATCTGTTTCCCACAATGGTGTCCATTATGTATGATTATACCCTCCAATTTAACTTGCACAGACTTATTTCTCCCCAAAGGGTAATTTGGAGGATAGTGTAGAGCACCTCAACAAATATACCATTTGCCTACTATGTTCTAGTACACACTGTTTTTACTCTAAGCAAGCTTTAGAAGACACAGATAATTAAAAACTGTCTGGATTTTTGTGAGCTGCAGTATACATTTTAATATTACAGCTCAGTCGAACTGTCTAAATCTAGAACACAGCTGGAACCTGTCTTCTATTCATTATGTCTACCGAACCCATACTGTGCAAAAGGAAATTAACTTCAGATTCCAGGTTATTGATGCCAAATATTTAATCCAACAGCAGTGTTTTACAAGAAATCTCTGAAGATTAAGATCAGATCTGTACTCTGAAACCAAGTCTGTTTCTTTGACAGATGTGACAGAAGTCTTCCTTTAATGTGCAGTGAGTATAAAACAGTGCAGTAGAACGAAAGGATGGTATACATCAAAAATATAGTGTAAAAAACATGCGTTATAGACATTTTGATATTATTGAAACCACATTGTTATCATTGGATTAGAAAAATAATTCAGCTATTACAGCTAGCATGGTAAAGTTTACATATTTTATCTGTCTGTAACTTTTGGGGTGAAATTAATGCCCACAAACTTTCCATTTGTATTTCATCTTTGTGTAATGAGTGATGATATGAAGGACATTTTGCGGTATGGTCTTCTGCACTTAATGCTAGATTCAAAACATTTTTGAACTTTGTAAAGCCATTTCATTTACATGTTAAAATCCTTGAGTTGTTGTCTTACTTTCACTGTAACATTGTCTTTGATCCTTTTTTCTTGTCCAGCAATGGATGACAGACTACATTTACAGTGCCTTGCAAAATTACTCACACCTTATAAACCTTTTCCCAATTTGTCACAGTATAACCACAAACCTAATGTCTTTGCTAATTTTATGCAATAGTCCAAACCTGTGACTAAAGTTAGGCATATTTGTGAAGTTGAAAGAAACATGCATGATTTTAATTTGTTCTTACAAATAAAAATCTGAAAAGCCTGGTATGAAAAAGTATTTAGCGCCCTTGAGTCAATACTCAGAAACTCTTCTTGCTGAAAATATGACTGCTGTTCTTTTGAAGTATGTCTACCCAGAGTGCACATCGAGACAAAAAAAAGTCCATTCTTCTTCCTGAAATAGCTCAAACTCAGGCAACTTACATGGGGAAAGTCTGTGAACATGAATTTCAAGTCTTGCCCCAGCTCCTAATTGGATTTGGTACTGGACTTTCATTGAGCTGTTCTAGCCCATGAATGTCAGTTGACTGAAACCATGCCATTGTTGCTCTGGTTGTCAATTTGGGGTTGTTGTCCTATTGGAAGGTGGACTTCTGTCCCAGTCTAAAGTCTTCCAGAATTGTCCTACATGTAGCTCTATCCGTCAAGCCACCCACGCTCACCAGCTTCGTTGTCCCTGCTGAAGAAAAGCATCCCCAGTGCATAATGATAATGCTGCCATCACAAAATTGCACTGTTTGTGATGATGTGTGTTTAGAGTGATGTGCAGTGTTAGTTATTTGCCAGGCATATTGTTCTGCATGTAGGTCAAAAGTTACATTTCTCATATCACAAGAGCTCATTTTCCTGTATGCATACCTCCTACATGTCTTGTGGCAATCTCAAACAAGATATTTATGGCTTTTTTTCATTCTTTGGCACCCTGAAGCTCCTTCAGAGTGACTGTGTCACGATCCCTAGGTCTTTGACTAAATTTAGGTTCCTGGGGATCGTGCAGTTCTATTAGTGTTTTCACCTAA
Source organism: Fundulus diaphanus (assembly GCA_037039145.1). Classification (NCBI taxonomy): domain Eukaryota; kingdom Metazoa; phylum Chordata; class Actinopteri; order Cyprinodontiformes; family Fundulidae; genus Fundulus; species Fundulus diaphanus. The sequence goes on along the minus strand of CM073132.1, from coordinate 23,400,383 downwards.
TATTATTATCTGTAGTTCCTTTCTTTTGGTGCTGTCATTAGTTAGTCGTCTGCTAATTATGATTTTTGTAGTTAATTCTTGTTTGTTTCACGATGCCCAGGAGTTTGATTTCCTGGAGATTGTGCCTATCGTCAGTTCCGTCAGCGAGTTTATTCCCTTCTCATCTGTTTATTCACCATGGCTTCCTGTTAGATCATTGCGCTCTCTCCCTCAGCTGAATTACCATTACACCTTTCACCTGTGCAAATTGCTCCACCTGCCTTCCCCTGTCATGTTTCATGGAATCGGATCAAAGCACAGACCAGAGCTCTGGAGTTGCCTGTTGAATGATGGTGGTTTATTAGATCAAGAAACACGGCTTACAGAGTGGCAGGGAAACAGGAACAATGAAAACAGTAACTATAAGACCAGAGCGGAGTAGTAATGTGGATGAAGATGGAGGACCTACCAATGTGTGTGCAGAGCTGGCTGAACTCATAGGGGAAGAGATGGAGGGGAAAATAGGTGGATTAAATAAGCACAGGTGAACTGAATGAGTTCATGGGGAAGGATCTAACTAAAGTTAGAAGGAACAGATCTAACAAGACTACAGATTAATAAGGAACAGAAGCTAACACAAATGGGAGCTGAATCTAACAATATAAGAAAACATTGATAACATAAATGCTAAACAGAACTAAACTGGTGACGAAAACAAGGCTCTAGGAGTGAACAATATAAAAGTGCAACATAAACAGTGCATTCATATTGAGATTAAATTACACAGCAGGACTCTATTTACCAATAAGATTCCTCCTGAAGAAAATCGGTTGCTCGATTTTATACTGGGTTTTCAGAGGTAAGGTAAGACAAATGCACGCCACACGATTCAACGTCATTTTTAGAGTACAATTGAAAATCATGTTGTGTTTCCCCCCTTCCACTTTACAATTATGTGCCACTTTGTGTTAGGTCTGTCACATAAATCCAATTAAAATGTCAACGGGGATTAATACAGTTTCAAGGATCATTTTGACATCTTTTACGCTTCAAACATAATTATTTAGAACAAAAACGATACTTAAGTGCAGCTTGTCCAGCTTTTCCCTGTTGCCAGATGTACTGTGCACTTTTTGAATAAAGTGCTTCAAACTGTCATTGCATTTTATTTTGTATCATTAAGCAACTAATGACGCCACACGATGAAACACTTACTCTGTTGTGCAGCACTGAATCCAGAGATACATCTGCCACAGAGAGTCCAGCCCTGAGCAAGGCTGGAAAATGAAGATGATCGTCTTCATTCTCCATGCCAAACTTTTATTAAAAGCCAGATCTATCTTCTTTTCCCGACCAGCCTCCGCCTTAGCCATTTCACTTTTTATCTTCCTCTCCTCTCTCAAGCTGCCTTACTTTTTTTCGCTGCGGCCTTCTGTAGCCCTTCACAAAAACTGTGGTAAATGAAAGAAATAGCAACTGAACCCCAGGGTGGAAAAAACGAAGCTGATACCCAGATTTTTTTTCTCTTTCCCAAATCCTAAAATGTGTTATTCTGTTGCTACCCTAGAGAGCGCCGAAATGTAAACTGATGGAGGAGAGAGGAGGTGTAGAGTGTGGGCGGACTGGTATCCTGGTGGTAAAACTGTATTAGTAGCTGTTTCCTCAGGGAATATCTCTGTCCACTCTAAACGACTCCATTAAAAATAAGAAAAAATAATTGCAGAAGATTAAACAAAACAGCTTTTATTGGAGGAAAAAAAAAGCATATCCTAAGTGGGTGGAAAATAAGAGAAAAATAGTATATCAAACACTTAAAATCCTAAACAGTGATAGTGACGGTAACCGAATTATATTTGTGTGTTCGTGTGTGTTACAGGCTCCTGTCACTGTGGCCAGTGCATTTGCTCTCCCCAGGAGTGGTGGGTGTCAGGAGAGTACTGTGAGTGTGACGACCGAGAGTGTGACAAACATGATGGTCTCATCTGCACAGGTAATGACACACGGTGCACTGAAGCTGTAACAGAGCGTACTGAGATTGAGGACAGCAACAATTACTTCACAGCAGGGATTTCTTTTGTTCACAGTCAGTTACAAAGAAGAAGCAATAATTACCCATAAAAAGTCATAAAGTTTATGTCCAGAAACTATTCAGGTGTCTTAGAGAGCAATACTGAAAATTCAGTCAATCTTAAATGACTCGCTGAAAAGGAAAAATTTAGTTTTCATCTCAGGGTAGTCTTAAAATTATCTTTAAAAAATTCCTAAACTGACTGAAGAGTTTAGGCTAAAATTTTGTGACGCTCTTAATGTAATCCCAGAAGAGGTATTAAATTGGTCTTTTTCATTAACATTTCTGTTCCATGCAAATTCAAAGTGACAATAAACAAAACTCTATCAATCTGCAGTCAAATGCCCGTCTAATGCTGACTGTGACCATGTTTGTGTCTCACAGGTAAGTGCAAGAATAAATGAAACATGTACTAATAATTTTCTGGAAAACCTTAAAAAAATCTTAAAACTTATGGTTAAGAATAAGTTTCCTAGAGATACTAAATGAAGTTTTACAACAAATATGAGTATTTAAAACAAGAGTGTCTAAACATTTTGACAAGTGGCCCAGAGTTGTCAAGTCTAAAGTATTCACAGGCCACAAAAGTAATATCACGGGAAGTTTAATTGCATTTTTTATTTAGCTCAACCATAAACAAAAGCAGGTAAATATTTTTTTGCTAAAGCAATATTTAAATCATTGTAGAGCCAAAACTTAATTAAAGGGTTTTGGATGTTTATGTTATTAAAAGGATTATGAAACACAGTTGAAAACAGTTAAATTTATAAGAGCATACGTCTCAATAATAGTACAGGCAATTTTCTTCACAGGTAATAATTTTTGCTGTCCTATCAAAGTTACTGTTTTACAACTTTCACTGCTAATCTAGACTGTGATCATCTAAATCTTGTCTTTTAAATGCTTATCAGTGTGGTGCAATAAGGAAAACAATACTCCTTCAACATCTTCAAAAACAGCCAGCAAATAAAGAAAATGGATTTCACCATCTGCTAAATGTTTCTCTCTGTCATTACTCACCTAAATATGAATGTAAAAACTACCATGAGCATCATAATCATTTGAAAATAATAGTGTTTTACATGAAAAGTTAGTTATAGGGAGGAAATTAAGTATTTAGGGAAAAAAACTAAAGTTACGGTATCCATCACATCCATCCATTGTTAATATAATTATTAAAAAGATTTCCTTGGCATGTTTATTAAGACATTGCACTGCATCAAGAGTTATTATGGATTCTCTATAGCTGCTGGTTCTCGTTACAGATGTAACTGGTGAGTGATGTGGAAAATTACACATATTAGGAATGCTTGAGGGTTAATTTTACGCATTGAATATGATCATTTCTGAAAGGAAAGACGGTTCATTAATCTGTGGGCATGGCAATTAAAAACTACCCAAATCACATGTTCTCACTATGCAATGCTGAATATTTTTTCTGATATGAGGCATGTTCATCAATTTACAGTATTATAAGGACTGATACATGCACTTTGAATGCACTCCCAAAAGGAGGAACTAAGAGCCATGGAGAAGGAATGAAGAAGAAAGATTAAGGATGGAAAAACAACATCTACAGAAAGCAGATGGAACACCAGCTCCTGTAGAACAACATCAGGGAGGTTTGTAAGAACTTGAAAAAGTTTCGGGTCACAAACCAAAATCCCAGGCTTGTTGATCTGAACAAATTTATCAGCAGGTTCAATTAGCGACTCACCCCATCCTCCAACCCAGTTTCCCCTTCTGCAACCCACCTCATCTTGGATGACTTCTTGCTCTTCTTTTAAGAACTTCTCAGCTTCCAGTCTCCATCCATCTCCTTTGCTTCAGAAGACTCCATCCCTCAGTCCCTCTACCCCAACGCCATACTGTCCCTTTCAACACCTCAGGTGAGGAACGAGCTGCGAAACATCAAGGTGCGATTCCCTCTAGGTCTGAATGATTTTAGCCCCAGGTTCTTGGGGTGTGATGCAGATCAACTGCGTTATACGTAGCATCATGGGATACATGTGGAGCATCAGCCTGCAGCTGTGGTAGACTTCCTGTGTTGTGGTTCCAGTGCCGAAGACCACACATCTAAAGGACCTAAGCAGCTACAGGCCGGTTGCACTAATCCCCCATCTGATGACTCTTGGTTCGTCCTCAACCATCTTGGCCCCCTGGTGAGGTCTTCATTGGCTCCTCTGCAGTTTGCCTACTAGCCTGGCATCGGGCGGATGATCCCATAATCTACCCATGAACCAAACTTTGACCAACCCAGAGAAGCCTAGAAACAAAGTGAGGATCATTTGTTTTGATTTCTCCAAAACAAATGATCATCCATCTGGGACTTCTGAGGGACAAGCTGGAGCTGTCAGGATTGGAGGAACTCTGGCCCTAGTGGGTAATGGATTATCTCACTTGCCACCCACCATATGTGAGGACACAGCCTGTATCTCTCTGGAGATTGGAGATTACCATGCAACCATGAAGTCTATTGAACATAAATCTGTCCACAGTCACTTGGCTGCTGCTGGATTTTTAAAGTCTGATTGATCCAGTCCCAGTTCCCTTATATGTCATGGTTTGTAAAGCGAGGACCCAAATGCAGACCTTAACAACTGAGAAAATGGAATTTGTCACCTGGGGATCGTGACATTATGTGCTTCTTTTCCTCCAGCGAAAGCCTCGTAGAATTTATATTTTATAAACAAATGACCTAATATTCTTTTGGTGCGTCAGTCCCTCTAGTCTTGTCGTTGTTGTCCTACTCTTCCGCTTGCATTGATATTTTTGATTGACACTCCTGCCTGCACATCTGAGCAGCCAAGAGTGTGACTTTGATTGAGATGGATCATTAATTAAATTGATTGGATGAACGATGAAACAAAAAAAAGCGCAGAGAGCCATGCCATGACAAGAATCTTTAAGTAACAAATTAGAGATCAGTATGAAGTCTCATGGAAGACAAAACATAAACAATCATCTGGCACCCCCCGGCATAGAAACATTAAAATTTGGAGGCTTTCACTAAATAACCTCAAATAAACCCAAAATGGAATGGGAATGCTGGAAAATAAAACGTCAGAAACATTTTATGAGAGAACAGATGTGATCATTACTTCTTATTTTGCAATTTACGTTTACTTTGCATTGCCCCCTCTCAAAGAGCCCCTGCTACTGTATGGTACTTTTTCTTGTTATGCAATTTTCCCCTCACTTGCAGCTGATAAAACAGAATGTTCCCACTTTGGAAAAAAAGGATGATTTTATTCTAATCTAAATTTGTATTTACCTAAAAAACACTGCCTTAAATTTGGATTGAGAATATTGAATGTTAGAAGCACTGCATTCATTCCCTAAATGCTGCAGGAAAGCACAAATCTCAAACACTTATTCATCTAGTAAAAAAGGAAATTATCCAGCAAGACGATTCCATTGAGATGGCAATAATTTAAGAAGAAAAAAATCATCAGACAGTTCATATCTTCAGTAAATTATTAGCAGGCACTCCGTGTGAAGACAAAATAAGTGACAAAGCTCGATTTGTCAAAACCATGAAAGCATGAAAATGAGCAGCACATATACAACACAATTAGTATCTGTAGCCTTATACAGCCTTATAAGACATTCAACTTCAGCATTTTTTTAAAAAGCAATAATTTAATGCGCACATTTCGATTAACTGTTGATTTATTTTTAAAACCACACTGGATTATAATAGAGATAAACAGAGGAATTTGCTAGTGACTGAATTAGAGCATTTCTCAGCTCAGCAAACACACCATAGCTTAGTCCTGCCAGGTTATACCAGCCACAAAAATTATTACTTTGGGAGACGACTTAAAGTAAGCTAATTTATGTTTCAGAGAACTGTTTTAAAATGAAGTCTGAGGAAATTCAACAAATGTAAGAAGTTATTGAAAAAGAAACTATTCTTTTTCACCTTGATGTTTCGGCTGTTCATTTTGATTTTAGCAAATACCAGGAAAACTGACAGGAATACAGCAAAATTAGTTTTTCATTTTTAGCATTTATCTTCTGTCTATCATAGAACATACTGGATTTGGAAATGCATACAACTTTTATGGTAAAGCTCAGTATGAGGGCAGGGGTCTAGATTTACCCAAACTACCAAAAGAGACTAGTGTTTACATAATAGCAATGCAAAGACTTTAGACTTAAATGTATTAGGTCCCTGAAGGGCAATTCATTTGCAGCTAGTTATAACAGTAGCATCCATCACATAATCAGTCAAACAATACAGACAATAGACAAGACAGAATGATAAGAAGTGACTTATAAAAGTTAAAGGAGATCAATCTAAAACACACCTTTGCAAAAGATAAAAGACTGGAACTAAGATTTGAAGTAAAGATTAACGATAAAAGCTGAAGTTGAAGTTAAAATCAAAGATAAAATGCAGCAATTATATAGCGACCTTAAATCAGGACCTGAGAATCTACAGTTTGTTTAAAAAGCCAGCGACTATAGGGACAAAAGAGTTTTTCAGTCTGATGGTTTGATACCTTGCTAGGGCGTATCTCCTACCTGAAGGTTGGGGCTTAAACTGTTTGTACAGGGGGTGCGTGGGGTCTTCCAACACTTTTGTGGCTTTGGTCACTGATCTGAAATTGAATAGGTCCATAATGTCATTCAGTTGTGCTCCAATGATTTTCTGCATTCTTTAGCGATGCTCCGCAAGCGGTTACAGTTTTTCAAATTCAGCAAACCAAACCAAAGGGCACTAATCATGTTCTTAAAATTTTTTTAACCCTGTTGTACAGCAACTGTTGTCTCACAGACAGTGTGGTACCATTGTTGGTCCTGATGTAAATAATTAATAACTGCTCAAGAACTGGAAGGCTAAAAAGAAACATTTTGGATTAATTGTACTGATTAAAGAGAAAACCGCTGAAATCTGTATCAGCAGGTATTCGCTGTATCAGCTTTACACAAACTAGAGATTTGAAATTAGCCAGAAATATCTGGTAGCTGTAAAATCTCATCACATTTTATACATAAAGGGTAAAAATCTATATACAACCACACTAGTATTAGGTTAGATGTTACTTTCAAAGATGGCTCATGATAATGGAGGTGTTCCAAAGGAAAGAAATGATGCAAAATGCACATCAAAATTGATTTTAGAATAAATAAGGACAGCTAAAATGGAGATTCTGAAATGGCCCTGAGCCCAACCCTGTTCACAATGTATAGACTGTCCTGAAAAGCTGAGTATGTACCAGAAGACTAACAGATCTAAACAAATTTTACCATTTCTGAGAAGAAGAGGGGTGAAATATCCAAGCAGAATTATATCAGACAGTTTTTGATGGCTACAAAAATATGTGCCAGAAAGCACTTATGCTAAGAACCATTGTTACAAATTAATAAAAGCCCCAAATTATTATGAAATTCAGGCCAATCTGAATGCAGATTGGCCTGAACAGTATCATGCAGTTCTGACTCGAACTGCACGATACTGTTGCTTTTTGACAGGAGCCCAGCAGAACTCCTTATCTTAACTACAACACGTCTGTCTGACAGCTACTGGTGCTTTTTGAGATGCCAGGATTACTGATCTCTGAGTCCACTAAGATTAGATTTCTTTCTTAATTTTACACTTCATGGACAAAGACCTGTGTTCTACATTCACAAATCTTTATTATGTTCGTCTTGTTCATGTGAGCATCCTTAAACAGCCAATATGAGCATCTATGTGAATCTTTTGCATTTAAAACAGTGTCATTTGATAGACATTTGGTTGATCTTATGAAGAACACCTGAAGCAGTTAATTAATTTAGATGCTGGCAGAGACAGAAGAAAACCATGATCTGCTCAGAGCAAAAAAATAATTAAATAATGCGTTCCTTCAGCTCTGTAAGCCGTGTCTGAAAAGAAGAATCTCATGTTTAAGGTCAGACATTCGTAACCCATCTCTTTTAATTAACAGACTTTTCCTTTTATCTTCTCACAGGGAACGGTATTTGCAGTTGCGGCAGCTGTGAGTGCTGGGAAGGGTGGACAGGGAACGCCTGTGAGATCTGGGTGGGTGCCGAGTACTGAGGAGGAAATCCCCCTGGAGTTAAAAACTAACGCTTCCCAACGTCCCAACACACCAGGAGGAGCACCAGCAGTGAGCACCGGACAGCACAGCGAGAGGAAATTGAACAAAGATGTAAATCTGCCTACCACTAATATAATATACTAATATTGCTCATTCTTTTATTGTACTGGTTACAAAATATGCTTGTTAAAACTATATATTGTTGTTTTAAAAGAAAAAAAAGCCAACATATTAAAATTGTCAGCACTGCTTTTCATGTGTTATACTTTGGGAGGGGTTGCTTATTTCAGCTGGTAACATGCAGTTGCCAAAGTATTTAATACTTTTTCATATTTTGTCAAAACATTACACTTCAATAATAATAAGTAATTTACTGAAACTGTATGTGATAGGACAATGCACTATAATGAATAAGTGTGTAGTGGAAGGTAAATAATACAGGATATTGAATTGTTTTGAAATCTGAAAAATACTGCTGCGCTATCACTACAGCTGCAAGTCTGTTTTGGATATTCTCTACAGAGTTATAAAGCTCTTTTCCCCACATTTACACTCCCGGAATTGCCGGAGGTCGCTCCCAACCACAGGAAGTTAATGGAGTCGCATTAGATCCACTGACCTTAGGTTTAGGCTTCTCATCCACCAATGTTAGGGTTAACCCTCAGAGGAGAGATGAACCGCAGGTATTAAATCCACCGACCTTAAGTTTAGGTTCGCTTACCTTTCTCTCAGTCGCCGCACACTATACAAAGAAGATAAAATTAATTGATTGTAAAAATGGCGGCGTCCTGCGACTGCAGTAGTGTGCCTCTCCTCTATTTACCAGTTTGGAGACTTCTGAATGCATTTGGTTCCACTTGAGTAAAAGTGGCTGCCCGTTACTTCACAAAAACCCAAAGAAAAGCATTTACGTTTGAAGTTGTAATGTCACGAAATGTGAGAAAAAACATATAAATAAATATTAAATGAGTAAATATTATAAACTTTGTCAAGGCTATTTAAAATAGCTACACATACAAATGCTGGAGAGACAATGATATGCATCATAACTAATTCCACTTTCCAAATTTGACAGAAAAAAATTTCTTGAAAACTTGGTGATTACTCTTTGATTTGTTTTTATTTCTTTTTCATAGTAAAACATTGAATGTGTCGCATGACACAACATTTTGCATGGAAAACAATGCGAAGACCTTAATCATACATGGTTACAAATTTTGATATAACATGACATAACTCCAATGATCATACTTGCAATGGAACAGAATATATATATTTTGAAAGCAAATCATTCTAATAGGGTCTGTTCCTCTCCATCCCAAGAAATCAAGCCAAAACAAGCTGCCCGTTATGTAATTTCACACTATCCTCGCAGTGGGAAGGTTAAAGTGAAGGAAACAAAGAAGAGGGCATAAATATTTCAGTTGTGGCATGCTGGATGGTTCATGTCACTTCAAAACATGGTGGAAGGGGATGGGAGCTACTTTGAGAAAAAGAGCTCGGTCAGCACTTGAAGAGACGACCAATAAGAGGTCACCAAGAAAAGGTTTTATTTCTACTTTGGCCTTTTTTCATGCTTAAACTAGCAAACCCTTTCTGTTTTCTCTGTCCTCTCGAAAATGACAAGTGCAATAATATACTGCACACTATATTGCATTAGGTATTAAGTTACTGACATTACAGTACGCATTTCTATAAATATTTTATTCAGCATGTTGTATACGTGTATACAACAAACACAAACTGTATAGTGTAGACAAACTCATTGCATATATTATGTAAAATTTGCGGCACATACCAACAGTTCTTGATAGACATAGCCTACTACATGCAGTTCATCAATGCCATCCTCTCCCCATGCAACAGATGGAACAGTGTACAAAACAGAAGGTCACAAAGTAAGCAAAAGCTACAGTTGCAACTAGATTTACTCAACCCCGTGAAGATTTTTGTTTTTTTCAGAGGATCCAACTCCTTTATGCATCTTGCCCTGTCTGAGCCGTCTGAGCTTCCACAACCTAATGTGGAGCTGAAACATCATTAAGCCCATTTAACATAATTAAGAACTCCATAATGATCTCCCATTCGCAGCGATGCATGTATAAACCCAATCCGTGAAAGGATGCAAGGTGAGTTACAATCATGGGAGAGACAAAGAAGTTAAAGCTGCGAGAGGGGATTATTCCAACACACTCGAGGGACCTTGGGTATAAGAAGATTTTGAAAAATATTTATTCCGAGAAACACCGTTGGGAGCATTATAAAGAGGTTTAAAACATATGAAATGGTTCCAACTTTTCCTTTCTGTGGTGGAAAGCCCCACATTCCAACAGAGAACTTGGGACAACTAAGACAGCTACAGGGTGGCCCGTTTAAGGCTGGTACAAAAGCATTTGTTGAGCTGATCAAACAAGGAGTTCAAGGCTGGGCTGGAAGATGCTCCCCACGCTTGACCAAAAGTCATTTAGAATATGCTGGGAGGAACTTGGATATGATGACTGACAAACCCAAAACAGAACCTGTGACATATGAACCGGCAGTATGTCTGACATGCAAAAGGACAGACTAATGACTTCTGCTGTCAACGCAACTCATACATGTCTCAATAAATATTCTTCTTTAATTGTACTATCTTCCATCCACGTCCGCTTGATCTCTTTTAGGGGGGGTTGAATATTTCTGATTGCGACTGTAAATAGAATTTTCTAGAATATTTATTTGAAAAAAAAAAAAAAACTTGAATACATGGATAACAAAGCAAAACCATTTGGGATCTGGCAGCAACAACAACACATAATCTGTATACCAGAGTGATGAGTAACAAACAAAAAAGAGATACAAACAGTGATGTACATTTACACACCAGTCCTTTACAAAAATAATTTCAGCCTTGAAAGAACCAGTGATCTGACCTGTATGGCCAGAGCGCGTAACCAGCCCAGCATGTAGAGTTTGTAGAAGTAGATGCTGACGGGCTGTAATGGGGGCAAAACATCAGCCCTACATACAGCTTCAGTAGTATGCAGCTCCTGTGTGTGTGTAGGTGTGTGTCAGCACACCGGTTTGTTATCACATTAACTGCTTTTTCAATAATGCGTAAGTTTGTCTGAGTGATATTTGATGTGCTATAATCATCACAAACTCAATATGTATAACATCCCCCCACACAAAAAAAAAACAACTGAAAAGTATATTCGCCAAAACATTTTTGCAATATGGCTGCAGATTTAGAAGCATACTGCAGAAACCCATTGACTTTATATTCAACATCTTATCCGATAAAACTGTCTTTCTTTTTTTTTACAAAAATGATTAAAGCAAGACTTGAGAAATCCATGAAACAAACCCGCTAACAGTTGTGATGAAAATGCTAAACAAAATGCAGTGGATTACCTTCATGAGCGTGCTAAAGCCTGCAACATGCCCAGCCAAGCCCTGCTCAGTGCTCACCCTGCTTGTACAGAGTGAAGAACAATGCCCGTACCTTCTTCCTGATAGAAAACGCATGCACGTGTTTGATTAGGGGTATGCACACTTACCTCCCAAAAAACTGACATCAGCCAAGACCGCTAAGGGTCCGGGGGAAAGTTGATTCCTTCAACAAATGCCGTCACAGTGAAAGCTTTGATGGATCAAATCTGAGAACGAGTCAGATTCATATATATATATATATATATATATATATATATATATATATATATATATATATATATATATATATATATATATAATTTTTTTTTTTGTTTGTTTCGTATTGATTAAGACTAAGCTCTTCTTGGGATGAAAAAAAACAGACTTTGGTTGTTTCAGAGTGAACACATCTGAGTGTTGGTGGTTCAATGGATAATGCTACGCGTCCTTTCCATGGATCCATCGGGTGAGTGAGGCACCTTTGGCCCAGTGGGGACTGGGATCTCATTTTTGCATGCCGGGAATAAAGGTCCAAACAGGCACGTGATAGGCCAAGATGATCAGTACTGGACTCTGCATGCTGAGCTAGGAGACAAATCCTTTTATAATAATATTAATAATAATAATATATCATTTAGTTGCTTAAAAAGTTATGAGTTTCAAAAGTCGTTTTCCCTAAGTCTTATACAGAGACACAGATACACTAGAAGCCATCTGTAGTATAACTGCTGCAAAGTGGGAACAATAGTGACCTTATCCATGCTTTAGATTGCTGAACCAAATAGGGATGCAGCACACATATAAATAGGACCTATTGGTTTTCAGCCATGTTGTTTTCTTTGCTTTAAGTAGATGCTGCCACAAGATGGCTGCCATTTGCTGCAGTTATAGAGCATCTGGGTCGAAGCCAAAAAAGCCTTGCTTCAATGTCCAAAGAAGTCAGTGAGTGAGGAACAGAGGCCTACAAGGCCTAGAGATATTTCCTAGAGCCCACGCTCAGAAATAAGATTAAAGAAAAATAGACTTCAGGATTTCCCCCCCCCCCCCCTTTTTTTTCTTCATTCACCAGAGAAGGCGGACTGAACCGCTGGTGGGACACAGATAGTGATATGTATACACCATTCCTTACAGCACTCTCCTACCCACCCACCCACACGCACATCTGTTTAGAAATATTTGTGAGTGAGTATGTGTGTGTGTGTGTGTGTGTGTGTGTGTGTGTGTAAGTGCACGCAGGGAGCTCCTCGCATTGATTGCAGCGGCGGTAATTAGCACTTCATCAACTATAATTACGGGAGCTGTCTGCCAGCCTCCAGTGTGTTTTTATGAGCCACGGAGAAGCTGCTCAAACTTTCTTCGACTGCTCTTAGGTGTACGCGTGTTGTAGACGAAAAAAAAAAAAGTTTATATGCACTCTTTTAAGTGTGTACTGGTTCGTTTTTTTGTTTGTTGTCTTTCTTAGAAAAAAAAACAAAAACATACATCTTTTTTTCTAGTTTCGTTGTGACAAAAAGTAAAAGCATGTGACCAGCATTAGAAAGAGAAGGAGAGGGGGGGGGCATACTTGTAAAAAATATAGGACAACAGTCCAAATATTTACTCTGTCTATACAGTCTCTATCCCAGAACATAGCTGGTGAACTGTGATATAGAAAATAGATCTGAAGGTACGCAGACTCTGCTGCGACAGGGCATTATAGAGAGAGAGAGGGGGGGGGGGGGGGGTTATTCCAACAAAAGCCAGCATCATGCGTCAGTGTGAACCACGTGTCATTCAGTTCAATTCTCGCAATTTCAAAGGGATCTAAAGGCATTACAGGATCAGAAGTTCTCTTCCCTCCTGTGCTGGATAGACTGAGCAATCCCAGAATCAGTCTGCGCTTTCACAGCCAGAGAAAGGGAGTCGGAGTCGGAGCGAGAGAAAAAAAAAAAGGTAGTCTCAGCTGGATGTCATCCACAGGAAAAAAAAGAGGGTTTGGAGTCTAGCTGGAGAAAAGAAAAAGACCTCCCTCCGTTACATTCCTCCTCTCCCACGCATGCACTCACACCGGGCACTGGGTCAGGTGTGGCTATGTGGCCGGTTTGTCGGGCTTGCTGACGGGTTTGCCTCCGTTCATCACCACTGGCTCGCTTGTGCTTTTACTGGGAGGCACGGCCACCTTGGGTACCGTCTCTCCGACGTCGTGCAGCGATGGCTCTCTGTACATGGCAACTGGCGGAGCAGACATGAAGGGAGAGAACAGGGAGAAAACAACAGCTGTTAGCGATGACCTTTCCCCTGCCTTGTTGAGATGAGCTCTATCCCTGAGCAATGCAATTTTTGTATTTTGACTTTACATGAAAAAAAAAACCTGAAAACTTTTTAAAAGCCTGCACTTAAAAGCGTGGTTATCTGACTGTTAAAAGTAGAGACAGGGAACAAAAAGTCAGGTTATTTTACTTTTTTCTGACTCATTTGTTCCTTGATCGGGACTAATTCGAAATCCAAGCAGAACATTTTGACAAAAAAAAGAAAAAAAAAAAAGGCCCTCATCTCTCATTTTGCAGCTTGCACACTACAGCTGTATCACTGCGTTGACAAGACACTTCACTTTGATGCCATGTTTCAAATGATGGGCGGCAATCAGGGCCGGTGGCTGATGAGAGTGATGGTGGCATCTGCAGGACTATCAACATTTCATGCTGCACTTACACAGCTGCCTCTGCCTCCTATAGTGCTTTACTGCAGCAGCAGTGCAGTAAATCAGCCCACAAATATAAATACACGGTATGTCAAATGCCGTCATTTTGTTGTCGTAGATGTACCAGTGCGAAGTATTGTATAATTCTTATTTTGTAGGACAGCTGTCCTGGTATATCACAAGGATCATAAATCTTGTCATACTCAGCATTTTCAGTTTTCTATGTTGAGTACCAACACAGAGTATTGAAATGTACCCTGCTGCACAGTCCATTGCAAAACTAACAAACCTTGCAACAATAGTGCCCTCTAAAGAAATCTATTTTGCCAATAGAAGGTTGCAAAGTTTAAAACAAATAGGGAAGATTTAAGCACGTTATCATAAATAAGTGTAATGGTCACATTCAAGCTAAATTCAATGTACATTTTTTTTTTTTTTATCCAGAAGGTTCTCTAAGAGTTAGGCAAGTAAAACCCCATGGATACAGCGCCTTGTAAAGGTAGTCCTGCAATCATGAAACGTTTTATAGTCTGCCACATTACAACAACAAGCATAAGTGTTATTGTTAGTGAATTTATGTGATAGACCAAAACAAAGTAGCACATTAGCGTGAGACCAAAGAAAATAATTCATTATTTTAAAGCTTTTTCTTTTACAAATACATGTACAAAACTGTGAAAAGTGTGTTGTGCTCTTCTATCCTGTCAACATGTGTCTGTCAATATTTAGTGGAATTGTTTTTTACTACAAATACAGCTGCATGTCTTCAGTAGACATGTCTCTGTCAGCTTTGAACATCTAGATTCAATTCAATTCAATTTTATTTATATTCATGTTCATGAAACATGTCATCTCATCTAGAAGCAGAAGCTTTAGCCCACTCTTCTTTGCAAATAGCTAACGCACCATTTTGAAAAACAGTTTTAATACCCAAATACAAACGGCCAACATATTCTTCAGATTTTTAATTTTTAGATAGTTTTGAATATTTTCCCTTCACTTCACGCATGGGTCCCACTACATTGTTTTGGTTCATACAATCCTAAAGAAAAGTTGCAGTTGTGAGATGATAAAGTGTGTACTAAATTTACGCAGCCCGAACACATCCGCAAGGTACTACATTCAAAGCAACGTACCTTCTAATGGCTTGGGCAGGAAGTGAGCAGCTGGTTTTGTTTTTTTCACTCGGTTCCCCTTCATGGCTTGGCCCTCTTTGTTGAGCCCCAGGAACCATGCTCTCCCCGACTCCTGTTGTCTGTACAGCATGGATGAGTAGATCACGTAGTAGTTCTCGAACACTGACTCTTTGAACTTGCACTCAGCTGTAAAGAGTTCCTGCAGAGACAGGCAAAAGCAGCACATCATTCAAAGATTCAGAAATCGGAGCTATGCCAAACGACTCGTTCTCAGGTTTTCAGCAGACGACAGAATTATAATTCAGTGTGTGTGGGGGTCGCCGTGACATCCGGCGCCTGTACGTGACGCTCACATTGTGCGGAAACGGCCTTGCCACGTGCAACGAGGTTGGTGTGCACTGCCTGACTTTAAAAGGATGAGCACTGCAAAGTGTCCCTTGTTATAATCATCTTCAGAGAAATGTTACTCTCATCTTCTCCTTGGCCTTAACCTTGACATCAGATGTAAGAGCAATCATCTCGCCAATTAGCACATGCTCCCGGGCAGAAAGTGCGTATTGTTAGGCTCTGACATCGATGAAACAAGCGCTGAGAAAAACAGCCCACCCAGATGTCAAGCCAGGCCTTCGTTGCTGTTTCATCTTTTTTGGTTCTTTATAAAAAAATAAAAAACAAAACAAAAACAAAAAAACAGAAATGCCCAAAGCTGATCATCAACTCTGAGCTGCTTAATAATGAATACTGAACTTTGTTCGAATCATGACAGAAATAACCTAGTGATTATTCCATCCTTCACACCTTGGCTGGGCAGTGACAAATGATGACTGAGGCACCACATCTCTCTCTGCTGTTACCAATTCATCTTGGACAGAACACACACACACACACACATTAAAAAAAGCATTTCGCCGCTGTCCACGCTGCCAGGCTAAAAATAAAGCCTTTCATTTGGGGTAAATTAATCAAAGACCGCTCATCACAATAGAGAGGTCCAGCACATCTATGGGGACTATTTCACACCGTGCTACACCAAAAGAACTACTGACATATTGCGTAAAATATATCTTATTCACTGTGTGCCGCTGTAGTTCTAACAGTCAAAGTTTAAAGTTTTGTTTCTTAGTGAAAGGATTCTCTAAATTAATAAATAAATAGCAAACTGTGGAATATTGACAAGCCCCCAATCCTTGTCGTGTGGTTTCTGTGTTACTTAATGACTTATGGTTGATTCATGAAAGTGAGTTATCTTGGCTGCTTCCGGACTTGGCAGAGTTTCCACGCCCTTTCTGATGCAACCAGGATTGAAATCCCGTTTTAAAGAACGCCACAGAGGTGATTAATGAAGAGTTGTACATTTTCATTTTTGAATCCACCTATATCCTTTTAAATTTGAGCTATATTAAGTATTGGGGGTGTCTTAACTTGTTAAGCCCCGGTACCCCTTTCATTTATGAATTTTTGCTCAAAGTAACATGCTTAAATCTAATCATGTTTTGATCAGCAATTACAAACTTCATTTAAGTCATTTTGGTTTAAATTTAGATAATCTGTGGAAACCAAATTTATCTGCGTTTAACTGAGAGAATTTACAGCAATGAACTTAAAATTGTAATTGCAATAATAGTAGTAGCAAAATAGTACAAAAAAGGTTCAATTCCTCCCTCAAAATTAGGGCCTGTGGGGTTTAAGATTGGGGTTATAAACAGTGCATTTTGAGATTATTAGTATCCTGACAGTTGTTGTTGATTTTGTGTCAGCCAGAACCCCTGCAAACCAACTGGCCACAATTTGATTGGTTGATTTTAAAACAACCAGAGCCTCTTTTTATGTGCGCGGCTTGAAAAACTGTATTGAAGGTTAAATTGCATACCATATCACACAACATGTCATTTTGTTGAGCCCTGGATTCCCCCGGACAGAACGAAACAAAGGTTTGTCATTCTTTACAATGACGTTCACTTTTGGTTGCTGCAGTTCCCTGTCTGTCTGTGTGTATCATGTGACCAGCTTCTGTGCTCAGAGCTGTCGGTGAGAAGAAATGCAGCAGGAGAACAACGTTGCGTGTGTGCTTTCTGCACACAAATAACTACAACCACATGGAAATACGTATGTTGGGAACTAAATTAGAGTCGCATCTAAACGGAAAGCAAACGTTCTATTGTTAGGGTAGCCCCTTCAGCAAACCGCTCACCTGAAAACAGGGCTTTTTGTAGACTGTAGCTTTGTCTGTCATGTCATATAGAATACATCGCTGCTGCACACCGGTCTTTTTTTTCTCTGGCCATGCATGCTGAATTCTTATTATTAAACATATATTATGAAGGACTAAATAAACAAATGAAGCAGATTTTCTGGAAAATCCAGTCATGTCACGCCTTGGAAGTTTATATGTGGCTTTTGATGTGCTTCCATTGTGAAACTGTGTGTATACTGAGGTCAATGAAATGGGAATTCACAGTGTCTGCTGTGCAAAAACCTGTGCCCATATTCACAAAGATTCCTAAGACTAAAAGTAGCTGTTAGTGACGTCATTTTAGGAGAAATCTTAGAATTTCCCAAATTCTAAGATTTTTCTTAGAATTTTACTTCGGTAAAATAAAAGTTATTCACAAAGTGTCTTAAGCCTTAAGAGAGCTCCTAAAGTGACAAAATGTTAGGAGTAGTGAGGAGGATTTTTAGCGAGCCTAAGAGTGTCTTATGCAGAGAAGATGGTGGAAACAGAGAGAGCTATTCGGCTGATCCACTACCTAAACAGTGCACATAAACTTCTTTAAAAATCATACAATTATTATATTTAGATAAGATAAACTATCATTCCCATAGGGGGAAATTAATTGGTTTCAATGGCTCTAGCCTAACTAACGTAATTTTATGGAGGATAAAAGGATAAAAAAATTATCCTGAATATAAAGTGGAAAAATGTACAAAGAATACATATAAAAGATGTGAGAAAGTATTTTCTGTATTGCATGATAATTTTAGTAGCCTAAATGGTTATGTAAGTGTGCTTGTGTGATGCCATCTCCTCGCTTTGATCGTTACACGGAGCGCTCACTTTTCAGGCTGGGGCGTAAAAGCACCAAGACGTACAGAGAAAAAGGTGCATTGATCTGCGACAATACGGTTTATCCTCTGTGTATTTGTGCCGTGATCCGGGGACCAATTTACTTTTCAACACTCCTTCTCTTCCCACAGATAACTGGACAGGTGCTGTTCGGTGTTTCCATTTTTTGTTCTCCATTTCATATCGGTCATTTTGCCAAATACGACCGCTTTATAGCAGCAGTAAAATGCTGACGGGTGAGTGTACATTCATATCAGAAAGATAAGGTAGTAAGATCACTGCCGAGTAAAAATAAGCAAATCAAAATAATGATGAGGATCTAAATAAGGTGCTTTAAAACATTTTGATGCTGTTTTCATCATCACAACACACATTTCTTAATCCATTCTAATTCCTCTCCTTTGATCACTAGGAGCACATTTTTGTTGTTGTTTTTTTTTTATTTCTTGTACCATCAAGCAATCACAGCTCTTAAAAGACAGCATCACACTTTGCAACGAGGTGAATCACACCTCCCCACTACAATAAAAATTTTGATACTCAGAGTCGCTCTCAACAGTTATAATAATACTGTCACCATCTTGTTCTGTTTATTTTTTCCATCTGGGAACATCTGTGACTGAAACTTCAATGCTTCACGAGTGCTAAATTACTGCAACAGTTAATGATATTCACTTTATGAATTTGTAAACTTCACTTTGTTTCAACCACCTCGTGTTTCCAGGTGAGTAAATCGCCGGCACAGCAGGCTGTGAGAGAAAGTCATGCTATTACTGGGTCATGGTTGTAACATCTGAGTCACAGTCGTGGTGATCTTGTAGTTGTGCACAAGTGCAGTATTCAGCACCTGTTAAAGCTCATGTGGCTATTATACAACATTCAAGTGCATTTCATTAACTTTATTAAAATATTATATTGGAACACAGTACTGGCAAATGTTTGTTCCTAAAGAGCCTGGATCAGAATTGGAGACAAAAAAACTATCTGGAGCATTCCCATTAAGTGTGAAGAGAATTTAAATACAAATTGAAGGAGTATTGGTTCTTAGATTTCCTGTCTAGGTTTTCTATGGAAAATAGGAGAATGTTCTGATAGATTAGCCACATTGGTGTAACCACTGACACATTACCTGTAAACTTTGTTGAGTTTACAGGTAATAGACTGAGCATTTTTTTTCTCCAAATCCCTAGCATATTTGATCTAATTTATTCATATCTTTAAAATTTCAGTCCAATGAAATGCACAGTCGAGAAAAGTTACTTGAATAAAATCAACAAACAAAAATACCATCTGGATAAGTGATGCAGCCAATGAAAGAAATAAGGGTCAGAAATATTGACCCTACTCAAAATGTAACAGCATTGTAGAGGAGAAACTGTTTCATTCTACAATTAACATCTACGCTTCCCCGAAACGGACAGTAAACACTCGACCCAACGCACATTGCGTTTAAGGGATGATTGGGTTTGCAGCAAGACAACAGAGACAAAACAAATCTGACAAATTTAGACAAATTAGGAAAAAGGACAAAAACAACAAACCAAGAAACTCAATATCCATGCCAGACATTGTCCATGCACTGAAATGACAGGGAGAAAAATGCATACACACACTGTCTTTAAGATGTCATACAGTGACCAGTTTTGTTGTTTTCGACCAGTTTTAGAACCCACGTTCTCATGATTATCGTCTAATTACTCCTGTCAGCACTATGTCTCCAGACAGTATTCAGCTGACAGTGGAGCCGCGCAAGAAGAAGTAAGGAGACATCTCGGGCGACATTAATGAACCCAGGAAGCGCCCAGCTGTATTCTGAGTGTCCTCTCTATCTTTGCTTGAGGACTTGTGGACGGCTCGGACGCATAATGTAAAGCGACAGCAACAGCTGACATGTGGAAAAACTCCAGAGGAGGAGCATGTGTGGTTCCAGCCGAAAACAGTCAAAGCAGCTCCAGCAGGAACTGAAGGCTCAGAGCAGTGATCTGGTCTGTGGGATGTGTAGCGATAAAGATCCATAATTTGTTCTCTCTGCCGAGTGATCACATTATACGAGAGATTTACTATCCTACTATTCTAGTTGTAAATGTTGCATTAGAAACAGAACTAATGATGCGGCCTCTAAAGCTGAGCAGAGAGTCTGAACAGAACCCATTGATGGACGGTCACATTAATAGCTTAAGTATTAAAAACTGAGCCTTATGTGACCTGCAGACGAGGGTGGGTCCGTTACAAATTTTAAATAATCGCTTAAAACTGCTTTTTTCTGAGCATGTTTTAAACATGATGTAAGAATTGTCCTAATAGGCAAAGCGATTCAACAGGGGCTTGCAATACTATACAAACCTCGAGAAACCTCGTTAGATTTTCTCATGTTACAACTAGAAACTTAAACGTATGTTTATTGGGATTCCTGACACAAATAGTGCAGAATTATAAAGAGAAAGGAACATGATGCGTGATTTTCAAACGTTTTCTACAAATTAAAAATGTGTGGCATATGTATGTATTCAGCCCCTTTGATGGGAACAAAAGACTGTCACTGCATATCACCGTTAGCACACCAGGCCCATCATAACCACATCACGCCCACTGCGAAACACAGAGATGGCGGCATCATGGATTTGTTTAGCAAGGTCAGGAAAGCTGTTGATGGGAAGATGGAGGGCCACCCAGGAGGAAAATCTGTTAGAGACCAGAAAAGTTTTGAGACCGGGGCAGACGTTCATCTTACAGCAGGACAGCAACCCTGATCAGTCAGGTGGCAGAAAACAAAGGTGCAGAACATGTTTCAGGTTTCGTTTGATCATAAAAACAAAAAACATTGTACCCTTTTCACTCCAACTCTAAGTTTTACATGTATGTCACATAAAATCCCAGTAAGATAAACTGAAATTTATTTTTATGAGGTGAAACATGCGGTATGAATAACTCTGCAGGATATTATACATACTATATTATGTAGGATGTAATTATTTGTAAAACATTGCCCTGCTTTTGCTAAGCCAGCTATCATTTCCTAAACCAAAACATAAAACATTAATGGTTGAGCATCCCTCCTGCTTAAACTACTAAACTAAGCATATAAAACAGGTCTCCCTTCATGGTTTAGGAGTTAGTTTAAATTGCTAAACACCCATATTTTTCCCTGATGAGATGAGCTGAAACCCCATCTTGGTGGCTTTAATAAGCCATATCATTCAGACGGCAGTGATTGCTTATGCAACACACACAAAACAGCCCTGAGTAGAAGTAATCACACAAGCTGGTTCCAAGGCCATAATTGATGCTAATCAAATGCCTTCACGTAAGCATAAGTTGTTGTTTTTTGTTGTTTATGGAGGCTGAACATGCGGAGGTGGTTTGTTTGTGGAACGAGAAGGCCACTGTAATCAGCTTCGTTTGTAGCTCCGAGCGGTGAAGGCAGCCGGCGTCAGATTTATTGTTTACTGATGGTGTTTTAAGTGTGTCACTGGCATGTTGATGGCTTTTATGACAAAAACACTCTTGTTCTTCCTTCCGACATTGTCCCTTGTTTTATCACATTAGCACCCAGACTGATAACATATTGAGCACATTATTCTAGAGATGGCCAACCTATTTGTTGTAACTCTGTGACAAAAAGACAAAGTAGCCCCAGTTTTCTCACAGTTTGCAGCTAAAGAATCAAATATGTAATGTAAAACACATCTTTAACAAAGCAAAAATGGTTTGTCGCAGCAGTGTGACTATAAATATACCCCTAGTTTGGACCCTTGGGACAAGATTATCGATAAAAACATGCAATTTCAATTTCTTTTGAGTTTATAAAAAAAAAAGATAGAAGGAGCATGTTTTTATGCAAAAAAAACGAAACAAAAACAGCTGATAATCTTTTAATTCCTTCATCGTGTGTTGGACTCAAAACTACTAGATTTATCAAACAACCTGTGGCACATTCTCTCTCCTTTAAAACTCTTAGCACAATACATCCGGAAGTCTAGACGTCAGTATAGACCAGGGAAAAACCTAATCAGTGTATTTCTGTAACGTATGCTGCTGGTGAACCCCAAATTCAGCCAAACAGACTTACGTTAAAAGGGTTTATTGGAAATGTTCTATGCTGACAGACCAGGGGTCCGTTCTTCGTACGTTGCTTAAAACATTCAAGATCAAATGACACATCCAAGATGATTTCATCCGGCTAATCATGATCCGGCTAATTGGGTTCTTCGAACACACCTGTTGGTTATGATTAGTATGGCTGGATTGAGTTATCTGAGATAACTGCGCGTTCATGCGTTTGTTTAAAAGGGGAAATGTATCGATAGTAGAAACAATGATCAGCAACGCTGCTATTGGTTGTTCAGCATGGCCAAAGAACGCCCACAGTTTTTCTCCCAAGCAGAACAAGAGCTTTTAATGGAAGGTTATGCCGAATTTGAGTCATTAATTAAAACAACAGGGAACACCTCAAAGTCTGCTAAAGCCAGGAGAGAGGGCTGGCAAAAAGTAGCAGACAAATTAAATGTGTAAGTGCTGTCCATGTTAGATGGTTCTATCACTTTCTACAGTATGTACTTTTGCATTTTAATAATTTCATATTTACTTTGTTCTTTTATGTCAGAGCCTCCACCGGACCCACTAGAACATGGGGAAAAAAGTGAAATACAAGAATATTCTACAAAATGGTAGCCTTTAACTATATTTTAAAAAGCCAATTTTTCCTCTTTTTAAAGGCCACTGTTAAATGATGTGTTTGTCTGTTTATATCAGCCACCAAGGAAAAGCCTGAAAAAAACAGGTTCTTTTTACTTTTGTTGCATGAGGCATGTTTCACCCTTTCTTTTTCTTTCACAAAATGACACATAGTGCCATCCGTTCCCTATATAAACGGCTTCTTCAACAAAAAATTTAGTATTTTGACCTGAAAATACACAAATTAAGAGGAGAAATTGAACTCCACAACTTGAAAAAGAGAAAACTTGCACTAGAGATCGAGTTGCTTCAAAAGGACCTTCAGAGTAAGTTCTAATACACCATTTGACAGTAGTATTGCTGACTTTACATAACTCTCTTATTGCAGGCAAAAGATGACTTGCTGGCTTTTCTTTATAATTTTTTTTTTTAAATTAAAACGACAGGAACTAAGCATTATTTGTTTCGTCTTTTATTAAACATTAAAAAATGGTGTTCCACAATTCTGTCCCGTCCTCTGCCACTAGGTGGTCCAAGTGCACTGGCTGGACAGACTTCCCTATCTCCTCCGCTTATAAAGCTGCGATCTAATCCTGTTTACATGAAATAAACCTGCTCGCGAGCAGGCTTAAGTTTGCGCACATGTTGCTATGACAGCAAGTCCAGGAAGAGTTTCGAAGAACCAAACGATCCAAGATCATGCCAAATCGTCAACAATCAAATCCAGGTAACTGAGTTAGCGACGTACGAAGAACGGACCCCAGGAGTTGTTGGCAGGACCAGACTTGACCAGACGCAGACAGAGCACACAAGAACTCCAAGTATCACGGCGACAGAGCACAAGTGATGTGAGCTGATCTGGCAGTGAGTGGGTGAGTGAGGCAGGTACATGAAGGCTGGGGAACAGGTGAGCAGAGTTGGGACTGATTAGTGGCAGCAGGTGGAGCTGGTCTGGGCTGATGACTGGTGGCTGGTGACTGACGAATGAACTGGGCTGATCGGAGGGTTTCTGTGGCTGAGAGGTGACAGAGCTGATTCTAAACTAGTCCGGAAAAGTTTTGGTAGGTTTCAAGTGTTACTTTATTTGATATTAATTGAAGTATTTTGAAGAATATTACAAGAACTGACTGTGTTTATTTAGTGGAAATAGCTTCATTTGGATTTTTTCAACATAATACACTGTGTCTGTCTTTGTCTTTGGCTACGTTCACACTGCAGGTTTTGATGCTCAACTCCAATTTTTTGCTGAAATCAGATTTTTTTGAGGTGGCCGTTCATCCATCCATCCATTTTCTAACACGTCTATCCATTGTGGAGTTGAGGGTGCTGGTGCCTATCTCCAGCTGTCAATGGGCGAGAGGCGGGGTACACCCTGGACAGGTCGCCAGTCTATCTAATAAATGGCGGTGGGGGGGGTTCGGAATTGGGCCGTTCACACTGCCATGAAAAAGACGAATATGGATCACATATGGGCCAAAAGATTGGATTTGCGTCGCATTTCCCTGCAGCGTGAACGTAGCCTGCTAAAGTATTGGAAATCTCCATTGAGTTTTATTTCGCAAAGAAGATCCTTTCTGTGAGGCACAAAAAGCCAACAGCAGGTTTGTGTTCCATTCATAACATCACTGGCACAGCTGTTTTGTGCACAGTGTTCTTTAGCTCTAACTTTTCTGTTCAATAACGTCACAAGCTCTCATACTTTGCAGATTTTTATGCAGGACTTAAAAAAGAATTTACCTAATTTTTACTCGGCTGGTGTTCATTGCTGTCTCCTGTATAGTTCTAGCCAACATCGTGCCCTTTGGGAAAATGTGGGTGACATTGAAGGAAAACAAAGTGAAGGAGATTCAGTCACAGCACACACTTTCACACCAGTGGAAAATCGAATCATTTCTGAGGCACCAAATGGTTGATTTTCTACCCGCTCAATCTCCCCCGCCTGGCGCTCCACATCAGTGGCTCCTTAGCATGTGATTGGCCATGCTCTGAATGGAAAGGCCATAATTGACCTTGGCCACGGACAGCGTGAGGGCCAAAACTGCTCAGCCCTTCATAGTCAGCCCAGCAACAAGACAGCAATGGCAAAGAAGAGCAGCCACAGCTAACCAAAAGAACTTGAAAAATGAATTGGGGTTGTGACCTGGGGAAAGAGCTCTTTGGAAAATAAATAACAGGGACAATAACCACAAGAAACAGATACAGTTGAAAATAACTTATGATAAAAGCAAACAACTAAAACAGAGCAGATTGCTTTCAAAGGGGCTCAATCTGAAAGAAATAACGTTGGGAAGATGTGCAAAACTGGAGTTGAAGATTAGAACAACTAAAAAGCAGATGAGTGGAGGTTCATATGAGGAGGGGGAGGCTTAGCAAAATGAAAAGCGACTGCTCATGTCCCCCCTGTGGGAACCAAGAAATTGTTTATTAATGCTGCAAGCATAAAACCTATTAATCCATAGAAAAAGGTCAACCTGCAGAGAGCTGGGTGACATCGACTATACTAGCCCCCTCTCATATGTATAAAAGTCACGTAGACAGAGTGTGCAGACAATGGGAGCCTCGGCAGGCCTGTCCGATTATTCAACTCGAAGAAGGAAGAATCATTTTTGAACAATGGTAAGTAAGGCTTTTTGTTTTCGATAATGACCGACCTAAATCCATACAGCATGGTTATGAACGGACATGTTAAATTAAAAAGCAAATAAAATATACTTCTGCGTGTGTGGCCACATGGCATGGAATGATACAAGATTCTCACCTTAATTAGCCATACCATGGTGTATTTAAAACAAAACTGTATTAAATGATAGAAATGCTTTTTTTTTAAAGAGAAGCAAAAAGTACTTCTATGTCTGCTAAAACTATTTACCATATTAATTATTACAGTTAAACTAATATTATTACACTTAATAATGGCCTTTACCAGTATTGATAGTTTTTTATTGAATAAAATATAGTTTGTTAATAATGGGGTCAGGAGAACCTGACAAGATTTTAACAATATTTTTTGGAACACTTTTGGGTAGGTCCTTATTTTTTTGTTTTTACAAACAGAATAAAGTACAATACAACTTGACTTTTTGTATCCTTTATCGTCCTTAGCCCTAGTGAGCACTAAAAATGCTACCATTTGTGTTTTCAAAAATACAATAACGGTTTTATTAATTAAGATGCAGCTTTTTAAATGGAGAACATAAAGGTAACACAGCTCATTTTGAAATCATTCAACAGTGCAATTTTAGAGCAAGCAAAAGACTTAAACTGTGTTTTTTTAGGGGCAAATTTCATGAAAAAAGAAACAGATTATTTACCGTTAAGGAGAGTGCTTAGCCTTTACTAGTAGCAGGTGCTAGTCGCAGACACATAGGTCAGCTTTCAGAGGACCTGATGTACACTGGTTGATAAGGCCCCTCGCTTTAAATGTCTCAATGCCACCTCCGGCATCACATCATACACAAGGGTATTAACTGAAGACTCATCCTCCAACCATCCGGTTACTCTGAAGGGTGTTTATGGGCTGATTATGGAACAAAGAGAAGCCGCAACTTTGAACTCTGTTCAACCATCCTGGAGTTACATAACTGACAAATAACAAATTTACATAATTTAAGATTTTGTCGGCCAAGGTACTGAATCGAGATTTTATTAAGAGGAACATCCTGGTGTATTGACTTCCTTATGGCCAAATTGGTCATATTCAATAAATTAGAATAATACAAAAAAGTTATTTTAATTCAGCAACTCAATTCTCAAAATTAAAGTGCTTCCAATAGTGAGAAAAACCTCTTCTCGCTCTAGCAATTTTTTCTTGAACCTCACTAAAACATCTTTAAATTGACAAGTTTTAGTAGCTACAAAAGTGTACACCTTTAAAATATTTGACCTTGACACCAATTACCAACCCATGTCTTGAGGTCAAATTGATTGTCAAATGGAAAACAAAGCCAGAGAGCAAATACAATATAAAGGTGACATCCTGTCTTTCCTACAGTGTCTGTTGGACTAAGAGAGATTAACTTTGTTCATTTCCTCCTGAATATCTGTAGATCTGCATTAAATACATACTTCTACTGTCACTGACCCAAATGTGCAAGCATAACTAAGTTTAATAAAAGACTATGCTTATTTTTCATAATTGTATTTAATTCTAAAAACTTTTAAAGGAGCAATAAGCGATATTTCACCACTAAGTGGTGCTTGAGCACCAAAACAGAACTCCGCCCTTCCTTTCGTTCTCACACATCACTTTCTATGGGCATATTCGTAAAGGACAAAAACACAGCAAAAGAGCATCACCTTTCAGGGGAACATTTCAAGTGAAGAAGTAAGTAACCCATGACTTTATAACGCTGATAGCAAGAGAACACTTTGATCTGCTGGGGTGCTCTCCGCCATGTGGCTCCAACGCTGCCCTGCTCTGACGGGGGTATTTTAGGGCAGGGAGGGGCTAAGCCCAGAGTGGCAGCTGTTCACATGCACATACATGCATGCGCAGGCATTTACACGCATGGTCCAGCCCGGCTATGTAAACAAGAGACTGGAGAACAACGGAGAGAGCTGCGGTGTGATGTCATACCATTGTCCATCTGAGATATTATCTTTAGTTCTTCACATCGTTATTTTTTAGTTCTTTCTTTCTAAAATATTGAAATTTTCCTTATTGCTCCTTTAAAGTCAAACTACAAAAAATACTTAATTCATATTATAAATTGTAATTGCACCATTATTGCTAACATATAAAGTGGAAATTAAGTGTTTTTGTGCATTTAGCACCATTTTAGCAGACATGGATCAACTAAAGACAGTTTGCTCCCCTGCCAGCATCAACTGACAAGCAAAAATACATGATGAAATAATGAGTCATCTGTCTGACCCATTTGTGGCTTGTTTACCACCCCATTGATGGTAGTTTCACACTTAAAGCTGATGGATTACCCTGAGCTTTGAAAAATTTGAGCTTCCATTATTTACTTTTCTTACCCCGTTTGATTTCACCTCTTAGATTATAATGGATCAGCATTAGACTGTCAAATAACTTTTGTTTACACAACAGAGAGGTAAAAAATTCTTAATAATGTTGAAGTTATAATTCAGCTTTGATTCTTATTGAAAGGAGCTTCCGTCTCTGATTAACTCTTCCCTAATAAATCGTGCAGCCTAGAGGTGTAGTTGTTTGTTTTGTAGCAAGTAGACATTAATGTAATGTTCTGTTCTGGTTCATGATGTTGTTGTTGTTGTTGTTGTTTTGGTTAAGTTAACTTTCCTGCCTTAGGGTTTATTTCTGTTTCTAGTATTGGATTCATGTTTAGCCTTAAGTGTTTTAGTTATCTGGTCTTCTTTATTAGATTTGATTAAAGCTTGTGTTCTGTTCAAGTCTTAGCCTTGTTTTCTATCTTGGGTTTTCTCTTTATGGCTATTTTTGCTCGGTAGTTGGTCTTCTTAGTTTCTGTCCCATCAGCCTCTCTGTCACTTCCCCTTCCTTGATCACTCTCACCTGTTCCTAGTTAATTAGAAGTCACTTGGTTTCACCTGTCCATCTGTCTATTTAAACCCTCCCGCAGTTTTCTGTTTGTTGCTGGAACTTCTCACACACGTCATTGGTAAGAGCCCTTAGCTTTTGTATGTATTCTGAGTACCTGACCAGTTCCTCTGTTTTTTGAGTCTGTCCCAGTTTTTGTTGTCACCTGGATGTTTGCTCTGTGCACCTTTTTGGATTGTTTTTTGTCTGCCTTCCTGACCCATCATCTCCTTAATAAATCCTATCAAGTATTATTTTAGTGTCTGGCTGAATACCGGGTTCATCTCCTCATAATTCATTACAATTAATTGAGCTTCCTCTATGATCTCCAGCAAAGGGGCAAATATGAATAAACTTAAAAAAAATAAGATACCTCATCTTCTTCTTTATGAGTGGAAAGGTATAGGTCCTATTGCAGATATAATTAAAAGTACTGATTAGTTCTTACTCATGAGTGTTTTGATAAGCAATGAGATTAGTTGGTTTATGTATATAACAGTCAGTGAAAGTAGCTCAAATCTGCTACATTGTGCATTAGAATTCAGCTTGCTACCAATCAATATTCTCCAAAAATATAGTTTCCTAGTATATAACTGAGTATTTAGTTACAATAGTGAGGATATGTCATGACTGGGGTCAAAGAAGGACCCAAGCGAAGAGCGTGGTGTTGGCGAAAATGTTAATGTAAAAAGAAAACTTATTGAAACACACAAGGAACAGTACAAGGAAACAAACCTTAAGGAGGAGTGACAACAAAAGGAATTTGGCAGAGCAATGAAGCTACAGGAAACATGAAGTCAGTAGAAGAAACCAGAAATGAGTAATGAAACCAGGGAGTTTAAATACAGCGGAAGGCGTGGAGAAAATGAGGCAGAAGAGGGGTGAAAGTAATCAGGAGGAAATTACATGAAACAGATGAGCTGAGGAGAGGAGTGCAATGAAAAGAACTGAAGGGAAAGACTTGAAGGAATCTGACACGGAATATACAAAACTATGCAAAGAATAAGAAGAATTAAAAGAACATAAAAGAAACCCAAAACCCCCAAAGAAAAATAACAATGGGTGACATGATAACCTCAGGGTCCTGTGGTTCACAAATCACCATGTGCAGTAGTTTCTATGCTTAATAGTCCCACACAGAGGAAAATTTTCTCTGTGTTTAACCTATCACTTAGGGAGCACTGTAGTGCCACACTGAATGCCGCACGCGGAGCAATCTGTGTTCAAGGGTCTTTCTCAGCGACCCAGAGTGATAGGCTGAATTGCGAACTGGCGACCTTTGGGGCCTCTCCAAGGTGCAAACACCCAGCTCCCTAACCAGTAGGCGACCACTCCCACTCAACATTGGTGATTTAAACAAATTCCTCAATGAATGAAAAAGTTTGCACTTAAGTTATAGGTTCCAAATGGGAAGTGCAAGACTAATTGTCACGAGTGTCATTGCACCAGTTATTGTTAATATAAATGCAGAGACCACCACCAAACCTCTACTGTCCTGTCAGTGCAGTGGAGCTGGCGGCCTTCTAGCTCCAAAGTGGGTTCTAGAAAATCAATGTTCAGCCATATCTCTGCAAAAAAAAACAGCACACAGCACTCTCTGTTTTTACACTACACTATCTCATCAGTCTGAAATCATGCAGTTTGTTGGCAAATGTTTGAATATTTGTAAGGAAGACTTTCGGCAGTGGCAGCTTTTAGAGATTAGCTTTTAGCACGTCTCCTTCGCTTTAGCTTCCTGTCGCACCACCATCTTCTCCATCTCAGCAGGATAACACTCCACACTGAACCCAGTGGTCGCAGATGCTATGGTGGTATGTGCTCATAGCTGAATATGATGTAGCTACATTCCCTACCAATTTTTAGGAGGTTTCTTTGACTACACAAAGCATGTGCCTTAATACAAAAAATACAGAAACAGGTTCTGTCAGCTCCGAGTCAATGCACCTGTCTTTGTTATCTTAATGTTATAATTAAGCTAATATTCTAGGATTTAACCTGCTGCTGGAAAAGGGGTGGGTTAAAAACATGTGTACTCCTACTCACACCTTTGAACATGTACATGTTCTTTGTACTTCACTGTTGTTCTTTTTTTATTGTTTTATTTCTTTTGTAGTTTTTTTCTTTTGTCATATGTGCTCCAGAAGCACTTACTCTATCAGTAAAGTTTCACCAAAGGCAGAGACCCATTAACACTGAACCAGCTCCCCTGGCTCATAACAAACCCTTCACTTACCCCTTCACCCGCCACTCTTTCCTTGAGAAGTGTTTTGTTTTAAAAAGAGGATCCTGCAACATCTAATCACCAAGAAATATAGAGGTTTATCTTAGTGTGAAAAAACCCTACAGATAGAATAGAAGAAATAAAATGCCATAAAATAAAATAAAATAAAATACGCGGTGAACAAATCTGTTAATGTTCTCCAAACTGTTGTAACAGGGGAACAATAAGCTGACATCAAAGAGGGGAGACAAATGTCATATGATGTACACAACAAGAAAAATACATCTGTTTTTGAAAGGCATTAGCATAAATACCACAGAACATTGCCCATGCTAAACAAAGTAATGAAGTTCTGAAGGAAAACATTCTGGTAAGCATAAACTGTGCCACTACCCACTCCTGCATGAGCAGAGCTTCAAGTGTGTGTTTTGTCTACTTTGCGAGTGTTGAGCTATAAACTGGTGGCAGATCGGTGTCAATTCGGATTTTTAGTTAGATTGGCCAGTCATCTCTTTTACAATAAGCCAGTATTTGATAATGCAACAAGCTCCAGTGGATATTTTAGGCAAGCAGCATGCACTCCCGACACAGTCTAGGCACCCTCTTGTAGGTCCAAGTGCACAAAAAGAAAGAAACAGAGAGCCATGTCTGTCCACAAAAAAATTATAGGATGCTGAAAAGTATTGCAGAGATTTTCTGTATTTGCTTTTTTGTCACACTGAAAAGCTTTAGCTCATCAAACAAATGTTGTTTTTTTGACAAAGAGCTTAGTAAATACAAAATTACATTTTCAACCAATGAGTTCATGTATAAGGAGAAAATATGTATCCACCATAATTGCAACAAAAAAAAAATTGCCAACGAATGACATGTTATGCCATTCTTAATGCCAGCAACTGCCATCAAGCATTGGTGATAACTGGAGAAAAGTAATTTATCTCACTGCAGAGGTATTTATGTTCACAAGTGTGTACAGACTAATTAAGCTTTTTTTCTCATTCTGCTATGTTCTCCTACTGTTCTCCAATCTGCATTGTTTGTTGTTATTTCAACTTTTAACTTTTTCTTCTCTGTCTTTTTTCTCTTCATAGTAGGTACACCTGGTCTGGCGTTCTGTTAGCTGTGACATCATCCAGGGGAGGCAGACCATCCGCTATTACCATAACATAGAAATGATTCCTGGATCATTGTGTGCTTCTGTGCTTTTTTGTGTCTCTGCTCTGTCTTCTCTAACCTCCAGTCAGTCGAGGCAGATGACCGTTCACACTGAGCCTGGTTCTGGTTCTGCTGGAGGTTTTCCTTCCTGTTAAAGGGGAGTTTTCCGCTCCACTGTCGCTTCATGCTTGCTCAGTATGAGGGATTGCTGCAAAGCCATGGACAATGCAGACAATTGTCCACTGTGGCTTTACGCTCTTTCAGGAGGAGTGAATGCTGCTTGTCAAGACTTGATGTTATGTTGTGAATTGGTGCTATATAAATAAACTGAATTGAATTTAATAGACTTCTCTAAAAACCTTAATTTTGTTTTTTTGACTTTTTTTAATCCAATCTGAGACCTCTATGTTGGCTATATAGCCTTAATGTGCTTCTTCTACACTGATGGTCAGACATATTTTGGTGCAGAGCAGAACTCAAGGTTTCATCAACTATGGCAAATAATCCTGCTCCTGAAGAAGCAAAGCAGCCTGAGACATTCACCCTAATTGAGGTTCAGTATTGTGTTGTCATTTATTCTTTTATTATTGCTGAATGATGACCACCGAGGTTGACTGAGGCCTGTTGCACAATGGTTTGCTGCAGTCCGAAAGCCTTAGACATGAGTTTGCAAATCTTTCCAGACTTATAGAATTACTTTATTTCTCATCTGTTCTCAGATTTCTTTAGATAATGCATGACATCAGCCTTTCTCACATTGTCAGAATGATCCTATTCAATTTATTTCTTAATTTCTACAGGTCTGACAGTAACAGTCCTGGGCATGACTGGTGAAATTGAACTCAGCTTCCCAGAATATGTGGTTAATCAGAGTTGATTCAGGATTAACAAAGAGGCAGTTACTTTTTCACACAGGATCGCGTTGGTTCCGATTTTTTCCCCTCTCTTGATAAATTAAATTATCATTTGAGAATTGCATTTTGGGCTAAGATCTTATATTAAAATTTGCTTAATGACTGAAACATTTAGGCATCTTAAAACTAAAAAAAACAGGAGTAATTAAAAATATTTTTTTCATAATACTGTACAGTATGTGAGGGTAGTGTCTAGGTAGAGAACCACTTATCCTCTCTCTTCCTTGTATTGAACTTTGTGTTGTTCATGCCCTGGAGAGCAATGTCCCTGTTTATTCTCTTATACCTTTGTTGTAATTACATAATGCCCATGATTCAGCTTTCAAGTCAAGATCATTAACTTTGCTGAAAGTCTGAATCACAATCCATGGTGTTGATCCTGGAGGGTGCAGTCCCACTGAAGCAGCAGTACTACATGCACATCTGCCTGTTACCCACTGATTAGACATGCTTCAAGGTAAAACTTTGTAAAACATGTATTTGTGTGCACATGTATTTTCTGGATCTGGAGAAGGAGTACAACTTTGTCATTTATTTTTGTTAGGTGCAACATGAGTGTACAGCACTTTGTGGTCCTCAGGAGTTACCATGGTGTAAGCCATTTACCATTTTACTCTCATATCCTTATATATTCAAAGCCAGAGCAGTGTCCACATAATCAGCACAAATCAAGCTTGTTCCCAATGTGGGTTGGACTCAGTCAAGGCTTCTCATTAATCACCAATATTGTTTGTGATCTTCAGGCATTGCTTTCAGGGTGTTTATTGGGAATACCAAAGCATCATACTTTTTTCCACACAATGTGGTTGTTTTACTGCCTTCAAGCCACAAACTTCAGTGTGGACTGGAGAGGTTCACAGCTCACTGTCAAGTGAGATGAAAGTGAGATGCTCTCAGTCTGAGGCTATCTTTGTCAATAGTAAACTGTGGATGGTCACCTTCAGGTTGGGGTCAGTCTTTACCACAAGTTAAAGAGTTCAAGTATCTCGATGTCATGCTGATTAGTGATGGTAGGATAAAGATGGAGAAGGATAAACTGATTGGGCAGTAATGCAGGAGCTATTTAGGTCTGTTGTGTTGAAGAAACAGCTGAACTGAAAATTCCAAGCTCTCAATTCACTCGTCCATCTACATTCTGATCTTCTTCTACAGTCATGAGACATGGATCACCACCTAGAGAACAATATGGGCAAAATGACCTTCCTCTTCCTATGTTGAGGTGGTTCTAGCATCTGTTATGATATAGGATATGAAAGATGTTTGACTTTGCCTCTTGTTAGTCACACAACCCAACCTCAGATAAGTGGAAGAGAATGGATGGATGGATAACAATAAAACCCTTTGCCAACAGATCAACTTCATAATAATAACATCTAACTCTGATAACCAGAAGAAGAAATCTTTATTTGTCATAGCAATAGTACATTCCAATGAAATTTGTCTTCTGCATTTAACCCATCCCTTAGGGAGCAGTGGGCCGCTATCACAGCACCCGGGGAGCAATCTGGGGTTAAGGGTCTTGCTCAGGGAGCCACAGGGGCAGTCTGCGGGGATCAAACCGTGTGCTTGCAATCTTCTCAGAGTGCAAGCACACTGCTCTAACCACTAGTCCACCACCCCCCTGTGCCTCTCCATAAACAATCCTCCATGCAAAGAAGTCTAATACAATAATACAAGAAACCATTTATCCATGTATAGAAGAATGTTTGTCTTCACTATTTAATATATGTGAATTTAAAAACTCCACATATAAGTATATGTAGGGCCTAAGTATTAATTGTGACATAAGGTCTTATATTAAATGTGACATAAATATGCCACGGTGTGCAATATCACTGGATAATAAATTGGCTATGCATTCAAAGATAACCCTGCATCTCCTGACAGAATCATACTGCTCTACTGAGCTATGAAATGATTTATCTCAATGTTGTCAGGGCTTTATCATAGCCAATGTATTGTTCAGTCCTATGGGCAAGAACTGGTATACTTAAAGAAAAAAAAAGTAATTACAACCCCAAATAAATCCCTTATCTTGCTCAGGGATAAAAGGTTCTATTTTCATAGAAGCAGAAGCAGAGGAAAAACAGGTGCAATTTTGTCTGGCACACCTGCATTGTTTGCTCTTTCATCTTTTGTGACACCTTTGCACGGAGTGGGTGGAAATGCACAGCCGAGGTTATGTGCATACAGATTAAAAAAATGTAACACGGTGCATTTACAGTACTTGGTCTGGTGGAAGCACCCCCTCTTATCCCATGCACAGGAACATTTAGGTTTTAAATGGTTAAACCAATGCCAAGAATGGAGCCTGGTTGATTCAGGAGAGGCCAAAAGGGTTCACTTGGAACATGACAGGGATTGATGTAGCCAAAAGATATGTAATCAGTTATTTGTGCTCCATGTACATTAACATACTGGAATATTTCATGCTGTAGCTTATTTCTAGCATATGTGAATGTTTTATGAAGCATTTTTGTAGGTTGGCTTGTCAGTTATTTGCTCTCAACATGCTTTGTGACTTTTAACTCACCCCTCAAATGAAATGTTTCCACAGCCATAGCTTAATACGTGTAAAAAAAAAAAACTTGCAGGCTGATTAGTAGTGTGGAGGACAAGAGTCTACTTGAAATAATATGCACAACATAATATATATTATAGCACTATAATAACGTGTAACAGCTTGATCACAAAAGCTGACTTTCTAAGCATCTTTTCGATATCCTTCTGTTTTTATGTATAGCAAAATTAATGTTCTTGACATCTGAGAGTCCTCGTTATGATTATATATTTTCTAAAGTTACACTGCAGAGGGACCATTTCACAAAATGAATCTCTCCTGAAACCTCTCTGACAAGCTGCCAGAGCTCTCATCCCGCGCATCTGCAGATGATAGCAGAGGATTCCCAAACAGCCCGTGTCTCGTGTTGAAAGGCTAAGTGAGTCAACCAGTCAGCCTGAAAGAAACCATAAAACCGACTGTCCTGCCCGTCAGGAGTTCAGCAAGAAGCCAAATCCTGTCAATCAATACTTTAGAGAGCTTGATTCTGAAATGCTCAAAACACTGACTTTAAACAGTTTGGAATAAAAGATGTAGACATTTGTGACACTGAACAACAGTCTTAGACCTGACCATGTCAGTGGTAACTATCAATTGCTGAATCTGTTATGGTAACGTTGTTTCATTGGCTCCATGCTAAAAAGAAAAGACATCAAGCAGAACAAATGTTAAAATAGTTAGAAACATATACTTTAGTAAAATAGGTTTTACACAAAGTCTTGTCAAACTTAACAAAGTTTTAAGTATCTTCTGTTGCACATCAACAAATTTTGGGGAGTACTGTGACACATTTGCAGAGAATGATAAACATTGTCTTTAGGGTCCAGTGACAGCATGTTAATAGGGTGCCACCCTCATCAAAATTGCAGGAAAAAATGTATGGCCACAAAAATTACTGCATTCCCATTCCATTTTGGGTTTATTGGGGAAGATTTTTTGGGGTTGGCCAAATATTTCATTGTTTCATTCAATGTTTGTTTCAATGTTGAAGGGTCGTATGCTCTTAAACTTTGACTTCTATGCTTCATACTGGTCTCGAATTGGTTACTTAAAAGATTCACCTTGGGGCACAGCTATATTGGGTATAGTGTGTTCTATTTGTAACTTATCCTGGAAACAGTCCAGAAATATGTGCAAAAGAAACAAACATGAAGACTGGAAAGAAACAACCATTTTAAATACGTGATTTTGCAGTCAAAATCTACTTCAGCTGTGGCAGCTCCTAGAGGCTCTCCTAGAAACTTCAAATAGTCAATTTGTATACATTATTTTCTGACTCAACTTGAAGGGAAGAAACAAGTAGATAGACCATACAAATTAAGCAAAGAATAAATAAGGGGGAAATTAATAACCACGTATTTGATTTGCATTGTCTTGATTTACAGTGTCTTACAAAGCTTTCCATATCCTTTGAACCCTTTTATCATGTCAAAACAACAAACATCAAAGATATTTATTGGGATTTTACTTAAAACACTAACACAAAGCAGAGCAGAACTGTGAAGGTAAAGGAAAACGATGCAGGGTTTTCAAAACTGGATATCAATAACAATGTGCTGTTTGCCTCTGTATTCAACCCACTTTAATCTGATCCTTCCAAATTAAATCCAGCTTTGTATTGTTGTTCTCCAAAGACCTAGAGGTTATGTTGAAGGTAACCCTGGAGAGCCTACAGAGGTAGCCCAGATTTGTGGATTTCACCAATATAGAATTTAAGAAAGAGTGACTAGGAGAGAGCCATAGGAAATCCCATCTGCAGTTTGTCACAAGCCACGCAGGTAACATGCCAAGCATGTGGAAGAAGGTGCTTTAATCACATTAAATCACAGTTGATCTTTTTGGTCAACAGGCGAAAGAATGTGAGCAGCAGAAATCTAAGGCAATCACCCTGAACACATTTTTCATGGTATAACATGAGAGCAGCAGCAGCATCATACTGTGGAGATTCCCATCTGCAGCAGGGACAGGGAAACTGATTTGAGCTGAAAGAAAGATTGATAAAAAAGAAAGGAGAAAACCTGTTAGAATCTGCACAAGACTTGAGATTGGGATGGAGCCTCACCTTCAGAACAGAACCTTAAACACGTTGCAAGATCAAGGTATCGTCATGTGTTAGAATATACCAATGAAAATTAAACCTAAATTTAATTGAGAATTTGCAGCAAGACTTGAAAATGTATGTTCACAGATGCTCTCTATCCAATATGTATGAGTTTGATGTATTTGGCAAAGACTAATTTCCAAAATCTCCAGTTTCTAGATGTGCAAACTGATAGAACATTGCGGTGAGAGTTAGCTCAACAGCAAGGATGAAAACTCCAGTCCTTAAGGTACGGTGTCCTGCAACTTTTAGATATGACCCTTGTCCAACACTCCTTAGTGAAATAGCTCAATTGCCCCCTCGGTATGCAGTCAAGTTCTCCAGAGTCCTGTTAATGGCCTGATTATTTGATTTAGGTGCGTTGCACCAGGGACCCATATGTCATTCAAATTAGGAAAATCTGTGTTCACCTTTTAGAAATCTGACAAAAATTATGCTCAATTGAATTTGTTCGTACTACAAAGATCTGTGTAGTATGAACAAATTTAAGATCTAAGATTAAACAAATTTTAATCCAAAATTTTCTCTGGTCAGATGGGACTAAAAGTGAACTTTTTGGCCACCAAGGAAAGCGTCATGCCTGGCGAAACATGGTGAAACATGGTGGTGGCAGCATCATGCTGTGGGGATGTGTTCCAGCAACACAGACTAGGAAACTAATCTGAGTCGAGGAAAAGATGGATGGTGCTAAATACAGGGAAACTTTGAAACATTATGAGGCAACAAAATGAGAAAAAAGCTGAGGGGGGTGAATACTTTTGCAAGCCACTGTAAATACTGTTTGATACTGAGCTACTGTTATGGCCTTCGTCCCTCCGCTCTCATCTGCCTCATAACACAGTTCCCGAGGCAACAAACAAGACTGTAGCATTTGTATTTGCATGGTGCTTGACATTTACGCACAGGGAAACCAATTAGGCCAGAACCGGGGTCATTAATTCACCGAACAAGCTCGCCATGTTTGCTCCGATAAGTGCTGCAATGAGCATTCACAGAGTAGTAACGATGCAATCTGTATTTATACACTAACATGTTCTCAAGGGTGTCTTCCACAGAAACAAAGATGAAAATCTGAGTTCATAATTTCATAGAGTCTACCTTTCTTCTGACTCAAAGCACGTAAGCACGCAAGTACTTGAAATTCAATCTGATTCAGTTAGGATGTTTTCATGTGAACTATATTTAAAATGTTCTCTCCTGTTTGAAGGTTTGTCACATCCGGCTTCTCTGGAGTTTTGTTTGGAATCGTCCTTTTGAATGCCGTCCACCAAAAAACGGTCAAAACAGATCAGAAACCCAACAAAATGTCTTAGCAACTGTTTCAGTCCGGTGTCCTGCAGCTTCGAAAATGTTCCAAGCTTCTGTTTCTTGACCTTTCTTGAGGTCAAGAGAAATAACTCTATTGTGTGTAGGAAAAACTGCTTTTCCTACCCAATGCTGTGCCAATTTCAGGCAACCTTTAACAAATACGTCATTATGTAACGGAAACCTCTGTATGCAACCAGAGTGAGCTACTGGAGTAGAAATCTGTAAAGTAATGGTACATGACTAGGCCCCTTTAAGAGAACCCTGGTGGATAAAACATGCCAAATAAGGTAGGTTGTAAAGTTTTTAAAAGTACAATATGTCAAAGGCTAGCAGGATTTAAAGTATGGATGGAGAAGTCCCACTGCATCTTAGCACTATCATTCTACACCATTGTCAATGTTGTCTCCAACATTCACTAGGTGGACCTCTACCCCATACTCTCTAAAGATGTTCCTGTAAACTGTGGTTGGGATTCCACGTACTCTTTGCCTGATAGCACTTCAGGCCCAGCTATAATCAGGCATATCTTTCCACAGCCTGCTTCGTGTGTCCTCTCCGGTAAGGTAGACCCTGGCATCTATTGCTCTGTGCTGCTCTGATCCGTGCCACAGCATTGTTCCAGCCAGCCCGTTCTAGCCATGGATAGGACTTCTCTATATCGGTGACGTCTTCAATCTGTCGGTGGTAGATGCCGTGCTCAACCTTGTCTTTCTATGCTGGATTCCTCCTGTTGCAAATTTGCTGCAAACCCTGAAAAAAGTTGCAGTGTGTCAAATGTTCGACAGACATTTGCTAGGCCTTTTGTGTCAGCCCTCAAAAAGCAATCAGCGACAGACTGTGAAAATGATGAAAAAGATATTTAGTGTTATTGAGATCCACATGACCGTATCAAGTGAAAATCTAAAGAAGGGAAACCACAGCATGGCCCATTATAATGAAGTGGGATTCTCTTAATGATATTAGCATATCTAAAGATTATTGATGTAGCTGCACAAAGAAGATAAGATCAATAAAAGACTTAGGGTCTTTTTTTTCCCCCCAGCTCATCAGTAATAGCTTGGGGCCTTTTGATGTCAGACTTGAATTAGCCTGCCATGATACTAAAATTAATTACACGATGGAGACTGCTTTTAGAATACGTAATGAGATACAAATGGGGGCAACAAGAAGAGATCGTCTGCATGCTTCACTGATTATAATAACCACAGCAGGGCTTTCCCTGCCAAACACACCTTAGAGATCCCTCTCTCTCTCTCTCTCTGTTTTCTTCTTCCCCCTAATAGTCAATACACTATTTATGTTTTCTCCAGGCTCCAGCTTTTTCATTAACTCTCTCTGGCATATATTTAATAGATTTCCCATAGCATTCCTGCAGCATCTTGCCAGTATTTGTAAGTTTTTGGGCACCCCATTTTTAAAGATTATTTTAGATGGATGAGGGGGGTTCGGTGTAAGCTGTAACTGACGGATCAATATCTGGCTAATTTCCAGCATAGTTACAAACCTGGCATTCAGTGGGATGGAAATACAGCCGGAACATGCTTCTACAAAGGAAGCAGAGGAGGAACTTCTAGGAGGTTCACATAAACTTGTACAAGCTTCCAGAACTGCCAGGAGACATATTTCTATATTTGTGCAGCTATGGTCCTTAAAACACAGGTAGGGAAATAAAATACTATTTGTGTCCTACTGTGAAATGGGCACATGTATCACTCCACTTTACCTAATGCAGAGATAACAAATGGCAGGAGCAGATTTACAATGCACTTATTTAAAGGTCCCTTTGTGATATCATCTTTATTGTTCCTTCAGTTAGAACACAATAAAGGTGGATTTGGTTAAAAGAAGTGAAACTTTGATGCAAAGTATAGATCACAGCTAATTTATTTGTCCATGTCATTCTCAAAAGCTATATGATACATGGGCTCAGCGTGAGTCAGCAAGCACCATGGTTGGCATTGGGTACTAACATATTTGTACTGCTTTTGAATAAACACTGCAGAGGCTCACACCCAGATGACTCAAACACACAGCTGAAACCAGATCTTTACATGTTGTGTCTAAAGACGCACAACCTTATTTCTCTCTCTCTTTCAGGCAAAACCTTCAGACAAAACCTTTCCTTTTCTGACTCTGGTCGGATTACCAAAATGATTTGTATCTTCCAAACGGAGGAACAATTAGACATATTTTTTTGAACATTTTTATTACTTTGCTTAAATTTGAAAGCTTACATCCACAACATTTCTATGCCTTTAAATCTGAGAAGCCCAGCCCTTGAAATAATGGCTTTGTAGGCTTCTGATAGGTTATTTCATAAAAATCTAAGTTAACTGGAGCTACACCTGTGGCTGTTCTAGGGCACGCCTCAAAAACACTGCTTCTTAGTGTGGCATCGCGGAAATAATCAAAAGTAATAAGGCAAGATATCAAGAAATTTTCAGATGTCTGATAGTGCCACATTCATATTGTATTATGTTAAAGTAAGTCAAAGCAACCTTGGAAATGTACAGTCACCATGCCATTCAGGAAGGGGACCGGTTCTGTGTCACAGAGCTCAAGGCGATCTGGTGAGACAGCTGCAAAGCAACACCAGGACAAAACTGAAATATTTTGAATATTTTGCCTTAAATTGCTAAGTGGCATCATTCACAATGAAAGAAAGCCTTTACCAACATAGGCTGAAAGGGCAATCAGGCAAGAATGAGCCATTATTCCAATAAACATAAATGTAAAATGAGTAATTCAAGTTATTTCAACTCTAAGCTACAACCATTACCATAAGGGCCTTTGTTTTGACAGCTTCTCGATAAGTGACTTTCCTCTCAAAGAATAAATCTTTTGCTCATCGTTTATTTGACTGCACTTCTAATTGCCTGACTGAAAACTTTAATTAATTTCAAAGCTTTGTTTACTGTTTCATTTGCTGTTTCTGCCACTCCATAATGGACATTGATTTGATCATCTGCATCAGTGTATTTAAAGAAACAAACAAGCAAGTATAGACCATTGGGAATTTGGACAGATTTTCACTCCTGGAACCAATAACTTTTGAACACCATGTTATTAATTTTAAAAAACGAGAAAAAAAATGTCTCCTTCCTTGAACAGAAGGAACGTATCACCTATGCTTCAGCCTTGTTTGAACTAAACAAATCAGAATCTGAGCCGGATGAATTCTCAAGAACTTTTTACAAAGCAACTCAAGAGTAAAATTACAGAAGAATTATACAAATATAGTTGTTTTTACCTCAACTGCTGAAATGACAACAACAGAAAGAGGCTGAAATGTCTTTAATAAAAGTCCAATGTGATTCCAGTCATGCTATAGGCCATCTAATAATGTTATTGCATATTACAGCCAGATGTTTCAATTAGTAGATGTTCTCTAAATCTCTGTGACACATTGAGTGTGTGTTGACCTCTGTTTATATGTTTAGATCATACAGAAACATCTACGTTAATATCCTTATGTATGGATTTACAAAAAACCATTAGTGATTTGGGATTAAAATTCTCTGCAAAGACTCCATCTGATCATCCACAGCTCCCCCACACATAAGTGTGTGAGGGCAATAAATGTGATAGTGAAGGACAATTAAAAGTTCAAAATAATTTTTGGTTAGAAATGCAATACTGCATAAAGTCAGAACCTGAAAAAAAACAGCTACAAAAATCAAACTCTGTTAACAAAAAGGTTACTTAAATACAACAGCTTGATGTTAAAGTGCAATGGCACTGCTCAACAGGACCCAATAATTGCTTTTAGCCATATTTTAAAATGTAAACAAAGGATTTACTGATAAACCAACAGTCATAGTCTTATTTAGAATAGTAAAAGCAGTAACCCCAGTCACGCTTACAGCGTTTAAGGTTTGGAAACATCAGCTATCATTTGTTATTCTCATGAATAAATTATTGTGGGATTAATAAGAGGTTTTCAGGAAGGAGTGTATAAAAGGAAACACATGAGTGACTGGTTTGGCATTACATATTAAAAGTATGATATTATTATTGTTCGATTAATGTTTTTTTTTCTTTTCTTTTTTTAACAGTGAAGAAAGTGTCAAATGAGCCTTTGATATTGTTTTTAAAATATCTGTTTATATGACCAGAATTATATACAGTTCAAACCATGCAAAATCCATCCGGCTATCAAAGCGCTGTTCCAAGAGATCTCCAAATATTGATTCATTTACGCAGTTGGTCATAAATATTCATCATGTAAACCAGAGACTTAAAACACAGCTGCACTCTACAACTTTTAATTTGCCCTGAATAACCTGGGGAATAACAGAAAGGTTTGGGGATCTGACATTAATAGACGTTAAGTTATTGACCTGGAAAGAGATGGAGGACACACCAGCAGTGTTGTGCATCATGATTTATAGTTCAGGGTGGTATTCCCTCAGGTAAAGTCAAACAAACTGAGGAGGGACTCCTGTTTTAGGGTGGGTGTCTTATCATTGTGAAAAGGGAAACAGTTTATTTACTTCAACTCAAAGCTCTGAATTTCGATGATTTTGCAAAGAACTGAAATATCTCACAGGATAATAACAGACAAAACCCACAAGGCCATGTTTAAGAAAACAACAGCAATCCATTTATTGCATTTATATCAAAAATATGTGTAATGACAGAATAACTACTTTTTATATGCTTATTTCATCTTTGGCCTGACCTGCAGTTCACCAGTTAAGCTTTGAAACCTTCTTTCAAGCTGCTTATTCATTAAAACATGAAGCGACTCTCTGTGGCGGCCTTGTGACTGCTTCTCTTCCTGACACTGCATTAAAGAGAGCAACACTTTAAAAATAATGAGGCTAGCAACTCAACCTCAGCAGGACTCTTGCTAGAGTCACAACCTACCTTCCATACATCATCTACGCAACTGCAATAGTATAGC
Source organism: Fundulus diaphanus (assembly GCA_037039145.1). Classification (NCBI taxonomy): domain Eukaryota; kingdom Metazoa; phylum Chordata; class Actinopteri; order Cyprinodontiformes; family Fundulidae; genus Fundulus; species Fundulus diaphanus. The sequence goes on along the minus strand of CM073132.1, from coordinate 23,356,638 downwards.
CTACTAATAAATATAATTAAATGTAGGGCTGAAATAGAAATAGAAATCATATTGATCGATATTCATAATTATCAGCAAATTCAAAACATACATTTTAAGTGCAGCCCTGGTCATTTTATGCTGTTGTTTAGTGATCTATTTTTAGATACAGAACTCACAAACTCTGAATTTAAACTCAACCCTTTATTCAACCAACATTATACCAAAACTGTAAGTATAAAAGTTATCTCTGAACTCTGAGGGGGTGGAGCTATCCTGAGTCTGCGTTGTGGTTGGTTGGAAGGATGTAATGACTGTAATATTAACCTACATGGCTAGAATACAAAAGGAAGGAAAGCTGTAATTCTATTGAACTTTTTATTGACCCTTTTTATTTTCTATTGAACCACACCTCGATCGATATATATCGCTATTGAATTATCGCCCGGCCCTAATTAAATGTGTCCAATTAGAGGCCACCAAGTACAATAAAGTCCCTTAAACTAAATTACCATATGATGGGTTTATGATTCTCACAAAACAAAGTAATAGCTCTCCAGATATACATTCTAAACATATTTGATTCCTGTTATAGTGTAAATTGGTTGAGTTTAATGCAAGACCCCAAAATGAGTCATTAGAAGTCACTTTTGAGTTGGGAATCTTTTAGAGAAAAGGTAGGAACTTAGGTTCTTGTGTTGGTAGTTGTAGGATGTGGGACTTTAGGCAGGAATCATCTTTTGGAAAAAAGCATAAAGAGCCAGTGAGATTATTTGGTTGCACTAAAAAGATGTTAACACATGGATATGTTCAAAGACATGGCTTTAACTTACCATTTTGTGGGAAAAGAATGTTGTTGGTGGAAAATAACCGGTTGATTATCTTTGTCTAGAGTACTTTATGTGTGTGTATTTTCATCAAACAGAAAAGAATGTTCTAAACCATGAAAGCAACGATTTTCCAGCTGAGTCTCATTAGAGTGAAATGTAGTCCAAGGTATACACTTCTTAGTTTTGCTATTATAATTACCTGTGTTTTTCAGTTCTTTTTCAAAGCCTTGCAGTTGTGACTACAACTTTCATCACATTATTTCATATCTACCTTTCATTTGGGTGTTTACTTTTCATATTCAACACTGATTACTGAAATTACTGACCCATAGTGCTGGTAAGGCCCTTACATTTTTCTAATCCCTCAATGCCAACTAACTTGTCTCTGCACTGCACAGGTATGAGCTTCACAATGTAGAAATGCAATCTATTTTGCATAGGCACTGCTATAAAATTTAAGTTAGTGCTACCCAAATGTTGTAACAATGGCCAGATAACCTTAATAAATCTTAACCTAAGCTATGCAGGTGGCCATGTCTGCATTATTGAAGATAAGTCTCCTCCTAATACCAAATACTAAAAGGGGTTAGGATGACTCGGATGTCTGACCCATTTTTGGAATAATTTTGTTAATAATTATCTGATCATGCCTTGTGCTGACTCATAGACTGCATATTGGCAAATACATGTTCTACCCAGGATGGTCAAGCAATTATTAGGAACAACAAATTAATATAACTAACTCAGTGCCAATGCAAGGCAAGGTAAGGCAAGTTTATTTCTAAAATACTTTTCAGTAACAAGACGATTCAAAGGGAAAAATGCAGCAGCACACTTTAAATCCTGGTTTCATTTTATCTATTACACGTCTCACAACTCATTATATGGTAGCATCAATAGTTTTTAGTCTTACAATTTTAGAACTTTTAAAATGGTAAATGGCCTGTACTTGTATAGCGTTTTATCCAGTCCAGAGGACCCCAAAGTGCTTTACACTACATTCACACACACATTCACACTTTGACAGCAGTGTGCTATGCTAGTAGCCACAGCTGCCCTGGGGCAGACTGACAGATGCAAGGCTGCCATACGTCGGCGGCAGTGGGCCCTCTGACCACCCCCGGCAGGGAAAGCGGGTGAAGTGTCTAGCCCAAGGACACAATGACTGAGACGGTCGAATCGGCATCCCACCAGTTACAGGACGAACCCCCTGGCTCCTTGTACCACTTTCGCACCGTGTTGATGTTTAGCTTTAAATATTAATAACATATTGTGTTTGTAAAGTGGTTCGTTTTTTTGAGAGTGTAGCAGAAATTTTGTTTAGTACTGATTCCAAGCTTGAAATATTTGGTTTTTAATCTACACTTTTCTTTAATAGCTGCAATCATAATTGCATTTTCCAGTTGTCCAGTCAGGGCACACTAAATCTTTCAAGGATGGGGTCTTTTGGAAACAGAAAATTAAGATTTTCAGAAAGAAAGAGGCGAAAAGTGAAAAATGATTTTGAAAATAATAAAGATAGTGTTTGAAAGACAAAGGAAATTATAGAGTTAATCTGCTTATCACTATGAGATCTTTGGACAAAATGAATGATGGTCCCATTAATTCTCAGCAGTTTAATTCGCCAGGGACGTATTTTGAACAGGCAAGTGGCAAAAAGGATTTCCCTCGTTACAGATTTATTCAGGTTTTTTTGCTATTCTGTCACACTTTAATGTTTCAGATCATCAAACACATTTTAATTGTTGAGTTTAAAAGACTGTGTTCTGTTTATGTAAGAATCAGATCAGCCGACTGCTTCTTTCCTCCTAGGAATTGATTAATTTATTTATTGTTCGGTTTTACAAGCACCCCTTCTCTGTTCAACCCACTGTACAAGCTAAGGCATATGAGGTTCTCCAAAGAAGAGGCAAGGATAATACAGAGCATATATGTGTTATATAATAGATGAGGTTTAACAAAATTACAATGATTGGATATAGAAAAGTGAGGTGGAACCTGCGGGTGAGACTGATTGGTCACAAAGGGAGAGTGGAGTTTGTGGATCAGACCTCAGACCCTCCTTCGTAGATACATTACTTCATCTCTGCCTCAGGTTAAACTGGATCCCAGCTGGTCAGTCCTGTTCCTCAGATAAGTGTTGACGTCAACAACTTTATCATGAGGCTCAGATGTTGCACGTATCTATTTAGGTCACATTATGTCAGGCGCAACGCAGCATGAGTGCTTTGTCAACCTCCAAAAGCAACATTCATCTATTGCAAGTATTCACACCCCACTTCTCTTTACAAGATCATTTTTCCGCCTTATCAATCCCACAAGGATAATAAATACATAAGGGTGTTAAAATGTAAAAAAAAAAGGAATTTAAAAAGTTCCTTCATTAAAGGTGGAGTCGACGATTTTTCCATAAATGTAAGTCCTTTTTTGAATAACTGCTCATGCGCAAGACCGTCTTACCTGCTCTTCCGCTCCTCAGGGGGATCGCGTGAAAAAATACCCCAAATCCGCTCTAGACTTATTCCTCTCTACTAAGGCCTTCCTCTTCTTCTCATAAATTTGTACGCGGTTCGCTTCTTTTCAAAGTATAAGGTTAGAGCAGTGGCGCTACAATGAACACCGAAGGGGATACATAAACACTAGAAGTGCACATGTGCAACCAGCAATGTTGCTTTCTGATTCTGAACACATAATGTATTGACTACAGTCAGGATGGAAGGACCATTTCAAAAAGTGATTCTAAATAGGATTACCAACTATAGCTTTAAGGGACTCTGAATCTTACAAAAATGAATTGATCAAGAACGAAAGAGCGGGAACATTCCAAGGACTGTCCAGCTTACCAAAACTAGGACAAGAGTCCATCAATGAATCATTAAAAAGGACTCAAAAAATAATCCAGAACGGCATCTATAGCACTGCAGACCTCTCTAAACTCTGGTCACTGTTAATAAATTAAATTATTCAACAATAAGAAAAACACTGGGCAAAAAGTTCAAAGGTAAAAGCAGCTGACCAGCAAGAACACAAAGCCCTAATTCACATTTCTTCCAAAAACTGCAATGAACCCCAAAATGTTTTGGAAAATATTATTTGATCTTTCTATGAAGTGTTTCATTACATTTGACATAAAACTAATGCAGTATTTCAGTGAATGTCATTCAAAAGTGGTGGTGGTAGTGTGATGGTGTGGGGTTGCTTTGCTGTTTCAGGAAATGGACATTTTGGAGTGGCCTAGTCAAAGACCAAATTTCAATCTAATTGAGATACTGTGACAAAACGTTAAACAGGCTGCTCATGCTTGAAAACCTTTCATTACGATTTACGTAAGCCAACACTACAAAGCAGACTTTGCTTGATGGCAGTTAGGCTATAGGGGGAAGTTACTTTTTTACAGAGAGCCAGGTTTGTTGTTAGCATTTTTCTCTTTAACTACCGACATCCTGATTTGATAATGGCTTTTTTACCCTGCTTATACTGGTCTGAAATTAAAATGTGTTTGATGGCCTGAAACATTTAAGCATGACAGAGAAAACCAAACGCAAAAGAAATATGTAGACAAAGCAAACACTTCTTCACAGCAGTGTATAAATGTGTCATGATCCTTGGGTGTTTGTGTTTTTATTTTGTTGTGTTCCACAATCATGTTTTCTTTAACTATTTTCCCTTCAGTATCAGTTCACTAGTTGTTACTTTTGTGGTCTGTTTGGACTTCCTGGTTACTTTCTTACTAGGTTGAAGTGCCTCCTGTGCTCCTTCTTGTTCGTCTTTTCTTCAGCTCTCAACCTTCGTTGGCCTCAGCTGTTTCATATTTCTCACCCGATTATCACACCTGATTGTCAAGCCTTCTTCTCTCTTAGTATTTAAACAGTTTGTTGTTATCACTCTTTGTTGGATTATACTACTATCGCGAGCCAAGCCTTTGCCTCTGCCTTTGTAAGTTTCATTATTTATTTTCATTAAATATTTGACAGTCATCACCATGCTTTTCCCGAGTATCTGTTTGTGCCAACATTCCCTAAATCCTGAGTGTGGCAAAATGAACCGACAACAACCACCACAAAGCTGATTCAAACTATTTCTTGGTTTACATAACCAGCTATTAATTAGTTTACCTTATCAGGAGAAGCACTATTTTTTTTTTTTTACACTTTCGTCTAATTATTATTATTTTTTTATTTTTTTGAATTTGCATTTACTTCTGCAATATCTGTCCTAAAACCATCTTAGTCCTGCCCTCACAGGGTTGAACAGTGGCTATTACAGGTTCCTTTTTCTATTTGGTTCAAACTGTACATGGTTTCGTCATCATAGCCCTGCGTTTGGGTAAAAAAACATCTCAGTCAGACACCCGCCACATCGCCCCTGTGGCGCGTCAAACTGAGGAGTTGGAATTGTGAGCATTGAAAGCATTGATTTATAGAGTTTAGTGTTTGATACTGCTTTGAACGTTAGCCCAAGTTAGCAATGATGCTGCTAACATCACTTTACAACTCCGAAACTGCACCCATTCTGTCCTCCACTGTCTCTGCAACCTCGGCTTCAGGCATCCCCAGTGGCTTGAACTGATAAGGCTCAGGCCGTCTGGGCTCCACAAAGCCTCCCTCAACCTCCAGTGATGAGGGAGGTGAAAAATTATCCACCTCAAGTGACCGATCCGTCACACTTTAATGCCCCAGACCCTTTTTCACCATTTTTAAATGTAGTCATTGCACATTAAATTCTTATACAAGACGCCTGAAGACTGCTTGGTGAAATTTAGGGTAGCAATTGTTGCATTGGAAGATAATATGTTGGCAGCATGTCTCAATTTTAGATTAAATCCACCTTCAGCTTTCTCAAAGAAACCAGTTGTTACTCCAACAAGCCACTTTTCACTAACCACTTTTTTGTGTACACCAAATAACCACTCACACAAAGCTCCTTGGAGCCTTCGTAGATTCTGAATTGGGCACAGCAGGATGTGGATGTCCTCAGTTCTATGTCCATACAGTTACTATGAAACGGCCCTTAACAAGCGAAACCAACACTGCTTCACTTCTCCCGATTGGTCGTCTGAAGGATTCCTCTCAAATGTTATGGGAAACATGAAAGGTAGCCCTAACAAGTGTGAGCTCCTGATAAAGAAAGCCTGCAGTGAGAGACTGGGGTGGAGCGAAGGCATGGGGAAGTGGTTCTAAAGGACCCAGTCAACCATAAAATGCCGAACGTTTACACAAGAGAGATGGCAGGAGTCTGTATTAGCAGCCCTGCAAAAAGAAGATGATCACCAGGGAGTTGCATTCTCCAATACCACAATTTCATCATGTGTAGCAAAGCAGAATATGCACCACTTCCTTGTTAGCTCTTAGGGTTTCAATACAGGGGTCCCTGCTGAATAAGTGAGTTTTTTTTTTTTTTTACTTCTGATCTCATTTACAGTTGCCTGCTTTTTGCATGATGAGCTATATTACAGTTATCAAGAGACTTTTGTACATCCTGTTCCCTCTACTTCATTCAACAAGCGGGGAATAACTCCCTTTATTAGATTTCAGAAAAATGCCTGATCCTGGAGCATCCTAGGAAAGAAATTAGCCTGGACTTTACTGGCTCAGACACAAAGGGGAGCAGATTAAAAAGAAGTGAGATGATTGAACTCCTCTTTATTCTGTGGTGTGTCCTTTGTGCCAGGCTGCACTTGTCACTTTGATGCTATCTCTGTCATTTGAGCCTCATTCCGCGCCTTGGGTGCCTCACACAAAGGATTATGATGCACCAGCAGAGGCCTTGAATGGGCTTGAGTAGAATTCTCCTTTTGACTCGCTTCAAGTGTCACTAATTATCAAAGTACATCACTGAGGGGAAAGACTCGGTAATGTATGTAGTACCGAAATGGAATAAGCTGGACAATTGAATTTTAATCAGTGAAAATGAACTGACCTTTGAGAAATGAATCCACACATTACTTTAGTGCTGTAAAAGAAATATGTGGTCTATGTGGCTGGATGTATTTTTTTTTTACATTATATTCCCATCAAAGTCATCCAAATCAGTTTTGAACATGTGAGTGAACAAAAATCCAATGCCTCAAATGGCTATAAAAGGTCGGCTGTCAGGTTTATGCCTGTAACTGAAAAGAGTGATAATGGGCAGAATAGCTGAACCCTGCTTACAGGGCAGAATGGAGGACACAGAAAGATGGAGGAGGTGGAAATGGAGGAGGATGAACAGCATCTTGCAAGGCTGCCATTACTGGAGTAATTTGCACACCAGGGAGCAAAAGAGAGACCTTTGAGTGGGTGGTTAGGAAAGTTGATGTCTGATCACTACCTCCATTAGCAAAAAAAAAAAAAATGTGCAAAATATACAAGGGCTACTTGTAGAGAAGAAGCAGGCTACAGAAATGTAATGCTCCAACTAGAAAAAGTATAAAGATCCTCTTAACAGCCCTTCAGCCCAGGCCAATCATGAAAGATAAAAACATTATGATCAAAGGCTGACCAACCTATAGGTAAAATACTTTCATTTAGAGAGGAACATTTAGATTGGGACCTGTTTTATTCATCAATCACTGAATGTCAGTCAACTTTGTAAAAAAAAAAAAAATTTAATTTTTGACAATGAATGAATAAATGAATAACCTACAAAGTGTCCCATCCGTTAAATGACACCATGAAGTTGGTTGTTGGGAAATAATTTAAAATTTTTGAAAAATCCTCCCAGTCATGATACCACAGGAGAAGCATATATTACTTTTTTTTTTACAGGTAATGCTGTTTTAAAACTAGTTTTGGGACTAAGTTTTGGGTCAGTGAGCTGTTAGATAACACCAGCTTGTTAGACACACAGCATTACCGTAGAAGGTGCATAATAACCAGGAAACCAAAAAAAAAAAAAAAATGGTCACAAACTCTCAGATTTCGCCTTTAGCTTTGTTTATGGCATGCATTCGCTGTGACATTGTTTTGATAAGTCTCTGTTATGTCCCAAGCAGCGGTTCTACTGTGGTTTTTCTTAGATTTGATTTCACCAAGTGATCATCGATCACGATCAATCAAGATTTATTTATTTTTTGGCCACATTGTTTCCTCAAAGATGATGGATCCCCACTATCCTTCCAGTTTTTATTAATGTGTTGAACAGTTCTTAACCCAATTTTGGTAGTTCCTGCAATCTCCTTAGATGTTTTCCTTGCTTGATGCATGCCAATAATTTGACCCTTCTGACACAGACTGACATTCAACATGGTTGTTTAAAAAAAGAGAAGCAACTCATTGCACCAGTTGGGGTTAAATAACTTGTTGCCATCTGAAACATAATTGCCCAAGCAGTTATTATCCAATGGGAGGATTGTACCTATTTGCTCTTTTAAATCCAGATGGCAACTCTTTTTTTGGCCAAGCAGTGTATCTAGTTTTTCTTACAACTAGAATGACCATCAAGGAAACTTTCTTCAGTCAAGGTTTATAAGTAAAGTTCAATATAGGAGAGACATGAAGGTTTCCCACTACATATTGAGTGTATAATTCTGAAAGTTCTCGAAAAAATAAAGAGATTTGTAATTGTTTATTAAGCTGACCAGACAGATAGCTGTTGGTATTTAAATGTGTGTGTGGGCATCACACATTTACAGTGTTCAGAATTACTATTAGAATATCCTCAGAAATACACATAAACTCCAAACATTTAAGATTTTTTGTAAGTCTTTGGGTCAGAAAAGCAGCATCACAGCATGATAGGGGCCAGCCCAAGGTGGAAAGAAACTTTGTGACTGCCTAGAAGCTCCATATGGGTCAAATACAACAAAAAAAGTTCGAGCGAGGGCATTATAAAGGGGAAGTTAGTGGTACTGTAGTTCCTCGTGCGCCTCCAGATGAAATTTTTCATTTTCATTTCCAAACCATTGTTTTGTTCATGCACTAAACCCCTTTGTTTGTTTGGTTTTAGAAAAAAGTAAATGATGATATTATATTCAAAATGCCCGCGACCCCATGAGGGATAAAGCGGTTTGGAAAATGGATGGATGGATGGATATTCAAAATGGATTTAGCTGAATATCCAGATAATTCCTCCAAAATCTCTCCATTTATCCAATGTCGCACCACCAGAATACAGCCAGTAAAGGTATGAGAGATCTCATGTCTCCTGTGTTAGGCTCTCTGCATTGGCTTCTGATAACATCCCAAATAAAATTGGAAAGATGGCAATCACGTTCCTTCCTACCTTGAACTTCTAACTTTGTCTCTGTAGTGCATACGAGCACTTCAGTCTAAGAGTCACTTCTTCTCTTGGATAAAACTGAAGAGGTAGGCTTCACTCTTTCAGTATTCGCTCTCAGTCTAGTTATAGATTCCTTACAAGTATGTAGTCTGTGTTTCAAAGCGGTTTGGACCTAAAATATCCAGAACAAAATTACAACTCATTTTGCCTTGCATAAACATTCATTTTCTTATATTTCAGGATTTTTCTTACATCATTTAAACTTTGTGAAGTTTGGATTTCATTGTTAAATCTGAAGAGATCATGCCACTTTTTCTTTTGTCGTCGTAACTGGTTCAAAGTATGAAAGAGCCAATGTGCTGATATTTAAATTATTTGACACATGTTCTTATTAGCAGTCTTGTGGTATCATTTATGCATGGATTACTATTTACAAGGGTATTAACTGTTCACTATTATTAAACTACAGGGGTTGGGTGCAGCAACATATTATCTTTAAACATTACATAATATATTAATTTACAGCCTTTGTTGGACAATTCTTGATCAAAATCCACAGGATTCTAGGTCAATCCTTTTTTTAAACGAATTTCATTTCATGCTTTAAATCGAGCAGTGATTGCATTTTAGAGAAATTCTTTGGGGTGCACTGAAAGAAGAAGAAGAAGTTCTTCTTAACCCTCTACGATAATGAATGAGGAATAAGATGGCCGTGCCAGATCTGTGCTCTGAGAATTAGGAACCTAACGGCTGCAGAGCCAAAAGGAGACAGTTCCTCTGATGGATTCTCCTGTCTAAAAGAGGAGCACTACTCCCAGTGTTCCTCCTGCTGATTGATTTGTATGACTGCTGTAGGACAGAGTAAAGTGGCAAGCAAAGGAGCTCTATCTCTGCTGGGTGAGGTCTTATTACTCCCCCGGCTATGAAGCTTACTGAACCCTGGTCTAAGAGAAATAGTCAATAACAGTGACTATATAGCGAAAAGAGAGGCTGCTCCAAAATAAGAACACAACATTTCCTCCACCCTTGGTGATTTTTAAGATTTTTTTGATTTTGTTATTGCAATGAAATGCATGCATCACAGAACAATACAACATAAAAAATGAAGAGATATTAATCTGAATTTATTAATAAGTCAAAAAGATTAAATGTTTTTATGAATAATTTCCATACAGTCCTAGTAGTTTTTTAAAACTGTAGACATTCAAAAAATAATCAGAAAATGCAATAATTCAAAAGTCTACCAATAAACGAAGAATAAAATAGTGTTCTTACTGATGTGTAGAGATGGCCCTCCCCGTTCATGGCGATGTATAACCCTGTCTTCACTGACTGAATGGCGACAACTCGCAGGCCCACAGGAATAAGGTTAAACAATGCTGAAAAATAGACACATAAACACAAGCCTTTACATAAGTACCCTTCATTATGTTTTTCTGTTTTAGTCATTATGTTAAACTGATTTATACTAAATATAAGTACCAGTACACTCTAAAAAGAGAATGTTGAAACAACTTAAATTAATTGCTTCAACTGGTAACAAGTAATTGAATTATGTTTGCCTAAGTTTTTTTTTTTTTTTGCCTTACTTAATTTATTTACAATTGTTTAACTTAACAACTTATAAACTGAATAAAATAAGTTAGATGAACTTAATTCAATTACTTGTTATCAACTTAAGCAATTCATTTAAGCTTTTTTTTAGATTGTAAGACAGACATGGAACTCCAGTGCAACCTGCAGAAGTAGTTGTACCTTTAGCTACCATTGCTGCTTGGGATTGAAAGCTGTCGTTGTTCTGGCAAACTAATTCTGCATAATAATGATTTTCTTTCTTTCCATTTTTGTGTTTGCTGTTTCTATTAAAGTCAAATATTTATGGGAGGTAAAATTCAGTTAAAATTTATCCATCTTCTATTCATTTACTTTCACTTTTCTGAGATTGGGTTGCAGGACAACAGGTCCAGGGGGAAACTCAGACACCCCTCTCCCCAGCAACATCTTTCAGCTCATTCTGGGGGACCCCAAGGAGTTCCCAGGCCAGATGGGATGTTTAGTCCATCCAAAGAGTTCTAGGTCTTCCCCGGTGTCACCTTACAGTGGAAAACCCCCAAAAGGAGCAGCACAGTGGGCATCCTGATCAGATGCCTGAACCACCTCAACTGAGTCCCTTTGATGCAGAGAAGCAGCGGCTTTACTTCTAGCTTCCACTGGATAACAGAGCTCCTCACCCTATCTCTAAGGATGAGCCTGGCCACCCTCCGGAGAAAGCTAGTTTTGGCCGCTAATATCCAGTTCCATTTCAGTTTAATTTATTTTTTTACCATCAATTCACAACACATGCCATCTCAAAGCACTTTACGAGACAAACAGGCCCAATTCATATTCAGAAATATTATCTGGAGATAATTATAGAAGCAATATAATCTAATCATATAATTTTGGTCACAATCTAATTTGGTCAAATAAGGCATTTTTTAAAACAAATTTGTACATATAAACACAAAAACAGGTGCTTCATATATAATATATTAAGTTTCTCATGCACAAAATACAGACAGAAGAGGCAATTAGAGAGATTTACTGACATAAATCAGAAGAAGACATGAAAGCTGCGAATGGCTATGAGTTTGGATGTTCATTTTAGCATTAGGATTAGAGAAGTCATCCCCCTTGGGTCCGGACACTGGTGGTGAAGGCCAGAGGAGAGAAGGAAGCCAGGAGGAGCATGAGAGCGCGAAGGAGGAGATGGAGTGGAGGTGGGTGGAAGCTCAGCCAAAGAGCAGGAGAATCCAAGTATGGAGAGCTTTATAAGCAAAGCCTTGAAGGATTATTGGCTGAGGTAGGATGAGGACTTGACACAGATTGGCTGGAGCACAGGCACATGACGAGACGGTCGGGGGATGCCGGTGAGCCATCCAGTTTGATTTTACGTCCAAACTCCATTACTCTGGTGCTGAAGGCTGACTGAATGTCTAATGGCATCTTGGAACTTAATTAGGTAAGGCATATTGTGTCACATTTTGTTTATGTTTTTGTAATCAGTTGATCTTAGTTTTTCAGACTCTCTTGATTTGATCTGGGGTCTTATTTATCAAACATTGTGTAAGATCTATACTAAACGTTTGCACATGCCGAAAAGCCAAAAATGGCGTCCGCTCAAAAAAAAATAGAGATTTATAAAACCATGTGCACACACATCAACAAGCAGTTTTGCTTTATAAATCACAACTGCACCTCAACGTTTACGTACAAGGTTCTGCTTCGTGTTCTGTTCGCTACACGCCCGGATTCAAGCACAAATGGTCAATGCAAAGCACCTCATGAACGGCAATGTGTATTTAAATGAGCCAGCTGATCATTGTTATTTCATGATTAACAATGGAAAACTATGGTGAAAAGAGCAAAGAAACGGTAAAATAAAATTCCCAAAACGGGCTTTACTAAATGTGTAAATCAGAGGTAAAAGCACGTATGTTGTTCCCTTTAAAACTACTTCTTAAAAAGTTAACCTTAAACTGTCTTAAATGTGTTGCATGACATCCTCACATGATGAGGAGAAAGGAGGCCAGGAGAGATGAGGGTTTCCCCTCAAATATGATCTAATTTCATTCCTCTAATTTCTTATTTAGTATTGGTTTAGTGTTAGTAAAGCTAGTATTTCTGTTTGTACAATATGAGTCAGTGAAGCTAACCTTTTTGGTTAGCCCACCACTGCTAGTACCATGTGTTTAGTCACATGGCGTCATTCAACCATTGCTTATCTACATCAGGGGTCCAATCCTGGTCTTCAGGACCCTCTGTCCTGCATGTTTCCCTGCCTCTACACACCTGACTTAAATAAATAAGTGAATAACAAGCCTCTGCAGCCCTTGATGCTCTTCAGGCAATCATTTGATTCAGGTGTGGTGGAGCAGAGACATCTAAAACATGCAGGACAAAGGCACTGAAAGTGATAGCCTAAATGTTGCCTTTAATGCTATGTTAGACCCAATTTGCTTTGGTCAAAACATCTGCAGACCTACCCACTTATGTCTTAATATGCTGAACATTGTGCTAACATATGGCATTGAGTGTGAACAAATAACAGTATTTGATCATAACAGTCCTGTCTGAACTTAGTTAAATAACCCCCTTGAATTTAATTTAACTGAGCACTTCACTCCTGAAAGAAAATGTCATTATAGTAGACCACTATGGCAATGTTCCCACTGCAGATCTTAATGCTCAATTTGGATTTTTTTTTGTGAGGTCGTTCACATTAGTTTTAAAATGTTGTCTATGTCTGACTCCAGCATGAAATGTTTGTGGCTCCAAACTGATCCGCATGTGCAAAAGATCAATAACACTAACTTCACGCTCAGCACGCTTTGGTCTAGCAAACATGAAACAAATAGGTTTTATGGTTTAAAGTGTCCAACGGAAGCCATTTATTGTGTCAGAGGGTGTTGAGGGAGAACCGCACGAATATAAAGAGAGTGAAACTTCATATTCTGACATTTTATGGAGCTTTAGCTGCACAGAGGAGCCAGGAATGAAGGGAGAGGCATTTTAACAACTTTACACAGACTGAGTTCATTCATTACTTTAAGAAGTCAACGGCAACTTTTAATAATATTATGTCCACACCTCCCCGCTCAACTCCTAAGGCAGAACGCTCATGGAAATATGTTGTATCACTTTGCAATGGGTGCGAATTGCGATATGCTGCCCCCATTGAAATGTAATGCAATGGATTGCAATGAGTGAAAACCTCTCTGGCATTGCAAAGTTTTCGGTGTGCAGGAATTTTGCACGGCCGTGCACTATGTCTGTCATCCAAACGATTCCTATTTGAGCCATCCAATTTTGCTTGGATATAGATTTTGCTCCATATATCAATGAGGTCTAACATCTCGCTGTCTCCCCACTGAGCCGTGCTGTGGCAGGCAGCTGCCATTTATCTTGCTAATGCTAACTGTTATTATTTCCAGCTGCCGAAGGTACAAAGTTGTGACAAATTTTTATTGAAAAGGACGTCGAAGTTGCATTGAATCCACTTTGGTTGTTCCAACTGGAGTCACATTAAAAAAAAGATCAGATATGAATCAGATTCAGGGCAAATATGGAAGTGGCTCAAATCTGACTTAAAAAAATCAGATGTTGGCCAGATCTAAGCATTCCCACTGGTTCCAAAAACCCTGACCTGATCACTTCACGCCCAAAAAATCGGATTTGGGCCACAGTTGCCTGCAGTGGTAATGGGACCTTTGAGACAATGCTGTAACAGCTTTTAAAAAATCTTTTTAATTTACTCTGTATCAGAAAAACACTGCAGGGGGGAGCAATCTAAACTAAATTCTTCCTTTTGACAAATTGATGTTCTTGTTCATAGGATTACTTCCTCATTCTGTGTTGCATTACACAATATACCCCCCTTGAAAAAGAAGGGAATCGTTCATGGGAGGCTGGCTCCCTGATTTAAAGCAGAAGTGTGTTCTTTAAAAGACAAAAGTAAAACATTGGAATCAAAATGCCAGTCTACACATCTAAAGAAGTCCTACTTAATGTGGAAAAATAGTCTACGGTTATATAAAAAGACCCTTTGCAAAGCTAGAGTCGGCAATTTGTGAGTCCCTTTTTGAATAACTGCGCATAGGCGCAAGACCGTCTTACCTGCTCTTCCACTCTTCAGGGAGATCATGTGAAAGAAATCTCCCAAATCCACTCTGGTCTTATTTCCCTCTACTGAGGCCTTCCTCTTCTTCTGATAAACATGAACACGGTTCACTTCTTGTGACTCTCAGCCATGTTCAAAACATACAGTGAGAGTAGCGGAGCTACAATGAACGGCTAACCGCTAATCTAGCCGCTAAGCTAACCAGATACATAAACACTAGAAGTGTGCATGTGCAGCCAGCCAGCGGAATCTCGGAAGGAAAGAGCGTTACATGAACGCGTCAGAATGATTGGCATGTGGGACAACCTATAGATATGGCAATACCCCCGGCACTTGAGGGACAGAGGAGTATACAATGTCTATGGGTGAGAGCAGGAATAAAACTTTTGACAAATCCATGCTCTTCGGACCGAACTGCAGAGATTGGTTATAGTTTTTACAGAACTGCAGTTCCCACAGCGAATTATCTTTTTAACTTCCTTTTTGTGAATACATAATGTATTAACTAGTTTCAAGATGGAAGGACAATTTTAACCAGTATAACAAAAAGTATTTTTGAACAGGATCACCAACTATAGCTTCAAGTGCTTCACAGCCATTGCCTCCTCACCAGATTATCGACCGTTTTGCGCCAGCAGAAGTCCAGTTGGTCCTTTCTATTTTTGCTTGTGTTAGTGCTTTTGTTATCGATCTTGTTCCATGACCATGGATTTACACCTTTGCTTTGTCTATGACCAGGATCTTTACTGCTCAGCTGACACAGAGCCTTGCTTTACCTCTCAGTTCTTGCTTAAGCCCACTAAGTTTTGCCTCATCTGCCTCTCTGTGAATGACCATGAACTGAACATTGATCTTGAATTTGGATACTGGACAAAGTATCTTTTTGTAATTATTTATTGTGCCTATGTTGCATCTGGTGTAAAGTCTCACAGACTGAAGAGAAGCGTTTGACTGATCTCCCAGCCTAAAGTACACACTCGGGTGTACTGTGAGCTGCACGGACTCAGCGCTTACTCTCCGCAGACGTTTTACCCTTCATAGTCGAGCGTACCTATTGCCTTAATGTTTTGTGGCAAATTCCGAAAATTCCCACATTTCCTGCCAGCGGGACGAAGCGGCGGAACGGATGGTAAAATGTTTGATTACCTAGCTGAGCAGCTAGAGCTGTTTCTTTTCCCGCAGGCTCCCAACGTACACCTGACAGACTTCTTGCTGCCGAGCAGTTTTTAGTATGACACCGCGTTTTTTATTTCAAAGCTGGACTATTGTAATTCTTTGCCATCAGGAAGTCAAGAAAATGCAGTTAAACGGGATCAGTTTATCGTAAATTCTGCAGCAACAGTTCTTATGCAAATTTGAAAGAGGGATCATACTTCTCTTATTAAGCTTAACTTCATTTGGCTCCTTTTTAAGTCCAGAAAATAATTTAAAATTCTCATTCTTACATTTAACGCACTTAATAAACAGGCTCCATCATACATAAGAGATTAGCCATGGGCCAGTTACTGGTTTCATGGTATAACCCGGTATGAAAAAGTCATGGTTTTGAAACCACTAAAGGTTTCGTATTACTGTTCCTGTGGTATAAGCTTTTTCTTTATATATATATATATATATATATATATATATATATATATATATATATATATATATATAAATCTCGTCAGAGAGAAAATGGAGGTCAGATCCATCAGGTCATGTACAGCTGCCATATCATGATCCCTCCCCCCGCACACCTCTGTATAGCTGCTAGCTTTGCAGGTTACATGATGGCTGAACTAGGCATGCACACCAAACTTTCACCCTATCTAAAAGAATAAATATAACAATATTCTGGCTACCGCAAGAGGACAGAGGGCGGTACCGGCTTGGAGGAAGAAGGTTGCCCTACACGCAAGACATGCTTTTGGACAGTCGCAGCCAGGGGGGGGGGATGGGCCGGAACACCACTGATCGTTATCTGCGAAATTCAAAGTAAAGATTATGCTGTCTTGAAATGAATAAGCTACCTTTAGCTGTCCTTGGAAATGTCCCCGATCTTAGCATTTTATGAATGAGTGGGCAGGTCACTGTTAAGCGCGCTTCTGTTAGCGTTACAGATAGTTGTAAAAGCTGAGGGTGCCGACCAAACACCCTCCATGTGAGACCAGCTGTTCAGTCGTTCAACTCTAGTGGACATGTCTTCTCACTTCACCACTCCAAACTTGATACAGGGAAAGTAAACATGCTCACATTCTTACATCATGACTTGCACAAAGAGACATGTGGATAGTTGAGTAAGTCTGCAAAAGTGTTGAGATTGAGTTTTAAGTTATTGTCTGTTTTTTAAGGACTGTATTTATTTATTTATATTTAGAAAGAATTCAGTTATTACTTTAAATGCGTACCTTTTCTACTTTTGATATATACTTCCTTGTACTTTTTCCTATGTAGAAGGTATTCTAGATCAGTGCTTTTCTTTTATGTTTGTGTCTATGCTCTGCCTTCTCAAACACCCAGTCGGTTGTAGCAGATGGCCGTTCACACTGCTGGTTCTGCTGCAGGTTTCATCCTGTAAAAGCGGAGTGCTCCTTCCCACTGTAGCTATGCATGCATGTATGAGGGATTGCTGCAAAGCCTTAAAGGGAAGAGTGAATGCTGCAAGTCAGTGACTCTATGCAATTTGCCAGGTTTCCTTTAATGGAAAACTTTTAACCACTTAGAATAATAAGCTGAACTTTGTTTGTCACATTATTTGATTACTAGGATCGATTGGGATGTATACAATTGACCTGGAATTCACCTGTATGGTTGGATTTAATTGACTTTTTTGTCAAGTACTTTTACATAAAGTGTTGTGAACTGGCATTAAATTAATAAGCTGAATTTAATCAACCAATCTAAAGGTGATTCAACACTGAATTCCTCTATTTTCTGTCTCTTCTGCAAACTCTTCCCCTCAAATTAACGACAGGTATTAGACTCAGAATTCTTGGTCATAAAAACCCTTTCTTTAAATTCCTGAGGGACATTGAGTAATCTTCTGACAAATCAGTTTGGCTATTATAGTAAACATTTTCTTCATTAAACTCCCCCTCATAGCTGTAGTAGTATGGGGGATCAGTCAGCATATTTGTCTGATCTTGCTTGTTTCTGTAGTTTTGTCTCAATTTATCTAGTTATATTTAGAATATAATCCTTGATTGAGTGTAATTAAACTGAATGACGGTAAATAAATCTTAAACTCAGAAACACAAAGATTCCACTTTCATCTTTGCATGTGTGATGAAATCAATGAATTGGATACATCAAGAATGTATGTCAGATTTTTTACATCATAAATTATCCTGTGCTGTAAGGATTTTTTAGAAATATAATTTCATGTGGACAAGGCCTATAAACATTAAAACCAACTATCACTTGTAATTTGCATGCGGTTAAAAAAAACTTGCGTTGGTAAAGGACCAAAACTGGCTCCAGCCCAAGGGTGCACATCCTCCTAAATCTAACTATGTATAAAACATTTCATTTAGATTAAAGGCAGTTATCTTCCCTATGTTTTTAATTGTTTTAGCGCCATAGAGCCACAGTCATCACCAACTATACTTGGTGAATCTTTAGTCTTAGTAAAATCAGAGACCATTAAGTAAAGGATCAATAGGAGACATTTTAAATTCTTTCAAGATCGAATTCAACATTTATTTTTATTGATAACATAACTTCTTCCCTGTGAATCCTATCTATAGCTGGCTTTATCTGATTAGAAGTGACATGTGCCAAACCTCCTCTTGCTGACAGCGGTAACTGACACAATGCTGAGTGTCAAGCCAGTGTTAGCACCAGGTTCAAAAATCAAATTAACCATCTTGCCTGAAGCAGCAGAGGAGCCGTGCCAGAACAAGGTAATAATGCCATTTTCCTCTCTGTTAAGCCCGCTGTTTCCTGGTCCACTTTTTCCCTTAGAGATAACAGCAAATTGGTGCGATCCCATGGCTTTATGGAGAGATTTTTTTTTTACTCCAAAGGCTAAAAATTGAGGGAATATATTGACTCAAAGATTTGGAAGACAGGCAAGGTGGGAAATATATGTATTCTCCACACCAGAATGATAAATGCACAACAGTACAATGCTGAACATCGACATTAGTATAATCGATTGTGTAAAACAGATGAATGATGGTTAACAATGTTCCCTTTTTCGGGTTTTTCTGTTTTTTCTGACAATTTTTAAAAATCACATTTTCCTGGAGGTTAAAAGATAGCACCACAGTACTCACTGGAATTACTGCTGTCATCCTTGGTCCCATCAAGAGAGCCATCTGGGTTCATTTGCAAGTAGTATCCCTGCCTGCAATATAACCTGGTCACTATACCCTTGAGCTGGGGATCTGTAGGAAAGAAAAAAAGTGGAAACAGACAGAACAGTCAAGGTTCCTGCAGGAATAAAAAAGCAAACAATCCTATATAGGAACATTTTTGACCAATCTGTATAATCTGACCCAATCTGTATAAATTGATTGAACTTAACTTGTAAAGTGCCTTGAGATGACATGTTTCATGAATTGGCGCTATATAAATAAAATTGAATTGAATTGAATTGAATTATTCAAAAGTATTCATTCCCTCTGAAATTAAAGCCCAGTTACATTCCGAAGCAATATGCAAACAATGTATATTAATTAGAAAAGCAAGAGGCCCATGGTAGCTCCGAAAGAGCTGCAAAGATCCTCTATTTAGATCGGAAAATTTGTCAATGGGACTACATGTAGCCCTGCACTCACAAAATCTGACTTGATGACTTAATTCACAATCTGCATCTGCCACAAGCCAAGTACACAACACAGCAAATATGTCAAAAAGGGTGCTTTGGTGAAGTGCATTTTGGCATAACTGCAAAACTCTAAACAGCCAATCCCTACAGTAAAATATGTTGGAGGCAGCATCAAGCTGTGGGGAATCTTTTCTTCAGCAGGGATACAAAAGCTGGTCAAAACCAGTGAGAAATCTGATTAAAATCTGTCAAAGGCTGCAGGCTGAGAAATTGTTTCAGCTTACAGCAGGATGCCAACACAAAGTATGCAGCAAATACCCCAATGCAATGGTTTACATCAAAACATATTCATGTATAACAATGTCTGAGTCAAAGTCCAGATCTAAATCCTATAAAAAATAAAATAAAAAATTAATCGGAAAAAAGCCATTAACTTACTCTCCCCAACTGATTTGATTGATTTTTCAAAGAACAATACAGCAAAAGGTGGTTCTGCAGTGTATTGTATCAGGACAACGCTGTATACAAATGGGTGCCCCACTTTTTACACTTTGTAAAAAATTTGAAAACCATTTGCCTTCTACTTTACAATTCTGTGTTACCTTGAGTTGGCCCAATGTGTAAAATCCTGATATAATGCATTGGAGTTTGTGGTTGTAACGTGAAAACAATACGCGTGAATATTTTGCCATGGCATATAACTAGATGAACCAATATGCTTCAGTATTTCACAAGATTCTGTACAATAACAATTGTTTGTTTTTGTTTGTTTAGCATTTTTGATTCAAAATGCCATAAAAGCACCATGTGGTTCTTCTCCCTCTCCCTCTCTCTCCTCCTGTCTGCTGGGAATTCCTAGAGCTACCTTTACAGGCTCATAAACCCAATCCTGCTCAGCGATAGACCATCCAATTATAGGTGTCAGAATTAATATGTGGCTGTCTGACTCCCATAATGAACCCAACAGCACCCTCTCTGGGATGCAAGACTGTCTGTTTTCCATCCTTAATCCAGCCGGTGGATTATCCATGTATTTACTGTGAAGATATATTTTATGTGGTTAAATTCCTTAAAATACTACAGCTCTGATGTATTACAATGTTTGGGCGGTTTCACAACTATATTGATAATTAATTTAAAAGAGCTTACAGAGGTTGTTGTTAAGGAGCAATAGATTTTGCTTGTACAAGAAACATACAGATCCGGTGTTGAATCGCAGACCTGCATGTGTCTGGTTTCATATATGTTCAACAGAAGACTTGCTGTAGCGACGGCTATCACACTAGATTTCATTCTAAGAAAGCCCTTAGGAGCATCAAAAAAAAAAATCCGCTTCACCATCACCTCAACCACTACTTTTTTTTCCCCCCTCCAGCAAGTAACTGTGTATATGTGCACAGGTACAGAGGAGATCTTAAGAGGTCTAACTGAGTTATAGCATTTTTGTGGCTGCACATGTCATGACATTTTCTGAAATGGTTATGCTGGGTGCATTTCTCACCTTTTTACAGAATAAGAAAACATTTCCTGATGCACCGCCTGAGCTGTAATGCTACAGGACTCAACTGTGCTGCTGCACCTGAACAATGAAAAGGTCTCCAGAGTGCCTGAGAGAATGATAGGCACTTTTCAAAAATCTTTTAAGAATTGAAAATCTGGCCAGCACTACCAAAGCCCAGTACCCTGATACACCTTAATAAACTCTGAGCAGTCAGAAGTCACCTAATTACCTAACTGGTGAATATAGTCCACATGTGTTCAATTTAACCTCTGCAATGATACATTTGTTCTTAGAAGGTATCAAATATTTTATCAGGCAAAGGTATTTTGTTTGTATCGTACCATTCATACACTATGTAATTCAAAGTGCTTTAAAAGAGAATAAAAGTACAGGTTTAAAAAGAAGTATACTGGAAGCAAGAGAGATACATCAAAAGAATGATAGGAAGCAGGTAAGTAATTGCTATTAAGACAACTCATCCAAAACCTTCACACATGCAGTCTCAGTGCTGTAGCGTAAAGAAAAGCTTTTGTTAAAACAGAATCATGAAAGCTAAGGAACAAAAGACAGACAGTGATAGGAAGTCCCATCTGTAGTTTGCTGTGAGCCATGTAAGGCTCAGAGAAAACATGTAGAGGGGGCTTTAGTCTGATGAGAACAACTTTTTTGCCAACATGCTAAAAGAAAAGTGAGGCGGGAAACTTAACGTTGCTCTCGACCCTGACAACATCGTCGCCACTGTTAAATATTGTGGTGGCAGCTTCATGCCTTGTTATTTCTTTTCCTCATCGGGGACAGGGAAACTGGTCAGAGTTGATGGAAAGATGGATGGAGCTATATACAGCGCAGCCCTGGAGGAAATCCTGAGAAAAAAACAAGCACAACGCCCCTGAAAAGACAGCTAGAGCTACAATGGAAAGATTTAGGTCAAAGCATATTAATGCATTAGGATGGCCCAGTCTAAGTCTAGATCTGAATCCCATTGAAAATGTGTGGCAAGATTTAAAAGCTGCAGTTTACAGTCTCCATCCAAGCAGAAAAATATTGGTATATTTTGAAAAGAGCCACGGACAAAAATGCTGGTAGAGACACACCTGGAAAGACTTCTTGCAAAGTAGTGACTGTGTGGCTGAAAACAGACGCACACAACACTTCTGTGCATACTTTTCATACTGGTTAACAATTATATGCCATTTTGAAATGGTACATTACATAAAATTTGAATAAAAGATATTGAAGTCTGTGGCTATAATGTAGCAATATATGAAAACATAAAATACTTAGCAGAGTTACGAGTGTTTATGTAATTTAATGTGTTCTCATTCAAAATTGGGTTTTATTATCTTCCTTGTGATTTTGTTCTGATGGTCTCTCTTATTTATTTATTTTTGGTGTCCTGTCTGGCAATGTGGCAATAAGAATTGTTGTCTTAATGCCATGGTCTTTCAGGATATATAGAGTTTAAGTCTTTCAGGGCAAGTGAAACCCCTTTCATTGGTATCATAGAGTCTAAATTAGCCAATAGGATCAATGATGTCTAGTGTTTCCTGTCATCTTGAAGTACAGTATGTCCGTCCCATGTGGGGAGATGGGGAAAACGTCATTGGAAAAACAAAGCATCTTCAAGTCATCAGGCTAGAAAACTCACATACAGAGTTGGATTCTTCAAGAATTCTTGATTCTTGGAAGCAGAGGCAGGCACTCACAAAACAAATCAGGGGGGTGATTTCTTACAAACAGCATCTTAATGCCCGCTTTAGTTTGGGTTTGCACTTTTTCACACAGCAGCAAGAACCCAGCAAAATTTCTGTGCTGCACGGATATTTTTACATGGCTCTTTAATGAGAGTACAATTACCTCAAGCAAACTGCTTTGTGTGGATACACAAAGTTAGCAAATGTGTGATCGATCAGGGACTTAATAACTAAAACTGCGTCTGGTGGATAGGATATCTTTGTGTGTGTGTGTGAGCATGCATATGGATGGTGTGTGGCGAGACAGACTCCTCCATAGTGCTATAAATCACGCAATACTGGCTCTGTTCCCTGGGGCGGGATAGCCGGTATATCTCTCTCACACAGATTCCCCCTCAGGTTGGATCTTTAGGGATTCAAAAGCAACACGCTGATTAAGATTAACATCAGGGGAAATGTTTGTCACACATCAAAACTTGGAGAGACAGTTGGTATCTGCTGCAAAATAAAGTTAATGTGTTAATTTAGGAGCAGGTCCACACCCCAGCCACACCTCTTATTACCTGAGATCTGTTTATACTGATCTGTCCAGGTCAGCCATGTTCTCAGTGTTCTTTCAGCACTACACCCACTCACACTCAACCAGTCACCCCTTTACCACTGTTTTCTGCCCACTTCATCAATCATTCATCATCCCTACCTCTTTCATTTCTCATACCCACCTTTTTCACCCCAATCTCTTCTCACTTCATTTGTCATTTCTCATTCCTACCTCCTTTGTCTATCATCCGTTCCCCCATAACTGTGTCATTCCTTATTCTCACAATCCTGCTCACTTGTCTGCCTCCTTCATTCCTCATCCTTATTTCCCTTGTCATCACTCATATTCATTTTCCTAATCTTTATCACTCATCTCGATTGCCTACCTCTTTCATCCCTCATCCTTTCTTCATTTAATCTTCACCCCTTGACTCTAGCTCACTCGTCCCTCAACCAAGCCTCCATCTCTTTATCCCTCAACCCTATCCCTTTAATTTGTCATCTTCTATATCAACCTCCCTCATCTGTATCCCAACCTTCTTCATTAATCATCCATACCTCCTTCATCCTAACCTTTGTCTTCTTTATCCCTCATCACCATATATTTTATCCCTCATCTTTACCTCCATCATTACTTATCCCTACTTCCTTCATCCCTCATAATACCTCAACCATCCATTCATTATTCCAAACTTTTATCTCTTATCTCGACTTAAATTATTGCTCACCCCCCCAATTCTACCTTTATCCTTCTTCATGACTACATTCGTCATCCTGACCTCATTCATCCTTCATCCTATCCTCCCTCACCTTCATCTTGCGTCCCTACCTCATTCAGTTGTCATCCTCCCTACCTTCACCCCTCATCTCCTCCATCCCTCATCCCTCCCTATAACCTCCCTCATCTTAATCATTCATTCTAACCTCCTTTATCCCTCATCTCCAGTTTTTGTACAGCACTCATCCCTACCTCCCTAATTCATCATGACCACGCCGAGTCCCCACCTCCACAGCATCATTCTGTAATTCCCTGAAACAAGTTGGAAAAATGTTAGTAATTTTCCGAAAATATCCAAATTCCTCCTTAATAAATCCATTATCCTGGCATTCAGGGGGTGTGGATCTCTTTTGTAAACTTTTAGACATTTAATCCACAGGTGCTGTAAATATGTCCAAGAATTCATTAAATCAATATGGAATTTGGTTTAAATGGCCTTTTAGTGATCCTGTTGTCCGTTCTTTTGAACTTCTATCACTATTGTGTCTTAAAGATTTGACCCGAATGGCTAAACACAAGTGTTGTTCATCACAGATGAAAGCTAGACTTTCCCCAGCTATATCATCATTGTTTTTTTATGAGTTTTTTTTTTTTTTTTTACAACAGAAGCACTGTATGTTTCTACTCGTCTGTTTCTAGGGAAACAGAGTGCTGGTTTGGCATCAGCAGGGGGGTTTCCTTGGAAAACAACGTCCATCAAAAACACAAGATTTCAAAGTGCTCTGTTGTACAGCCATGGTCCCTTTTACATATAAATTGGCCTGTCAGAGAGAGGGTGTGATATTTTTTTCTCCTCCATAAGTGGCCTCTCCACAACTCTCTTACCGCATTTTCTTGTCTCATTTTCTGTCGTGTCATTCCAGTGTTTGTGCAGAAACACACGTCAAGCTCAGCTCAAAGCAAGCAGAGCATGAAGGAAGGACTGGCCCACACACACACACATGCACACGCACGCTCTCACACACACACACACACTCGCTCACACACACAGTGACACAGCTGCAGCAGCACTTGTAGTCTGCTGTCAGCTCTGTCCTGTCTGACCCACTTTGGATGTTTCTGGAAGAGAAGAAGGGCTTTTCCACACTGGCAAGGAGATACCCCTAGTATCCCTGCAAAATATTCTCAACCCTTCAGCCTTTTCACAGCTTCTAATGTTTTTGTGTACAACAGACCAACACAATAAGTGCTGACTTGTAAAGTGGAAGGAAAAGATACAGTCTTCAAAACATCCATCCATCCATCCATCCATTTTCTAACATGTCTCCCCCTTGTGGGGTCGCGAGGGGTGCTGGTGCCTATCTCCAGCTGTCAATAGGCGAGAGGCGGGGTACACCCTGGACAGGTCTCTTAAAAACATTTTGAACTAAAAAGATAAAAAAAATTGTGCACTAACTTTCACCTTCCAACAGTCAAAACCATGTAAACAAATATCCTGATGCATCTCAATAATCCAGGTAGAAAAAATACGGGAAAAGGTTGAGAACTTCATGTAGAACAAACCTTTGCTACAATTACAGCTACCTTTCATTGAAATGCCTCTACCAGCTTTGTGGATCACGAGAATAGATTTTTGCTTGTCTTTTATTTTTAAAATAGTTGAACCCCAGCCTAATTAGCATCTATGCATCTAAATTTAGAAGTTTTGCCACACATTGAATTTAGATCTGGGCTTTAAGTAGACAATTCAAACACATACATTTCTTTCCATTAAATTGTAACTCTGGCAGTATGGTTAGCGTTTTTGTTGTGCTGCATGGTAAACCTTTCCTTCTGTATTTACCCTCCTCCGTCTTCCCACCAGCTTCCCTGCATCTGCAGAAGCAAAGTGTCCCCACAGCATAATGCTACCTCCACCCATGATCACGTTCTGCCACAAACACCATTTTACATGTAGGCCACAAAGTTTAGTTTTGATCATATCCGAGTGGAACAATCTCTTTGATGTGGCAAGACTTTATAATTATGTAACACTTTGTTTTGCTCTACCTCATAAAATCCCAACAAAATACATTTAAGTTTGTTGTAATGTGACCATCTGGGACAAAACTTAACAAGCATAGAAAGCTTGCAATCACTGTAGCTCAGCTAGGAACAGTTACAGCACGGCCACCTGTTTTGCCTTCCATAACAATATCTGTGATATCACGGATATGCCGTCTGAACAGAGCAAGGGGAAGCTGATGAAGCACCTTTATGTCCTTTCAACACCCCTGTTGAACAAACATCCAATGTGCAGGAAAGCATTCATCTACAAAGGGCCTGTAGATCATGTAAACTAATCTAATCATCCAATCTCTGCAACGTGATCTTTTAGTTCATGGGTCTAATCTAGTGGGATAATTAGAGCCAGAGAAGGGGGATTATGAACAAAAGTTGGATGGGGCCAGAGCTCACTTACTGGATTTCGATATAACTGGATTTACAACTCGAATTTAATCCTTTGGGGGGGGGACAAAACAACAACAACTGCGGCTCTGTATCAGTCATCCAAACATCAGAATGATTTGAAATGAAAGCAGATGTGATGCAAAATGTTTCCGGCGTATTCCCAGAGCAGCCAGAGGAGGACAGAGACCACGTCTGCGTTCTATGATGAACATAAAAAGCAACAACTCTTGATTTTAGAGTAACAGACCATCATTTTTCCCACTTGGAAATTTTCATAGTGGTAATATCTCAAAGGGAAAGTAACATACAGTGAAGATTTGATTAAATGCATTTGAAGCCAATCGAAAAGACCGAAAAACCACAAAGGATGTCAGAGCCAGTCAATTCAGCCATCTAGAGAAAAAAGTACTGCCGCACTCAAAAGATCAATCCTCGGTGCCAAAAGGAATACAGGACATAGGGCTTCTTTAAAGTCACCCTTGCTCCATCATCTTGACACGTCTCAGTGGGATTCTGAATCTGACTTCAATCTATATTTGTCCTGTTGAGGCCAGAATGGCGCTCTGTTCCCGGCTCAGCTGTCAGCGCAAGGCTCCGTGTTTTCTTTGTTTTCACCTGGGAAACTCTGAGGTTTGGCCTAACACATGGGATTGGTAGTGCAGAGGGCAGTCACAGTAAGGAAAAACAAAAACAAAAGGTCTATGAGGTCTCCCGGGGTCTGATATTAAATTAGGTACTCTAAAGAAGTCATTAGTGTTCCTAATCTGTGTTCTTAGGTGATAATGCAGCGAAAAAAGAGGAACGATGGGACGAGGAGCAAAACCGTGGAGTGTGCAAGACTTTAAAAGGGGAAAAAAAACTCCCATGGAAGCAAAGTCTTAAACCATTTCTTGTGAATTCTCAGGTGGGGATGAAATTAATGATTTATTTTCCCATTTAATCTTTAATCCTAAACAGGGTGAAATTAAAGCGACAGAAAGGAAGAGTAAGCTCTGATTGGAGCTTCAGCAGTGGGGACAAAAGGTCATTGTTTTACAGATTTCCTCTTAATTCTGTGAATTTTAGGGACCATTGGTAGCTTTTTATATACTGATGAGTGGGGTTTATTTTTTTACTTTGATATTTTGAATCAGATGAATAATTGTTTATGATTAAACGGATTTAAGCAATCAGAAAATCTGGACATGAATGAGTACTAAAACAAATGGACGCACATCATAAAATTACTTCAAACTTTAAAGACATGTATATTTAGTCATTTAATTGTGTATTTAATAAAATATTGGCACATTTAATTAATTCTGAATAAATCTATTTAACATATGATTTATACATATAATTACATCTAAATAAGGATTTAGTTGTTTATATAATTTACTGCAAAGTGGAACTTTTGGCATTTAATCAAATTATATTTACTTGAGGGGCACAAGCCCCATCCACTGACTTTGATGGGTAAGGCTGAAAGGTTAAATCCATTCATGCTGTGCTGCAGCACATGGTAGTGAATTGGTTGGATTAAAAATGACATTTTTATAGAGCGTTTTTGTAAATATATATTTTCTCATCTTTATCTTTACCAGCGACACATTTAATTAAGTTCATACTTTTTGACAAATGATCTTTTTGTTGCTTCCGATTTTATTTAGTTGACGCATTCAAGGAAATTGATTATCTTTTTGTTTATGAGCTGAATTGTGCCACCTTTGGACCTTTGGACATCTGCCTTACGGCTTATTTGGTCTACTGCACAAACTCATATTCATTTCTCTGCCAAACACAACACCACCCTCTGTCCCTATATGTGACCTCTGGGACCTTCTGGACCCTGCTCCCAATACCAAGTGATGCTCCACGGGCCAACTCAAGAGGGACAGCTGCTTACCACAGAAAAACAGAGACAGACCATGACACAGCAGCCTGAAGGATAACTGATTATAAAGCTCCAAATATAATAAACTCTGACCTGTGTCCAGATGTGTCCTCTGCGGTGTGGCTTATTATATGGATGCTGTTCTATCAAAGCCCTTTTAATCCATGTAATCACCAGGGTCTAGCGAAGGAGACATTTCATCATGTTGTTCAGATGTGAAAGCAGGGAGCATGAGAGGGACTCAGCAATCAAAATAGCTCTCTTTTGTTTAGAAGATAAAAGACTAAACAGTGTCTATGTGCTTCCTGTAACTAAGGTGTAGCCTGGGTGGTGTAGTTTGTAAATTAGCTGGGGTTTAAATGGATTTGATGCAACAGGTTTGATGCCTGATGATTTCTAAAGATACTTGCAAAGCCCACGATCACCCAAAAGGAAGCACATTTCCTCTCTGAATTATCCCCACCATTGGCTCCATTTTCAGCCCTGAAATAATTATTGACAGCGGTCTTTAATAATCCCAGGCTGCCACATTACAACTAAAACGTCCCTGACATTTTCATAATTGGAGCGAATTTCAGCCTGAGCGAGAGGCCGTTGGTCCCCGACTTGGAGAAAAAGCCTCTGTTTAAAAAGCGTAACCCTGATTCGGCTCAAGATACTGACCTTTATTTACTTGCATGGAAAAAAGCTACGTATGTCCCTGAGTATGTTTGGTATGCTTATGTGAGGCTACAAGACAATTCACAATTTTTTTGTTTATGTGTGTACAATAAAATGATCAGTCCCTTTGCAGGCTGTGACAGCTTGATAAATCTATCTAAATCATTCGGTAAAATGAACATAAATAAGAAAAAGTGTTTTAATCCCGCCTCTTACATACAAAAATATCTCCAACTGTATTGACGTTTCATGCACAAAAGTAAAATTTTACCATCTTGTTGTTCTTTAGAAGTTGTGGGGATTGATGGGTTGCATGTATGATCATCTTCATACTGACAGCAAAAAAGATGCACTGATCAGGCCGTTTCCTGGCCGATACTATTTCCCTTGAAGTTTGACTTGCCAATTCCAATTTTTTTTATTTATTTATGATGCCTATAAGACCAAGCAGAGACAAAATGAGCAGGTTAAAGTAATAGAATAAAATAATTAAAGGATCATTTGCATTTATGCATAAAATCTCCTATAAGATTTTTTAGACCTAGACCTAGACCAAAAAAGAGATGCTTTAACATCCATGCATTGGGCTGATGTATTTATCAAACAAAGTGGATGGGATTTCTGAGCTTTGATGCATTTATAAGATTTTTAAGTAATTAAGGTACTGATAACCAGTCAGTCCAATGAAAGGAGCAACAGACCATTTTCAATATTTGGCCAATTGATTGGTGCATTCTATTTATGATGATTCACAGCCTGGATCAAAGTGAATGTTTACACTGACTGCAAAAACCTGGTCAATGGCCCTAAACTTTATTTTATCATGAAATTAATCAATAAAAATTAGCCACTGTTGACTGATTATTTTTTTATTCTAAGGGCTGAAACAATTTTAACAACAGGAAAACAGAAATGTATAGTTTGATGTATTTAAAAAGGAAGGGAATAAACCAATGGACCAATCAGGGGTTTGCCAGTTCCTACATATTTGCTGTTTGCATTGAGGCCCGGACTGCTAATTCAGTTTTTTGCATTCCAAAGATCATAACACTTAAAATCTAGATTTAATGGGTTTAAATCCAACAACTATATGTCTCTACCTGTGTATTAAAGGACAGGTCCCTAATCTTTATCAGATTTTTTAATCAAACTCAAACTGTGAATCAAAGTAAATGGGTTTATACAACGGAAATGGTGGAACTTGTTAGTTTTAATGCATTTATGCAGATTAAATCTTCATTTTATCTGCATAAATGCATCAAAACTAACAAGTTCCACCATTTCCGGTGGAACTTGAATAAAATCTTCATTTTATCTGCTGGTCAGAGTGGGATGAGGGACAATTTGATTATTATGATTGATGGGTGTAGCTCCGAAACAGAGGGAGTTCTTACTTATTAAAGAATAAATGGAAAAAACAAATTTTTCAGGATTTGACCAGCCAATTTTAACATTGACCATCTTAAATGTTTTATTCTAAGACCTATAAAAATAAGAAAACTGCTGCCGGTTCTTTGATGGAGGTAGTAGTTTTTAATCAAACACGAAAATGTGTTCTTAGTTTAGATTGATCTAACGAAAAGCTTAAAAAAAGTCATACTGTTTACTATACCGGCGATCACCATTTGGAGATGATCATCGACTGGCTGATCTCGACGTCTGATCAGTGCATCTTTACTGATATGTCAATGACAACACACTTGGCACACTGAAGTTCCCAGACCTTGTCTCCGTAGCCTCCGCTTCCTCAGGCCGAAGATGCGCACTTTTGAGAAGATGTCAACCAGGTTCCCATTGCAGAGCCCCTTGTTCTTGTTGGGGCTCTTCCTCCGTCGGTTGGTGGAGGGTCGGTCCAAGTGCTGCTCCCGCGCTTGCCTCTTCTGTCTGATCAGCCCACTCGCGATGGCAGCGGCCATGGCTCAGAAATGTCACAACTGCTCGGGTCCAGTCTGCACGCAAAGAACAGCCGCCTCACGGAGCTCACCGCCCGGGTCACAGTCCCATACCGGCGGGGTTTGGTATTTCTGATTGCTGGCGTTCTCTCTGTCGTCCAAACACTACATGGTATTTGTGATACTAAACCAGATTCCCATTATTACTTGAAATATTCTTGAGCATGATGAAAAAAAATCGACAGCTTCATGAGTAATCCCACTCATCAGTGACAATGATCTCGATAAAAAAAAAAAAACTCAGGCGCACGGAGATCTCAGAAGAATATCCATACCTGTGGCCGTCTGGTCTAAATCAGTCAATTGTCCTTAGATATGTTTAACGGCGGCTGCGCTGCGTCCTCGCTGGGGGGGAAAAATCTCCCAATCTTTTCTCCTTCTTTTTAACCTTTTGCTTTATCCTTTTTCTTCTTCTGCCTTCTTCTGAAGGGCAGCCCTGGTTGTCCAGCAGCGGCGGGGACGACCGTGCATGTGCGCCGCCGGGCAATTAAACAAACACAGACGCCTCCTACGAAGATCACCACCCGGCTGACAGTGGAGGAGCCGAGGCGAGACGCGAAGTTTGCAAGAAGGTATCCGCGACAGCTTCCCCCGAAGAGACGAACAGAAAAAAAAAATCCGCAACAGTGAAGGAGCGGTGCGATTTATTTATTATTATTTTTTTTTGGACAACCTGACGGTTAATCTTTCTTAAAATGTTCTGTAAATCTCAATCCGTTAACGCACCAGCCAGACTGAATAGGAGGGAGAAGAGCTGATCCGAGTACGGTGCAAATGACGTCTGCGTAGTGTGAAGGTATAGAAATGTAAAGTCCACGACGACCAGCGCATTGCATGACCCATGACATTATGGGGCTTACTGAGAGGGAGATGCGTGCATGGCGACCGGTGCGTAACGGGAGTCCGGAAAGAGAGAAATGCCACCGACAGACAACGGGATTTATTTTCCCACGCTCAATGAGAGAGGTAAAAAAAGGATAGTAAGTGATAATCAGTGGTATTAAGCTGTACTTCCCAGATCAACAAAAATGCCCCCTCATCAACAAGTCCTAACCACTGGCTACACGCCTGAGCGTGGAGGATAGTCCCACCCCCACCTCTCCTGCTGTTTTTTCGACCACCAAGCCCCTGCTTGAGGGACAATAATGCTGCCGATTTACAGACTGTTAGTAGGTGAAATGTATATTTTCTCTCCTTCTCACTGCAACATCAGCATTCACGTTGTTGTTTTTGTATGCGTAAATTCACAGTAAAATGGCATTTTTACCTTTATGGTTTAAAATACAAATAAACGTAGAGTGACACAACTTTGCTTTTATAAGAGCAAAATTAAAAGATGTTACTGCGGTCCGATGGCTGTCGGTGACTTCAGCACCGCGGCCAGCTCCAGTCGTTTGAGGTCCAAACTGAGATGGAGGGAGTCGTTTTCTTCAGCCAAACCTATCTAAAGGTCGACTGACGCCTGGACGAAAGCAGCAAGACGTTTAGCAACCCTCCTGCACCCAGTGCCTTCACCACGGTGTGCATTCTGAGTCACAAAAAAAAAATAGAATAAAAATAAAAAAAAAACACGAGAAAACAAGCTACCAAAAATGTTTAAGGAGAACAAAATGTCAGCATCAATTCAAGCAAAAATAAATTAAAACTCAAGAGAGCCATCTGCTGTTTGTGGCTGTAATCAAACATGCGGTCTCATGGGGGATTCTTGTATTGCACCGCATCCCGCTATTTGTGCGTTTATATTCTCAGCGAGCCGTGCTCACCTGTTGATATCCAGCTGTACGAAGGAGGGAATATAGAAGCCTGAGCTGAAGGGGTAACAGCAGCAACTGTCTGAGAACCCAGTTTGTCTCCTGCAGCTGCAGTCGCATTTGCAGATTGCAATGCCGGTCCTCCAGAAGGAGTCAACCAATAATCACTCGTGCATCGTTTATTATGATATTTAAAAACATATGGTGAGATTCTTGATCTAAATTTTATCAGCTATATGGCTGCATTCCACTCCAATGATTTTTGGGACAGGCGGAGGAGGGTTCTGAAGTTCATGACCCCATAGATTCCGGCTCCGCTCTGCGAGGGATGCAGTAAACGCTCCAGCCAGCAGCGGACACTGTCAGCTCAACAATGGTCCCACAGCAGCATTTAAATAAGCACTGACACCATGACGGATCAGGCACGAATGTGCCATCTGTTTTTCCACGTTTATATGCATATTTGTTTCCCTACACTGAGGCTGTTGCAACGTGAGCCTGAATAATAATGTGTACCAAACCTACATATGAAAGCACCTGAAAGGAAAAAAAATCTTATTGTACTAAATGATAAAGTATTCTGAGTAAATAGAAATATTCAACTTACGTCCTTTTCTTTCTAAAGCACTTTGCTTTAGTAATTTCTACCAATTGAACTTTGAAAATTTTATGATGTTGGAGACTTTAATCGATTCATTAAAATCTTGTACACCAATAAGCTCAAAAGTGAAGTGGAACGAATATGTAAAAAAAAAAAGGTTGTCAAATGGAGCGTTTGAAAAGTGTGGTATAGTTGCTTTAAATGTCTTTTACTCTAATTCCTCAAAAAATAGGTGGTCCAAATCAGGGATAAAGTTGTGATAACATCCAAAGTAATGAACATTATTACTGTTCAGTCAATCCTCTGTAAATGGAAACAGTATGGAACAACTGCAGATCTACCAAGACAAGCTCTTTCAGCAAAGGCTTGGCAAAAATGGCATTAATCAGAGAAGTTGCTACAACTGGTCTTTCTTAGAGATCTATATTGTTGGCTCTGGAGGAGCTGTACAGATCTACAGCTTAGGAACAATATGTTTGCAGAAAAAAACATTCATCGGACACTTCACTAATCTGGCAAGAAGAACGGCATTAATAAAAGTAACCATTAACTGTGCTGCTTAGTTAGACTAGACCAAAGTTAAACTTTTTTGGCCCATATGAAATGCTCATTGTCTGGTGGAAAACTAACATTGCACATCACCTTGAAAACATCACACATTACCCTCACAGGGAAACATGGTGGTAGCACCATCTTGCTGTGAAGACCCTATACTTTAGCAGATACAGGGGTACTGGTCAGAGATGATGGGGAGATGGACTCAGCCGAATACAGGACAAGACCTAGAAGTAATCTCATCAGAGGCAGCAAAACACTTGGTGGAGATTTAACATACAGAAAAAAACAGCCCAAGCTACAATGGGATGTATTAGATCATAGCATAGTAATATGTTAGAATAACTTAGTAAGGCCACACCTAAAGCCAAGACAGAATCTGTGGCAAGATGTGAAAATGATTGTTCACAGATACTCTTCATACAATCTCTCAGAGTTTGAGCTATTTTGTAAAAGGATTGGCAAAAATGTATTTTTCCAGATGTACAAAGCTGATAGAGACAAAACCCAGAAGACTTTCCAAAGAAAAAAAATTGAAACTTTGTAAAACTTTTTCCTACTTCACTATTATGTGGTACTCTGTGTTGGTCTATCACATGAAATGCCAATACAACACATTGATGTTTGCGGTGGTAATGTGACAAAATGTGAACTCTTTCAAGGAATATGGATTCTTCTGCAAAATACTTTATAGAGCCAATGCAACAAACATATAATTTCAAAACACCTAACAAGACACAGGTCTAATAGATATTTGGAAATCCAATTTGGTCCATATTCACTTTTACATCGATTCATTTTAATCATCTAATGAGATTTAGTACCCGCCTCTCGCCCATTGACAGATGGAGATCGGCACAGGCACCCCTTGCGACCCCACAAGGGATAAGCGTGTCGGAAAATGGATGGATGGATGGAATGAGATTTAGGTCCATTTAAATACAGTTCATTTCTATCCAAATTACTATACCTTACAGTTAAATTCAGTGGCCCATATATCTATTGGTCAAAAGTTGTCTAAGGAAGAGTGGTTGACTGTATGACTTTCCAGCAATCCCTTGCACTTTCTAAATTATAAATACCTCGGAAAAAAAACACATAGCAGACTAAACATGCTGGTATTTCTGCTTTAGACAATACATTTTTGAAGTAAAGATATTTCTATGACCGCATAAACAGAAAAGGGAAAAACAAAGTTTTTTTTTTTTTTGTAAATAATGGCGTACTGTTATGTCCGCACATCATTACATTTTATTGGCGTATCTTACTAGTAATACATTGGTCCCTCATAAAATTTTAATGCATTTGCTAATAAATACAAAACAACAAAACATGAATTTCACCCATTTGTGGAACGCATTGGATATAGTCTCCTGTTAATGTGCAAAGCTAGCAAATCTCAAAATGTCCTTCTCACGCTTATCACAACTTATTAATTGAAGGTAATACAACTCAAGGTGTCAAAGATGTTTTGAAATCCTTTATAAAAACAATAGAAAAAAAGCACAAATATGCGCACATACCTACATTTTTTCTCCTCTTGTATGAGAATGTATGAGAATCCATGGCAATCCCATTCCATTTCTAAGTCCAGCCCTGGCCATAGGATGCTTCAATGCCTCATTTATACTCCCCCCTTAAAAGCTCTAATATGGTTAGTTTGACCAGACAGCATGTGCCCCTAGCTGTTCACATTCATTTGTTCACAAATGCCTTAAACACTTAATTCATTCTCTAAGTTAGTGCAAAAAGAAAGACATTAGGATAAACACATTTCGACACTTTGTCTAAGCCCACACTCTAGCGTTGCCACAAATGTGATCTAACGAAATGTTGCCACAGGCTGGAATTTGCAAGTCATGAAGCGGCGTAAAGACATAAAAACCAAGGTATTTATGTTTTTATCATTCCCAAACTGTTTTGGAGAGATAATCAGCACACACTATATGAATCATGCCTTACCTGTATGGAAAACATTACAATCCCATTTGCACTCATTTAGTAGAAAACAGAAGCTTTAATGAACGCAGCCTCAGCCTCATCAGGTCAGGACATTTAAATCCAATCTCCTCTAAGGGAAATTAAATTATCTCTGTTAGATGTCCTGCTGCTGGGGCAGAGCAAATGTCACACTGCAGAAACTAGGGGTAAACAACCCATTTGATTACTGCTGCTACTTTCCTTCAGGGCCATGTTTTTCTTTTTCTTTTTTTTTTATCACATCCCGATGGGGAAAAACAGGCTGCGGCACTCAGCACTTCCTTGGCCCAGAGAAATGAAAGAAGATTAATGGACCTGAATTATGCATTATCAAAGGCTAAAATTAATTTAATTACAGATGAGTTGTGCATTTGTTGTCTTAACGACTCACACAGTTTTCCTATCTTGTCTTTTTTTTATCCTTCCTCATGCACATTTGCTTTTTAATAAATGGATTGTCAGGACTCCATCTTCAGAAGACATAAAAGCCCAAAGAACCCCTCATGGACTCTAAGTACCCTCCAGTGCTTGTGTATCTGTCTCATTTGTTTTAATGAGCGTAATAGTCCAAGCTAACCAGAGAGTAAATATAAATGGCTTCACATAAGGAAATTAAAATGGAAAGCGAGGGAGACGGCAATTTAGAGAAGCTTGAAATATTTCAGGGGGTCATGATTTGAGCACTAATGCTACCACTGAAAGCTGTTAGGAAAACTTTTGGCTTAAACTAATATTTTAAATTGAATTATCTACATATATCACGTCTTATTTTAAAATGATTCCACTGTACATTGGAAGAGCAGCATAAACATAATGTAAGTCCTAGGATATTCCCAATAATCACAGCATACCTTGCACAAGTGAACCGAATCACTGCTTAGGGCCAGCAGGGGGACCTCAAGATCGTTTTCATAGAGAATCCAGATTTAAAAACGTCCAGTTTGTAATTACATTTATTATGAATTAAGCTATGTTTGAATTTCCACTTGCAAATAATTGTGTTTCTGTCAATAAGAGGATATTGATGGAGTTGTGCATTTAGGATATTAGGAAAGAAATCTGTGCAACTCCTCAGTCAGGGATGTATCTTCTCCTGCAGTGTTAAGTCTCCATGGTCACTAAATGCTGCACTGGCATCTGCCGATGGGTGCTGGTTGTCCTGTACTTTCATTTTTTTCATCAGGATTCAGCTAAGACATGCACATCAGTACCAAAACATAGGTTTTATAGCTGGCTCTCTTGAGTTTTAATTTATTTTTGCTTGAATTGATGCTGACATTTTGTTCTCCTTAAACATTTTTGGTAGCTGACCCACTGATTTGCTACCAGCACACAACTACATCTGGATCAAATTCACCTTTAGAGTCACGTGTGGGGATAAAGAAAATCTGAATCACAGGTCAAAGAAGACCAGAAATCAGTGTCAACCAGTAAAAGCAGGAATGGTGGATGTCTAATGATAAAATTATCACATATACATGCCATCCTTCCATCCCCATATACTCGACGGCCTCTTTATTAGGTACTCTTTAGTACCAGGTAGCACTGTTACCTCCAGAATGGATGGGCTTTCAGTAGCATTGATTTAGCAAGGTGTCAGAAACGTTCCTCAGATGTTTTGGTCCATAAGGGCAAGACACTGGCCACACATCCAGGATGCAAATATAAGAACCAGCCCCTCCAAAACCCTTTGAGATTTAAACAGGAATAGAGGATGGATGGATGGATGGATGGATGGATGGATGGATGGATGGATGGATGGATGGATGGATGGATGGATGGATGGATGGATGGATGGATGGACGGATGGACGGATGGATGGATGCCATCAAAAGATGAGTATACTGTGGTCATCAAGGAATGGAAATGGCGTTTGTTGTTTAAATGACGCACAATCGGTCCTAAGAGGACAAAAGTTTGCCAAGAAAAGCTCCAAAGTTCCCCCACTGCCAGGATTCCCAGGATTCTTTGGGCTCCTGGCTGAGTTATTGCCTGTTTTCATATCCTGTCTGTGCTATCAGTGCATATTTCGGCTGTATTGGTTTTGTTTTCTTTGCATGCCCAGATTTTGTAACCTATCACCTGTATTTTTCAGGTAACTACAGAAAATTGTTTTTTTTTGTTTTTTAGGTGTTCAAACTGCAGACAACCATAACCACGATTACTTTCCTGCAACGGTCCAATAACAGAGACGTATGAGTTCACGAGTTTCAGAAGTGATAAATAAGAGCTGAAAGCTAAGTGCAACACTGTACGCCTTATGCACTTTTTCCTCCTTTTGGCACCTTCTTTTGATCACTAAGCTGATGTGTGACAAGTGAATTTCTCCAATGTGAGATCAATAAAGCTTATCTCATCTTATCTCTTATGAATATCTTAAAAGGTGAGAACACATGCCTAAAATATTTTAAGCTAAACACAGAAACAACACCTACTGCTTTAGGTTTGTTCACATACCTTTAAACAACTTTTTAATCACTCAATGTAGAGTCAACAATTCAAGCAAAAGGACGTCAAAGACCGACAACACGTTGTCCTGAAAACACCACATGTGAGCAGCTAGTTTAAAGGATGTGTGAATGGGAAAAAGCATCGCCCTTCCTTCAGCTGAAAGATTACAGCGCTGCTGAGGTGTGGTGCTGTCCCACAGAGACTTTAATGAAACAGTGGTGTCAAACTGTTAGCTCCGCTTATAGCCTACACTCAAACTGCAAAACCAAACTTCACTCAACTCTTATCTTGTTTAAGCAAACGTAAATGAAAATGCCGCAAACAGCAGTAAATGGCGGCATCCTTTTAGGTCTTTTGGTGACTTTAAGGGTGATATAAAAAGGTGTTTGTTTGTTTTTTTAAAAGGAGACGACTTGCACTTTAAAGTGCCTACAACTAGAGAAAACCCGTTCAAAGCAAGCAGACGGGAAAGATCGGGTGGCTACACAAGGCCCTGTGGAAATAAAAAAAATAAATTAATAAATGAAAGCAAAATGGGAAAAAGACTGTTTCAACATCCTGGTCACACACGTCCTCTCTGATCCCCACTCTCCCCTTCTCACACACCCCTCTCCTTCTTTTGATCCTATTCAAAGTTTGCAGCAGGGATGGAATATGCTTTGTCAGCAGTACTGCAGAGTGAGGTTCCTCGGAGAAGCCCTGAATGCTGTGGGAGAATATCAATTAGCCAAGCCCTTTGGCAAGGCCTCCCTCTGAAACTAAAAGCCGACATAAAGTGTGTTAGTTTGTGTGTGTGTGTGTGTGTGTGTGTGTGTGTGTGTGTGTGTGTTTTGTTTGACTCTTGACTCTCAGCAAGTTAATATCTTGATGGAGGTGCAGGTGTGCAAAAACAAGGTACATTCTGACTTAGCATAAAGTCTATAGGTGTGAATATGAATAACTCACAGATGCACGAGTTGGAGATTCATTTCATTTCTGGGAAGATATAACGGAGCCCTAATGAGATGGAATTAGGCTCACGTATAGTTCTGTTGAAGAACCAAATCACAAAATATGCCAAAAATAAATCTAGTAAATGCAATAATTCAACTTTAATTTAACTTTAGGGCAGCAAGGTTGTTTGGATTATCCTTAAAGGTCATAGCTGATCGACTCTCCAGAGTGGTCACAGCTTGTTCTCTGTAAGTCAGCTCCATGTCATGCAGCATTGCACTGATAGTGCCTGAAGGGACGCAGGTGTAAGAATAACCAAAGGCTAACTAGAGGCCAAAGCATAGCTCTGAGAGCACGACAGACATCTGATGTTATATATCTAGTCAAGCTGAAACATGTTAGCACAGGAAACTGTAATTGCTGCTTATTATTGCGGGCAGTTTGACCAAAGCCATAAGTTCAGCCATACATATGAAAGAAGAAATTTACACACATCGTATACATAAACGTAAACCGTTTCCTCAACGTCTGACGTCAAAGCTGACCTAATGCTTCATGTGACTTTCCCGTAATGCAAAGCTAACGTTTAAAATGATATGGGTTTTTGCAGTTTAGGAAGCGCACAGAAAACTGTGTTGCCTGTCTTTGAAATTGACTCAGCAGAAACAAACTTGCGGTGTCCGTTTGAACTGTTTTAGGCTGAACTGTGTCTCACCATCCTTCATAATCTGGTGGCGTACGCTTTGCTTGTTTGGCGTCAGTCGAATTTCAAGAGGAACAAAGCCTTCATCAAAATGCGTGTTTATTGATTTTGCACAACATCTCTGCCTGGATGAAACAAAGAGTTACTACTTTAAATACCCAGTAAAAGAACCCACTGTGCCAAAAAGGATCGCTCAGACACGCACATCTACGCGTGATAAGAGCGGCCTTTAAAATAACAAGACAAACTACCTATTATCAATGACTCCAACAGCTCCTGCATGAAAGGTTCTGTCAAGCAGTAAAAGGCTTTTTATGGTTCTCGTTTAAATGCTTCCCCTCCCGGAGGTCCATCAAGGTCTCTTCATATGATATGCACCATAAATCAGCAGTGAGGAACAGTGGTAAGTGGAC
This sequence comes from Fundulus diaphanus, assembly GCA_037039145.1. Lineage (NCBI taxonomy): Eukaryota > Metazoa > Chordata > Actinopteri > Cyprinodontiformes > Fundulidae > Fundulus > Fundulus diaphanus. The sequence continues at coordinate 23,316,445 of CM073132.1, read as the reverse complement.
CTGATTAAGAGCACCAATGAAGTTTTCCCAAAGAGACAATGAAAGACTAATGGCATCTGTAATGATTTAAAATTATAATGGTAATTATCATCATCTAGGACTGCACTGTGACCTTTTTTCGTTTTACTCTGAAAGGAAAGTATGTGAAACACAGATGATACCCTGTCACCACAGAAGAACTGTGCATGTTCACAAGGGACGGTGAGATAATGGAAGTGACAGGGAGACGCGGAGAGCAGTGATTATTCTGGAGAGATGAGGTTAGCACTCTCTTATGATAGCAGTGATTAACCAGCAGACATTACAGCACCCATTAACGCTGTCATGGATCAAATGTCGCCACAGCACTGAATACGTCAAATGCTTCAGACATGAAGAGGCCTAATAACTGTTATCAGAGGAAGTTTTACGCATAGGTTATCCTCGATTTGACAACCTGTGTGCAAAATTATGTGAAAGTTTACAAGAGTTATACACAATGTAGGTTTGATTCTGTATTTGTTCACTTCTTGGATTGTTTACTTTTTCCCGTTTGTGTTTTTTAACACATCCATCCTTCGTCTATACCCACTAATTCGTACTTGCAAACTCCTGGCAGAAGGAGCCCGGACCGGGACTTGAACCCAAGCCTTCTGGCTGCAGCGCCAAACATTGCCTCACCTTGCAGTCCATTATCTATAACAGTTCTTCATAAAAAATTAGATTTTTAGATACAATCCCCCCCAAAAAAAATTCAAACATTTTGCTGTGATGCTATTTTTATTCAATAGTGCCTATACTAATAATTCCTATCTTTGTGTTTGGTTTGTCGTCATATTTCATTACCATGCAACATGTACTTATGGGAGTAATGCATTTGTCCAATGTAATTTTTGTAGCATGAATAAACAGTATTTCACCTAAATATTTAATCCATGATTCCAAAATATTCTCTTTTTTTTAAAGTTAGTGTCCATTTAATGCATCTTTTTGTTACAGTCTTTGCCCTGTTTTGTTCTGCCTGTGATTTTGTGGCAAGGCATTGTGACAAGAAATTCAAAAGAAATCCCCTTAGCAGATTGACCCCAAGAGATACAGGGGACACAGCAAACATGTGGATTAAGGTGCTCTGGTTACAGAAGACTGAACCAATGTTTTTTGTCCAAAATGCAAAAAGCTATTCATGTTAGAAAACTAACTCCCTGAACATCCCACCATGGGAAATGGTGGTAGCAGCATCATGCTTTAGGGATGTTTTTCTTCAGCAGGACAAGGAGGTTGGCTTGAGTTGAATTTGAGGGAAAAAATGCATGCCAATCCTGGGATAAAACCTGTTGGAGGCCACAAAAGAATTTCACCTTTTAGCAGAACATCCCTAAATGTACAGCTAGCCAGAACTTAAGGTGGAATGGGTTGGACCAAATCATATTCATGTGTTACGATGGCCTGGTCAAAATCATGTACCTAAATCCATTTGAGTATCTGTGGCAAGAAACTCTTCATCTGATAGCACTGAGCTTGAGCTACTTTTCAAAAAAGAATGGGAAAGAAATTGCATGTTTGTAAAGCTGGAAGAGATACGTCCCAAAAGACCTGTAGTTGCAGCAAAAAATGTTTCTACCGATTGTTGACTTGGAGGGGCTAAAACAAAAATGCACCCCACACTGTTCAGATTTCATTAGTGAATGTTTTTAAACACCGTGTTTCCTTTATCTTTCACTACACAGCAATGAACTCCTTTTCTGATGGGATAAAATTCAAATAAAAGGGCAAAATGATAAAGCAATGAAAATAAGATAAAATCCAAGTAAAACACATTCAAATGAGTGGTTGTAATGAAAACACGTGGAAAGGTTTTAAAGGTGTGGATACTATTGCAGAATACTGTTTATACATATTGTAAGTATTAAGGCTGTCCAGCCCATGAGAATATATGTTTTTCCTGCATACCACCTTAAGACTTGGCTGGACATTTGAATCCACAATTGGGACAAAGGGGCTGAATACAAATGCATGGCACACTTTGCAGTTCTTTTTTTTTTAACAAATCTAAAAGATGTCCATCATCAAAGTTTGGGGTGGTAACATGATAAGATATGAAAAAAGTCCAAGAGGTTTTAGTACATTTGCACAGCGAGGTAGATCTAATATCATAAACTGATATGTTGCCTAGGAAAATGTGATTTAGCACCTACCTTTTCTTTTTTTTACTAGAAATAATGTTCTTTGTCCTTGCTTTCATTCTGACTATCAGTCATTTTTATAACTTCGTTCCAAACCTACAATTAAATATGTGAACAAAAAAGCAATAAAAATGTGTTCCCAACAGTCCAAACTATCCCTAATTGCTTTGCTCTTGAGCTAAAAAACACCCTCATTATAAGTTGTTGGCAACATGATTATGTAAAGCCTTACTGGAATTAAAAATCTTAATGCATAAAGAAATAGTAGAGATGCTATTGGAAATTTGTTTTGTTCCAGGTAATAGGAACATTATCAGAGTGTTTGTAAGTTGATGTGGTATGAAAAACGCTACTTATAAATACAATGGGATTTCTGAGCGCACATTGTAAACAGTAACATAGATTTTACAGAGTTTATTCAACATTTTTGTCCGACGTACCAGTAATCTGGGGCTATTTTCTTTTATTAGAAAGCCATGTATTCTTTTGCAAGAGAATTTTGAACAAAGAAAAGTGTGTATTTGGCTGAAAGCATTATGTTAAAATGTGTGAAATTTATAAAACTGCACGGGGCTATGATGCTCACTAACTTGAAAATTGGGATTCTCTGACAAAAGACTGACCAGTAAAAGTGACAGTGACAAAAAAGGCCTTGAGGTTTTGCATAAATACTTGATTTGGTTCATGTTGCTGCTTACAGCATGAATTATAGGTACACTCCTCTCACCTAATCAAAATTTTACATTTTCATTACAGGACAGGAGGACAACTGAGATTTCATTCCAGGAGTTTTCAAACTGTCCACCAATAAGAAGGGCACCAAATTAAAATGTAATTTCTCTGCGAGGTTTGTTGTTTTGCTACAGGCTTGCAAACAAGCAGGGCCGTATTCGGACTGATTTACATAAATATGTAAAGGATGAACACATTCTGGCAAGGTGATGCTGACTCAAATATCATGAGTGGAATTCCTAAAGTGTTTTGCTACGTTTTAGCCACTAGAGGGCAGTGCAGGGCTCAGCAGGAGACTGCTGCATGATCTGATTGTAGATCAAGAAAAGCTGAAAGAAAATATGACTCAGCTCTAAAAACTAGGCTGTTGTTTTGTTCAAAACAAAACACAAAAAAGAAGCTGAGTGAATGCTTCTTACAAACAACATGGACAATAGGTGCACATTCACTTGGAGCCTTTTCACCTCAACTTCAAATTCAACAGCATCTGATGTGAAAAGAATCATGTTGGTGTTTTGTCTTTTTTCTTTTAGACTGAACCATTAGGTTTAGATTTTACACTTTTATTAGAGTCATACAAGCATCCTTCACCATACTCGCCTGAACAGATACTGATCTTTAAGAATAAAAAAATAAATAAATAAGATTAGATTACAAGATGCCCTCAAGTGGCCAATGTGAACTACACTGTAAACACTGCATTTGAACTTGCAAGAGACACCCTGACAACACAATCTTTTAGATTTGAAGGGTTTTTTTTTACCTTCTAAGAGGACCTTACACCAGAACAAAAACTGAATAAAAAGTTGCAGTCTAATAACAGCAGCATGTGCTGAAAACCTGGAACACTGTCAGTTACTATAATGTTGTCCACAGTACCTATAGCAATGAAATTACACATAACGTCACTTTCTTTGCTAATTATATAACCTCTGAAGGCTACTGATCGCAATGGATTTTATTTAGTGGTAAAGATTAAAAGGTGTTAAATGCAAACTTTTATTTTCTTTTTTATTCCTAGAAAATGTGACTCCTTTTTAGGGGTGTGTCATTTAAAATCCAAGTTTTAAAAAAAGAGGTATGTGGTCATGACTGAATGCTTTAGCAAAGCATATACAGGCACACTGTGAGTTTTTTGGGGGTTATGAAGCGCTCATTCATCACCTGCTGACACTTGTTACCTCTACGCAAAAAAAAATGGCAGCATGCCAAATAAAGGCAGCAGACACGCCAGACAAAAGCACAATGATTGTCACGAGGAAGGAAAAACTGAAGAAAGCGTTGAACAGCTGTTAGCTTTCATCTCTGTATCTTAAGCAGAATGGGCAAAGTTGGCAACAGCAGACAGAGCAGTGCAATAAGCAGACTCACCAACATCATTGTAGCTCCACTCCCAAGGATCAGATCATCCTACTGTATATGCAAATCAAGTTTAAAAGGATAAAAATCTATACTGTGTAGAAACAAAGGGGTGGTTGCCTTTAGGCAGTTTCTGCTCAGTGTAAAGTAAAAAAAAACTGGAGGAAAAGATAAAGAAAGAAATAACTTAAAACAAAGCGTTCCTTTACATCTTTGTGGTTCTGGCTTAATGAGAAAGGACACATTTGTAATTACAGTGGACTATAATTAGCTGGTGTTTAAGTGAGAGGCAATGGCGCTGGTTTTAATGCCTGGGCAAGGTATCAGGGAGGGGCATTTTAAATCAAGTAACATGCAAGTAGATGTCGCTTCATTAAAGGAAGAAAATAAGTCAAAACGTGGCTATTTTTCTTTCCACTCGAAACAGGCTGTTGGGACGTGGCTTGATGTAAGGCCTGCAATGTGGCCACCGAATATTGGCTTTGATCACATTGTACAGCTGAAGCTCACGCGCCTCCTCCATCACGCCTACCTACAGAGGAGGTGGAGGAGGACACAGAGGAGGGACATGTTTTCATCCGGTGCTTCAGGACATTGATGATTGAGATTTTTGGCAGGGAACAGAGCTGCAGATGATGTTGATTGCGGTTTTGCAGACTGACACTTCTCTGACCTCCTGTTGCTGCTGCTGCTGCCACACGTTGACGTGAACACGCAGCAATGTAAGCCTTAGAAAATGGTCACAAAATGAGTTGCTTATATTTACCAGAAGAAAACAAAACATAATTTGCATAATTAGCAAAATTAGCCCAAAAATGACCTTGATTTGGCAAGAAGATTGGACCGGTCTTCATTTGGTTTCACGCCTGTAGCTACCAGGGTACAGAATTTCTGCGTAAGTGTAACAAAAATGTTCTTCTTACATTATTTACGATAAAACATCTGAGTCTTGCCTTACGCCTAATTACTGTTGGCCATTTTTACACATGTAATGATCTCATATTGTCTCAAACTGTCCGTTTTGTGTATAGCATGCTCATATGTTTTCTCTATACTGCAGACTGTGTTTGATTTTTATTACTGCATTATTGTGTTGTTGTACTATTGTATAAGAAAGTGCATGGTGAGCATCGTACACTCCAAATTCTTCACATGTACACATACCTGGTAAATAAAGATAAGTCAGATTCTGATAGCTTGTCATAAATGCCGACTAAAGGTCGATGTGAGGAGTTCAGGAGGTTTAGGGGACCCGTTGATTGGAGCTTGTATGATTACTTGAAGCAGTTAAGACTGAACTTCCTCCAGCTTCCTCCCCTACTTAACCTCACTGAGTGGTCGTTGTGACTCGAAAAAAATTACTATTAAATTCAGTTTATTTAACTTTCCTAAATAGAGTTTACAATTCATTTTTGAATTTCACATTTTAATTAACTTAAATTTATAGAAAACAGCAAAAACTAAACACTTACTAATACATTCATTTATTTTCTCTCTCGTTTATTTTATATTTTTTTGTTAATTTTATTTTTCTGTTTATTTGATTGTACTTTTCGTCTTGCATCATAGTGGTTGTGCGCTTCCGTTTGGATTAAATCTTTCTTGTAAATATTAAAAACAAACCCCTGACATAAATACAAGTATCCCCGTTTTTTTAATTTGTGTTCTAGCTTATATTAATCACATTAAATAGAAACAACTTTATTAAGCAAATAAACAAATCAACTCACATTCAGGCTTAAATTGATCCCATAAATAAAATGGTACCACTAACATGAATAAATCAATATTTTTTTGTTCTTTGCTGCTGTTTCTACTCTGCACCCTAGTAATTGTTGCATGAAAGCCTTTATGCTTAGAATTTTGAGAACGATTTGGCAAATAATTAAGCTTTTATTTTAGCTTTATGGTAGAAATAGGAACCAGTGCAAAAACTGAGGCAGAGATAAAATTGAAAGAAAACATTCCTGCTTCAAATATGCAAAATAGATACTCTTTTAAAACGTACACACAGTTGTGATCTAATATAACAGCACTGCCAGCAAGACTTTTGCAATTTGTGTGATACAAAACAAGTTGATAATTTTGCATAATGTGTATTTAGAACATTTAAGAAAATGTTTCCCTAGCCCATGCTGTTTTATTTTATATTTTTATTTTTACTTTTTTGTGGAATATGACATAGTGTCAATAATAAACCTGAAAGAAAACAAATGGAAATAGAAAAGGACAAAAAACTGAGCTGTTTTTTATGTATGAGCGCTTATCTTGAGCAGTTTTCCATCTTATGGTTCACATCTAAGCGACTGATCAGGGAAAAAAAGTGGGCCTACAAAAATAAGTAGTTCAACAGGTTTGCTTTTCTTTATGTTTTATTAATTTAAATTTACAAAAGAAAGCTCTTCCCTCCAGTTACGAAGAGTTAGCGTACAAAGACAAAAACGTGTCACAATATTGTTTTAATGTTATTCAACATATTACATTCAGCAGTGTGAAGTGAGGGGGCAATGATGAGAACACAAAATGAAAGATGATTTAGCAACAACTTCAACGGTTAGAGCACAGTTTTAACCACAGTGTCGGTGTGCAGTGTCATGAAAGCCTTCTGTGGTTTCAGAAGGATATAAACCATGCAGCAGGTGACTGTGACAAAGCGGTGTGTGTGTCCCAGCCGGCGCTGCTTGTTTCCTGATAAAATGTTCTTTCAGTGTATCTCCGGCCGACAGAGGAGCTGACCTTTCGACACAGCTCTAAAAATAGCACCATTCTGAAATAAAGGGGAGCTCCCGGGATAAGTAAGATGCTTCGTGAGGAGCAGCATCACGAAAACAACAGTCTCACCACCAGTCTCAAACACGGATACGTGTTCCAGGGTCATTAACATGCACACAGCACACTGCCCTCTCCATCCCCCGCCACCACCGTCGCCAAACATAGGTCACTTCCTGCTCAGGGAAATAGGTCCCTTCTCTTTCAACAAGCTTGAATAAGACTGGTTTACCTTATTTGTCCCGTAGAAAGGCCAGAGTCTTGGATCCAAGCGTTCTGACAATAAGCAATTTTTCATGAAGAGACAAATGATACGTTTATAAAGCCCATATGCTTACTGCAAACAGATTTATGTGGAGTATGGGATGGGAGCAGCTGGAAACACATCCTCTTCAAGATGGACAAGCTATTTTTTCATAACCAGCAGAGAAAAATAGATGACGAACTGAGATTCAACAAAGCCTTTCATAACTATTGATTGTAAGGTTCATATGTGGAGCATTAACTCTGAGCTCTTAAAGCACTGACTCTGGGTTTAGTTTAGATTTGTTTTCTAACTCTTCTTAGATATATTTGACTGTGGTAAAATGCAAGTTAAAACAAAATCAAGACTAATGCGTGTTCAGGAAACTGCTCGCTGCGTTTTACACGCTCTGGGCTTGAACATTAAAATAAACGTCTAATTCAAACAATTCGGCAGCAGGCGGGAATCTAAAGTGGTATTTTCCCCAGACAAAATAGGAACGAGGACAGGAGAGTGAATCATCCCCACAGAATGTGCTGACTCAACGGGGATAACAATAAGCGACAGAAGTCGCTCTTCGTGACAAAATTAGAAAGTGAGAAAATAAGCCAGGCTCATTTATCAGATTAAAAGTACCTTTTGAAAATAACAACCTTTGAGTAACTATTAAACATATTTTTCATAAAGCCCACATTTCTGTATTAAAATATTTTTTTTAAATTTCACTTTGATGTATTATTCTACTCTTAAATATTACATTTTCATTATATGTAAACAAAGAAACTCATTGTTATTGATAGAAATAAAGGCTTAAAACATCAATCTGTGAGTAAATAATCAGTATAATGGGTTTATTTTAGCTAATTGGGTTCTGAAGCAAACTGACTTTTTGACAATATCCAGATTTACTCAGTATGGTTTTATATCTAGTTTATTAGCATCCTTTGGAACAACTAATGCAGGTGGTCTTTAGGTTTTAATTTTAAATGTATATATTTTTTTAAAAAGGGAGGGGGGAATAGTCTACTTATTAGCCAGGATGCAGGCAAGTGCTTCAGTAAACCAAAGTCAGATCATCCACACATGTTTGAAGCTTGTTTAAACATAATGTCTGGCCTTTGTTATTATAAACCTTTAGGTTTATAATAACCGTTTCAAGCAGCATAAACCACCTAATAATCAAAATTTTCTTGGTCAGATATTTAAACTAGAGTATTCAGAAATAAAATAAAACATCAACAGACTTACAAGATCAGACCCAAATCATTTTTAAGAACCCAAGTGTGAACATCACCTCAGCAAAGAAAAACAAAAATATCCAAACAGCATCCACAGCAGGCTGCTTCCTCGCTTTAATCAAATCTCATCACAATCAATTTGTCAGCATATGAATAAAAAACTACTAACATCTCACATCATTTTATTTAACATCCAGTTTATTTAATAATAGCTAAATTTAATCAACAGTTTTGATAAACAGCTTGTGAAAAAACTGATCAGGTTGGGCTCCAAAAACCACATACTGTACTGTAGGTTAATCTGTAATTAATGCAACAGACATGTGGTTTATATTTTCTCTAAGGTTGACAGTTAAAGGTGATTTTAGGCTTTACCTATTTTGACATTACTATAACTAGCTGAAAAAACGCGGAGGATTATTAGACTTAGTTGAGATTTAACAAGCACCCATGATCAGAGAACAGTAACATAGAGTCTCCAACGTTTGGATAATTATGTGGGAAAAGAGCCTTCAACAACACTGCAACATCAAGGAGTCTTTTAAATTGCAAGGGAAAATACAGATCTAGTCGAATTGTCAGGAAACATATTGGTCATCACAAGGCAAGAAAATTATCCAAACAAACAGAGACACAAAGACAACCAGCTGGTCTTCTCAGTTGAAGCACTTAAACCCTAAAAACTGTGAGGTGAGTTGAAGCAACAGCCAAGATGTAGAAAGATTGTTCGAAGCAGAATGGTCAAAGATCTTAACCAGTTAAATGCTTGTCTGAAGTCTATTAGACTTGCACTGCCTGAAAATTGATGTCAGCAGGGATGTTCAATTAATGGCACTGTAGTTTCTTCCATTAACCGAACAGAGGGGTCAAGTTACAGCGATGTTCGGAAATGCCATGTTCAACATGAGGGGAGTGTGATAAGGCTGGATTTTTTTAAATACTTTAAGTTTGGGGAATATGTTTTTCATTGCATGATTATGAAAAGGCTTAACCTATAACTGTTTAATTAAATATAATTTACCAGTTATTTTCCTTTTTTTCCAAACATCCAATTCTTACAAGAGGAGACAGATCGAATTCCCAAATCAGGCTTAAATAAATACTTTAGTCAGTTACTTTTGCTTTAGCATATGTTTTTAATTTTACACCACCTGCTGCTTTGAGGGCTTGAACGTGATACCAGTGTTGTGCACGTGTATGGGAGAAGAGAAAAAGCATCTGTCGCTGTGACCGCACAGGTGTTTTGTTTAGAGGCATAAAGTCTTCTGAGGTACTGATATTAAAGTTAGCGCCTGGTCTCTCCCTTTAATGTGTCAATGGCGGCCGAACCTCAAAAAAGTAAATGTTAAATGGCTTGTATAGCGCTTTAACTAGACAGACGACCCCAAAGCACTTTACACTACAAACAGTCCTTCACCCATTCACACCCTGAAGGTGGTGAGCTATGTTAGTAGCCACAGCTGCTCTGGAGCAGACTGACGGAAGCGAGGCAGCCATACTTCGCCACCACCGCCAGCGGCGTTGCCCAAGAACACGACTGAGATGGTCGGAGCGGGTGGATGGAACCAGCAACCCGCCAATTGCACGGCGAACTCGCTAACTCCTGCGCCACCGTCGCCCCCTGTAGCCAGGTGAACGAGAGCATGCGACGCGTCACATCCACAAGCCAGAGAATACGAACTGAATCACTCTCTCGTGAACTGGCTAATGGAGCCTATGGAGGCAACTGCGATTGTAAGGGCATGTATCGGTAAGAAAAGAAATGTATCTTGTAATCTTGCCCGAAACTAAAGAGAGCGTTGCTAAGTAACGCCCAAGAAGCTCCCCGAAGCAGACTCCAGAAAGTACAGGGCTTTGTCACATGCCTACACGCGACGCACAGGTAACCATACTGAGTCATGTCTGTTTACCAGGGAGTACGCAAGTAGGCTGCTCAGTCAACATCCACAGGCATCTCAGCTGAGAAGAACCTGCTGCTTGCTACAGCATCCAAACTAAACTAAACTTGGTGACGGCCTGCATGGAATAAAACAGAGTGAAGGTTCAAGGGAAGAGCAGATATAAAAAAAAATAAAGAAAAAACAAACAAGTTGTATAAGCGTGAGTGAAGAAAGGAGACAGAAAGGTGCAGAAAGAGGGAAGGACCGTGCTGTGCTGGAGCAGCAGAAAAGCTTAGCCCTGCGTAATTTATTGGTGCCTATGCTCATAAAAAATGAATCTTGTCCATAAAGTGCTTAATCATTTGGCTTGCGCACCCACTGATCCACCTCCCTCTCCCACATATATGCATGTATGTGTACACAGGCAAATGTGCATAGCAACCACACACACACCACCCACACCAAGTCCACACACTTCATTCACACGCTTTAGTTTGACACCGCTTCACTCTCAATCTGGCTCTGATCTAAGCTCCTAAACATATTTTGATGATTACCCTTACGTTTCTATCCACTGTGGATGAGCAAACACGCTCTTAAGATAATATATTAGTTTAATCATTACTGTGACCCAAGCTTCGCTGTCTGAATGAATGCCTTCCTAAAACAAGACATATACTGATAAGGTGTCTCCTGGTTTTGACAGCTTTTTTCTTTTTCTCTAAGATAAAATCAACGATATTTTTTGCAAGTTTATGATAGAGTTAGTGGCTCAGAATATAACAGAAAATGAATAAACTAAAAGGCTATATTTATTCATCAAAGCTACTGTCTCTAACCTTGATCAGATCTTAATTGAATCTAAAGAAGTGCAATAAAGTACGAGTTCATTTATATTCCTTTCTGTTTGTTGTTGGGCTTGTTGACATAAAATGGTGGGAGTTGTTAGTTTTGATGCACTTAATGACGTAAAAATAACATTGTTTTCCCCAGTATTTTTCCTGCCAATCCCCAATAAGAATAGAATTAAGTAGAAAAAGGCCGATTCCAATTTTTGGCCGACTGATTGGTCCATCTCCACTCCACCCCTGTTCTATACATAACCCTATAAGACCATTCTCGTTCATATTACATGGAAATATAGCCAAAAATAAATGAAATGAAGCCTTCTCTGCATTTGCCACCACACACGCCATCCAACTCCACTTGATCTTCCAGTAAGAGCGCTCCATTAAAACCATTTTATTACAAGTCCTCTCCCTCTGGAACGAGTAAGTGGCTGAGTTCAGCTGTTCAGTGCAGCACACCTTCAACACAACTGTTAGCGGGACTTCGTTTGGAGAAGTCAACCACAGTGCAGCGTTAGCCGATTGAGAACAATCCCTCCTCATGCAAACCCAGCTTGGTAGAAAAAAACTGGATCAACCAGTGCAGCCAAAACCTCTCCTGTTGGCAAGCTCTTCTCAACAGATTAGTATTTGATTTGGCTCTTAATAACAAGTGTTGTACATCAGATCGTAGCTCAGTGTGCACTGCCTTCCTGAGTAATCAAAGCAACTAAACAATATGCTTTATTATTTATGGAAATGAGAGTAAAATGATTGGAGGGATACCAGAATGCAATTAAATCATTTTCTCTACAGTGTCACAGTCAAAGTCTAATTGGGGAGTGAGTACAATCTCATAAACTCAGTATTCATTTGGCATGTTGCAGAGTGATAGTTGCACCACTCTGGAGATGTATAAATGTTTGATTTTGCACTCATTCGCTGTGAGCGCTTAAGCGTAAGCATCATGTTCAATGGGGAACACTTCCACTGAGAAACAGAGCCAAACTGTGAGCTTAGGACATCTGGCGAGAGAATGAAAACTTTTCACCTCCCTTTCTCCCTCCTTCAAAAAGCCTACTATACACGTTTCCTTCACTCTTCAGCTCCTCTGGCCTCTGTCCTCATCCCGTTGCCTTGTGTCGTTACAGTTACAGTCACATGGAGATTAGATTGTGTTTGCATGTAGAAGGCACGCATTGATCTTTGCTGCGGACCAATAAACATCGATCACTTTCCTGAATATTCATGGGCTTATGTGCTCCAAGCTGATGTGTACGGGGGTGGGATGAGGGGGTAAACCTGTCAGTGAGAATGGACTGGGCATCCTGTGACTGGCTGTCTGCTCACTTATGCCCCCCCCCCCCCCTCAAGTGTTTTGTTTTAAAAGCATATCTTAAAAAAATTATTCAATTCAATTAAATTTTATTTGTATAGCGCCAATTTACAACACATGTCATCTCAAGGCACCATACAAAGTCAAATTCAATCAAATGCATTGTCCATGGCTTTGCAGCAATGCATGAAGCGACAGTGGAGAGGAAAACTCCCCTTTAACAGGGAGGAAATAGAAGTGTGTATATGAATATAAATAGATGTGTTAACAGTAGGTTACAGACGTGCATCTCTGCAGACGGTCCAAGGCATGGACAAAGTAAATCAGTTCTTTGGACCCCAGGCCAGCAGGGGATGCCTAAGAGCTCTTGATTTTTAATTCCACTCCAGAACTCTGGCTATTATTGAAAAGTGGTGAGAGGAAAAGAAAAAACAGATGGTTAAATTAACGAAATTGAGCTTCTTGACTTTTCATCTTCCTAGAGTTACGCTTCTGTCCTGTCAGTCGTGTCTTGTCAATATTTTTCTAAAAGTCTTGGTGGTCATACAAATTATTTTTTCAAAACTTGTGAGAAGCCTTCTTGGCTAGCAGTGGTTTTGGCCTTGGAATCCTCCCATGGATACCATTTCTGCCCAGCTTACTCATTTTTGAATCATGAAGACTGCAGTATTTTAGATGTTGTTCTGGGTTATTTCATAATTTGTTCACTGGAAACACCTTTCAAGGTTTACCGCTGTTCTACCTCTTATCCATTTAAAGAACAATGGTGGTCCCAAAGCCTTTGAAAAGTCTTTGTGTCCCTTCTAGACTGATGGATGCAAATTATTTTCTTTCTCATCTGTTACTGAATTTCTCTAGATTGAGGCACACATTATTGCCTTTTGAGATCTTTAACCCTACTGTATGTTTTCAGACAGGTTCTATTTAAGTCTGTATGGGGGACAATACTTTTTCATGACACTGCATGTTAACAGGGGCCCTGAGCACATTCTGCTTAGGCTCCAGTCTTGACCAAGCCCTGGATGTATTACACAGAAAATAGATGATGAAAGGAGGTAAAGCTACAGGGGATCGAGTGAAGGCCAAGTACTTTAATCCAACATATAAAATATCCTAATAGAATTGCTGTTTTCTTGTCCATGCATTAATGTCCTCAGTTCAAGTAGAGATAAGCCACCCAGGATAATTACACAATCTCTATCCTATCTGTCTGGAAACCAGCTTGCATATTTTATATGAACACCTTTTATCGTTTTTCTTCAGCAACATTTCCACCCCCACCCAGCCATCCCCTTTTCTCAGTTCAGAGCAAGAAATGAAGAGGCCATTGTTTTCTCTGTGGGAGCTTTGTGAGTGTGACAACTACAGTTTGACATGTGTTATCTCATAACCACCGGGTAATTCATCAAGCGTACAGCCCCAACAGAGGTCCCGTCCAGTGTGTTAAAAGCCTCAAGAAGACCTACACTCTGCAGCGGTGTATATCACTGAGACAGAATCAGGCCTGCTACAGCTAGCCTTAGTTTGTCGAATGCACGTATCCTTTTTTTTAAATATCCTCTGGGCTTCTATATTAATCCCCCCTTCAATTAAAAACAGCCTAGTTTGAGAGGCACCCAGCTAAACTGCTCAACACAGTTCAACGGGGATTCCACTTTGTGGGCAGAGATGAGTGTCTTAAAGAGGCCGCATCCTTGAGTTTGCTGGAAAAGTTTCTGAAACTTTGTGCTGATCTGTTTTTATGTGGGACATTCACAGTTTTACAAGCATATCATCCATGTGTACATATTTTACAATATACGCTGATATGTAAGTAATCAAATTCCTTCCCAGACATAAAACACCCATAAACCCAATCTCACCTTAGACAAAAGTCAATAATCGATGCAATTGTCCCCCTTATGAATTAAAAGAGAAACTGAACAAGAACTGCATTGTATTATATTTGGCAGGTGTTTTAAGGTATAAATTATCTGCTTAAACCAGCCTAAACGCCATAGAAAGATCTCCAATTAAAGACCGATTGTAGTTCAATAAAAAAGAGGATGCCCATCTTCTTTAAGAGCTTCTCTTTATCTGCAGCCAAGGTTTCATATACCTCCTACTCACAGTCCACTTACCTAGGGAATTCTATCTATCTATCTATCTATCTATCTATCTATCTATCTATCTATCTATCTATCTATCTATCTATCTATCTATCTATCTATCTATCTATCTATCTATCTATCTATCTATCTATCTATCTATCTATCTATCTATCTATCTATCCATCCATCCATCCATCCATCCATCCATCTATCCATCCATCCATCCATCTATCCATCCATCCATCCATCCATCCATTTACGTGGGCCACACATTAGAGTAATGAGGTATAGGACTGCTAATTTCTTATAAAAATCTATAGAGGCTTGATGGCTGACAACCATTTGTTCCTCTATCTTTAGCGCAGCTCTTTCAATGTCACACTCTGTATTGCCTACGTCTTTGACACTGCAACATTTTTTTTACCCTCATGAGCACATGTTGTAGTGTAACAAGGATACTGTTACATAATTTGGGGCAGAGCTGTGTTTTTCTGGGCAAAGCATTGCTCCCTGTCTCAAGAAAACACAGCAACAGCAGCTTTTTTGTTGTTGCTGAAGTGAGGATGTTTGACACAAAGTGTTGCTTTGTTTTTTTTCCATTGTTGATTGGCAAATTCATTTATGTAAACTTTTTATTTGTCATATTTACATATAAATAACAACATCAAAATTCAACGCAAAAGTATTTTCTTTCATAGAAAAGTGTTAACTTCAGAAAATGGGCTGCAGCAGCTCGTCCTTTGGATTTGACCACACAGGAATTGCTACACACATAAAACCCCTCCCACACACAAGCATAAATGAGCTTTGTCACTGGTTTACTATTACTGCTTCTCTACAGGACCACAGCTGAGAGATACTCATCACTGCAGAGCAGGAACACCCTATAAGTGTTGCACTTTTGGAGACACTCCGACCCTGTCATCTAGCAATCACAATTTGGGCCTCAAAAAATTTCCTCAAACTTTTATGCTTTCCTATTTTTCCTGCTTCTAGAGGACTGCGAGGACAAAATGTTCACTCGCTGTCTAATATATCCCGCCCACTAACAGGCACACGATGAAACGAAATACATTTTATAATTGTAGTAGTAGTAGTAGGCAGTCTTGTCTTTTTTTCTTCTTTAATATAAATGTATACAACATAGGGGGATTTGGAAGGAAGAGGTTCAACTCTGTGATATAAAAGTAAATACCCAGCTTTATACTTATAAGTATGCCACACTATCTCTGAATTGACAGCATATTACTTTCTTATTAAACCTTGCCATGTGGAATTCCTGGACATTCACATTTCCTCTGACCTCTTCAAGCAAGGCAAGGTAAAGCAAGTTTATTCGTAACAAGACAATTCAAAGTGCTGTACATGAACAGAACATTAAAAAAGAACAGAGAACACCTCCCACCTTGTGAGGAAGGCCCAACAACAGCTCTTCCTTCACAGAAAACAGAAACGGACTGGACCTTTCTACTCAGTTGCTCATAAGCTTCTATAGGGCCACGGTTGAAAGCATCCTGTGGCGGTGTGGAGAAAGGGTTTACCGTGGGTGATAACACAACACAGGGGATTGCCGAATCCCATCTACAAGATATGGACACAGTTTATGCTGCAAGAGTCCAGAAAAGGGCCAGATGTATTGGCAGAGATCCCACCCTAACCGGGTAATCCAGTGTTTGTCCCACTTCCGTCAGTAAAACGATTCAGGGACATTAAATCAAAATCTGTCTTGTCTCTTAAACTTTTTTTAAAAGGTACCGAAAAGAATAATTAAGTACTGTGCTCAAAATATGTTGTTTGGATTCCGTTCGAGATATGAATAAACTTTAATGCACAAAAGATAGTAAATGGAGAATTGTTAGCATGGCCTACTCCTAAAGAGGAAGCCAGCAGACCAAGCTGACCATGTGAGGACGCAGAGAATGTGATGTGCTTGCGCAGCACTGAGACAGCCCAACCACTGCCTTTCCCTGCTAATGTTCTTCCTCTGTATAACAGGATGGATTATTTACAGCTTCAACAACACACATAACATATATACCAATATCCATAGCAACATCTTTTGGCCCTTTTCCATTGGAGCCACTTTGGGTCAACACGACTAATTCCTACTCATTTCCACATGGTTCAGATTGTTTTCCTTTAAAACTAGGCACAGCATTAATGAGGGTGGGGTCATCATAGCAAGGTAACATGGCATATTTGTATGTGACGAAAATACAACACAACAATCGAGGCCATGGTAGCCTTGTTGAACATGCTGCTTGGTCTGTGGCATTTGTAGGACTCAAAGTAAAAAAAAAAAGAGAGCCAGAGAAGGCTGCAGGACAAAACCCTCCGGAGACGTACAGGAGAGTGTGGGAAGCAATAGAGCGAGATCAAATGGACGGAATGATATGGAGCTTCCATTTTTTTTCAATTGAATATACTCAGTCGTAATACGTTCAGTGACTGTTGGGAGCTTTTAAAAATGTCAGGTCTGATTATTGTTAAAGAGTCTCATGGATTATGCAACCAGCGATGCCATGGTTTACCCAATCAGTAACCGACAGCTTTCAGGCATTTTATTATAAGGCCCAAATCAGCTCGCTTGGAACCCCAGCCAAGAAATTACTAAACGAGGGGCTGGTACCATGGAAGAGTTTCTAATGGAAAATTTCAATACCCAGGTAGAGCTCTGCTGTTCTGTGTTGACCAGGTACTAATGGAGAAGGCCCATTTGTATCCGACTGGAGATACTTGCGGTGCTGGCAGCTGACATCCTTTTGTGCAGATGCAAAATGGTGGGTCAGCTGAGAAAACATTACAGCGACAATGTGATGAAAATCACAGCATAAAGTAGAAGTCAGAGTTAAAACTTGATGCAGTGATTGAAGTGGTGGAGACAACCAGCAGCTTTTGGCTACTGCAGCAGTTGGTTACCATGGAGCCTGGTAGGACAAGCCAGAGATGACACATTGTTGACCAAGGAGTCACAGATTTTAGGCAACTACCCCTGCTGCTTTTACATCAAGAGAAGCGACAGGCACTGCTGAAGGAAGAAAATATTTTACTCATATTATCTGCACCAGATGCACACCATTTTGATTTATTCCATAATTTGTAAATGTATTAAATGACAAACAATTTTAAGGGGTTGTGGATATTGTTTTTATGTGTGCTTTAGAAGCTTTAAACAATTAGATATATGTTTCTCTTTAAGTTTAAATGCTTTGTGGTTTTGGGTCATTTCAGAAAGATAATCGGGAAAAAGGAAGTATTTGTGAAATTAATCAATTCTGAAAGGGCTGCTTTTGATAAAACATAAACATGACAAAATCAAAGACCAAAACACTCAAAAAATAAGATAAAATAATTACAAATTTACTAAAAGGCATGTTAATCCACATTTAACATTCTTCATATGACAAGAATAACAAACAAAAATACAGGAAAGAGGAAGGGCACAAAAAAGAACAAAGCTGAAAAATATTCATACCCTTGGCAGATTTTGGTTTAACTTAAAAAACATGGAAAAAGCTGCTCAGCAAGGATAAAAGGTGGTTTAATCGATACAATGGCATTTTATTTCATTGAAAAATGGGGATGCTATATCATTGTTTATTGGAATGAAAAAGAAAATAGTTTGTTGCTGTTTTTAAATAAGTTATTCTGCTATTAAATTTCTTTTTTATTGTATTTTCAGAGATCCCTGTCTTTTTGCAATCAGAGTGAGTGAAAATATTTAAACTCTAAATCTGCAAATGGTACAAATTATTTTGGGCTTGACTGTAAATACATAGCCTACATGCTTGTGTTATACTTGATTGCACTTCACACATGAATTTTTGTGTGTACAAACTTTGGGGAGCTTTCTGTTTGGATAGAGCATGTTAAATACTGTTCATTATCAAATGATGAGCGAGACAGAAGGCCACAGGTACTCATGAGTCTTGGGCAAAAATAGTACTGTGTACAAAATTCATACCCTTGGCAGATTTGGGGTCTGAAGGGGGCAAGAAATCTGAAAACTGACCATGTTTGTTTGTTTTGTTTTTTTATGAGAAAAAATGTTTGCTTTTCTGAAGGACAACTTAAATTCTAACTATAAAAACCAGAAGCTGGCAGAATTTGATCTTCTCGATTTTTAATGTGATGAAACTATCTAAAATAGTATGTGTTGCACAGTGCACATTGCTGTCATTGAAACATGTAAAAGCTGGGGAAAATAGTATCAATAAAAAGTTATGCTAATTTAAGAAGCTGTAGTTCAAGAGTTGTTTGTCCAGTTTGGCCTATTGCACAATAAGCAGATGGAATGCACAAAAAGAAATAGGGTGAAACATGACAGTTAAATCTCAGGGGTTCGATCTTTGCTCCATGAAATGTTTTTGTTACTGTAGTAGAACAGTACCTTCTATAAAAATTTAACCGTCTCTATAATTTATTCACCTCGTCTCATTTCTTTTTTTGTGTGTTTCCTATTTTAATACACATTGTTACATTATTTAACTGAGTCTGATAGCAAGGAAAAAAGGAAAGAGTTCAAAAACCAAATTTATTATTTTGTGTCCACAGAAAAGATTCTGTAAATTGTTATTACCAGGCACAACAACAATTGCTTATAAAACTAATACAGCCTTTGGTGACTTTGGTGATTTTTTTTAAATGTCAAAAAGTCAACCCTCAAGGGTCAAAGGGAAGGGGCAACAATTGTAAAGATGTGGAGCCAAATTACTTCCCAGCATGACTATTTCTGTTTTCAAATAAGTCAGGGTAAAAGGTACGGTTTAGCTATTCCGTTGTTGCTTTACACAAATGATTAACTGACAGGGCTTTTTTTTAAATGAAAAGAAGAATGACAGGGCTAATAAATAAAGCTAAAAACTTTTAACCACATCACCTCCAAGATGTGCTAAAGTTTAGTACACATTTGACTTATTAATGCAGATGTTTTTGGTTAGATTATGCAAAGACATTATATGCGTAGACGCCTCATTACATGCTGGAGCGCATCCTGTGTCGCGGCCATATTGGATGGGTCTCTTCCACTCTAGGCCGACATAGAAGCCAACGGAAGTAAACGCAGACGGAGCAACTTTGCCTGTTTTTTTTGCAGTTATCTGGCGATAACTAATGAAAGTTGATCACATGGCGCAGATCACCATTCTGGTCTGAGATTGGTTCTGAAGGGGAGTTTTTACAGCGTCCTGTATCATAACCACATCTCTGCCGTTTGTAACAAAGCAAACCGTGTGAAAATCAGGTAAAAATTTGGGGAGCTGTGATTTCTTTTAGTCGGGCAAACAGCTTCCTCTGTACAAATAAATGCACTTGGGGCGCATAAGAGACCCATGCAAGATGGCGGCTGTGCTGAAACATCAGCTTCAATAGGCAGCGCCAGTCCTTGGGGCATCTACCTATATAATGCCTATAAGATTGTGTATCAACTTAGCATGTACTCTCACTCTTGGTACAGGCCACTAACTCAAAGGATGTGATTGTAAAATAATGGTTGGTGAAATTTGATTTAAATCCGTAAGCCATAGGTGGAAGGCAGATGGAGAATGTAGCATCATGCTCTCTTTTCAAGGCAGGAAAAGAGAACTGTGCTATCTGGAAAAGAGAACTGTGCTGGTAGTCAACTACCAAAGACTAACTAGAAATCAGAGACCTTATGCACCAACATCAAACCCATGGAAACAATAATGATCAGACAACTGAATGTTTACACCAAGGGACCCAATGAAAAATTAAAAATTACCAACAGGTGAGTGGCAATGATAAGGTAGCCAAGGTAACAATCCCCCCCCCTCTCTCTCTATGTCTCTGTCTCTCTCTCTCTCAGCAAACCTTCTATATAGCAAATATATAACATCAACTTAGTTTGACTTCTTTAACTACGCAATAGGTACAGGACCTACTATGTTTGCCACTATTTTATGCTATACTGAGCCCTTAATGCTGTTCTAAAGGTTTAAATTAATCTGAATAAAGGAGGCGACTGAATTAGAAACACAACTGAACGTATGTCCAGACCTCCCTGTAAGTTTTGTCCTGATCTCTTACATCTGAAAGAAAAAAGTAAGACGACAGCCTAAATCCCAATAAATAGAAATGACTTTGCTGGACCTTTGGTGTATTACTAACTCGATGTGGTTTGACACCTCCTCCTGTCTCTCTGGAGCACCGCCTTGTGTTGATTCTAAACAACAGATGGGCATGAATATGTCAAGTGGTTCTTTACTGCTAATAGCAGTGCTACTGTCCAGGCTTTCTTTAAGTGTATGTATGCTCACAAACACAGTGCACTAACTAAAGGGCATCCTTTCTCGCCCCATGAAATCACATAAGTAATCTTGTTCCTTTTTAGCACAAGTATTTTATGACAATGTATTTAACTTTATTTAATGAGATATAAAAAAGAAAATATGTAAAATCAGTTTGTCAAACAAAACTCTGAAAACTATAAAAGGTATGATTTTTTTATTTGTGTTTAGCAGCAATTAATAGCAATAGCATAAATAAAGAGATCACTAATGTTACATATATTGAAATGTATCAGAAGGTATCAAGACAATGGATAAAAAATTACACTGAATTGCCGACTGAAATTTCACAGAAGCAGTTTTTAGTGTTGTCAAGAAAACGAATAACATCTGAAATTCCAAAAGATAAAAATAAAAAAACGTTTTTACAGCTTCACCAACTTGATGCTGTGCTTTACTAAAATACTGTGGTTTTGTATACGCTTCATGTAAACTAAATAACCATTTCCTCATGTACAAAAAAATAAAAAATAAAATAAAAAGAAATTGGATAGATCCTCTGGATGGGTTATTTTTTGTTGAAACCTTTCATCTCTTCCCTGAGAGACTTCTTCAGCTTGCAGAGTTGTTGGTAACCTCCTTTGCGTAGTTGATCAACACGTTTAAGTGTGACAATCAAAACTGTCATCAGGCTACCAACCGATTATTAGTCATTTTGTATTTTTCTACCTGGATCATTGAGATGCATCAGGACATTTCCTCATGTAAATAAATAAATAAAAACAAAAACTATTCTGCTGTTATTTCAGCAAAAGTTGTTCATAGAATGGTCTGAAAATTGTTGCTGGCAGCTCACTCTGCCGGACTCCATCTACTAGTTGATAACCAGCTTCCTGGCTGACTGACAGCAGCAGGTGAGGCTGGGGAGCATCTCCTCCTGCTCAAGAACTATCAGCACTCAGGGTGCCCCACTCCTCTTCCCCCTGTGCACAAATGACTGACCCTCGGCAGACCTGTTTGTGAAACTCCTGACGTTTGCATATGACACCGTCTGGTTACAGAAAAGAAGTGAATCGGCTTGTCCGCTGGTGCAGTCAGAACCACCAGGACCTTAACTCACTCAATACTGTGAAGAGGATGTCAGACTTATGGATAACGCCCCTCACCGTCCTCAACAACACTGCATCCACTGTGGATCACATCCGGTTCCTAGGAACCACCCTTTCTCAGGACCTCAGCTGGTCCTCACATAGACACTGTTTGAAAGAAGGTTCCAGCAGAGGGTGTGCTTCCTGCGGCAACTCAGGAAGTACAACCTTCGGCAGGGGCTGCTGGTCGGCAGGGGCTGGTCAAGTCGACGCCGCTGTTCCAAAAACCAGCCGCCATAGAGACAGTTTCTTCCCCCAGACTGTCTCTCTAAAGAATACAATGAACACCTCACAGCACTGATTAGTCAACTGCACCGCTGTGAATCAAAATAAGTATATTTGTGCAATCAAAAACTCACACCCTTTCTTGTTTTTATTTCTTTACATATTACAAAAAACATACTGTTTATAAATATATACCAAATATCTGTATGCTGTGAGCGCAGTAACCAAAATCAAATTCCTTGTTTGTGGCACAATCGTGGCCAACTAAAGCTGATCCTCATTCTGATTATTACCTACAGAAAGAGGCAAAAAAAAAGCCTTACATTAATAGTTAAAAGTGCCACGCTATGTTCAAGGCTTTCAGAAAATATTAACTACACTCTTGAACGCGCTGATTTAAATGCATCAGTACAGAACAGTTCAAATATCCTAAAACTTTCTAAAAAATCATCTCACAATTTGGAGCAGATTTGGGGGTACTTAAAGAAACAACTTTTAAAATGGTCCAGCAAAAGAAAGATGGACAGTTCAGAAACTATTATTTTATTACGTAAAGATTGTTTCCACATATAAATGAGTTTAATGAGATTTTCAACTTGTGTATTTATATCCAAATCATACTGTCTTTTCACTGCTCACATTTTTATGTGCATTCTCCCCTCTTACATACTTAAAATATTGATCCTGTTTTTGTCACTCAGCTAATAATATATTTGCAGGTCACTGTTTAATTCTTATTGTAATATACATTAGATAATGTTACTATTTCATGTTGGCTGAAACAATAATTACATACTGTTGTTCATATTACTTTTGCAAACATAATGATGTTCAGCTCAGTGACACAATACGGTTTTTGGGACCGGTGCCCAGAGGAAAGTGAAAGATGGATTCCTGTAACCTCGTCAGCTTTAGGGTCTGGTGGATGCATCAGGGAAATCCTTTCAGATGCTTGTATAACTGATTGGTGAAAAACAGATGTTAGTGTTAGTGAGAGACCAAAAAAGATGGCTTAACCGGGAGGATTCAAACCCTACCTGCCAAACTAGTGACACCACAAGCCTTTCCCCACAGCATAATTACCTGCATCATGTCTGAAAAAATATAAATATATAAGAAGCTTTGCTGAGAAACACCAGCTGTTCCCTGTGGACCGTGATGACGGCAAAACGAGTCAAAGGTTAATTTCATGCTTTAGCTGGACATAAAAATGTAGCCAATGAACCTGGCTGGTGGTGATGCAGCATTGGTGAATCATCTGCTTATGAGCCTGTCAGACATCCAGGGGCGCCGCTTTCTGTCAGTGAATGAGGTATTTAGAGGAACTGCTGTGTCTGGGACTGTGTAAAGGTTTCTTGCTGGACTCCTTAGATCAGCTGGGAAAAATAGTCTTCTGTTAATGTATCGCTTACAAAACATGGCAAAATTAAGTGATATGATATTAACAAAAAAGTCTCTGTTGAAGATGAAATCCCAAAAGGCTATTTTATCAGCAGTTTGACATTTAAAAAGAAATATAAAGTCATATTAAATAGTAACAGCAATAAAGAGCACACATTTAATATTGTGTTAACTGCAGCCCCCTTTCTTACACCTTGCATAATAAACAGTGTTTTCCATCTACTTTGTATGCATATGATTTTGGACAAATATTCATGCTTCTTCGGAAAGCTTCCGCAAGTTTCACAATATGTATGGGGATTTAACTGAGCATCATGCAAATGTGGCAGTAATCTAGAATACCTGACATTTATCATCTAAAAAGTATTGAGGCGAAAGCTTGTCTGGTACATTGAGGAGTGACGCATTCCGGTGACGCATACAGCAGGGATCAGGGAGTGTCAGGGGTTCAGTGGTTTGATGCTTCTATAATCTGAGGGCGAAAACTTCTTGGGTAGGGCCAGCTGTGTAGGCAGTGGTTTTGGTACTCAAGTTAAAACAACCTGCCATTGTGATCAACACAAAGTTGAATTAGAGGCATTAGTCTGCAAGCTGGCAATTAAAAAAAACGTATAGTGTTGAGAATTAAAAATATATCTTAGTTGGGGTTACTGAGGAAAGCAGAGTTGGGTCTGTCCTTTCCTGCTCCAGCGTAAGATAAACATGGAGTTTTATTGCCCTGAGGGGGTGGTCAGCAGGAGAGGGGGTCAGTCATCCTCCCTCTGAGCTTGCAGGAGGAGTTTTAAAGTTGATAAAAGGAATGTCTTGGTAAAACTTACTTCAGACAGACAGACAGACAAACTTCTGGACCGCGCGGTGAAAGATCTATATTGGTAATGTAACTCTGTCTCCATATTTAATTTCTATGAATTAAATATGTATTCAAACCGTTTTACCTCTGATCAATGCTTCCCCATTTACAGCCAAATCCGGAACTGGGAAAGATGGGTTTGTAATAGACATGTAACAGCAAGCCGGTAAAACCCCATCTTATCATGGTGCCGAAACCCCTCGGATTTTGGCTGTGAGTGAGGGTCTGTTTGAAAATTGGACACGAAAAGAGGACTAATTCTGCAGCATCACCGGTCGACCGGAAAAAAGTAAGGAGATTTTTCTCCATTGGCAAAATGATGTGTAGGCTAAATTAAGTGATGCTGTGGTTTAAGAGACTCAATTCTCAAAATATCAGAGGCTGAACGGTATAACTAGGTTTGAATGGAATTTATGTTGAAACCAAGAAATGATTGAATGGGATTTATGTGTTTGTTTACGTCAGAAAAACTTAGAATTGGATATTGAACTAAATGCCAAGAAGCCTTGAAATGGTGAGGCGAAAAATAAAATAAAACGAAATAAAAAAGATAAAAACATAGACAAAAAAAAAGGGATATGTTCTAGGATTGGCCAAACGACAACCAGACTGACAAACTGGTAATTTTAGGGCTGAGGTGTGCGCTGCCTCTTGAGAACTAGGGACACTCAAAAAGTAGCAGGGAATAGGACGGCCGAGATACGTAACATCTTTAAGTTGAGGCTAAGAGCAGCAAGACCTTAAGAGTGAGCTGTTATAGAAGATAAGTGATTAAAAAAAAAGGGATCCCAGGGAAACAAATAGAAGTTTGTTTTCTAGTTTTCGAAAAACTGGGTTTTTCGAGAACACGACGATCAGACGAGGAGATTTTAACATAAGGAAACGTTTCGTCGAGTGGAAGGGTATTAAAAGGAGAAGACCCTCTGCGCGCGCAAGGCTGTCTGTCTTAAATGTTATGTTTGTTATGTCTTGTCTGATGTTTTGAATGTCTCGGTAATATGGGATCCATGGTTTTGAGAGAAGGAGAGATTGGTCGTACCCTGCAACTCAGCGGAGAGTGGGGGTGTGTGTGTGTGTGTGTGTGTCTTCATGAGGGTGTGAATTTCTCTGCGTGCGTGGGCCTAAAGATAAGAGCGGTGACTGGGGCGCAGTTTAATTTTGTTAAGTAAAAGTGATAAGTAAAAATATGGGTGAAAAAACTAAGGGGAATTTGGAAATCATTAGAAAAAAGGTCGATGCATTAATAATGTTTGTTGAAGTGCAGGAGAATTTCAATGCAGTAAAACGTTTGAGGTATTGGCTGCAAGCTGATTGGGTGAGTTGCATTGGAGAGAGACCACGGCCTGCAGTTTGGTGAGTTTTGGAGAAAACTTTTTATTTTGAACTGTAGCCTAAAAGTTAGAAAGTGGTTAGAAGTTTGGAAAAGTTGTTGAAAATTTGGCAGAACATTGAACATCTGTTTGAGGCATTATAAATTGGGAAAACACAAAAAAGGGAAAATGCCTTCTGTTAGAGTGTAATTTTAACTAGCATTATCTATTGCAAAATAGCGTTTTAAAATACCTAATGAATATATATACTTTCAGACATGAAATATAATTTGCGATTAAATAGTGATTAAATGGTTTTCATTGTTTGATAGCCCTAGTTATAATAGATAAATAAATAAATATAATTCATCAGACTTAAATCTAGCTGATTAATAGGGAGCAGGAAATAGCCACCCTATAAACTTTTGCTCATTTGCAGGCCTGGGAAAAACACAAGTAAGCAGAACTACACAGAGAAGTTAAGGTTAAACTGTACCTTAATAGTGTGTGCAAACTGATATTGCGGTTGATTTGATCGATTTTGTTAACACTGTATTTAGTCATGAGTCAGTTTTGAAGTTACCCTCAAATGAAGCAGCTAAAATTGAGGAATTTATGACTAATGTTATTGGTTTGCATTGTTTTATTATAGATATTGATATTGCAGAGCGCCAACACCTAGTAGAAATAGAAAATATTACGGGATCATCACAGGACGGTCCCCAAATTATTCATTATATGTAATCACATTTTCATGGTCCCACAAAATGCAGATGCCCTTGTTACACAGTAATTTAGAGCCCGAGGAATCTTTTTCTTTGTTCATTTGGTAATGTGCAAATTCTGGTGAATGAACTTTTCAACATCAGTTGCTGGTGATTGTTTGTGGCCGGCAGTATTTGACTTAACAATTTACTAAACACAGGCGCATAACTGATTTTAGAGCTGTTTTACAATGTACCTTTGGTGTTTTTTATATTTTTTCCTTGATAGATGGAGTTACACAGCATTTTCTTTATACACTTTAGCAGAAGGTTCCTGAGTTTGCCTGGGACTCTCGATATCTTCTGAAAAAAAAAATCAGTAGGATGGATCTAACACACAGGTGTGGATCCTAAATAAATCAGTCCAATTTAGGGGAATTATTTAGAGTAATAGTGTTTAAAAAAAAAAAAAAAAAAAAAACGTGCCCTCTTCAATATCTCAGCTGATGATTTTAAATCTTGATATGCTCGCTGAGACAATATTTGATACACCATTTGCCTGTGACTTAAAGGAAGGGTGATACACAATGTTTGAGTTTGTTAATTGCTAAAAGTTGGTAAAATTACAGTTATTGGAAAACAATATAGGAAGGAGTGAGAGTAAGCAGCTGATTCCATCGAGAACTGTCTCTATTTTAATTTAAGGTGGGGGAGCTTCCTCCCCCCTGTTTTTCTTTTTCTATCTTAATTTTGTTACAGGTCTGTTCGTTCTGGAGTATGGACACGTCTGACATGTGACGCAGATCAGTGCCGATTTGGGGTTGGAAGAATGAAACTGAGCATTTACAGCCGATATGTGTGTCGTGGGGCACCCATCACATCTGGGACAGTTGCTTACGCTGGACACTGGGCCAAGGACTGTATCACATCACTAAATCCTGGCAAGAAGTCCCAATACCACCTCACCTTCAAGAAGGTCAGTGCCCCATCTAGGGGATAACGCACCCATGGACAATGTTTCCTCACCCTGGAACGATGGCCAATGCCTATGACCAGCACAGATCCTAAGCTGTCAAGGAAAAATGACTGTCTGCATACACTGGAGTTGAATGTCTCATCCAGTTTCTGAGTCGTGGACCAGAACTTTGTCACTGAGGTGCATCGACAGCGAATCACTGCAACACGTGGGGGACGAAATGTGGAGTTCCATACATGGAAGCTGTGAGTGCGAAGTCTAAACTCCAATCTCTTTTCTGCCTGATCTGCTGTACATGTCAGTCCAGTCCATCTCGAGGACCACAGACTGATAACAGACTTTTTGTTAAGCTTCCAGGTAAATGGATTGGTGCAGGTGATAAATTCTTAAGGCAGCCAATTGGGCAGATACCAGCAGTACAGGTTTGTGGTTTTGAAAAATATACTACTGTCTCTTCAAATTTTTTACTATATAACTGATATGTTCCTTTTAAACATGAGTTTTAATTCTATTATGTCCAGGACCGTATTGCTCATAATTAACAGCAGCTGGCGTATGTTTCCATATCTTCTATGGGCAGACAATCCACAGGGGCGGGAATACATTCACGTGCTCCACTTCTACTTAGGTTTCTGTGAGTTCTAGATAACAACTGCATGTCATAAATTTCCACAAGGGGGGTTGCGACGTCCTGAGGGGACAGGTTTATTACGTGGGCCTCTCGGTAAGCACAGATGTGTCCTGCTTGGGACATTCTGTTTCTAAACAACATGGGTTAAACGGATCTGTTAGGTTATTTCTTAAATAGCTCTCAAGTATTGAGATTTTTCTATTGTACAATATAACTGTTGCATGCTAAAACTTATCAGATTTTCACCAGACTTTGCTGTTACCAGGTGTTTTATTCAGGTAAAACCCAATATTTTCTCAGTATGTAAGTACCTTGGAACGTTCAGCATTTTCATACCATCAACTTGCTGTGAGCACATTGAATAATCATTATTTCAATGGGTACACTGATCTTTTTGGAGGACTTCTTGTAGATCTGTGGGATTATGAAATTGCATTAAGTTTTGATCTGAATCCAGGATATAAGGCAGTGTTTTTCATACTTCAATTCAGATAATTATTTGCAGTTAATTGATTCCCTGTGGTGACTAATACTATTCTTTGTTAATGTTTTGTAACAAAATTAATTTTGTTCCAAGCAGAGGGATATGACATAAACATTTATATGATAACACTATATTGTAAAGCTATTCAGATCTTAAACTTTATATCAACCCTTGGCACAAGTACTTCGGAGGAAGGATTCTTGTGCAGGACACCACGGAGGTATGTAACTGCGTTGTAAATCAGATAACGGTTGTTTAAACAAAAAGAAACCCCCCACAAAAGACCTTACCCATGGCTCTCTGGAATGTTTGTTAAGTGACTCCCAAAACAGAACTATAAATTAGATTTAATGAGCGGAGTGTCAGACACCACGTATCTGTTATAGATAGATTATATGAGGGGGTTCTTGGAAAAAGGCTTAAACAGTTTAGGCAGGACAATAAAGTGAATGTTAAATTAAACAGAAAAACTACATAAACTACAAAAAACTGGATAAAACAGAGATAAACAGAGGGTAATTTAATGCATATTTAGTTTACTTTAAAACCATTGGTGTGTTAGGTAGTTTGTTAAGGATTCAAAGCCACGTATATCTGTTGCAGTAAACTGGATCAGGATTTGTAACAACTGGATAAAATGATAAAAAAAAAAAAAATAGGAACTTTTTTACAGCATAGACATCTGAGTAAATGGTACAGAAGTGAGGTGTGGTGACTGCTGAAAGGTTTTGTGTGGAGTGGAGTGCTGAATGGTAATCTTTAATCTTTAATCCAGAGAACATTCTGACATTCTTACAGGAAAATGTACCTTGATTTCAAATTAAATTAACTAATTTTGGATTCCACAGACATGGCGATTCCCACCGGAGGTATAAAGTTTTTGTGCAGGCATTCTTTTGCAGGACAATCAGAGGCCCAGCGTCAGGAAAGAGGAATTGCAATAAAATGTCTCATTAACTATTGCATTTCTAAAATAGGTTTCTCATAGGATGGAGAAGAAACAACAAGAAGGTTGGTTCAGATTAATGGGGAGAATTCTAAACACAATTGGTTAAAGTTCTGTGCACAGACTACATTGAAATTGGGGTGAAAAAGATGTGAAGTGTGTTTCTTGTGGGAGTGTTCAGTTAATTTCATTACAGGATATGTTTCCATATGACTGAAAGGAGCTTTTCGGGACCGAAGTCAACCTCCGGAATTACAGGTAGCACACGACATTTGATATTTAAACGATTGTCGTAAGTTTCAGGTTGTATTGGAGACATTAAATTAGGAGAAACGGGAGGGGAAGTCCACTCACCCCCGACTTCGACGGAGTGCACGCTAAGGTTATCGACAAGCAGATGTGGTGGGCCAGAGGTCAGGGGCCCATCAGACTCCAGGAGCCATGTGTACTAGCCACCAGAGAGTTCCAGGGAGACATCACCGGAACAACTTATCTCGCAGAGCCACCCACGGAGGGGCAGCTGGAATTTTGTTTTGTTTTCGTTTTTTATTTTTAATAAAGATTAACATACAGTTCTGTGGAGACCGCGGTTGGAACACTGACTCTTTACACCATCTTCTTTAAAGGCGAGAAGAAGACATCTCCGAGATGCAAGACATCATGACAACAATTGAATGCATTGTGTAAAAAAGAAAAAAAAGAAAATGAGAGTTTTGTAACCACTGCATATGTCTTATAAGTTCCATATTCATAAGGTGTTCAATATTAGTATCGTTAGAATCTTGGTTTTGCATTGCATGAAAATCTGTTTTTTATTCTGTGGTTTGATCTGAGTGTAGTGCTTTCATGGGTTATCTTTATTTCTAAGAAGCATTTTGTTAATCTAGGTTAGGACTCTTAAAGTCATATTTAGATCATATAATAGTTTTTGGTAGTTGCACATTTATCTTAGCCTTGCACCTCTCGGATAAAGGTGCTTACTTTTCTTAATTCTAGTAGGTTAGAGATTCGGATAGGTTTAGTAGCTTTTTAGCTTATACTTGGGTTATTTTACATTTAAGGGGAACATTTAAACTTCATTTGATTTCATAAGTCGCCAACAGAGGGGACAGTGGGTTACAATATTACATCTTACTATTTACATTTTGTTTAAGGGTTTCAAGACATAGACTTAGTTTAGCCTAGTTATTGGTTTGATTTGTTAATCAAAACAGAGGGAGTTGTTGAGAATTAAAAATATATCTTAGTTGGGGTTACTGAGGAAAGCAGAGTTGGGTCTGTCCTTTCCTGCTCCAGCGTAAGATAAACATGGAGTTTTATTGCCCTGAGGGGGTGGTCAGCAGGAGAGGGGGTCAGTCATCCTCCCTCTGAGCTTGCAGGAGGAGTTTTAAAGTTGATAAAAGGAATGTCTTGGTAAAACTTACTTCAGACAGACAGACAGACAAACTTCTGGACCGCGCGGTGAAAGATCTATATTGGTAATGTAACTCTGTCTCCATATTTAATTTCTATGAATTAAATATGTATTCAAACCGTTTTACCTCTGATCAATGCTTCCCCATTTACAGCCAAATCCGGAACTGGGAAAGATGGGTTTGTAATAGACATGTAACAGCAAGCCGGTAAAACCCCATCTTATCAATAGTTAAGCACTATTTTCATTTCAAACATAAAGCGGGAGCTAGCTTACCAAGGTGTTATTTTGTTTTTGTTAAAAACCTCAGTGGGAGAGATGGCTGCAGTTGTTAAGAGCATTTAGGGCAGAATTTAGAATGAAAAACAATCAATGATCCATACACTCACTAGTTGGTTTACTGGTTCTTCCTCAACAATCCATCCACTGTATTACACTCATCTGAGATTGGGTCACAGGGGTTGCGGGTCTGTAAGGAAAACCCAGAGATCCCATCCCACAGAGACACTCTCCAACTCTTCCTAAAGCTTTTCCAGAGCATAAGCTTTTCCAGAGAAATTACCCACTAGTAATTTCTGGGTCTTAACCGGGTTCTCCTCCCGGTTAAATAGATCAATTAAAAAAAAAAAAAAAACTCCAAGTAAAGTGCCCAGAAAGCATCCTGTATAGATGCTAACAACCATATCAACTGACTCCTTTATATACATAAAAGCAGAAGCTCTAGTTCAAGCGGACTCTTTTGGATGGAGCTTCTCAGTTGATCTCTGAGGCGACCTCCAGTCAACCTCCGAGAGAAGCTAGTTTCAGCTGCTTGTATCCAGTGTCTTGTTCAGTTGGTTATGAGCCAATAGAACGAGCCTCGCATCCGTAAGCAAAGCTTGGAATGTAGATGAATCAGTGAACCAGATCTTAGACATTTGAATTAGCTCTCTCTCCACCATAACAGACTAGAGCAGTGTCAATGTTACTACAGACGAGGCCCAAATCCATCTTTAGATTTTTTGCATCACCTTTCTATTGCTCGTAGACAAGACACTGACGTACTTGAAATTATCTACCTGAGGCATAGACTGACCCTGACCCAAAGTGAGCAGTCCCAATAGTTCTTAGTGGGAACCATGGCCTCAGAGAAAGAGGAGCTGACTGTCATCCCATGACCGTCACACTCAAACTGCTCCAGTACCTGCTGAAGGTCATCCGTTAACGACACCAACAACATCACACCATTTGCAAAAGCCAAAGATGATTCCTTGAGGTTCTTGAACCAGAGACCCGCCTCCCCACAAGCATGCCTTAAAATCTGCCAAAATCGAATCAGTAAGGGGCAGCCTGGTAGAGTCCAACTTACTCTGGAAACAACTTGGACTTGTGCAGGAAATGCTTTTAAAGTGAAACTTAACATATTCCCGGGGAAAGCTTTCCTGCCAAGAAAGGTTTGAATTTTGCAAATTTACCAGACAACTTGCCTGACCTGTCACAACCACATGTTAATACACTCAGCACTTCTCAAAAAAGACACTACTAACCCCAGCAAAATACAAAAAAAAAACATCTTGAATTGTCTATCAATGATTTAAAGGCATCAGTTAGAGGCAAGCCCAAACTGCATATATCCCACCCCATAATCCACAAATCTTGAACAACATGCCACTAACATCATGTTTGAGGACACCCACAGATGTTCCTTGTCCACTCACTGCATACTTGAAGCTGCTTTTGTGGTTAAAACATGACCTACTAAATCTATTAGGATGGATGATTGTAATGTTTTGGCTTTTCTAAGTGCATTGCAAACCACCAAACTTTTGCATCCGTCAAAGTTACTCGAATGGATTATGTAAGACAAACAGCAAACGTGTGTGAAAGATTGGTTATTGATTAATTATTAAAGCCTTCCGGAAGAGGAATCACTTCCTTGTTCCAAAAGAAGTTTCTCTCTCCCCAGATCAAGCCGGAACATGTCCGCTTCAATGCAGTTTCCTTGTACAGTCGACATGAATTAAGCATGCTGGGTGTATGACAAGGCATTTCTCCCCGGTGTCCAGTCACTTATCGTTACGGAGAGGAACAAGCACTAACTGTACTGTGTCATAATTAGACAACACTCGCTTCACTTGGAGTTTGCAAAATAATGAACATGACAAGTTTCTACCCCAGGCAAAAACACTGGCAGAGGCTGCTGTACTGCGTTCCGCCACATAAGGAGTAAAAAAGACTTAACAGCAGTAGAGCTCTTTTTTTTTTTTTAGAGCACAGTTGTAAATTTACTTGAATAACACTGTTCCCAGTGAAATCCACTGAGCTGCGAAGTGAAGAGACAAACAAAGCCACAACTCTGTTATGCCGGTGAAAAAAAGCATCTTGTTATTTTATTATCGGAAGAGATTTAATTAGAAGTAGTTAAAAAAAATAGAGGAATGTTTGAATTTCCCTAAAAAATTATATAGATTTTATTTGACAAATTTCAAACGATTACTAACATAACAAATAACTCTATTTTGCTTCCCATTTGCATTCCCACCTTTATGTATGCTATTGTAGGTTGTTACCTTACAACTGTTTGAGTAAAATTTGAATTGATTAAATTATTTTTTAGCTTACATTTGCTGTATGTCATCTAAATAAAACGTATAGATAAAAAACATAATGTTAGTGTTCATGCTGTAAATTGCTGACCACAACTTAAACTTAAACTGCCTCCTTTTTGATGACAAATTGAGAGCCAACTTTTTTATATTAAGCTTTACTGTATATATCAACATGAACTGTGTATATATATACTAGTTTGTAGGCTTACAAATGAAAAAATGGCTTCTGTTCAGTAATCGCTTGAAAGTATACAATAATTAAAGACAAATGTTGTTACTGTGCTTTGAAAAAAATCTTTTTATAGTCTACAAAATACAGCATCTCAGAGACAGGATGCGCCTGCATTTTGGATTTAAAATTATTTCAGAAAATACATTGTGAAGATGGTTTGTGGAAGATAAAGTAAGACAATTCAAAAGGTGGAACACAGCACTAATAATTCATCTGCATGAACTTGAGCGACTTGAAACTGTACAGCTAGTAAAACGAAAGTTACATTTTTACTTGGCTTTACAACTGAATCTTGGTGGAAAAACTGGCTTTCTGCTGATCTGTGTATAAATTAGGATATCTCTATCCAATTCTAACTATCACATTTTAAAAGGTTGCTATCAGGGTCTCTGAAAAAACTCAACTCACGATCCTTGTTGTTCGTATGCCGATTTCAAGTTGGTTGCACCCGCAGTGTTAATTGTTAATCTGTTTGCAGATGCATTTCTTGCAAAACATGACTGTGCACAAGATTTTATTGATTTGGCAAATAATGGTTTTCAAAAGAGAGTGTACAGGCTGCTGCATTACATCATACAACTATTAAAGCAGAGCGCAAAGTTTCTCAAGCAGGAGAATATCTTGTACTGTAAGTTTTGTCCACACACAAACACCCTGGAACTTCATTTAGATTTTTTATTTTTTTTGCTGAGTCATAAAGGAGGCATACCGAAACAGAGAGTAAACATGCCAGCTTTACTCTAACACTTCAGCAGACTACTCCATAAAAACATGACTCATAACATGAGTTTATTGAATTTCTCTATGTGTTGAGTCAGAATATACTGTACCTTCAGGAATAAAATTACTGATAAAACAATGCTTGTACTGGTGTATTGTAAGAACATTAATATAGTACCTAAGGATTGGGCTCAGTATATTAAGGCTATCCTGCAAAAAAACTAAAATAAATAAATAATAAAAAAAAAAAACGTCCAGCTGGACAATAAATCTTTTGCTACTTTGCTACGATACTATAACATTTGAAACATTACAACATCTCAGTAACAGTAATGATACTATTATAGACTATTGTTGCAGCTATAAGGCACATATGATTTTATATTGGAAGCAAAACACTCAAAACCAACTTGCACACACCATGCCTTAGTTGAGGTAGAAGTAAAATGGGTGCAGCTTAGAGGAGATCGATGCTTCTTCACTCACGAATCCTAAACTCTGGAATAATCTCCCTTCAAACATCCGAAAGGCATCTTCACTTCCTGTTTTTAATCTCTTTTGAAAACGCATCTGTTTTCCCTGGAACCAGGGTGAGTTGTTTCTAGCATTTTGTTGCTCAGTGTTCTGTGTTTAGTTCTCCTCTCATGTATTTTTATATTAATTTGTTTTAATGTACCTTAAATCCCTGCCTTTGCCTTTTATTGTTCAAACACTTTGGTGACAACCTGTTGTTTTTAAATGTTCTTTTAAATCTATTTGACTTATGTTCAAGGAATGCATGTTCAGAACACACACCCTTCGATGTCATCTCATAGATAGTAGCACTGTGAAAAACTAACTGTTTAAATGAAACATAAACCCCAAAAACTAACTGTGGGATACCAGTGAACAGTTAGTCACTAAAACAACAAAACAGCATACTAATAAGTAATCTTACTTCAGCAATGTCTCCGTCTCTCACACTATGTAATACTCAAAAATTAGTTGTATTTCTTTAGTCTACTTAGAAAGAGAGTTTTGAATAATATGCTTAGCGTTAGTTTTTATATCATCGAATGCAAGGTTTGTAATCCAAATGCTCAATTGTATTTGAGACAGATCATTATCAAGGACAAAACATCTTGACTCTTTGATTCATACTACTGTTTAAATTTCTGGTTCAGTGTCCCAGGGGAAAAAAATATTGTTTTTTATCCAAAACAAAT
Organism: Fundulus diaphanus; assembly: GCA_037039145.1. NCBI lineage: Eukaryota > Metazoa > Chordata > Actinopteri > Cyprinodontiformes > Fundulidae > Fundulus > Fundulus diaphanus. Next base: position 23,280,729 of record CM073132.1, on the reverse strand, counting down.
CACACTTTGTTGCTCCATTGCTCGAAGCCAGCATCAGCCTCCCTTGAATCAAGTTAACTCAACAGGTTTTTTTTCTGCTTCCCAGACCGACAAATCCAAGGCAGCAAAGTGCTATTATCATCAATCCAGTCACGCACTGCAATCATGGTGTCAGGTCAGTGACTGAGCAGTTGTCTGAGTATATTTACACCAAAGAGTTGGTTATGGTGAAATATATATCGTCATCTTCTTCTATTTTGTCGAACGACTACAACCCTTTAACACCTGAACGCCCTGTGGAGGATGGACACAGCAAGATACATATGTTAGGTGAGGTTGTGATGGCTTTGCTCCTTAAATAAGGGCAAGGGATGCATAATAGTACATGATTAACACAATTGTCTGGCTAAAATTTGCATGCATTGTAACTTTTTGCATTTGTCTCTGATATTTTTCTGTGACTGGTCCCTGACTTTAATTAAAATCACTTCTAATAGTTTTCAAAGTGAGAAATAATGGTGTTTTGAAATTTGATTAATTTGTTAGATGAATGTGCACACTACACTATCATATGTAGAGTTCTTCCAAGTAATTCACATTTAGCTGACAGTTATTCATTATTAAAGGCACCAGAGCTAACTGTGGACGTCTCCTTGTGCAGCAACACTACTTATCCTGCAAATGGCATACTAAAATCAGATCATGTTTTTGAGAACGAGCAGGCGCAGGAATTATTACATTAGGCCAGGCATGAGCCTCCTCCTTCCCTAAAAGCTTAAGATTAACTATGACTCAAATACCGTCTTTAAAAACGTTGGTCGGGATTCAAGAGAACAAAGAACGCCACTGCTTCTTTCTGTCTTTGCTTCTCCATCACCCCCCTTGCTCTGTGACAAAATAGCATTCAGACAGAGTACACAATGTGTTCAGCTGAATAAACCACATGTGTCATCGCAGAAGATCCACTGTGGGATCAGCGAAGAGGCCGATACGAACAGGAGAAATGTAGAAAAGGTTAAGTGTACACAAAGATATTGACAAGTGACTCAGGCAGAAGAAAGATGAGTGGAAAGCTGCTGGACGGCGGGGCTTAACTACACAGAGAGACACAAAATACAGAAAAAGGAAGAAAGGCAGGTACAGAGAGCTGGGTGCACGCTGCGATTGAAAATAGTTGTTTTGAAAGGTAACAAAAAAAGTACTGTTCATTCATAGCATGAAAATCATTTGTGCAAGGCAAACATAACTTTTACCCAGAAACATGAACCTGTACTGTGATCCACCACCGGGGTTGTCATACCTCCTGTGGGCAAAGCCATGAACTCTGCCGTTTCATACTTCCTCTCATGGCTGGCCCGTTGATAGCGGGTGGAGGTACAAAGGTCTGCAACAGATGCATTGTTAAAAAAAACAGCTCTTGTCTTTCAAGAATCTGCTGCAGTCCTTTAACTCCCTACAAAGTTTAATGCCTAAAAAGATCTCATTGGCAAAAAGGTTTAGTTGCAGCAGTGCAGCCATCTCTGTATGTCCTGTTTTTTTTACCAGCAGCAGAAGTCTAAAGACATGCCCCTGGTAGCCAGACATCTAAAGCTATAAGTAGACTTTGAACACAGAAACTGACCAGAGCTTCAACGGCCAGAAGCTACCAGCTACCTCTCAAAGAGAAGAAAGAGGACCAGATGTGGATACAAACACACACCAGGAAGAGCCGGTGTTTTTCTTTGTAAAATATTTTTTTTTAAAAAGTACATTTACACCAGGAGCAAAATATATCCTCAAGGCTCTGGCAACTTAAGACAAGCTGGGCATGGTAGACAATTAGAGACAAGCACATGGAGAACATGAGTCATATCCTGAACTCAAGTTCAAAAGATTTTAATCTAATGTAGTTTAATTATTTGAATGTTATCTTTATAGTTATATTGTGGAGTTGAAATAGTTGTGTTAAGAGCAGGTCTTGCATGCCCACTGACCCCCACTGTTTCATCCCTCAAAGAGTTCTATTTATTTCTTTAAAAAGAAAAGATTTCTATTTATTTCAAACAATGTTGCAAAAATAGAGTAAAACAACAATAAAAAACACTAAATGTAAAGAGAATCATCAAAACAAATCCTTACACTTTCCACATGAGCACCAGAGTAATGCAAGGATTCTTGCATTAGACATGAGGATGGAAACAAAAACACTGACATTAGTAGTATGATTCACAATTTAACATTATCGTTTAATAAAACATGTACGTTACTGAAAAGCTCGGCTAAGCATTTAGAAATCAATGGTGCAACAGATTCAAACGTTAACCTAGCACTGGGTTATGGTGAGAACTATGTGGGATTGGGTCAAACACAAACAACACCGGAGGTATTTGTAGTTAATGACTTTTAAATAACAACTTGGCCAGGAGCTTGTTAGTTTAAAGATAAAGTGAAAGAATGGCAAGTTTGAACAATTCATCGCTATAGCTATTTGAAAACACGTTTGAGTCTTACTTCATTTCTTGATTTTTTCTTTTCTTCCAATAAGTTAGACATTCTTGCAATTTTTAAAGTGGTCCTGATCAATAGTGCTACAGTGTTTCTAATTTTTTTTAAAGCATGTTATTTGTACACTGGCTTTTTTTTTCACTCAGTGTCATGGCAGGACCTCACCACTTTATGGGACACGACTTTGCTTGTGAAGCTTATTAAGCCTGACTTATTGAGGTGTTGTGTCTACAACTAACCAATAACTTCACTTTAGTTGAATAGAGGAAAAAAATATATTTAAAACAATCAATTTCATGGATAAAAAGGATTCTGCTACAACAGAGATGATTTCCAAAGAGCAATTAGCTGAAAAGCTGACATTCAGTGAATCCATATATCTTGCAGGAACCTTCTCAGTTCTTTGACGATTTCTTTTTATTTTTGTCCAAAAGATACAACCTTCTGCAGCAGTTCATCTGCTGAAGACAAATTGAAAATTGATAGAAAGACGGCTAAAGCCTGAAAGAAAAGATTAAAATCGCTTCACAAAACCTTGTGAACTGACAAACAGAGTTAACAGGTTGCACTGAAGTCTGTATTAAATTAAACGGCATTTTTAAGAAAAATCTATTAAACGTATGAAAAGTGTGAAGAAATAATAATCAGGAAATCATGCTTAAGAGAGCTTTACGTTTATAACAGTTATCAATTCCCATAGATCCAGAAAAAGGCACATTTACAGAGATTATTTCAGACTGGGGATATTATTTCTAAAATGTATGTAAAAAATGTGCAATCAAATGAATTTGTAAAACCAAATAGTTAACATCTAGAAACATCATGAAACCTGTGATGCAGATGGCCTTTAGACACTCTTTGTTGTTAGCTGACCACAGCTAGCCACCCCAGTCGTGTGTGTTTAGCATTGGTTGAACAGGCAGCAAACGTGTGTCGTGTTTCATGTTTCAAAACAGGATGAGGTGAAAACCATCATAAATTTAACAGAACAGAGTGCAAACAACATCCCCTGAACTTTATCAGACTGGACCAGACTATCTCACTACTTATCCCTATTACTTGCCTAAAACTTGCTTGCATTTCTCATTTCCTGTGTGTTTAAAAGTGTGTTATTTTTAATAAGACATAAATTATTGATGGAATATTGAGTTATAGGGAAAAACAGTGACACGCACATCTCTACTAAGACGTTAAGGTTATAGATGCGGGAAGTGAAGGCAGCCAAAACTACAATTTTACATGTAAAATTTATTAAGCGATACAGATAAGCTAGAAACACACAGATTCCACAGTCATGGTCAGATGTTTAGGTTTTTGTGATGGTGATCCTCTTTGTTTTTGGTGGATCGGTCTAATTATCAGGTCAGTATTACTTAATTGTAAAAGCCATGACATGTTAATTTGGTGCCTTAACTAAGTAAAAAATATAGAAAGATTGCACTAAATGAAAAGATATACAATAAAAGAATCACATTGACAAATAGAAGTCAATTCAATTAAATTATATTTATATAGTGCCAATTCACAACACATATCATCTCAAGGCACTTGAGGTGATATGTGTTGTGAATTGGCACGATATAAATAAAAATGGTCAAAAGGTTTCCTATCTAAGGAAACCCAGCAGATTGCATCGAGTCTTGACAAGCAGCATTCACTCCTCCAGAAAGAGTGTAGAGCCACAGTGGACAGTCAAAAAAGGAAAAAAAAAACTGTCAAGCTGAATATAAACATCACTGGACATACTGGAGAAACATACCGGAGAAAACTTAGTTGATCTCCAAATGGCTACCTGTGACATCCAATCAGCCCAAACTCCTTACACTGTACAGTATAAAATGCATTTTAGGGGAATCTCTAGTGATGACGGGATTTACAGAGTTGCATTCAGGTATAGCTGGGACAATAGACTGTCAAAATGTTAAACTTACTCTATGGTTAGTTAAACCTGTTTTACTCTCAAATATGGTCATAGGCTTATTTAAACATGTCCAGACATCAATACTGACTGGTTTCAAGTGATTCTAGTGTTGTATCTGCCATGGACTGTGGCTGGGCCTGGAAGTACTACATTCACTGCCATGATCTTTGTGCACCCTTGATAACCATGGTCCTTTGGAGATGCAAATTTATATCTTGGTGTGTGTGCCTTCCATATGGATATGAAAATAAATGCCTGAATATGAAAATAAATGCAGTCGTATTCTAAGTAGGGCATATACAGTCATATTCAAGCAATTAGAACATGCGATCTGATGAGCCTCATTAGTCAGATTAAAAACACTTTTTGAAAATAACAACCTTTAAGCAGGTATTAAACAGATTTCCTTTTATTAGGCCTAAATTTCTGTACTAAAACAAAGTTTCTTAATGATCTGATGTGACATTGAAATAGTCTAAGAATTTGAAGGCTGTGTTTTCATAAGCTGTCAGCTAAAAAGAAGAGAATAGTTCTAAGGATAATTCCAAGGGAAGACAATAAAAAAATCTAACACCAGTTCATGTTTATTTTCTGACTACAGAGGTTGTGTCTCTCCTAGAACTCATTTTAACATGTGCAACATCAGCAACAATGGAAATGCTTTTGTAATTCTAATAGAAGCGTTGGCCAAACTACTTTATCCTGCACACAAACAAGGACATTGAACCTACAAACCCTCTCTTGGCTGAACAGGAGGTTTCTGCAAAAGATGACTTTTTTGTAAGGTTGGCCTTCAGAAATCTCCATCACATGTACGCCATCAATAAATAAGTTTCCTGAGCCATGATAGTTACATTATGCATATTTTCAACATTAATTACTGGTGGATACATAAAGTTCCTCTCAGCAAGCTACTTAACTCCAAACACGAGAGCCCGAAGTGACAAATCAATGCTTTATTCTCAGCACAGGAGAATTTACAGCTATATTTCAATTCCTAATCACCTCGCTACATATGCAGAAATCGTAGGAGGGATGGGGTGAGGGGTGGTCTCTTGATCCCCCAGTATTGGAAAAACTTTAATTTGTCACCCAGCAAATCTCTACAGTAACCTATATTTTTAAACAATATAAAAATATAAATGCAGAAAGGAAAATCTAGGGTAAAAAAGGATGCCCTGCCCCAACCATGGTTGGTACAATGGTTTGGTCCATTGTACCACCAGCTAACACCTGCAAACAGGCACAGCAAACCACATTTTGGTCACCTCATTACTTTGGTTGAGTCTTGTGACAGACAGCCACCTAATGCAGCAGGAAAGGGGCTGAGCATTATAAGCAACTAAACACCATGTGATGTATGAGAAAGTTGAAACTAAGAGGAAAGAAATGGTGCCATCAGACAGAGAAAGAAAAGGGTGAAAAAAAAACAAAGGCACACTAAACGTTTAAACTATTTTTAACTATGGCTGAATTACTTTGGCCAAGTTTGATTAAGATGGTAATAATTACCGTCTGGTGGCGAGTGGTGAATTTTAATAAATATTAATATGATTATTAAATACATTTCGCAATGCCATTTCAACCAGGTTAATTAACAAATATTCAGAATACTGTATACATTTCACTGTCCATTATATTGTATACTGTGTATTTTACAACTATAAATGTATCTGTATCTTTGCTGTCTTCACCAAAAAATTACTCTTGAGAAATATCTCTGATTATTATACCCCCCCAAAACGGAAAGGGAATTTCTGCCTTTGCCTCAAAAGGCATTAAGAAAATTTAAATGTAACAAGTTTAAAATAGAAACAATTATCCTCCTTGGCTTGAACACTGCCTCTTGTCCATGAATTCTGAATAGCTACATTAAGGCAAACAAGGCTCCACAGAAGATAGTGACAGGAGTTCAAAAGGTCATTATACTTTACTTAACACTTGGAAGTTCCCGATGAAACAAGGCTCTGAACAGTAGCTACGTTTACATGGACAAAAGTAATCGGAATAAAGGGCCGCTCGGAATAAAAACGTGTCATGTAAATAAGCCAATTGGAATATGTTGATAGGATTAAGCTCAATATAAATGCTTGTCAGGCACTAGTTATTCCAAATGTGGCAAACTGACCCAAATGTGCATGTGCGCCCGACATCAACCTGACATATTTCCCCATTGTTAAGTGGCAGAAATATGTCGGAAAGCAAAACTGTGAGGGCTCCTGATACAACCTTTCTGTTTGAAACATTATAAGAGCTCAAAATTGTTATTCATTCAGTAACATTTCAATCACAATTAGAACCTGCTGCAAGTCCAGCCTGGGTGCTCAGAAGACAAACTCATATAATACTGCTTTGTGTGCTATTTTTTGGTGTTCAGTTTTTTTTTTTTTTTAAGAAAATCTGATAACTGCGCATGTCTGAGTGGTTCTCTTCTGAACAAAGCCAGGTGCATATACTGTATATGCACATTATAATCAGATTAATTGATAGTGAGCCCATAATAATGGTACAATCCGATTATTTAATCCGAATACATTTAAATCCGATTGCGAAATTTTGTACATGTAAACGTAGCTAGTTTTAGAGCCTTCTCACACTATCACCGGAAACTTCTTAGAATGCATAATGTGCTAGGAACGAAAGGATTTGATGAAAATGGTCAACCTACAGAGGTTTTAATCCAAAATCACAAACAAAGTGAACCTGAAGAACTGATGTGGCAGGCCTATCCAGTTACTTGAAATGTCATTGCAGCACCTCAAAATGGTACTTAGTAGTTAGTTTGGCCCCCACGTGGTTGTATGCATGCCTGACAGCGTCGGGGCATACGCCTTGTGAGATGACGAATGGTGCCCCTCCTCCCAGATCTTGACCCGTGTATCACCGAGCTCTTGGACAGTCTGAGGTGCAGCCTGGTGCCATCAGATGGAGATAATGTCTCAAAGATGTTCTGTCTGATTTAGGTCAGGGGATCATGGAGGTAAGTCAGTAGTATCAATTCATTCATCTTCCTAGAACTGCCTGCATGTGCTTGCCACATGAGACCAGGCGTTATCAAGCACCAGGTGGACCTCAGGGCCCACTGCACCAGCGAAGGGTCTAACAATTGGTCTAATAACAGTCAGGGTGCCATCATTCATGATGTACAGGTCTATGCATCCCTCCATGGATATGCTTCCCCAGACCAACGCCAAACGATCATGTTGAACAATGTTGCAGGCACCATATTGCTCACCTCAGCTTCTCCAGACCCTTTCACTTCACATGACCTCAGAGCAAACCTGCTCTCATCTGTAAAACGAATAAGGCCCAAGTCAAACCTGCCAATTCCAGTGTTCTCTGCCAAATGTCAATCAAGCTCCATGGTGTCAGGAAGTATCGACACCACTAGCCCACTGGAGGTCCCGTTGTAGGGCTCTGGCAGAACTCATCTTGTTGCTGTTGGGTGAAGGACCTCAAATAAACCTGTCCAGCTCTCCTGGAGTAACTGCCTGTCCCCTGTGATCTCCTCCATGCTGTTAAGACTGTGGTGGGAGACATTGTAAACCTTCCAATGACGCATGTTGATGTGCCGTCCTGGTGGATTTGGACTGCCTGTGCAACCTCTGTAGAGCCTAGGTATCACCTCATTGTAACATTAGGGACACTGACCTTGGTCAAATGCAAAACTATTGAGGAGTAAAAATGAAAAAAAATGTTTTTGTTAATACCAGAACAGCTAACACGGATTAACAACCTCCTCTTAAACTGATGTGCTGAACTGAAGGAGACCCCAGACTTACAATCCCGGTATGTCCTTCATCTACAAAATACACACTTCTTACACACTTCTTACTCATTGGTAAGAAGTGTGATTGTCAATAACAGTTCCTTTTCACAGAAAGATGCATTATGTAAATCTACAACTTTGTAATTAAAATTCTTTCATGATGGATCGAGATAAACATATATTATACCCACTACTTTAAAATATATTTTATAAAATGCTTTAAATAAAAGCTGGACACTTTCTGCAGTTCCATGCAGGATATCCAAGACGGTTCAGTAAAGCAAACAACCACAATGGTCCAAACTAAAATATCTAAAATAAAAATTTAATTCAACATGATAGTCATGCCCAATGCAGTGTTTTCTACAAAGACCAAGAGTTGGCAAATCTACCCCCTAGTAAAACCCAGGGGTGTGTGCTCTAAAGAGAAAAATGTTGGCTGTAATAGCGCAAAGCTGGTAGCCTGTGGCAGAATCCCAGTGCAATGCAGGAATACTGTTTCCACGTGACAAACAGAATCTTGTTTGAGTCTGTTGATTTAGCCAAAATTCAACAAGATTACATTAAAATGATTTATCTGTTTTTAGCCTTTAATGAAAATACAAGAAGGGTACCATCTCTGTAAACAGCATGTAAACTCTGGAGGTCCTCTGTCACTGTAATTAGTGCAAATCAGTTTGGATATCAACCCTGCTGTTGTCAAACACTGACAAACTACTCATCTATCTTTAGATAGAGAGGCACATGCCACCCAGAATGCAAGCTGTTGTCATTTTTACCATCTGGCAGACAGTACAGAAGCATGGCTACAAAGACCAAATACTGAAGAACAGTTTTGTCATCCAATCTCAATATGCCATGTGGACACTTAAAGTTCTGTGTCATATGCTTCAAATGCCTCCCTAATGATTTGTTTTTTTATTCTTTTAGATGTGTGAAACTTTTGTACAAACGTGATGTTCCACTATATTATGCTATACACCTAACACATTACTTATGCAAAACTAACACAGTTAAACTAGATTTGTACATACAGTGTACAAAAAGAGGCACTGCCATTAAATCAGATTTTCCTGTTTTAGGTAAGTACTAATATTGTTCCTCCTGGCCAACTGTGAGAGACAGGGTACACCCTGGACAGATCGCCAGTCCATCACAGGGCAACACAGAGACACACAGGACAAATATGCACTCACCCCTAAGGGCAACTAATGAACAGTCATGTTTTTGGACCGTGGGAGGAAGCCAGACTACCCAGAGAGAACCCCTGCATGCATGGGTAGAACATGCAAACTCTCAGCAGAAAGACCCCAGATTGAAATTTCAACACAAAACCTTCTTGCTGCCAGTAGTGCTACCAACTGTTCCACCGTGCACCGCACTTCTGAATTTGTTTTAGAATATTATCTAGCTAGGGTTTTCTGGCTTGTAACAAATATAAAAAAAAAAAAATTGTGGTAGTCATAAGTGATGCAAAAACAGCAAATAGTTAGACTGCTTTAATGTCCAAAACTGAGTATAAAACTGTTTTTTGTCATACAGTGGTTTAACTTTATCAATCATTATATGTCTATGAATGGAAGGCAACGGGGCTTCTTTTTATTTCACCGCAAACATATTACCTCTCATCTCAAAAGACTTCTCCAGTTTTGGATCATGACACACATGATGGTGGGCGACAGTGAAAAGAATTAAGGGTGTTTGTCATATAACTTGCGGGTTGCCAGTTCAATTCCCTGCTCTGACCGTCTCAGTCGATGTGTCTTTGGGCAAGACACCTGCATTGCCAGCTGGCGGTGGTCAGAGGGCCCGGGGGCGCCGATGTATGGCAGCCTCGCTTCTGTCAGTCTGCCCCAGGGCAGCTGTGGCTACTAACATAGCTCACCACCGTCAGAGTGTGAATGTGTGAATGGCTGATTGTAGTGTAAAGCGCTTTGGGGTCGTTGGACTTGATAAAGTGCTATACAAGTACAAGCCATTTACTAAGAGACAAAAACAAAGTTATTTTCCCTCCTGTAGAACTATTCTGTCTGCCTTGTCCTGAGTAATCGAGAATCTGCATCGGAATATTGAAAGATCTACCTTTAACTCTAATTTGTTAAAATGTTTTAAATTTGTAATGCACATTATACAAAATCCTATTGCACACAATCAGACTCCAGCATCAGGAGGGGACTTCTAAAATACATTCTTCCACACAATAACAAAAAGTCCCTGAAAAAGAGGGGAATGATAAGAGCCTAGTGGGTCACGTGATGAGCCTCAAGTTTTACTGTCAGTCTTGGACATCTTTTTTTTCCCACAAAGACTGCAGAGTGTGACATTTACTTTGAACTACACCTTAGGATCTTTGGTGAAGTGAACACAAAGTTTTAATGCCATCATAGTAAATTATGATGAAACCCTTATTCTCAAAGGTGCCGCTGTTTAAATGGAAAATTTAAGTTCAACAACAAAACTAAAAACAAGTAAGTGGCCCTGAAACAGAGACCTGTGTTGTACTTAAATGCGGTGTACGTTTTATCATTCAGAACTATATTGTTTTACAGTATTTTGTGTTCTCTATGAAGCATGTAATATTATTACTTACACCCAGTTGTGAAGTGTCTTGACGTAACATTTGTTGTAAACTGGTGCGATGAAAAGAAACTAAAATGAATTGGGCTGATATAAGAATAAGAATAGTCTCAAAGTTGAATGAACTAAACAGGTGAGACTACATAAGAGAAAAGGTGAGCTTGAAACTTCAAATCACACACATGGTTTGATAAATTTGTTTGTTTAAAAAAACATTGTGTTCTGTCACCAATACAGTAGATAATGCGTATCTTATTTGTCAATTCACTTAATACCCAGAAATGTCATTTGACAGCAGCAACATGTTACGCCACAAAATAAATTTGCACAAAAAAAAATGTTGTTTTTTTTAATACTGATCTAGTTGTACTTTTACTACATTAACCCCCAGGCATCCTTTCCTTTCCTTTATTGCCACTCTAGTGAATAAGTGGTATATTCATAACAATATTGGGTGGTATTTTCTAAAATCTATTTTTATCCCAGCACCCCTAATAAGATTAGCTTAAAACATCTCTAATTATGGAGAGTCTGAGGATGCAGTTTTCTAAAGAGCTCAGCACCAAGTAGTGGACTGCACTGTGCAGGGTGTATATGATACAAAGACCTTGGTGCTCTTGGTGTCCTTGTCACTTACTCCTTCCCTCACCATCAGTTTTGCTGCCAACATCTCACATTAATGTGGTAATCCAGTTAGAGCTGGGGAGAGTCAGTAGGTCTGACAATGGCATTTTAGATAATGTATGTGAGCATACATGTGCCCCAAATACACCAACAACACTTGAATAAAAACATCAAGTTATGCTGTGAAACGTATTTTATAATGCACTGAATTGTGACACTTTTAACCACAGTGCAATGAAACACTAATATCTCTGAGATTAGATGTGTGAAAATGTGTGTGATTATCCCTATAATGGCTTAGTATCTTGAAAATAAACCTGAAGGCATAGTTTGGAAGTAATATAGTACGGTACTCTGGAAACATTATGAGCAGTTTGTATCTTACTGGAAGCGAAAACATTTCTGAACAACACCGGTTTGGAAAAACCCAATTGTTTTTTACCAGAGAGATGTTATCAGAAAACAAAATATCAGGTGATTTTATCAGGTGAAATTACTTATTCAAATGTGTTTTTAATTACATTTCTTATTACAGGAAACACAATTGCAAATTTAGGGTTTTTTTTCTACATTAGCAGAATATTGACCAAGTATTGCACACATTTGTAATAGAAACTCTCTTTTGGGGTAGAATATAATTCTTTCAGATTCTGTCTTGCAGGAGCTCAAACAGGTTAAGACAGCTAGTTTTAAATTTGGTTGGGGTACAGTCATTGGCTACTCAAACAGCAGACCGTGCTTTACTTTCGATCCAAGATAACTTCGAAGACACAATCTTTTGCCCGGCCACTAAGGTCAACACATTCATGCATGTGTGTGTCCAATGCAGTGGTTCCTGCAGGCAAAGAGAAAGAACAGGGTGCTGTAGAGTTTGGTTTCTCTATGATATCATGGGAATTCCACCTGTGACTCCTCATCACTACTGTGCATTCTGGGTTTCAGAGTTTTTCTCAGTCTTTTTGTATTCTGTGTGCAGTTCATTCCTGATTTTATCAAATGACTTGGCCCAACAACAACATAAATGTATATAATAAAATTCTGAACTGAAAAGTGCAAATGCTTATTAATGTTAGTCCCAGCTATAAAAGTGATTGCTTTAAGCTTGAGTCTATGCTTCAAACTCCTATCTTGAGGTAAGTTATTTAATTATTTAATAGTAGTATGGATTGCTTTTAATGTCTAGGTAAAAGCCCAACGTTCTTAAACAATTCAAAGAAACTGGTTAATTGTACACTAAGTGAACGTTCTCTAAAACACAGTTTGAGATCATGAAACATTTTTTGTGAAAACAATAAAAGGAGCATTCTTACTGTATTAGGGCCACCATAGATTGAGACAAACATGAAAACTATTACAATTAGAACTGAAGTTGAATATTTCACACATATCACAGAATATTTAAAAACAGAGCTGAATAGAAATACCTTTATTGTCCCACAATGGAGAAATTCAGGCTAGACAGTGGCAAAAAAAGGCAGACAGAAGACTCCACACTTACACACTAGATTAAATAATATGACTAAATAGCCAATTCAACATTAAGATGTGAAGCAAAAGAGAAAGAATTAATCAGAAAAGGGGTAAAATACTGTGTAATTATTAATAGATAATATGGCATATTCAGGTGGAAATACTATGAGTTTCTGATATGTGTACCATTTGCTCTATATGAAATGGAGTTTAATTGAGGATTGATGATTTGCTCTCTTGTTTTTGGGGTATTTTGTCTTTATTCTGCTCTCTGCCACTATTTCGTGATTACATTCACTACTCCTAAACATTAACATTTCTTCTCCATTCTTCATCAACCTCAACTTCACTGAGATCTTGGTTGGCCACATTGCGGCTGTTTCTGGGATTTACCAGAGGTTTAGAAAAGGAAAATGGGCAGGTGGGCTCATAAAGCTTTGGCAATATAGCCTCCTCACGCCCTTGCGTTCAATCTATCTGCCTGATGTTCCCTCCTTGGCTAGTAAAAAAGTCCGGCTTCCCAACTTTCATCCCTCAACCTTTGTGGATCTGCCAACCTCTGTTTAGCAAAATCTGGCTTACTGAATACATCACAGACTGCACACTTGTGTTGTCGGGCTTCCAGCTGTTTTTGAGTGAACTGCAAGAAGGTGAAATCTGCTATTGCATAAATTACGTTTGGTGTGTTGATGTAAAAGTGTTATAAAAGACATGTTGACCTCAACAAGAGTAATTTTCTTTCTAGACTGTAGACCCTTTTATATACTGAGGAAGTTCTCTTCTTATGTTAGGCCCAGTGTTTATATTCCAAAACAAACCCTGCAGATCAGAAGCTGAAAAAACACCTTGCAGAGCTGATAACAGATGTGAAAAAAAACCTCTCTCATCATTGTTCTTGGGGATTTTGTCGGTACAAATCACCCTTAAGAACTCATAATTAAACACAGCATAGCAATAGCCCCACCAGGGATAACAACACACTGGATCATTGTTAAACAGCTTTAAAAGATTTGTACAGCACTATCATTGGGGCACCTTTGGGACTTTCTGATCACTGTCTGCTTCATCTCATTCCAATTTACAGGCAAAAACGGAAAAACCCTAAGCCTGTGGTTAGGACTGTTGGCAAGTGGACTGATCAATCAAAGCAGATGTTACAAGCCTGGTTTGACTGCACAGATTGGAGTGTCTTTGAAACTTCACCCACTGATCTGAATGAGCTCGTTGAAACTGTCACTTTATACATCAGTTTTTGTGAGGTAATGTATATGCAAACCAAGACCATTCACACATATAAAAAAAAAATGAACCACCCATCAGTCCAGATCTGAGGAAGCTGTGCAGGAGCAAGGAAGAGAGTTACAGCAATGGGGACTATGCCCTGTATAAGCAGGCCAGGAACATGTTCACTAAGGAGATCAAAGGCAGATAAGAGAGACTACAGGAAGAAGCAAAACAAACAGCTCCTCAGTCCTCAGCTAATGATTCCATCATCATCCTCATCCCCAAGAAATGCACCATCATGGGGATAAATACCTACAGGCCTGTAGCCCTGTTGTCTGCAGCCATGAAATTATTTGAGAGATAGATGTTGAAACATCAGAATGAGATACCAGACCCCTTGTTGGACCCGCTGTAGTTTGCTTACTAGGACAAAAGATGAGCAGATGATGTAGTCAACCTGGTACCACATGAGTCAGGATCCTGTTTGTGGATTTCAGCTTGGCCTTCAACACCATCAACCCAACCATCCTCCAACAGAAGCTCATCCAGCTCACAGTGCAGGCCTCCATCTATCAGTGGATCACCAGTTTCCCGACTGACCTCCAGGGGGGAGCATCTTCTCCCACGAAAGAACCATCAGCACTGGCACCCCACGGGTGTGTTCTCTCCCTACTCCTCTTCTCTCATTACGCAAATGACTTCACCTCAGCAGCCCACCTATGAAACTCTTGCAGTTTGTGCGGTACCACTGTCATTGGTCTGATCTAGGAAAATGACAAGTAGGTATTCAGACACAAGGTGGATCAGCTGGTCCTCTGTTGCGGTCAATAACGGCAGGTGATTAACCCGCTCAAGAGTGTGGAGATAACAGTCTTTCCCCAATGTCAGTGGGATGAACACTTGACAGTCAGAGTACAGAGCATATTTTCATCAATACAACCATGTCTTCCTTTTTTATCGAAACATGCATTCATATTTAAAAGAAATAATTTCTTTTTCCATTTTGTATATTTATAATAACATTTCTTTATCGAGAGCAGAGCGGAACTTGAGTCAAAGTCCTTGTTGCATGAATCAACTTGGCAATAAAAGCTCATTCTGATTAGTTCCCAAAAATATAGGTAAAATATTGTATCTTGACCCATTCTCAAGAACCCAGTAATCATATTCCTGGCACTGTGTGCAGGTTTGTGTGTGTTTATGTGTGTACCTCACCTCTTCTCCTTACAGGGTCTGACTGGCATGTGCGTCCTGACAGCTGGAGCTCATTAAGGTCTAATCCGGAGGAGTTTATAGAGGAGTGGTTTCCTTGGGGCATATGCCGGATCATCCTTGTTTATCAAGTCGTAATCAGGCCTACAGGTACTTGTGACTATTGCCCTCTTCATGCTTCACACTTAACGTCATCTTGTCTCCCTTCTATGAAACCATTATCTAGTTCCGTTCTCGCCTGGGATTCAACTGCTCTGCCTCCTCAGAGAACCCCTCTCAGGATCCCCACTGCTAATCTTCTCTGGATATGCTCTCCGGACACACCACCCATCCACTATCGTCAATCATCTGCCTGTCCACCTTACAGCATTCCATAATCATCCATGTTGTTCCCTGCAAGAAAACCTATGAACCATTACCAACCAACCCCCCCATACCACAATCTGCCAATCTCAGCCTCCATGGATATACTCACCTCTTTCTCCAAAAACTTTACCTCCATTACAAGACTTCCTCTTCTCCTTTAAAACATTAGCTGTTATTAGCTATCACTTCATTCATTAACGGAACCTTATGAAGCACTGATTGTTTTCAGTAGTTATTTCATGACAAACAACAAAACACCAATATTATGTATCAAGAAAAGTCAAGGAACTTCACTTTTCCCGCTTTTGGGTCCTAACCAAATTATAAGTTTAGTTTCAGACAAAAAGTTGAGAACAAGATTTTTTTAACATAGGAAATTTAATGAAAACTGGCATTTACACCACAGCTGGTCTGGAAAAAAGCTTTTCATTCTCTACTATTTTAATGACTAAAGTTCTGTAGTGACTGAGTTTTTGCTTTGCTGGCAATGATTATTTCATAATCAAGTTGTTAAACAGGTATACTTTTCTTTGCGTACCTTTCATCACTGATTGTATCACATCCCAATTTCCGCGTAGCCAATGAAGATTGCTGATTTGTTTGGGAAGAATATGCACCCACTCTACTCTTTCTATCGTCTTTGTTAATGTCAACAGAATCTAGAGTTACGGAGTAGATTTTAGGAGACCTTTTCTCGCTGTTGATGATTAAAGTTTGAGGGCACTGGAAGGACATTTGGCCTTGATCAACAAGACTTTGGCATGCAAAAGATCAGTCCTGCTAAGTCTAAAAGGATCAGATTTTACTGACAGGCCATTTTGAAGCAGCTCTGGGGGAGTCAATGTTGCCCTTGTAGGGAAAAGTGATACAGCAAAGGGCTGAGAAAAAAAATAACATGCATCACAGACTGATAAGAGTCAGATAAGAAATGAGTTGCCATGGATGATGAGGATTTGATCGACGACCCATTTAAAATACAAGCATTAAGTCAAGCATGAAAACACAGGGAAAGTTGTATATCTCTATCTACAGGAGATCCATATTTATGAAAATCCATGCAGTATTGTGGTTGCTGGTCATAGCCAACAGCTCTGTATTGTTTTACATTTCTACCAAAAACACACACACACACACACACATATACATACATATATATATATATATATAAGCACATTAAAATGTTTTTTTGTCTATTCCCAATGTCTACTTTTACACTACCACTAAGACTAGCCATAGATGTGTACAACACCCAAACAGTCTCAGTCAAATTTGCGAATAGCGTATTCTTTCACCATCATTCTTAGAAAAACTGTAATAAAATCACAAACCTTACTGCACATTTACTATGTAGCTGTAGCTAAGGCATCTATCCATCCACCCATCTTTCCATGCATTGCCTGTACAGAAAAATTATTTGAGGGTCAGAGGGGAGGTTAATTGGTCTCTCTAAATTGGCCTTCGGTGTGAGTGTGTGTGTGTGTGCATGTTTGTTTGTCCTCTGTGTCTCTGTCTTGCCCTGAGATGGACTGGCGACCTGTCCAGGGTGGACCCTGCCTCTTGCTCAGTGACTGCTTGAGACAGGTGCCAGCCCTGCAGAGATAAGCAAGCATAGATAATGGATGGGTCAGAGAGGTAGGTTGCTTATCTCTAGCGGTCATTGAATGAGAGGTGGGGTCAATTAATGAAAAATTAACGGTCATGCGTTTTGGAGGGTGGGAAGGAACCAGAGTACTCAGTGAGAACCATGCATGCGCAGGCAGAACAAATACCCCAGGCCGGGATTTGAACCCAGGAAATTTTGCTGTCATCAACAGTACAACCAACTGCTCTTGCATGCAGTCCTGGCTGAGAAAATGGTTTACCTAAATTATCCATAAAACGAATAAGTGACATATGTGGTATGTGAGCTGAAGAATGCTTAAACTTTTCTTCACAGTGTTATGTTGGAAAATGTCAATAAAAATTCAACGGCTTGAGGTCAATGCACTGAGGATAGCCAACACGTATGAAATACAGTGTAGAATAGATCAGGTACAAAAACCATGCACTTAACCATCGCAGAAATGGTGTGCTTATGGGTAAAAAACAGAAGAAGGCTGATATGATGGTAATGGTAATGGTTGGGTATGAAAGTGGGGTACAAACTGACCAAGTTGTAAATGTATCTATGACAACGTATATGAGGAGCAAAATGTTGTCAGAGGACATTTTGGGTATATCGACAAAATTTTATCTGCATGGAAATGGTTGGAAATGCCTTGAGGTAGCCTTTAGATAAACATCAACTTTTAATGTGTAACTTTTAAATCACAATCTCCATCTTTTTTCCAAGCCTACAGCTATAAAAAAATAAGAGCTACTAAATCTGAAATTTGACTTTTTTAAGATAGAATACATGAGAGCTGAGAGACTGGATGAGACCCGAAGATAAATGGGATCCCAGCCCCCAAAGGCTGATAAATAACAGCTTTGCCCTAGTCAGAATATGAGGACATTTTACTTATTCTATTTTTGAGTTCTTTAAAATCTTTAGTTAGTGGTATGATGTGAATATGATTACAAATAGAAGACACATTTTAAGATACTGATTTTTTCTGACAAATTGTGATTCTGTAACATCAAAGGGCGCAGACCAAATTATTCCATGGTGTACATCATGTACCGAAAATGGCAGCACTGCTTTCACCTGTAATTTCCCACTACAAAACAATAAAATAGCAGAAAGTCTAAGGGCGACACACACCAACAGCTTATTTGGACTGAAGTCTACAAACCCTGATAGGGTTAAAGCATGGGACAACAGTGACAGCGTGAAATGAGTGATCTATGACCATGCTGTGCTTGGTCTTTTGCATAGGAATTACTGTCTGAAGCACACAGCATTTGTCACTGCAGAGAACTTCAACCTACCACCATGACAACTTTAATTTCGTTGCAGAGCAGTTTCGTTTCAATGACATTTTACAAGTGATTGCTTCCATCCACAGTGTATCCATCACTTGTTTTATGTCAGTGATTTAGAGGACTCACCACTTCATTATGAACAGCTTTTCAACAGCCCACAGGTTAGAGGAACTTTTTTATTCAAATTGCTCACACTCTATCCTTAACAGGACAACCATTGAGAAAAATCCCTCTTTATGCGTCTCTGCTTACACATGCAGAAGACCCGACCTTCGCCTTCATATCAGCTTAAAACATGTTTTATATGTTTCTAAATTGAAATAATGTTAACGCTTAATTTGGATTATATCATTACACTATAATCACATTGACATGCCAGTCAAGAGTTTAAGGAAGATTAACAAAGCGTGGGCTGCAGGTGGAGTCGGTACTTCAAGAGCCACCACACATGGCACAATACGTCTGATGTGTTTCAAGGTGTAAAATAGATGCCCGCTAATAAATGAGACGTACCGCGGCACTCCTGGCATAAATTAATTCCTTGTAAGAACGTCCTCCTGACACACATTATCTTTAGATCTAAGCTTAAGTAAAACAGAAAGAATTAAGCAGACTAAAATCACAGAACTTTCAAATCCCCTTACTGGTGAAATGTGTGACCGATGAACTTCTGCACTACCAGATGGTATTTTCAGATCAAGTGAAAGACTGATCAATTCCCTTGGCTGATAATTAGATGATAGGCTTCTCATATAGAAATAAATATGTTTTTTCCAAACTTGGTATTATAGCAGCCACTGACAATTTACTGTTAGTCAGTGTCTGCTTATAAGAGCTAGTATCAAAGTATTGATCTTTATGACTCACACATCAGGTGAACTGTCTGATTTTCCAAATTTACTGAGTTCAAAATTGCCTTAGTCTGAATAGACTCAATGTATTTTTATTCTTAGTATCATATTTCATAAATGTATGTCAAATACCAACAGATTACCGTTCATACTGAGCCCGGTTCTGCTAGAGGTTTTTCCTTCCCGCTAACGAGTGTTTTTTCTTTCCACTGTCGCTTCATGCTTGCTCAGTATGAGGGATTGCAGCAAAGCCATGTACAATGCAGACGACTCTCCCTGTGGCTCTACGCTTCTCCAGGAGTGAATGCTGCTTGTCGGGACTTTGATGCAATCAACTGGTTTTCTTATATAGGAACATTTTTGACCAATCTGTATAATCTGACCCAATCTGTATAATATGATTGAACTTAACTTTGTAAAGTGCCTTGAGATGACATGTTTCATGAATTGGCGCTATATAAATAAAATTTAATTGAATTGAATTGAATTAAAGTCAAATTTAGAGAAAACAGAAATAAAAAAATAGTATCATGAAAAGAAATTGTCCAAAGATAGAGAATTACGAGAACTGGGAACCTTACTTGAAACAACCAAAAACTTTGTCATGTTGGTTTAGTTACTGTTGTTTATATATGTCAGTTGCAAAAAAACAAAACAAAAAAAAAAAACACTCAAAGCAAAGATAAAATGTAAAATTGGTGACAGGTAATTCAAATAACTGAAATCACCCAAGTTATGGTAACAAAATAATATTAAAATCATAAACATAAAAATATGTTTATGTTGACACAAAGACTTGTATTCTTGTAAAAATGTAACTTTAGCTTGTTCTGCATCAGGTATATGAGTGACCATTGCAAACATCTGCAAAAATAAACATAAAATGCTATAAATTAGGCAAGTAAATAAAGTTTCATTTATATACCCATTTTTTAGCTATCAAAATTACAAATACATAAATAAATTTGCAATGACATGCAATTCTCCATTTCCCGTTTTTTACAATAATAACTGTAGCAATAATGTGAAAACACTTATATGAAGGACAGCTTGTGTTTTATTTCTTCTCCATCACCATTAGTTCTTCTTTCAATCATTGTCTTGAGGTGGAGAATTGTTTTAATGCCTGCAATAAACAACCTGTCCACAGTTAACCCAGATAATGCAACAGGTCCCACAAATGTTTGCTTAGTGAAGATTTATGCAAAAGCCTCCTAATAACAGGTTGTTGCTTGTCTTGGTGACCCAGGATGCCACTGTTTACTGCAGTTCTATGGGATTGTTATTTCCCCCCATTTCCAATCCTCCTAACTGTGTATGATAGCAAGATAAACCTGAATCCTTGTCACGCCTTGTTTGACACAACACAGTTTAACTCCCCTAAAACTGTAATTATTGCTCTGACCGTAGTTATGGGCATGTTTAAATATTATGGTCCCTAAGTGTCATGTTCTGTCTTATTTCCCATTTTGAAAAGGGCAAATAAAAATGGCCTCTGTGTCATATATTTATACCGAAGAGAAACGTAACAAAAAATGTCTGATCAACTTAAAAAGGGAAATTTAAATAAATACGACTGTGGTTGTCAGTAGGTGTGGTGATTTATTTTACTGTAAACCAACCATTCTACTAGAACTTACTAAAAGCACTGAAATTTAAGGTTGCATTTTTCCATTTGTGTGCTACATTATGCAACTGCATGCAGTGTTTTTATAAATCTCAGTAAGGGGCAGCCGGAATATGTGGAGAGCACTGTTATCTGCATCCAGCTTGTCCAGTCACCTTTTAAAGCTCAGATCCTATTGAGAAGTTCACCAGACAAAAACACCTGATATTCTTGTGCATAAAGTGGATGACAGACAGAGGGAAGTGGAGCCACAGCATGACTCTAGAAGGAGAAAGCTGTGAAGAATTGACTCTATTGACAGCAGCACAAAAGTCTGCCATGATGTTTAGCCTTGAAACTTGCTGATCGTGACTCTGTTGCCATAAAAGCAGGTCTATCAGACCTCTTTGATCACATGTTCAGTAAAGATGTTGCCACAGTGCTGAGTAGAATCCAAAGATTTCAGTTTACTGAGTTTCTCCAATGCATTCTCTTATTTAAACGTCTGGGTAACATTAGGATGCAGACACACAAAGTGCTCTTTGAGTAATTTACTTTGAGAACGGAAGAGAAAAAGTTTATCATGTTTCCAAAGCCATGTGTTGGTCTACTTCCCATCCTTATTTTCCATCATAAATTTGTCGAATTATTTAAGCACAAAATTATCTTTAGAAGCAGAACAAGTAAAATAAATTCATCACCAACTTGGCATACTTTGAAACACAAATGTGCATGCGAGCATACGCTCATGCATGCACACACACACCAAGATGTGTGACCTTCAGATCTGATCATCTGCAATGCAGTGATTAGCTTTGTGGAAGGAGGCTGTATTGATGAGTTATTCTTCTATGCTTAGACAGACTTCCCTTCATCAGGTTGAATCTTTTATTGATATCTACAGCGAAATCGGCCCATGAGCCATATTAGCCTATGTTACACTAGATCTACAAGTAGATCACTAAAAATCTATTTTCCTATTGGGAAACTCACTGGACCTAAGTGGCAACAGGGCACGCTGACAACAACACTCACATTACTTATGGAGAGTGACTATTTGAGAATACTTTTGTCAAAAATTTACCATTTAAATTAATTGTTCAGACTGTGTCCAAAATCCTTTTGTTACTGTTTAAAAATTCAGATTACAACCTTATGATTGCGGAACCCTCCAACATATGTCTTACAAGTTGAGATCCTTAATTGGATTTTAGATAAATTAACCCTAAAGGTGGTGAATGAAAAGATCATTTTTATATATATTAGGTAAAAATAAAAAAACATAAAATTTATTACTTTTGAAGTATATTTGTAAACGTTTTAAACACTTTTTAAAAACTATTTTAAATCAGATACTCATTTAAATGTAATTAATGCTTTTAATCTCCGAATGAATCAGTTAAAGGGATGTATCCAACCCAGAAAGGTTAGATAAAATAATAATCATAAAGTAGTTTTTTTTAATACCACTGCACACATTGTGTTAGTTCTGAAAAGATACTAAGTGCAAAGTGATACAAAGTTATATAAAGTGCAAAGTGCACCAATGTGTAGGGCTTGATTGGAGCTGTGGCTGCTGTGTTTATTTAATGCAAACCTCCTGTGAATCTTGTGCAGAAATAAAGCAAATGCAAAGAGAGCAAAACTGCTGCAAAAATAATGAAGATTGCACTGCCCCCCCCACCTCAGTTAGCTTACCAGTGAGGTGTTTATTAATTACATCAGAAGGAGCACAAACAGTGTAGGAAGCTTCAAAAAAGAAACTGTAATTTCCTCTGAGGCAATTTAGCAGTTCTTTCAGGCTTCCTTCATTTATAAAGTGGAAATGACTTAAATTGGGACTGGCAAGTGAGAGCTTTTGATTGATGCATCTCTAGTTTGTGATGTGCTGCCGAATTTCATGGTCCTCTCTTTGAAATACAGTATGTGCAGTGGCAATATATCCAATCAAGACGTTACAGCAGTCTACAAACATCCTACTGCCACTCACCATAACCTTCACCTTTTAGCGCCTTTCGCACATGCTGCTCCACAATCTTAGCAAATGATGAAGTCTCCATGTCTGCGAAACCCAACTAACTGGAACTTCCAAAATGTCCCTTAACAGTATTCATAGGTTATGTAATAAACGTATCCTTTCAACTGCTGCTGAGACTTCCGTGCTCTTCTCTGTGTACCACTGAGCTTGATGCAACCTTTTGACCATCACCCAACCACAGACACCTTTTTCACACACATACCATGGCTGTCACCCACTTGTTAAGAACCTGCCAACAGCTGGCCACCAGATAACCATATCCTGCTGATAGCACTGCCACTACTCAGCTGGCTGGAGGTAACCAGCCAGAGATGTTGAGCCCTGTCATATCGCTGCTGAAAGGTGTTGGTGACACGGCAAATTCTAAACTGCATGTATGCATCGTGTGACAAGGTCTATTAGGTCAGCAAACGAGAATATTGCAGAAAATATTAAAGGGATAGCTCAGGATTCTTGAAGTGAGGCTCTGTTGAAATGTTACAGCCAGTTAACATCTTACCTCTTGAGGTGTCTTCTTTTAGTATAAAACCAGATGAGTTGGTTCCAGAAGTTAAAGCTAATAGATTTGCAAAGAAGCCTTTGATTAAACACTCTGTGGGAAATGGAAGTAGGAGACCGTGTAACACTAATGACGGTCCTCTGTGGGACATGTACAAAGTGGAAATGTAACATGTAAAGTCTTTCTGGTTGGAGTAACTTTCTAAGAGGCAGTGGGGCAGAGGACAAATTAATAAAAGGACATTCACTTAAATTGCTGTGATATTTTTACTTTTCACACCACTCTTAGATCAAATAGTTGCAAATTAGGTATTCAAGGAGTGGAGAGAATAACCAAAAAAAAAAAAGGAAGTTTTGTTTTCTTTCTTTCACCACAAGCAAACTAAAGCACAGCAAGAAGGTGTGCTGATTCTCATATTAGACAGCATCAACACTAAACTTTTTGCCCAGCATAAAAAGTATAATTCAGGTATAAAACTAACTTTGCATATACTATATCCCCGTGCACACACCATTCACACAGTGCAGAATGGCGGTGGCAGTATCATGTTGTTGGGCGGCCATTCTGTTGAATACAAAAACACACTTTTTTGATTCTTATTTGTAAAAAACATGAATACTATGTATAATCTTCACTATCACATACAACCTCAATAAAATATATTGGATTATGTGGTTATAATGGCAAATTATGAAAAAGTTCAGCTTTTGCAAGGCATTCTACACTTTAGTTGCTATCTTCTGGAGGTAAATATTAAGTGCTTACAACCTTTAAACTGTGTTCCTCTTCAGAAATCCTTAATTATCCCTTTATGCGCTGTTTAGGTACAGGTTTTGTACTGGAGAATGTTGCTGTCACATCTAGGCTAGTAGGTATACACAAAAACAACTGGCCTTTCTGTGTTAAGAGCCGAGCACACCGCAACAAACAGGCTACTCAGTCACTGCCATCATCGCTCCGTTTCTATGTCTGAAGAAAGGACAATAGCCCCAGGGGGCACCAACCTGAAACTGTGAGCGGTGGGGGAGAAAATGAGACTGAAAACAAGAACTTTCAAAAGGTCAACATGAAATTGTTGACAAAAGTAATTCAGTCCAGGGAAGGGCGTAAAATGGGAAAACGTGTTGAGCTGCTCCCATCTTATTGTTGCCATAAATAAGAAGAAAGCTTAGGGGGATACGCTTTTTTTTAAACAGCAAAACTAACTTGAAGTGTTCCATTGCGCTCAAACTATGTACAAAAAAATTAATGCACATATACAGAGAGACAAGAAGTGGGGAGAAAGAAAGAGAGAGAGAGAGAGACAGAGGCAGCAGCACAATGCTCCCTGCTGCACTGCAGCAAAAATCTACACAGCTAACCACAGCCACAACACAACCTCCAGCACTGCACAGAATAGACCCCCGTACAAAGAGACGGGAGTCATCTGCACATGAAGGCAAGCTGTACATGAGACTGAATCAAATGAAGAGAAACCTAAATGTTTTTGTCTCTCGTCTCTAAAAGTCTAAATAAATCATTCGAATCAGGCGCATAATTCAAAGCCCAACAAGTCTTTCATGTGTTTGTGAAAATGTGTCTAAAAGACAGCTTGGTGATGCACACTGCAATTTGTAAAGCATTGTCTGGATACAAAGAGATGCAACAAACAATGATTTCTGCCCTGAAATCAACTTCAAAATAGAGTAATCAAATCTTATGAGCGCATCTATGGCAGTTTCCTTCTGGTAATTAATCTCTCTAAGGAGGAAGATGGAAAAAGGCCTTAACAACCAGGTCATGATGGTGAGCTTATCAAAACAAAGAGAAATAAAAGCACTGAGAGGTGCTTTGCTTTCATAATTCCATTCAATTTTATTTATATAGCGCCAATTCATGAAACATGTCATCTCGAGGCACTTTACAAAGTCAAGTTCAATCATATTATACAGATTGGGTCAGATTATACACATTGGTCAAAAATGTTCCTATATAAGAAAACCAGTTGATTGCATCAAAGTCCCGACAAGCAGCATTCACTCCTGGAGAAGCGTAGAGCCACAGGGAGAGTCGTCTGCATTGTCCATGGCTTTGCAGCAATCCCTCATACTGAGCAAGCATGAAGCGACAGTGGGAAGAAAAACTCCCCATTAACGGGAAGGAAAACCTCCGGCAGAACCGGGCTCAGTATGAACGGTCATCTGCCTCGACCGACTGGGGGTTACAGAAGACAGAGCAGAGACACAACAAGAGAGACAAACAAGCACAAAAGCACACATTGATCCAGTAATCTGTTCTACATTAGATGGTAATAGCGGGTGAGCCGTCTTCACTGGATGATGTCACAGTTAACAGAATGCCAGACCAGGTGTACCTACTATGAAGAAAAAAAAGAGAGAGAACAGAAAGGTAAAGCAGAAATGATGACACGTAATGCATAATTGAAGAACAGTAGAACTCTATAGAGTGAGAAAATTAGATCCTGATGTCCTCCAGTAGCCTAAGCCTATAGCAGTAAAACTATAAAGGTAGCTCAGAGTAACATGAGCCACTCTAGTTATAAGCTTTGTCAAAAAGGAAGGTTTTAAGATTAGTCTTAAAAGTAGACAGGGTGTCTGCCTCACGGACCAAAACTGGGAGTTGGTTCCACAGGAGAGGAGCCTGATAGCTAAAGGATCTGCCTCCCATTCTACTTTTAGAGACTCTAGGAACCACCAGCAGACCTGCAGTCTGAGAGCGAAGTGCTCTGTTAGGAACATACGGGGTAATCAGAGCTCTGATATATGATGGAGCTTGATTATTAAGGGCTTTATACGTTAGAAGGAGAATTTTGAAATTCTGTTCTTGATTTAACAGGAAGCCAATGAAGGGAAGCTAAAATAGGAGAAATATGATCCCTCTTGTTGATTTTCATCAGAACTCTTGCTGCAGCAATTTGGATCAGCTGAAGGCTTTGAACTGCATTTTGTGGACTTCCTGATAGTAAAGAATTGCAATAGTCCAGCCTTGAAGTAACAAATGCATGGACTAGTTTTTCAGCATCACTCCTGGACAGAATGTTTCTAATTTTGTCGATATTCCGGAGGTGAAAAAAGGAAACTCTGGAAACCTGTTTAATATGGGATTTAAATGACATGTCTTGGTCAAAAATAACACCAAGATTTTTTACTTTATTACCAGAGGCCAAGTTATTGCCACCCAGATTAAGTGATTGGTTAAGAAGTTTATTTTTTGAGGACTCTGGCCCAAAGATTACAACTTCGGTCTTGTCAGAATTTAGATGCAGGAAATTTAAAGTCATCCAGCTTTTGATGTCATCAAGACATGACTGCAGTCGAAGTAATTGATTGGATTCATCAGGATTTATGGATAAATATAGCTGAGTGTCATCAGCATAACAGTGGAAATTAATCCCATGCTGTCTGATAATTTTGCCGATCGGAAGCATATATATAGTAAAGAGAATTGGTCCAAGGACTGAACCCTGTGGTACTCCACAGGTGACCCTAGAGTTTGAGGAAGATTTATTATTAACATGAACAAACTGGAATCTGTCCGACAGATCAGATTTAAACCAGCCTAATGCTTTCTCCTTAATCCCTACAGTATGTTCAAGTCTTTGTAGGAGAATATTGTGATCAACTGTATCAAATGCAGCACTGAGATCTAACAGGACAAGTATAGACACAAGTCCATTATCTGAGGCCATGAGAATATCATTAGTGACCTTCACCAGAGCTGTTTCAGTGCTATGATGAGCTCTGAAGCATAACAATAATTTGACTCAAGAGGGCCACTGATAGATTCACGACTATGAAGCTCAGGTGGCAAAACACTAGGCCTGTCGCGATAATCAATAAATCAATTAATCGTACAATGTTTTAATCACATGATTAATTAAAATAAGCGCGATAATTTGCTTTGGCATGCTTGCTTATCGGTGACATCTCTGGCATGATAAGTTAAGTGGGGCACAAAAACACAACAGATATTAGCAACAACTAATTTTTATGTAATGCATACAACCTGACTTTGATCAATTTTAAATGAAACAGATATATTAGCATATACCAACAAACTAGAGAATCCATTTTATTTAAGCTAAATGTAATTAAATTTTTATACATGAAATTATAAATAAAGGCTAACTCATATTGTTCATTTATTGAACAGAAAAGATTCACATCGATCCTTCAATGAGCTAGCAAGGACAACCAACACTAGATTGGTATTTGCTTTTAGTTTCCATTTTCCTATGTTTTCCTATGTATGTTTATGTGTTCCTACATTTTATTTCATTGTTATTGTTTTTTTACTTGCTTTCATTGTTTTTATCTTCCAATGTTTTATCATGTAAAGCACTTTGCATTGTCCTTGTACTGAAACATGCTATACAAATAAATTTGCCTTGTCTTGCCTTGCCTTGATGGTCGCACACTATCCGGCAGAACATAAACGCAATGTGTTCAATTCAAGTATTTTGATTGAGCAATCTGAGCAATGCACGCTGCGATTTCAGATGTTCATCATTTAAAGAAACGTTGGTGGGCCGGCCCCAATATCAAGGCGCCTCAAGAGGATTTAGCCTACTGAGCTTATCAGTATTCTGGTAGACTTAGATATATAGACACACATGTTTCTGACAGAATTTTATTGGTAAGGGAATAGGTCTTTTTTACAATCATGTCCCACTGATTATTGCAAAAATACCACAGCAAGATCTGGGGCCCGTTCTTCGTACGTCGCTAACTCAGTTAGCTGGATTGGATTGTTGACGATTTGGCATGATCTTGGATCGTTTGGTTCTTCAAACTCATCCTGGACTTGCTGTCATAGCAACATGTGCGCAAGCTCGCGAGCAGGCTTATTTCATGTAAACAGGATTAGATCGCAGCTTTATAAGCGGAGGAGATAGGGCAGTCTGTCGTAGCCATGTCTTGTCCATTGTTACGATAGCAACCTGTTGCGGAAGGTGCAAGAATAATTTGCAGAGCTTTTCGAATTAATCGCGTATCGCGCAATAGACAGGATCCTTTAGCGCAGCGTGACAGTGATATTGTAGAGAGATTTTTCTTGGTGGCTGTTAAAGAGGAAAAAGTGGTGTTAGAGCCATAAATAGAAAATATTTAAGTTATTTGTAGATGGTTTGCTTTTTGTTTTTATCATATTCAGTAAGGCCATTTTATTGTGAAGTTTAGTTTTACTTTGAAAGGCTTGCTTCCTGTCGAGCCGTATATTGTATTAGAAAAAACTATTGACGGATTATCTAGACACGGAGCAATAGGGTAGTTCACGCGTGACGTAACGCGTGACGTCCGCGCTACTTCCGGGTCCCGCTGGTAGGCAAAAACAGAGCTGCTCTCGTCTACAACATGACAAAACGGGTGATTTAGAGCGTACTTTTAGTTCGTTTATTTATGGAATCTAAGCAATGCCTACGACTTGTTGCGCTCCCGGTTGCACACAGAGGCATTCCAAATCGTTGGATGTACGTTTCTGTCGTTTTCCAAAGGAGGAAGGACGAAGAAAGAAATGGATATTTTCAATGAAAAGAGCGCAGGCAGACACTCCCAATGGACTGGGGGGGCATCGTACTACGACAGAATTTGCAGTCTACACTTCATCTCCGGTAAATACAACTTAATTCTGCTCTAGTCATTGTTCTACTTAAATAGCGGCGGAGGGTACACAGATCGCTACACGGGCCGGAGAAGCGGTAGCAGCAGCAGCCAAGCAGCAGCGGCGGAGCAGGCAGCGGCTGCTCTGCCAGTTCACGGGCTGCGGCAGCAGCCAGCGGCTGCTGCGTAAACACTACACGGGCCGCTGCTAGCCGCCCCGGCTAGCTGCTGCTAGCCGGGGCGGCTAGCAGCAGCTAGCAGCAGGCTACAGCCGCTGCTGCTGCTATTACGCCCCAGTTCACGGGCGCTAGTACTTCTGTGTTTACGCTGCAATGTCGCCGACACCGCCACCCATTTTAACAAGACAAAAACACCTAAATAATCCGTAGTGAAAATTTTTTTTTTTAACCTACCGGGCCTCTGCTGAGACGCGGCCTGTGTCCGACGCCGCTTTGTGCTGTTGCACAAACATGTGTGAACAACATCCATCCATCCATTTTCTGACCGATTAATCCCTCATGGCGTCGCGGGCGTTGCTGGAGCCTTTTTCCCGATTTAAAATAATTGTAGCCGTCCAGTGGTTTCATGGCTTTCGTGCTCTCTGTCTGTACTGGCCTGCGTGTTTATAAGGCACCTGTCTATGTCATGGTACGGAGCGCTTGGCCAGCATTTCACAGACTCGCTCCGTCCCTTAAGGCTTTTGCTGTGTGGATCTGGCAATCTGATACCATCAACCATCAACTTACTCTTAAAACGATCTTGTGATACGTCATCTAAAGAAGAAAAATACGCGGAGAACTCGTCAGTTTCTCTGTTTGCGTCCGCCATTGTGTTCGCCTTTTGCCTACCAGTCCGGCGCGCATGCGCGAAAAACCCGCCTCAAAACAATAACAATGAACTACCCTATACAGTTTTTGACTGTGTAAGCTGTGTATGACTTGGAAAAGGAAAAACTTCATTTTTTATAGATAAAAAAAAATTTGTTAAAATTCCCGGTCTGCACGCGTCCCTTACTTCCATTGTCTAAGGAATGACACCGATATTGGATCTGTTGCCATAACAAGTGGCTTTTTAAAATACAGTATAATAATTAAAGGCTACCATTTTGTAGAATATTCTTGTACATCACTTTTACTTATCCCCATGTTCTAGTGGGTCCTGTGGAGGCTCTGACATAAAGGAACAAAGTAAATATGAAATTATTAAATGCAAAAATACATACTGTAGAAAGTGATAGAAACATCTACCATGAACAGCACTTACACATTTAACTTTATTTTTTGCCAGCCCTCTCTCCTGGCTTTAGCAAACTTTGAGGTGTTACCTGTCACCTTTATACCTTTATATTGTTGTGTACCTGTTACCTGACTCAAAATTCGGCATAACCTTCCATTAAAAGCTCTTGTTCTGCTTGGGAGAAAAACTGTGCGTGTTCTTTGGCCATGCTGAACAGCCAATAGCAGCGTTGCTGATCATTGTTTCTACTATCGATACATTTCCCCTTTTAAACCAACGCATGAACGCTCCGTTATCTCAGATAACTCAATCCAGCGATACTAATCATAAACAACAGGTGTGTTCGAAGAACCCAATTAGCCGGATCATGATTAGCCCGATGATATCATCTTGGATGTGTCATTTGATCTTGGATGTTTTAAGCAACGTACGAAGAATGGGCCCCTGGTGGGGCCAGGCCCCACTGACCCCAAATGCAGAAGCAACAGTTGCTTATTTCCCCTTGTGTTTCCGCTCCTCTCTCTGAGACGGCAGGATAGCAAAAAGTTTTCAGTACGTTGCATCTGTGTCTGCTCACCCCTCTCTTCTCGTTTCCTCAGTGTAGGAGAGGTTAAATCTTGCCATGGTTTCCCACAGAAAATAGGGTAAACCTGATGGTAGAGGGGTGGAGGCTCGCAGGGAGTGCGGGAGGAAGCACGAGGAGCTAATAACAGCTCGCATGTTAGGTTAATTGACCGGGAGCTTTTATTCCAGACGGAAACGTTTCATCGAGGCATTGAAAATATACAAAAAAACTATCATCCAGCAAAATTTATTACTGTGACAGGCCTACAAAACACCGCAAAACAAAATAAAGAACAGAAATATGGAATAACAAAGGAAACTTTTATTTCCTACTGTATTATTCACACATTATCCGCCTGTTTAGGGCAGCTTTTTAACAAATGAAGCGTCTGTACTCCAGCCAGTCAGGACATCATCCTTCCATCCCATTCCACAAGACCCAACAGACAGGACAGGAACACAACACTGTGTGACTTCAATACTATAAAATCTTGATGGTAACTGATGCCCGAACAACTCTTACCAAATAAATATATTTATTGTTACAGTTTTAGTACAATTTCTGCTTTGTAATTTTTTATTTTATTTTGAAAACTAAACTTAACCAAAGCATTAGAACTAATACCACGTAAATTTAGAACAAATTTTTAAATAAACCTGCTTATGGCAAACAATACTTTATTTGTCTTAATTATTTTACATTACTTTTAAAAGCTGACAGAAACTAGTGAATAAATCGGGCTGAATCTGAAGTAAGCTACTTAATTGAAATGTTGTGTCTCTGTCATGATTAAGTTTTAGAAAGAACCAAAATGCAGACAGAACCAGAGGAAGAACAATGAAGACATGAACGTCTTATAAGAGAAACAAACAGAGCTAAGAGTGTCAATATGAAGAAAATAGGGCAACAGGCATCATGAAGTCAATAGAGAAAGCCAGCGAAGAACTATGAAAACCAGTGGGCCTACATTATATTGAGGCAGACATAGAATACAGATGTGTCAATCAGGGGATATGTGGAGCAGCTGAGAAAGAAAGGTAAACAGGGAGCCTGAGGAAAGGAGACTAATTAACAGGGAGGAGCTAAATAGAGATGAAAATAAACCCAGGGAAATATCTGACAGAGATATAACAGGAAATAACTAAAAGAATAGAGAACATACTCATAAACTAGGAATCTAAACACGGAGAATGAACTAATCTAGAAACACTAACAAAAATCAACCCAGAGAAATAAACTGAATAAGAATATAGAATGGAAATTATCTAAATATACACACAAAAAGGAAACCAAAACACCTCAAGATCCTGACAGTTACCTTAATAACAGTGATGGATGGCGATCCTTAAGTTTCCACACAATAACCTCCCATTTTTTTCAAGACTGGAAATATTTACAAACTGTTGAAACTGTCTGTCTTGTAAGGCAATGAAATATTATAGAACTATAAAGTGTGTAGTTTTCTTTAAGCTAGCTCACAGGCAATGCACACTAACATTTGGGGAAGAAGCAGCGCTGCGTACCACTCTGCGGCATACTGCCAGAAAAACCTCACTTTTGCATCTCATTGAAAACACATTATTTTGTAGGAACAGTACGCTAAATGTGTATAATTGTAAAACCACAACTTTTTAACTAGGTCATACAGATCTGACCGAGCAGTCTGTAAAGCAAGTTGCTGGTGTTAATACTCTAATCATTATTCAGATTCTGACAAAAAGGAGGAGACAGCTATGGATGCATTAATGGCTCATGAAAAGGGGAGGCTCATCAGACGCGCTAGTCGCAGCACCATATGCACATCACCATATGCACAGCACAATTGTACCAGAAAGTTTCAGACATTGCTGAACATTTTTCATGTCACATTTTTGGTTACAAGAATGGAAATTCAGCCATCCCTAACCCTGTTATACTAATATTCAGAGATGCAATGTATTTATATAGTGCCAATTAATAATACATTGAATTTCAAGACACTTTACAGGACAAATAGATCCATTTAATATGCTGAAATATGTGATTAAATCAGATCAATTATACAGACACATTCAAATTCCCTTCCATAAATAAGGTATAAGAGAATGCAGACAAATTCTATTCATATTGCCAGTTCGTAAATGATTTCTATCTAAGTAAGCCTGTCAATTGCATACAGTCACTTTACAGCAAGTATTTATATTGAGAAAACATGTAGCAAAAGTGAAAAGTAACTGCTGCTTTTCAACAAAAAGACATTTCCAACAAAAGCCGGCTTTGTGTGACTGCCAATCTATTACATCTGACTGGGGATTCGAGAAAACAGAGGTTTTCACAAAACTGAGTTACCATATTTAGAGTTGAGAAATAACTTTTTGGGGGCATTTCAACTAGAAGAAACAGCTAGTACTCTGCAGAACCAATTGTGTAGGGTCTTATTTGAAAGCTTCCACTCTACTTTTACTGTCTGTCAGGGTTCTCTGTATGTGCCTGCTCTAACTCTGCTCCTCAGGTGTGTCTAGTTGGTTGTGGGGGCGTGGTCCACACCTGCAGCTCGTTGGAGGCGGCTTCCTCTGGCTTCTTAAGCAAGGCACTGACAGATGGAAGAGGCCAGAGCCTTAAACCAGTCGTGGTACGACATGGCCTCTGACCAAGCCTTGGAAACCTGTTCGTGAGTTTTGTACACTCAACTCTGACTAATTTTGACTCTCCTGTTTTTGTCATAGTTTTTGTGCTGGATGCACTTACCTGCCTTGACGTTCCGTCCCAGAAGGTTCACCAGTATCACAAGGCTCAGATTCTGCTCCCCCCCCCTTACTCAGTGGAGGTTACCCATCCCAACCCGGATACTGGTGTTCCCACTTCAACTCTGGTCAATCCATCTGTCACTCGACCCAGCGGAGGCTAGCTCCGGATCCCTCGTCAGCCGCTGCTGCCGCCCTCCAGCCACTAGCCACCTACTCCATCTAGAGCAGGCTCACAGGGTCTCCCCGACACTCACTCCTTCCCGGTTAGGTCTGCCCGGCTAATGGGTAAGCATAGCACGTTCTGATTGGTACTGGATTCTAGCCGACGATCTAACTACTCCGTTCTCTTGCAGTCTCCTCCGGCTCGACGTTCAGACCTCGCAGCTGCAGTCATTATTTCGTCCTTGTATTTGCACATTTCCTAATAAACTGTTTAAATCTATCTGCTGTCGCCTGGTCGTATCTGCATGTGGGCAAAACATCTGAAAACCATGACACTGTCACGTACCTTTCTTATGGTCTGTCCATCCACTTAACTTTGAGAAAAGATAACTGCTAATTTAGTACTTTGAAAAGCCCAAAGCAACATTTACAAAAATACTCAGAACTAATACTAACAACAAAAAATTATTTTGGTCTGCAGGAAATGTATTCTG
Source organism: Fundulus diaphanus (assembly GCA_037039145.1). Taxonomy (NCBI): domain Eukaryota; kingdom Metazoa; phylum Chordata; class Actinopteri; order Cyprinodontiformes; family Fundulidae; genus Fundulus; species Fundulus diaphanus. Next base: position 23,246,425 of record CM073132.1, on the reverse strand, counting down.
TTTGGGAGTAAATCTCACTTGTAAATGCCTTTTTATTAAAAATACATTATGCACATACAGAACGACAAGAAGGAGAAAAATATTTTATCCTTTTGCTAAAAAGTGATATCGGAAGAAACAGCAGGGAGCTTTCAGCGCTGCGGCATTTTGTTATTCATTTGGCATGCCATCCCCTTAACCTTTAAGCTGCTGTCACTGTGTTTCTTATCTTGGGAAGTTTGTTGGTGTATCTGAAAATGTCTGTTACATTGATCCAAACAAAGGTGAAGAAATTAACATTTTGTGGAGCATCAAGCTCTGTTCCGTAAACAAATGTGTATTATGTTACATATAAAGCATGTGCTTTGGGATGCATGTGTCTCCATCTTTGTACCAATGCAAATAGGTACTTTTTAAGGCGACTTCATCATCTTGATTTTAAAAATATTTTTTCTATACCTAATGCTTGCCCCGACCATCTAAGATTGAATATGCTGCGGTCTATACAAACTTTATGTCCCCTGCAAGATTTCCGTATATATATATATATATATATATATATATATATATATGTTTATTTACAAACAGATGGCATTTGAATATTTACGTTGTACAATTAAGGTGGAACAGTTTGTAAAAGGTCCACTTTTGAAGCTCTACAGCTTATCAGGTATATATATACAATTATAGCCATTGATAAAGATAATATATCAGCAAACACTTTCATGATATTTGTTTTCATCTGTGCTTTAGATTTTCTTTTTTATACAGATGGATATCAGCAGAGAATTTTTTTTTCCCAGACATTCATTCAATTCTTAAAACTAATCTAAAAACAAAACACAAAGCCAGCAGATTCCATAATAGTGGAGTAATGTATATATATATATATATATATATATATATATATATATATATATATATATATATAGGTTAAATTTAATTATCTAGCATATTATAGCAAGCCTGCAATTTATTATACTGTTAAACATGATGACTCTGGTAGCTTGTACTGATGAGACTTTAGGCTGAGTTACAGATCTGTTGGCTGTTGACACCACTTTCGTGATGTAAAAGCTCAATTTATTATATGGTGTAAAACTCAGTCAAATGGTATGCATATAAGTAAAGAAAAAGCATTATGATGTGCAAACAAAATAATAAAATTGCAAAATAATTGTTGATGTTGGGAAGAGAATAAAAGTGTTTACCTGTAGTCAGACTAAATGAGAGAGTTACTATAGGCCCCCACATTGCACTAATAAAACAGCTGTGGAACAAGGACAAAAATCCTTTCTAAACCCACTAGACAGAATTGTGAACAGTTTATTAATCCTAGATAGTAATTATTTTACAACATACACCGCAAACTAGCAGTGTTAACATAATTAAAAGAGAAGTCATAAAAGATCTATATCTACAGTAAACCAATAAGATAGCAAGAGCAGAAATACTAGTAACATTTAATTAAAATTGAACATTTTGGACGGCATGTAAAAAAACAATTAGGTCACTGAAGTTAAAGCCCCACTAAGTAACATTTTGACGTTAATATATCCTATTCTAAGTACCTGTGATGTAATCAAAGTGTTTATCAGACAATTGAGGGGTCTGTCATCTCCCCCTAGTGTCTCTGGCCGAAAAACCACACTTGCAACTTTCAGCGATCCGATCCGGAAGCGGTCTTGTGGCTCTGTTCTCGTTCTCGCGGTAAGGCGAACAGCTTTACAGCAGCCCAATGTACGGCCATTGGCAGGCCAGCTGACAGCTTTGCTAGGGCCCCCCCCTCTACACCTGCCGCCACCACACACACACGCGCGCGCCCTTGTTTTTAACATAAAAATTGTCACACACACATGAAACTCACAGTGGTAGCTCAGAGCACATGTGTAAGCATGTAGAAAATGTTAAAGCAACTGCGTGTATATTTCTGTAAAACATCCTCTTGCCGAAAAATGCATCCCCTGCTATCTCAGAGGAGTTGACACTTGTATGACTGTATTCCTGTATATCCATCTGTAGTTAAAGGACAAGGGTCAGCAAATGCAAATTCTGCCCTGTAAAACAATGACAGCGCAATTGTCGCTGTATGATCTGAAGCCCCATTTGGAGCTTTTAAACAGGCTTTTGAAAAAATTTGATAATTTGCTGCTGTAATATTATAGATTTTTCAGAATAAAAAGCTAGCAGATGTGCATAATCAAAAAATAACAGAAATACAATTATAGAGCATTCAGTATTGTAAGAAAGCCCACACTGTTTCTGGATAAATACATTATTGTATGAGTTAAGTTCTGTTCCGTTTTATGCCTCTTTCCTTGTAAGTTTGAAATGTCCCATGCTCCTGAATGCACCATAGCTTTATGACGCTCGCGAATGCATCACACTGGTCTGTGAACGCTGTGCTGTGTAGATGCACGTTTGATCTTCCGCTTAAGACAAAGTTTTGCAGTTTCAAAGTCACGTCACTTGTGAATGACAAGAGACCACAACACATTAATCAGCCATACCTCGGACAAAATCTTTGGATTTAATGTTGTTCATAACACCCGTACTTCTGTAAATGAATCTGCCAAATAACCAGTTTTTTTCCCACGAGAGGTATATTTAAACGTTTTTATATCTTTAATATAAGAACAAGTACCTTCGTTGGTCATATTTTAATCCGTTTTCTTAGTTTGCAGCGAAACGAACTTTCAAAGTTGCAGCCAGCCGTCCTAATGGTCAAACCATTTTATGTTGGGGTGGGGGAGTTCTAATGGTCCCTTATTTTAAAAAAAAAACATATTACATATACCTAATGCAGATATATATGTATATATTTAGTTACTCTAATATTAAATATTTTTCACACAAATATTTTCTGAAAAATTACTTTGCCTGTATTTTAATGGTCAGAGTGTCAGTTTTGGGCCCCCCCTCTGTTCTGGGCCCGGGACAATGGACCCGTTTGTCCCCCCCCCACCCCCCACCCCCCACCCCCCCACCCCCCCACCCCCCGTCAGCGGGGGTGGCCATTGGCATCAATAACAGTGTTACCAGTCTGCTTATTATAAGCGACGTCTGGCTTGTTTTTTTAAGTCTCTTGTAAATTTCGTGAGCCGCAAGTTGCAGTTTATTGGGCTTGTTTTTCACCGTGAAGTCTCTTATTTGGGCAACAAATAAGCAACTATGAAAAAAAGCTATAAATAGATCTGTTACTTTATGGTGCGCAGCAGATAGTTGCACATGAAAGTATCTGCTGCGCACCAGAATGTAACTGGTATGCACCAGAAAGTGTTTTTTTTTCTTATTTCCTTCAATGTCCCTTTATGGGCTCAGTAGGTTTGGAAGGTTGATAGAATAAATCTTTAATGCATGTTGCTAAGCCATTCAGTGATTTAGAAACTAACAGAAGCATTTTAAAGTATATTCTCTGAGATACAGGGAGCCAGTGCAAGGACTTCTGAATTGGGTTTATGTGCCACTGAAGGTTGAATTTTGAAGTTTGAGTCCATCACTACACCCACATTTCCGACCTGATCACTGGTTTCTAGTAATAACAGCTGTGTGCTGACTCTTGATCTCTCCTTCTTTGGTCCAAAAATAATTATATTAGTTATGTTATTATTCAAATGAAGAAAATTATGGCATATTGATTTGTTCTATGCATCTACTTAACACAAAAGTAGTTTTAACTATAGGACATTATGTCAAAGAACCTAGTTTCAAATCTGTTACTTTTTAACAGTTTTAAAATGGGACATACAGTTAGTACAAAGAAATAATGCTCTCTCTGTGTTCTAGTATTTTAACCTGTAAATCATTTGCTCATTACCAGATTCAGAAAATATTCAAACCTAACCTCAAGACGACAAACCCACACAGCACAGGTTTCACTGTGTCATTACTAATGACATACATAAAAGCAGTGGTGGGAGCAGCTAACCAAAAAGTTAGCTTCGCAAACTCATATTCCGCAAACAGAAATATTAGCTTCACAGCCTTTATATCTATGATAAACAAGGAAATTTAAATAGGCTGCCGCTAGCCACTAATCAATACCCATCGGCTGTCGTTCAGTCTGTCACACATATTCCGACAAAAGGTGCAGCACGCACACACATGGCCCATGACGAACGTCCGCAGCAATTCATGTTATAGTGGATATGTGTTTTAGTTCAGGATAAATGACTTTTACATGACAGTGGAAGCTTATGAGAAGAATATTCTATCCCTCTTTGCCCAGACAGCTGCATTTAGAAAAACTGTAGCATGCGACCCGGGAAGCCACTTCAGTGTTGCCAGGTCTTGAAAGAGAAGCAAGAAACCAGCAATATTACCTCTACCTTGTAAACAATATAGATGAACAAGCCCAAAGCCGACCTGGCAACACTCCTGGAAGCTCGTAAAAAATTGCTGATCATTTCTGGAGGTTGCTTCTCCCCTCTGTCATCAGACTCTTTTACACACGTTAAATAAATCAACACTTGTTGGGTTACTTATTGTTGTAACATCAATAATATTATATATTCATATATATTATATGTCCACTTTTCTTGAATTGAAAATCATTAATAAAAATTGGTTTCATCATTGCTGTGTAGAAAAAATTTATTTACATATACATCCTGGTTAAATGTCCCTCAAGGATTGCCTTAGGGCAGCAAGCACCCCGGTGTGTTATAGGGGAGTGTTGAAAAAAACGCTGAGCCATGCAGCGACCCAAAAGCCCAGGTTAAAGTCCAGTCTCTTTCAACCTCACGCGGTGCCGGCAGGGATGGGCAGTATTTCTAATACAAGTATTTGAAATACGTATTTCAAATACAAAATACTATTTTGTAATTTGTATTTTATTGAGATGATGAAAATGCCTTTGTATTTTGTATCAAAATACTTCAGTGTTGTGTATTTTTGTATTTTCAAAATACTGTAAAATACTTTCTGTGAGACACAGTCTGTGATGACATCTATCTATCTATAAAGCATGAAATAGTGTCTGTGGCACCTTTGCAGTCAAGTCCCTGTGATACCACTCTCGGCCACTAGGGAATTTTGGCACTGTTTCACACTTGCTATGGGCACATTGCACGATCAACACAAAAGGCACGGTGCTGCATATTAGATTGAGTCAGGTATCTTCTACTTGGTGCTTTGTCAAGACCAGTTAAGGAAGTTATTTCAAAGCAAGGTGAGCAACCAAATTTACCTAGTTTATTTCAGTAACTAATTTATTCTCAACCATGAATCACTCTTTTTATTGCATGTTCCTGTTCAGTGTAACGTTCAGTGTTTGTAAGGCTAGGCTATTTAACTTTTGAATGTTAGCTGCTAACTAACTCTTTGTGTTAGTTTCACTGTTGTTGATTTCACCAGTGAACATTCAAAGAATCACGTTTTAAAGTTATTGTTATGTTACACGTCCTACATAGGACTGTTGTATCTCATTGTCAATATGTGTGCTGCTGTAGCACCACAGGTGACCTTCTCCACCACTTGTAGTAGGCTAGTTTTGGCTCATACTAGTGTTGGCCGTTTTAATTTACTTTTTCTTAGAAATGTACCTAAATAATGTTCTACTGTTGACTGTATATAGCCTACACAATATCAGTGTTGGGAGTAATGCAGTAAAAAAGTCATTTAATTAGGCTGCAGTAATGCATTGCTTTTTGCAGTAATGCAGTAATGTAAGGCATTACCAATGCAATTTCTGCCGTGTAATGAGCTGCATTGAACACATGAAGAAATCCATATTTCCTGTTATTTTGGTGAAAGTAATGTAAACGTAGTGTAATGTCTTACAATTCAAAGACAGTAATATTGTAATGTAACAAATTGTGGTTGAATCTGGGCGAGTAGAGGGCAGAACATGAGAACTAGAGCACTTCTTTTGATCCACAGTTTAGACAAGGTAAGGTTACACAGCACAAGGCTTACAAGTTGAGTTCACAAGCTTAGATCGCAACACTTGAGTTTGCGATTTGCCTTTCTTTTTTTATGTTTTACAGTATTAATGTAACAACCAGATTTTTGATTTTTTACTTTTTTTGGTATTTAAATTGATCAAGGTTGTGCACTGTGGTAGTTATGGTGTTATATCACTTAAAATCTTAAAATGCTTACCAGTTTAAATGTCTAAATAAAGTATCCATTTTAGTCCGTGGGCCAGAATCTGTAGGACGTCTCCTTAAGAAGTTTCGTATGAACTGTCAGGGGGCAACTTTCTTGCACTTGGATCATCCATCCATCCATCCATCCATCCATCCATCCATCCATCCATCCATCCATCCATCCATCCATCCATCCATCCATCCATCCATCCATCCATCCATCCATCCATCCCCGCTGGAATTGCGAGGGGTGCCGGTGTCTATCTCCAGCTGTCAATGGGCGAGAGGCGGGGTACAACCTGGACAGGTCACCAGTCCATCGCAGGGCAGAAATAGCCCAGACTTTTGCCCAATTTACTGTGATATCACCAAGACCTGCTGCGCTAGGATAGCACAGGCGACAAATGTCGTGCCAAATGACTTATTCCCGCCAGAATTTGTATCCCCTGCGTCAGGAGAGTGGTTGAATTCAATAAAACTTTTACTTCCAGAGTTGAGAAGTCTAAATATTTTTAAAGATCACATTATAATAAAATGAAATAGATTTTTTAAAACTCTTAATTTTTTTAAAATATTTTTAAAAGCGACATATCTCGTTTTCTTAATATGGTTAATATCTCTATATGGTTCTTGGTTGAATTAAAATCTTATTAGATCTGATAATTTTGGCTGTACCTTTATTCAGTGTTCATTTGATCACACGTGAAATCCGCTTTATATGATCCATTCATGCAGGTTTAGCTACCAAAAAAGAAAAAGAAAAAAGACGAACCAGTAGACAGCTGTGATGGACTCAGGAAGGTGGATTTGTGGTTTCAGCTGACAGACATGCGACAATCTAATAACATAAAGCTAATATTTTCGGGACACATGTGGAAATGACCACAGAGTCGTTTACTTTCTCATAACGTGTTATATTGAGTGATCAATCAAGTTTTAACCGACAAGTGTTACATTTTCAGTTTTAACCCACTAACTGAATGATAATGTAACGACACCATTGCTATATTTCATTAAGAAAAGTAAAACATCTTCATTTCCACTCCTAATAGGTTGGAAATGAGGCGGAGTTGACTGGATTCCTTCTTCCAGCTGAATGCGCTCCCGACGCAGGGGATCCAAATTCTGGCGGGGATAAGTCGTTTGGCACAACGACACCTGTGCAGCAGGTCTTGGTGATATCACAGTAAATTGGGCAAAAGTCTGGGCTATTTCTGCCCTGTGATGGACTGGCGACCTGTCCAGTTTATACCCCGCGTCTCGCCCATTGACAGCTGGAGATCGGCACCAGCACCTCGCGAACCCAGCGGGGATAAGCGTGTTAGAAAATTAATGGATGGATGGACTGGGCTATTTATTTTTCCTTGCCATCAAGATCTCTGTCAACTGGCACCAGAAAATGCTATTATTGGGCTTTCTTCGTCTGGAAACAGATGCAAACAACACCTTACTGTCGCAGCCATGATGAACTGGTTGAACTCGCACAGCTGACAATACAGCGATCTGATTGGCTGAGCAGCAAAACTCGAATCACGTGACCTCTTGGACCGGAGCGCTACAGTTTAAATTTTTTTATCGGCTTAAACTTATTAATGTGCAAGTGAAAACGTGGGAACATTGGTGTTTTGAGATCACTGCTATGTGTAGCAACTTATCCAAGTGAAAGAAAGTTGCGCCCTGACAGTTCATACGAAAAGTCACCCTACAGATTCTGGCCCACGGCCTATTTGGATTGTTTGTCTTTGAGTTATTGTCATTGATTCATAGTGGGCAATCTATTCCACCAATAGATTAAATAAGTATACTTAAGGAAGGGCTTCTTGAGTTGCTGAACATTTCTCAGGGCAGAGGATTATATTGTGGTGTCTAACATGAGGGGTCAGCATATGTTGTTCCAGATAGTGTACAAGTGAAGGGATAGAAGAAAAAGGCGCTTAGAATGAAGTATTTTGTAGTATTTTGAAAATACAAAAATACAGTATTTTATTTTGATACATTTTTTGGCTGCTGTATTTTGTAGTTTATTTTGATACATTTTTAAGGTGGGTATTTTGTATTTTATTTGGAAATACATTTTGATGTATTTGTGCCCATCCCTGGGTGCCGGTAACAAATCCTGAAAGCTTAGTTACGCTACTAATTAAAGGGTTAGGGTCAGACAGCGACTTATTATTACCACATCATAACAAGAAGAAGAAAGGAAATAACAAGACAGCACAGCTATTAACAGTGTTTATTTTGTGGAACCATGACTCTTACTGTTGCAGGAAAGCCTGTGTGGATGTATACTGAGAGCCTGAACGTGACGTAGACAGCAGATGAATATCTGGTTGGTAACGTTATTGTACTTATAGTTATCAGCACCCAGTAAAATAGATGCTAACCGGTCTGCAAACAATTTCTAAACTTAGTGTGAACGATAATGCAATGAACAAAAAAATTTTTCTGCAATGATCTATTTTCGTATTTCGTGTTATGAAATTAAACTCAACCTTTCAATTGTTTCCCAAAGAAAAATAGGTAGATGGTGGTCTAATGGAGGTTCTTGATATTATGTTCAGTCTTAAATAAGGTCTATATTATATATATAATCTTCCTCTTCACAATGCCCCATAGATTTTCTATGGTCAGGTGAGTTTGCTGGCCAAATAAGGACAGGGATACATTCTTAAACCAGGTACTGGTAGCTTTGTCACTGTGTGCAGATGGCAAGTCCTGTTGGAAAATGAAATCTGTATCTCCATAAAGTTGGTCATCAGCAGGGAGCATGAAGTACTCTAATACTTCATGGACCTCAGAAATGACAGTGGACCAACACCAGCAGATGACATGGCACCCCAAACCATCACTGTGGAAACTTTCCACTGGATCTCAAGCAATGTGGATTCTATGCCTCTTCTCTCTTCCTCCAGACTCTGGAATCTTGATGTCCAAAGGAAATGCAAAAGTTACTTTCATCAGAGAACATATCTTTGGACCACTCAGCAGCAGTCCTGTCCTTTTTATCTTTAACCCAGGTGAGATGATTCTGATGCTGTCTCTTGTTCAACAGTGGCCTGACTCAAGGAATGCAACAGCAGCAACCATGTCTTGCAGACGTCTGTCTGGTGGTTCTTGTAGCACTGACTCCAGCTGCAGTCCACTCTTTGTGAATCTCCCCCACATTTATGAATGGGTTTTGTTTCACAATCCTCTCCAGGGTGCAGTCATCCCTGTTGCTTGTACACTTTTTTTCTACCATATCTTTTCCTTCCCTTCGCCTCTCTATTAATGTTGGGCACAGAGCTCTGTGAATAGCCAGCGTCTTTAGCAATGACCTTTTCTGTCTTGCCCTCCTTGTGCAAGGTGTCAATGGTCGTCTTTTGGACAACTGTCAAATCAGCAGTCTTCCCCATGATTGTGTCGCCTACAGAACTAGACTGAAAGACCATTGAAAGACCTTTGGAGGTGTTTTGAGTTAATTAGCTGATTAGAGTGTGGCACCAGGTGTCTTCAATATTGGACCTTTTCACAATTTTCAAATTTTCTGAAATACTGAATTTCAGGTTTTCATTAGCTGTCAGTTATAATTATCAAAATTAAAAGAAACAAACAATTTAAATAAATCAGTTTCTGTGTAATGAATATAATATACAAGTTTCACATTTTTAATGGTATTACTGGACAAAAATCTACTTTTTCATGAGATTCTAATAATATGACAAACACCTGTACATCTTTTCATGAAGATGAATAATAATAAAATTAATAAATAACTGGCACCACTACAATCCACATTTAGGGTGACTGTGGTTAAGAGAAGCATAGTCATCTTGCAACCTGTAGGTTGTGTGTTCAATTCCAGCATGTTAAAGTGCTAGAAATTGGGGAGCATCAAGTGACTTGTAAAATTTCTCATTTCTTTTGTAACTATCACAGATTATAACATATTTAATCTAAAACCAATTTGACAAATTTTACTTGCTGTAAACTGCCATAATCAAGTAACCAAGTTGTTCTAACTGTCTGTAGCTCTTTAGATTCATATTTATGCTTTGATTAAAAAATAACATCTCCATTTGATAATAACAGAGTTAGGAGTGGAAGGTAGCTGTTTATCCATTTTCTGCCCTCTCATTTGTGCCAATTTTAGGGTCACAAGTGGGCTGGAGATCATTCCAGCAGTCTTTAGAGCCAACACAAAAGCAAACAACCATACATATTCACTTCTAAAGTCATTTCAGAATGACCAGTTAACCTAACACATCTTTTGGCTGTGGGAGAGAGCCACAATAAAAACCCGCACAAAAAGGCCAGCATAGCCAGAAAACATCTACCTGTGCAAACAAACTAACAAACAAAACTAAAACAATTTTACTAACACAGAAATATGTAAGTAACATAACTTCACACACTGCATCCATCCACCCACCCATCCATCCATCCATCCATCTGTAAATGTGGATGGAACAAATCATAAATGTATTAACGCTTTCTTCACCTATACCTGTTGAAGATATAATATTTGCAACGTAATGTTTCCAGTAACATTTTAAGACCACTGAGAACAGGCTGTCTAGACTCAATTTAATGTTGTTTAACAGAGACCAAAGGCGTAGGGTCAACACTGCTACTGAAGGCCTATGCGGCAATGATTCTGGGCTCAAATGATTCAAAATTATTAGGGGCAAGAAAGTTCATAAAACTGACAAATGAGAAAAATTTGTTACATTTGCTGAGGTTATCTCATCACATCTGACAAGTCCTTGTCAGCGCCTATTCACGAATGGGCAATTTCAGCATTCTCTGTCAAACGTAACTCACATGTACCGCAGAACTAAAGCTGCCATCAAAGACAGAGGAAGCTAAAAATGTGTTTCTGCTTTTGGCACCTGAGGTTTAAGTTTCTTGGGCAGATTAGTTTATTACTGCTATAGGGTATCATACCATATTATAATTATATTTTTATACCATATGTAAACAACCTAACAATGTCACTTCAACAATCTATTTCAATCAGCATCATTCCCAGTAATCACACTGTTATCTTTCTGCTACATGTTCCACTAAGCAAGCTATAATACCACAGTTAGCAATCTGTATTACTCAAATCACAAAGCAATTAGCTACTCATCACTGCTTACACAGATTTTCTCAGCAGTTTATTCTGACTTTTGGTTCTTGAACATTTATATATGCTTTAGAGAATTTTCTCACATAAAATGCAGCGGATTGTTCAACACCATAGTAGAATCATGAATGTCTCTTTTTTTAGAAGTTTACCGAGAAATGAGAAGTGCTATTGCTACTGTTCGCAAGCCAGATTTATTGTTGCTTTGAGGGCTAACACAGAGTTGTGAGAAAAATAGTTTCTTCCGTGCCTTTAATTTTCTGAACAAAAATGACTGAAAATGTAGCCAATACTTTTTCAAATCATGGTCAAGTTTTCCCCTTTGTTTCAATTATACTTAGCTGTTTACAGTTTGATTTGGATCCCCATTACCTTCCACAGCAGTGGTTGTTAGTCTTCCTGGGGTCCATAATATCAAAATACAAAAATTGCAATTAACAGTGCATTTGATTAAAACATACATAATTATTTCATTAGAGTTTTAAAAGCTATAAAAGCCACCCAACACCCGCCACATAATGCACCCAAACAAACAATGCAGTCCAGAAAACACCTCACCACTCATACAAACAAAACAAAAATAAACAATGCTTTCAATACAGTAATCTTTGTTTTATGGTATTCTTAAACATGTTTTGCTTTTGGATTTCCTTGACACTACATGGGAGTAAATTCCACTCTACAGCCCCTCTATATAGAATAGTTTTCTTCATAAAATTACTTCTAGAGCTTGGAACTATAACCGTGTTGTTGCTGACTTGCCGTGTTACATGCTGTTCTCTATTCAGCGTAAGGTTGAGGATTTACAAAATTATTTAGATGAAAAAAATACTAAAACACTTTGTAAAGCCTTCGTTATCCAGGCTAAGTGGGAAGTGAAATGAGCACTTTTCACATCCATGCACAGTGTTATGGTACAATTCAATTCAATTCAATTCAATTTTATTTATAAAGCGCCAATTCACGAAACATGTCATCTCGAGGCACTTTACAAAGTCAAATTCAATCATATTATACAGATTGGTCAAAAATGTCCTATATAAGGGAACCAGTTGATTGCTTCAAAGTCCCGACAAGCAGCATTCACTCCTGGAGAAGCGTAGAGCCACAGGGAGAGTCGTCTGCATTGTCCATGGCTTTGCAGCAATCCCTCATACTGAGGGACAATGTCCTGCCCATGGAGACTTCTTTATATGGCAGAGGGACACTGGGATAGAGACAACAGAAAACAGATTGCCAGACAACTTCTTTTTGTTTTTCCATGCTGTATTTTATTAAAGGTTTTGTACTTTTTAAGCATTCCAAAGTCAACTATAGGAATATAAATAATGAAATATTACCACACTACGAAGTGTTCTTTTGTTATGAATTACTAGTTGTTTTCTGGTGCTATTTTTCCAACATGGAAGAAAGATGCTTGCCTTCACTGCGACCACCCATTTCACGATGTTGCCCTACAGCCAACGCAACATGGTATCACAATCCACTTTGGTACAGGCCAGGTTCACCAAGCAGTCATCAATAAAGGACGGTCACAGACAAACACAAGATTGTGAGTTTGTAGTATGCTCCCAAAAATAAGATTCAATCACTACTGGCGATTAGGCTCTTCTTTAGTAAGGATGAACAAAGTCCTTGGCCTCGCACAGCCAAAAACACATTTTTGCGACTTAGGCCTTATCGATAGCTAAAAAAAGACCAGTTGCTGTCACTGATCAGATTAACCTGTTAAACCCAGAGGGGTTTAGGAGTAATTTCCGCCTGAAATTACAGACCTGATATAAATTAAGCACACAGCTATAAAGTATAAATGCGGTAAGTAGGGTGACCACCCGTCCCGCGTAGCGCGTGCACGCACAGCGTTTGAAGCCCAATTCATGCGTCCCGCAAATTGAGACCGTGTCACGCATAATCAATGCTTTCTCAAAAAAAAGTTGGTCGCTCTATCCACCTTATTTTCGAACGACGAAGTAACTATGGCCACAGCTTCAAACTATTCATGACTGAGAAGATGACATGAAGAAGTGCCTCATATAACGTACGAGGACATTTTAACCTGTTTTGTGTCGTCACTTGCTGCGGACGGCTCTGCAGTGCGACTTTACCGAAGCGAACCTCCGCAGTGAAAAAGTTGAATCGGTGTTAATAAATATCAACATGGATAACCTGGTATTCATGGAGGCTGATGGCCGTTCAAGCCAAAACTAGTCCGACGTTCACGCTGCTGGATCCTGACTGCATCAACCGGCTCCAGGAGAAGCCTTTAGTCATGCAGCGGCGACCTTATGGAAGTAGGCTGATGAATCATCTGATTCAGAAACATCCTGGCTGTTGGCTCGTTGTGATTAGATTGCTGGTCAGTTAATTTTGTAATGTTTTGGATTAAACTGATGTTATAAGTGGACATCTAAACATTCTGCCCACTTCATGTTTTGGCTTGAAAAGGTTTGAGTCCTAAAGGTGTCCCCAGAATGTTGAACAGTTTTTTTTTTTTCCTGCGCCTGCCTTTACCAACATCCAAGTTCACCATCCTTCCTCCCCCTTCTCGTTCTGTGAACCTCTGGAGTTGTGAGTTAAGACTTTTTTACAGTTCCTGTGGTGTAGAGCAACTACAATTCCAGTTAATCCTTTAATTTTAAATTATAATTTATTTAAAGTGAATAAATTGTAATGAAAAATAAATCAAATTAAATAGCTAAAGTAAATCGAAGTGCATCTGTTCATTGAATGTTCAACGTATTATGAATCTTTATTTAGAAAGAAATACACATTGGTTGGCCTATTCATGAGCATATATCAGCAATTACACATGTTTATGGGAATAGGGCATTATTAATATACCATGTAAGGTGGTATGTGCTAGAAATGTGTAAACCCCTATCAGTGAGTCTGCCCGTGAGGTGGGGGCACCGCCGCGCCAAGCAGTGTCCCACTTTGTCCCTCAGAAACATACCCCTTGTCCCCCCTTGGGCTTAATAGCAGGTGGTCACCCTAGCGGTAAGACATTAAAGAACAATAAGTAATAATAACGACACCTAGTAGTTAAAATCCGAAAAACACATACACAACACTTTTCACAAAGATTTACCCAACGGTCGTGCGGCTGTGAAACTCCATTGAATTTTTACTTCACAGCATAGGTATATAATGTTGTATTCTGTCCTATTTCTGGTCTGCTTCTCTTACTACCTTCCATGTTTACAGGCTGCTGCTCTTTTCCCAAGAAAAAACACCAAATGCTGCGCTCTGTTTTGGGAACCCTGGAACATTTCATATGATGGGCTCAGGAACCAGGAAGGAAACATGGGCTCCACTCTCAACCGAAGATGTTCCGCACCGTACATCTAGGTTTGAAAGAAGAAAAACGTAACTAAGACATGTTGAGGGAGAGGATCAATTGTTTATAGGGAATGTTACTTCCATCCCAGGTGACAAATGAGAATGATTTAGGTTGATTTTATAGTAAATATCTTACTTACAGCACCATTTCTCGAGTGGAACCACTATTGCAAATGTCACTATGTCTGATTTATAGGTGATTAACCCAAGACAAAAAAATCTAATTTTCTGAGCCTCTCCTAAATGTTTTTATAAACAAACATTGCAAAACACCATTAAAACCCTTTAGAAAATATAGAAGCCTTATACTTTATAGATCCACATCTTGACTATAAATACAGCAAATCTGGACTGAATCCAGTGGAAAATATTTGTTCCGCAAAGATTTTAGTGGGCAGTGTGCCAGGCGGACCTATGATTTTGGCTCAATTTAGCCAAATGTCCCAAAACGGTGCCAAATGTGTTTTTCACTTCATAAAATGGAATGTAGTCAAATAAAAGTGCTTATTTTTGTTGTAGGAGTCCTTCTGTATGTAACAAAGCCATTGGTCATAAGATTTACCCTGTGCATCATCAAAATGTACCATTGGTTGAATTGTGTTCTTCTGTCTCAACTTCTTACACAGCTTCTAAATCTTTCAGTTTCCCTCTTCTGTGCTACTATAGTGGTAGATGTTCAAAGAAAAAAAATAGGGCTGAAGAAATGTACATATTTAACAATGCTCTGCTGTGCTGCTCTGCTCTGGGAAAGTCCTCGGGTAAAGTTCCTGTGTGCAAAGCAGCAGTGACCGACAACTTTGTAAGATCCATTTCGCATGGACATTAATTCACCTGTACAAAGACACATCTTGTCTATAAGGTAGGACTCTCTAGTTTCCAACAATACCAATGGGATTTAGAAAAAAAAGGAAGAGACCATTTCTGACCTACTTTTAAAGCCTGATAAAATGGTTGTGGCTCTGCTCATACCGGTGCCAGCATCGACAGGCAAGACAGTTTAGGTGCTTAACGAGCCTCTTTGTCTCAACTTTGAGCGAAGATGATGGCGGTCTGCCTCACATCAACACTCGTTGGACGTGTTGTTTACTGGGCTGGGGTGGGGCAGTCAAGGTAGGTATTGGGTTGGGTAACCAGCTCTTTGCCAGGACAGGGAGGGGCTGCTGCTCAGAGAGCAGAACTCACGGGGATTCAGACATAAGCCCCATTTACACTACCCTTGTTGAACCAATCCATGCCGAGCTCGGTCCGAGCTTGGATCAGTTAACCAAGCAGAGTTTGGTTCTGACGACCGTTTACACATCACGCTATCCCGGTTCCTTGGTTTCTCCTCGCCTCCTAGTGACGATCTGCGGTACTACTGCTCTCTAGGCTTGAAGGAGGAAATCAAGCAAATCAAAACGGCGGCGCCGTAACATTCAGGAAGTTATGCTTGATTATTATTGTGATATTTGCGGAGAGTCAGGCGAAGAAGGCAACCTTTGGTGAATTTACTTGACAGAGTCGGCTTTTGGGAAGTGGATAAAACAAACGAACGTCTAATAAGGATTTACAGACGCAGGAAACAACGACAGACGGTGAGGTTCATCACACTGCTAAGCAGAATCATCACTGGAAATCGTGTGTCACGGTAGGGAAGCTAGTATTTTTATGAATGTCTTAAATGTCAGCTGGCTGTAAGGAGATGACGCGGTCTGCTCATGCGCTCTTTATCTGAGAACCGGGCCAGAAAAAAACCAGGCCGAGCTCACACATGGAACTGGGCTACATTTAGCGCGGTCCGGTTGTGTCTGGCTCGGTTCAGTTCAGTTTGCTTACCATTTACACTCGATAGTTATATCGGTTACCGAGCTCGGACTGGTCTCGGCACGGTTAAAAAGGGGTAGTGTAAACGGGGTAATACATGAATCAAGCAAAATGCCTCTTTGGGCATGACTGTAATGAAAGAATAGCATCATAACATTGTTAAAAGCTCAAAATAGTTAATTTTGCAAGATGGGGCCCTTTAAGAAGAGTTGAGGTCAGGTGTAAAGTTTTGTTAGATTTAGATTTCATAAAACTTCATTTAATGAAATCTAAATTCAAAGCAGCTGTCTAGTAGGACGGTTTAGAGCTCTGTATGCTTCCCTCTACTGATGAGCTTTAAAAGGATGCATATTTAATTTTACAGTAGGACTTAATATCTTCCTACACTGCTGTACCTAGCAGTACCTGGTTTATTGACCAAAGCATCACTGCGGTTAATTGGCCACCCAACTGGCCTGTCTTAATCTCTACAGATAATCTATGGAGTATTGTCAAGAGTAAGATGAGAGACCCCAGGCGCAACAATGCAGATGTGTTGAAGATGCCTATAAAATAAAGCTTACTTTCCTTACTTTACTGAATTGATGCAGTAATTCATGCAAATGAACCATGTGGATATAGAGTATGATCAAAGAGTTTGGAGGACAGAACCTTTCCAAAATACTTCCTTTACTTTCAAAATCATGTCTCACACACAATGTTCCTATTTTAGATAGCTCCTGTTCTATTTGCTGTGTTTTTTAGATTAGATTAGATTAGATTAGATTAGATTCAACTTTATTGTCATTACAGAGGTACAGGTACAAGGCAATGAAATGCAGTTTAGGTCTAACCAGAAGTGCAATATCAGCAAGTGCAGGATAAACAATGGTTCCATAAGTACAGGACATGGGTTTTTACTGAATAAATATAGAGATGGATACTATTATAAACAGAATTTTACTGATAGATTTGTCCTATGAATATAATATATAGATAACTAGTATTGTGAACTAAATTTACAGCTGGATATGTACCGAATATAATATACAGGTGGATATTACTATAAATAGAGTTTTTACAGATATGTACAATAGCATAATATACAGATTTTTTCAGTACATATATAAAATTACACAGGCATGGTACATGCATTTTTCCTTCTGTTTTCTGATTTGTATGTAAACTTGATTGCCTCACAGAGGGGGTAGAATGGCAGCCAAGAATTTGATTCTTAAAATCCCAGCAGGGCGTATTCTACAGGAGCAGGACAGACTTTAATGTGATAAATTCACCATGGAAACTGATCATGCTGGTGCCATTATTACGTCCAGAGAGATGAGAATGAAATAGGCACACTAGTTGACCTATGACATATCCGCTGCACCCACACACAACCTCTCTCCCTTTGAATTACTCTAAACCATGACTGTATCCCTGAGGTTTTGCTCCTCAATGAAAAGTCAGACATTCCCCAATTACCCTCCAACTAAAAATATGTTCCTTTATTATAATGACATACAATTATCTTTTATCTCTGTATTCATTCCTTTTGTCAGAGGGTGTATGAGTGTGGTTAAAAAAATACACGCATACTTTGGCTGATAATGTCGTGAGTGATGTGTGAGTGAACGCTTCTGCAGATCAGCCACTTCCAAACTTTCTGCAATGTTTCTGCATGAATCCTAGCAACATGCAGTGATGGTTGGAGGAAGATATTTTTAGCTAGCCCTGCTGTTTTTTGTAATTGTGGGAGTTCTTCATTTAGTCATGTCTATCTCTTAATTACACTGCCATCTCTTTTTTTGACAAAAAAGTTGGACTTCGTGACCAAATACAGGTAATATTCTGGGGACAAAAATGCATTTGGGCCATAATGGTCTGAAAAGAGGGCTGTAGAATCTCTTACAGTGCAAATGTTTTGCAGCAAAGAAAATAACAAACTAGAATGACTATATTTCACTTGTAGATTTATAAAACTGACATGACAGGCAAAGACTGAAGATACGTGCACAACAGCAAAGCATTTCTCACAGTGCTGAGCTTTTGTTCTTTAAAAAGGATTAACATCCTATTCATAAACCTGTCAGATATAATTTATTGCTTAAACAACATATACTCCATAATCAGGTACTGCCAAAATTTGCTCAATCAAATCAAACTAACTCTCTCTCTCTCACTCTTTCTCTTCTTTACTTGATCATTTGTTTTGAAAATTTAAGGTATTTTAAATTATTTTTAGAGTTTTAACATAAAAAGGTATAGTTCTAAGCAGCAGTCAGATAAAAAAAAAACTGGGTGCGTTATGAAAATTATTGTTATTTTTCTGCAGTTAAGAATCACTTGGGCTAAGGTCCCTGTCATCCTCCCTCTTTATTGCAGTGGCATAATCTCTTGCAAAAGATTAGGTAAAATCCAACTTTTTTGGTAATTTCTCTAGGAATAAAAACAATGTTGTGTTCATGGTAATGTTAAGAAATCATTACTTTGAACAAAACCAGGGTGAACAATTAATAGCAACTGTAATAATTCCTGGAAACATTAACTTTTTTATTGTTTAAAATTTTTAATGTTCCTTAAAGGGAGTACGTACTTTAACTAGTTATTCTTGATGTATAAATATGATGTGACAGAGAGGAACATTTCTCTTAGACACTCTTCAAAATAGGAAAGACAATAGAACATACCATTTCAGGCAAGTATGGGCTGGTCTTTATACATTACATCAGAAAATGGCTACATTAGATGACATCTACTCGCCAACAGGTTGTTTGGGGAATTAATGTATGGAAAAGCATGTTTTAATCATAAATATACAGGATTCTGTGGTCTTGACTTGCTTCTAAAACTTATAAAGTGCATGGCATCCTAAACTTTTAGAAATACCAGGACATTTTGAATAACAATCTGGTGTCCTCGGCCAAACGGCTTAAAATTGGGTCCCCACCAGGTTTTTCCATAAGAGAAATAATCCAAAACCTTTGGGAAAATAAACACAGGAGACAGTCCACTCAGTTCCCAAACCTAAATCCTACAGAGAAGCTGTGCAGTGAACTGGAGAGAAGAGAGCGTAAGATAGAATCCAGGACTCTGGATGATCTATAGAGATAGTTCAAAAACAATTTAGACAGCGATCCCTCCCACTGTAACTTTCAACCTTGTAAATAGTTGCAAAAGACTAAATGCTATTCTATAGGCTAAAGGGAGCAACACAAAGTATTAACTGCAGGGGTGGCAAGAATTGTAATAAATCTACTCAAATTAAGACTTAGATTTTCAAAAAATTTTATTGTGGGATTATGCTGTTTAAATATTAGATATACTGATTTTGAGGCTTTATAAAGATTTTAAGCAGTGTAGTTTCAAAAGGACCATGTTCGAATATGTATCATATTACAATTAGGGATACACAGCATAATGGCATTGACATTGGTATTGTGTAACTTTAGACAATTTTTATTAAATCAGTATCCGTTCAATAAGTAAAAGTAGACCGATATTAATATTCAGCGTTTGTTCCATAATATCAGTAAATATTGGTCATTAGCTGACAGCAACCACAAGCAATATTAGCCCAAGTTTTAAAATTAGTGCACCCCTAATTGTAATACTAGAGTTTGAGTATAATTATGTGTAATCTGCCTCCAAAGTACATTATAAATGGAAGCTTCAAGCAGTTAAATAAATCACAAAAACATTACCGATGTGAAAAAAAAGTGATTAAGGTTTTAATAAACAAATACAAGCTGGAATACAAATAGAAGTTCTTCCATTTTTTAAATGCCCATCACTGCAGCTGACAAATATAGTCAAAAATATTAGTCCCAGACATAAAAGGGAGTGTTTTAAGCTCAGTGTCTACTACCTGCTTGAGACACTTATCTTGATATAAAAAGGAAGCGGTTTTTGAGTTGTAATTACCTGGTGAGAAACTAACAAGATACAAACTGTCTGCAAATACTGGGAGAACACCAGAACTAGCTAACTGTTAGCTGCTAACAATGCTAAAGTTGGTATCCTGTTCAGATCTTCCTTTGAAAACTAGAACTAAAGGAATGCTTCATAGTTTGTTTTTTTATTGAAGCTAGACTGCATTTGAACCTCTATAATGCTACTTATAAGAGATTCTTGAAAACACAATTTTAGATTATGAAACCTTTACCTATAAAACACAAAAGGGAAGAAATTTTAATTATTTTCTCACATAGGACAAACTTTAGAATTAGGTTACCACTAATAACATGCATAACCTCAAAATATGTTTTGTTTTTTCCAAGTAGAACTAAAACTTAATTTTCCAACCATTATTACAAATAGAATAGGATTACTTTACTCAAAAATACTGCTAAAACCTCATCTTGCCTTCTTTCTTTATCATAAACCTAATATGGTGTGTTGTTTTATCTTACAATCTGGATGTTTCTTTAAAGCTTAAGCTGCACAGTAAATCGAATCACAATTGTCACCACATTATCAATCTCTCCAATAATGCAATTAAAGGGCAAAGGCCGCTTTGATGCGATGACGGGTAGGATATTATATGTCAAGTGCATAAAATGCATAATAATTGATTTGGTCTGTTTCACAGCCCTCGAAGCCCACACATAATTTCAGTGGCACAGATGCTAAACCTCACAAAGATTGGTAAGGACGTTGTGATGAAGTAAAAGAAAGAAAAGAGCAACGAATAAGTAGGTCAATCAAAATTGATTTCATCATTGCAATAATTTGTAATTATATTGCAATTATTTGTTTTACTGATATCATGTAGCCCTACTGACACCCTTACAAAAAGTACTGTTTTACATTTAGAAATTGAGATTGAAGAGGAAGCTCTGTGATGGACTGGCGACCTGTCCAGAGTGTACCCCGCCTATCAGCCAAAGACCATGTCAATGGGCACCAGCCCCCCTGCGACATAGCACAAATAAGTGAGTATGGATAGCTGAAAGAACCTTAAGAACTGTGTTTGAATGGTAAGATGCATGTTAATTAAAAGTGAACTGCTCAGTTCAGACTACTGCTATTATCTGTAATAGATGTTTCAACCGTGTGTGTGGGGCAGACTCCATATTTCATGTCAGTTGGAAAAAAACCTGACCTTTCAAAAAGGAAAACTTTTGATTTGTATGTCATGCATACAAATGTGACAATAAACAGATTCATGCTGTGAAAAGGGGTACTTGTTGGTTATGACAAAAATAGTCTTGGGTATATCTTGCCTTCTATACAGACAAAAGCAAAGTACGTACAAGTAAGCTGATCAAGTTCATTATAAAAAGTACTAAAGAATATTACACTCAAATTAATGAAAAAATGAATCAGCACATTTTTGTGTGGAAGAGAGCTGAAACCCAGCTACTAGAATCGGATTTGACAAGAGTAATCTTGCACGAGATAAAAACCGAGACTTGTGACACAAATACCAACTTAGGTCAAAGTGAAAGTAACTACAGTGCACATTATCCTAAGAGAAAAAAGAGACTCCCTAAGTATTACACAGAATATGATGATGAAATCAAATGTGACGATGACCAAGTCCTTATGAACATTGACTATTGCTACAGATGTGCATGTAATGTACTCAAGACACTGAAAGGAAGGAATCAGAGGTATGGGCTAAGACTATGAATGACAAAATGTTACCTAAGGGCAAACAAACGGTGGGGGCAGATGGGTATATATTGTAAAAGAAACCCCTGTTTAGACAATCTACATGCCTAAATATGTGGCAAAAGGATATAGTCAAGTTGCTGGAATTGAGAATATTGAGACTTTTTCCGAGACCACTTATATGAAATCTGTATGTTTTCTAATGCAGCTTGCAGCTTACAGTTTTTCTCAGTTGTTTTGGAAATCATTCTTGCCATTGGTAAAACAGTAAGTGCATTTCTGAAAACAATTCATACAAATAGGAAACCCTCATGGATTAACTGCAAATATCAGTCTCTTGCTCAAAATCTTAAGCTCATCTTTCAAAAGGAAATATCTGTCAATGAACATGTGAGTGCCATCACAATGACAAATCCTTGTGTCATTTTGTGCAGATAAGACAGTCAAATTGCTTAGTGGTGTTGTCAGTATAAGTCAGGGGTCACCAACAAAGTGGCCACGGGCACCAAGTAGCCCTCGAGGACCACATGTGGTGCCCACGAGCATGTTCTAAAAAAACACAATCCACCACCAAAACTTTATTTTATCCTGTTACTCTTCTTGTTTAATCACACTTGTATTTATATAGATTTAAAAATGACAATATCTATAACAGAACATGAAAAATGTATTTTTTTTACATAAAGTCAAGGTGAACTTTGACTCTTCTAGTTCAAAGGTCAGTACTGGTAGCCTTTTGCATGACACAACACCAATGAAGGGTTGACTGAGGTTGGCGGTTGATCACTGGAGGGTGGACAGGCTGGATGGAGGGTCAAGATCTGGAAAACCTTCGGCATTTTCAAACAGAAAGTTTGTGTCCTGCAGATACCCTAACTGGGCATTTGTCAAATCAGCAAGAAAATCCAAAAGACATGTCACAGAACATGGAGAAGAACAAGTGTAAAAACATTGTCATCCCATATGTTGCTGGATTCTCAGAAAAACTCAGGCGGATTTTCTCTAAACACAAGATCGCCGTACATTTCAAACCCAACAAGACTCTCAGACAGAGGCTGGTCCATCCTAAGGACAAGATGAGCGGAGTGGTGTATGCGGTTCAGTGCAGTGAGGAATGTTCTGATCTTTATACTGGAGAATCCAAACAATCTCTCCACAGACTCAACACGGAGAGCTTCCTCCTCAGGACAAGACTCAGCCATCCATCTGCACCTCAAGGATAAAGGACACTCTTTTAGGGCCCAAAAAGCTTCCTGGATGAGAAGCGAAGTGTCTTCAGCTATAGGATAGAAGTTGTTTCCAGTTGTTTTGTTTTTTAACCTTTTTTTATTGTGTTGAGGTATCTAAAAGGCACTGTAAAGCATGAATTGTGCCACAAGTAAAATGACATAAACCTTAAACTTGTGGCATATTGTGATGCACAATGGGTAGGAGACCACAATGACAAAGTGTGACTGGTGTTTAAGTCTATCTGAGACCAGGCCCATTATTTCCTGGAAAAAGGTCACTGTTGCCTTATCCACAAATGAAGCAGACTATACTGCTTTGGTCTTTAAGTCTTCATCTTGTAAACCTACTGAATTGAATGGACGATGGATTTGAATATGCACTACTGACTTTTTATGAAGACAATCAAGTTGCGATTGCTCTTTCTAAAAATTATTTTTGTCACTGAAGATGCAAACCCATTGACATTCAACAGTCACGGCTCATCCAGCCCTTTAGAGATTGCAGCTTCAACAAAAATGCGGGTTATGTTTAATACTTGCTTTTAAATTCAGACCACAGCATTGCAGTTCCACTCATATATATATATATATATATATATATATATATATATATATATATATATATATATATATATATATACCACAACTGAATAATTTAAATACGAAAAATTTTAAGACATTATATGTCCCCTTTAAGAGAACTGACCTTTGAGGGGTTCTTATGGCACAATAGGCTTTTAGAAAATTGCCTGTTGATGTTGTAATATACCTTTAAATAACCCTTAAATTAGTAATTCTGGACTGAATCTGTCTAGTTTTTATATGGAATCCAAGTTTCAGGAATTAAAATATCCTTATTTTACTTTTATAATCATTGGCACAATTTATCCCAGTGTATTAACTCCAAAGGCACAGCTTTCCCCGCACTGGGGACAAGTTGTGCTACAAGACAACTTTTTTTCAGAAAGCTATGTTTCTTAACTACTATATTTCAGATCCAGAGTAATTGTTCACAGGCATGCACCATATCCGGAAATACATGTACATATTTTAGTTGGAAGCAATACTGCCATGGTCTCGCTTTAAAGTCACTTAAAGTAAAAACTGGCACAACTCACCCCACTGTCCTCTACGGCATATTTTTTTAATTTTTTTTGTAATTGCAATAAAGAAATTGTGTGAAACAGAGGTATTTCTGGTGAAAATTATTATACAGTAAATCAGGATCTCTTCCTGTCCTGTTGAAAGTTTACAGTAATGAGGTCAAAGCAATCAACTTAGAATGCTTAAGCTTTGCTTTGACGTCCTCAATCTCACACACAACACTGAACTGAGTTTAATTTGGAATCCTATGACCCACTATCAGAAGAAGTCCTGAGTGTTTTCTGACCTGTGCTGTCACTTCTCTGTCACTGAGCCACTGCTGCGCAAGTTTGAGGAAGCCACCCACTGATTTCACACATTCAGTGCAGGGCTGCTCTTTGAAGAAACTGTCTGTTTAACATCTACATTTCACAATGTCTCAACCTAAGCCATTTTAATGAGTACCAGTCAAAGATCAGCCTAATTATGCAACATAGCTTCAGACTTAGCTTTTTCCTCTGACATTTGCAGTAAAACCTCTCAATAAATCATTGTCGTTTATAACCACAGAGTGTGCTATTCTCTGACATTCTCAAAGTTTCACAATGGCATCTGTGCTGACAATGGCACAGTTGTCACTGCTATAAAAGCTGCAGGGTGAAACTGTAATTTCATATTTTCTCCTCAGCTGGTTCTTTACTTAATCGACTTAATGAAGTACTCTGAGACATGTACTCATGGTGTTACGCTACAGTGAACACAAGGGGTGGGTTAGACTATCAAGTCTAAGAACAAGAAAAGAAAAATGAAAAATCAATCTTGGGGAAACACCATGACATTGCAGTAGAATGCCAACAAGTCAGTAACTATAAAGCTTAGTGATTTTTTTTTATTTCAACAAGATGCCAAAGTAGATAAGCAAAGAGATAAATGCCAATCCCTTTAATGCTTGTGATCTGACCCAAAATGTCTTCCATATAAAAAACGTTGCCTCTCTATAGAATACCATAACCTATTTGTCATGCTGTGTAGTGGCTTTGGTTGATACACCAATTAGACATAACATTATGATGACCTCACTAGTCATGTGGTGGTCTTTTGCTGTGAAATACCCCCTGACCCATCGAGACAGGGTCTCAACTAGACCCATGAGGGTGTGCTGTGGTTTCTAACACCAAGATGTTAGTAGCAGATCTTTTAAGTAGTAAGTTGAGAGGTGTGACCTCCATGAATTAGATTTGTTTGTGCAGCACATCCCACTGACGCTCAGTTTGATAAACCCCCCAGATTTATTGTTGTGCTCCCAAAACCTTTTCTGAACATTATTTGCTTTGTGGCAGAGTTCATTGTCCTGCTGAAAAGGGACATGATCTGCAACAAAGTCAAGGCATTGTTGATGCTTTTAGTGGTGAACAGTGGTCAGCATGGCTCCCCTGACTGCTCTGCCACTATGGACTCCCATACACAACAAACTCTGATACAATGTATATTTTGATACCTTTTTACCAGAACCAGCATTAACTTATTCTCCATCTGGAGTTGCAGTTGTTCATATTTTGGATCAGACCACACAGGGAAGCCTTCACTCCTGACATGCCTCAATGGGCTTTAGCCACCCATAACCCTGTCACTGATTTTCCACTGTTCTTTCTTGGAACACTTTGAGAGATTCGGAAAACTACAGATTTGGAATATCCCACAAGAGATGAAGTTTTGGTTATCACCTCCTCCAGTTGCCAAGCCAAATGTTATTTAGAGGAAAACATGATGGCTGAAAATTTGTTGCTAATCCCGCTGACTAAGGTTACGTTCACACTGTAGCTCTTGATGCTCGATTCCGATGTTTTTCAGAAATTTGATTATTTTGGAGTGCCCGTTCATACTACTATTAAATGCGATCACCATCATATTGCTGTCTGAATGCTTCAAGACCACAAAGCGACCCATATGTGCAGAAAACAGAAGGAGATGTCACACAGCAGCGCGCTGTTTACGGTACTAATGGTGAATGTTTCAAGAAATTGTTTCTGGAAATGTTCAATTATTTTATGTATTAAAAAAAAACAGAAAAAAAAAAAACACGAATACCGGCCAGCATCTCTCCTTGTTATTAGAAAGCTGTTGAGCAATGGGAACCGACATTATTAAGATCACATAGCAAGATGAAGTAAGGTAAGCAGCACAGCTAGTAACAATGGTCTTTTATGGAGAGCTAACTGCTACTACTGTGTGCGGATGTGTAGTGAGATCCACGACAACAACGTAAAAGACAGACAAAATTCGACTTAGTACCACACATGGAAGTGGCACAAATTGGATTTTTGGGGGTAAAAAGATCGGAATTGGGCTGTTTCCACTGCCATGAAAAAGATGGGTTGCATATGGGCAAAAAGATTGGATTTGGTTCGCATTTCCCTGCAGCTTAATATATTTTTGGAGGTTTCTCAAAAACTGGCTCAAGACCCAGCTTAAACAGAGTCCCTGTCAAGAGGCCAAACGTACCACTGAGGGTGCAACAGGAATTTCTTCTGGTTACAAATTGTTCTATGCAAAAATACAATAATGTCTTGTAATCATTCTATGTCTGAACTAAAAAGTACGGTTTTAAGACAGAAACCTTTTCTTGCAAGGAAAACATCCGTACTTAGCTTTAGTCTCTCAAAACCTTGTGGAAGAAGGTGTGGTCTAATTATGGTATTTTTGACAAAAAATAAAAATTTAAAAACATGGCACATCAAAAAAGGCATTATGAACAGTATTATTATTATTATTATTATTATTATTATTATTATTATTATTATTATTATTGAAGAAATTACTCAGCGAGTCAGTTACCAAAGAAATCTACATTTAACAATTGCTATTCAACTTTCTTACTGTTAAAAATGCTTTGGAGTTGAACTCCAAAACAAAATATGCTTCATGAAGAAATATGCTTCATGTGTGCATTTCTGCAAACAGGTTAGGCCAGCGTTTGAATTCTTTCCATTTACTCACTAATACATTTTTGGTTTTCCCGTTAACATTTAGAGCGTAAATGTCATGATAAAGGTGAAAAACAATTATGCAGGAAACCTGGTATTTTAACTGAGTTGTGTTCACTTTTGAGATCCACTGTTGGTTTGAAGACTTGTTGCTCCAAGCCCATACACAACAGCAAGACATACGTGTAAATCAGCCAAGACAAATATATTACCATGTGCTACGGTTTGCAGCATCAGGGTCAAAGCAATTTCATAATGACAGGGAAATTGAAAGGATGAAGACCCACTTTACAGGTGAGAAGTGAGACAAACTGGAAGAATTAGATAGCTACAATCAGAATAACAAAAGGACTTATAGACATCCGGGCATTACATTATGATACAAATCAATGAATCAAGTAACATCACCTATTAACACTTGAACTAATGATGTACAAAAGTAAAACTTTAGAATGTGAAAAGTTTTAAAAGAACAAATTCTGAGTTCTAAAATTACTGTTTAGCATCAAGAAAGACAAGTCATATTGATACAGTCTGCTAGGCCAGATCATACTGTGTTATCTCACTTATGTTACTAAAAATACTCTATCTAGGCCTTTGCAGCTCAAGTATGGTGAGCAGCATATTAGAAACAGTTGCCGGTACTGACAGAGGGCCACATAGAGGTTTCACTGTACATGGATTAAAAAAAAAAAATCAATAATCTTACCAAAATTTCTTTTTACTTTACTAGAACTGAAACTAAATGCTTGTGTAATTTCTCTGTCTGTGCAGATTTAATACGTTTGGAGCTTTGAAGCTGTTTGAAAGAGCACAGCACCCCACTGACAGGCTGCATTCTAGCCTACATAATTTTGAAATAAACTAAAAGCTCCATCTGCTGCTTCAACACTAATGCTTTTGTGTGCACGCCGTCAGTTTACAATTCAGAAAAAAAAATATTCTGTGAGGTAAATATTGGTTACTCCCACTTTCAAAGTCACAGCTTCAGATTTCAGTCTACTGACAGTTTAGTATTAGCTTTAATTGATTGCCCGCATTGTATTGAGCCCAAGTAAAGGAAGTTGCATCCTAGTGCAGCTTTTCCAAAGAGCAGCAATCAGTCAGTAACAACCAGACCTCCTCATGGCCTGAAGCCAGTGGTGGGGTACGATATGGGTGATACGGCTCTCTGAACAGGGAGGGACCATCAGTACTCGGAAAAGAAATGATGTCAGTTGCACCAAAACAAATTTTCTTTTGTTTTACAAGTGCATGTCCAGTGAATGGGAAGCAGACCCCTCTGTTTTTTTGCACTGTGTAAGCACTACTGTATAAGAAAATATGGCTGTGCACCAGGACTCCCAAACAACGCTGAAGTTGAGATATAATTCACAGCTTTCAAGTGGGTACTAAATGAAATGTCTATTTCCCTTTTGAGAAGAATATGGCACACAATTTATCATGCCATGTTTAAAATCCAAAATATTTACTGTGATAGATTTTTTTTCTTTGTTTGAAATGCTTGGTTTTTTTTTTATTTGGTTGGGCTTTTTTTTGTTTGTTTGTTCTTTGCTTTTTTAAGCATAGGTGAGTGTTATTTGTGTGGATGGGGGTTGCAGAAGGAGGGGCTGACCCTGGACAGCATTCATGCAAGAAAAGCCACTGCCAGGAGCAACTGTGAATTCTGTATGTATCACTGGAGTTGTCTTAAATAATCAGCCTATGTGGTAAAGTTTCCATGTGTTAAAGTTAAGTAAAGGGAACATATCATGCAAAACACGCTTTTTTACCCCTAAATACATTTTGTTTTTTACTTGGAGTCTCTAGGAGTGCAGAATTTGAATGTAGTCTGTCCAGGTACTATTTAGATATCTTTATATTCTTTCTAGGTCATATTTTTCAAGCTGTTCAGTTTTCTCTATTCTCTATTACGATTTTTTAACAATTACGTCACAGTATGTGCAGCAGAGCTGCTAAACAAGGTCATGGACTTTCAGCTTACCAGTTTTGCAAATCCACCATTTATATTTCTCTAAGCAATTTCCTAGTCCAAGCTGAAGGATGCCGAAGCTACAAGTGGATAAGTTATCAGTTGTTCATTACACCAGTGCTTTTCAAAGTGGGGGCCGCCAGGAGGCACTAGGGGGGCCTCATAAAACTTGAGTGAAGGTAAAAAATATGCAAAAATAAAAGAATTGAATCTACTTTTTATCATTATAAAATATAATTTAACTCTTTAAAATTATTATAAAATATAACTTGTATTAATATATCATATTAAGATGACAAAATCAGGCACTGAAATACCTTCTCCCTTTTGTAACAACTTACTTGTGTGGGTCTGGTTTTTCAATTTTAAAGGTACTCAAAACAAAACAGACTATGTTTACTCTATGACACGTATGGCACATTAGGAATCAGAATGGGCTTTATTGCCATGTAGTATTTTACAGGTATGAGGAATTTGCTTTGGCGATAAGGTGCAGCACATAGACAAACATACAGCTGGCATAAGTCAATGTAGAAATATATATGATGGAATAAACAAAACAAATACAAGTTGTATAGGAATAATAGAAGAATAGATTATAATAATACAACTTCTTGCAGAAGAACAAAATGGCATTTTTCTGGATTTGTGTTAGGAAGAACATTTTGCAAAGAGGACATAGTCTACATAATGTATGTATGCATATATATATATATAAACATACATATACTTATGCACACATACACATAATTGTATATACATATATACATGTATACGTGTATGCCCACACTCCCACTTCACACACATTTCAGAGAGGTTTGATTTCTTTAGCTCTGTTCTTATCATCAAAGGTGTGTTGAAACGTTTGTTATTCTTTGGGAATATACTAGCGTTGACAACCTGCTTATATTCTGATGCTAAGTAAACGTAATAATTATTGGATAGTGAATAAGAGTAAGAAAAAAAAATTGAAAAGTGGAGATTTTTCTTTACATATTTTGTAGCATTGTCTGTAAGTGTGCAAAGGGGGTCCCTGGCCAGAAGCTAATGCTGTTTGGGGGCCAAGGCATGGAAAGGTTTGGGAACTCTGCCATTACACCGTCCCCCAGCATACTTCAAAAATGGCCGAACAGGGTGAAGTCAATGATTTAAAGAGACAGCACCAAAACGAGTTGCTCTCAGACGCACCTGAGAAAATAAGTAAAAAGGGAGAATGAGGCAGTAAATTGACAAGGAAGTCAGACCAAAGTGTTGCAGTATCACTTTATATAGACCACAACTGAATGATTTTAATGTGAAAAGAAAGAACTGAAAAGCATGATATGTCCCCTTTAAATGAGGCTCTGGTAAATGATCAGTACTAGTTTGTTTACCTGTAGTAGTCAGATGTCATGTCACACTGAATTTGCTGAAAACTAACAAAGTCTTCTGAGTGATTTGGGTGGCTTGTTCATATCCATTTTTATATCATGGAATACAAATCTATTTTAGCAGATATTACCTTCTACATTTTCACAAAAGAACATTGTTAAAGGTATCTATTGGTTGCCCCACGTCAATCACTGCGTAGCGCTCACATAACACCAATGTGTGTGCATGCTCCTTGCTGGTTTCTGCTTAATGGCTGTGTTTACACACTTCTAGTATCCAGTTAGCTTCGGTGTTAGCCGTTCATTGTAGCGCCACTGCTCTCACCATGTACTTTGAAAGTATAGACAAATTACAAATTTATGAGAAGAAGAGGAAGGCCTCAGAAAAAAAAATAAGACCAGATTGTATTTGGGAGATTTTTTTCACACGATCCCCCTGAGGAGCAGAAGAGCAGGTCAGATGGTCTTGCCCATGCTCGCAGTTATTCAAAAAGGGACTTGTGCATTTCTTACCTACATTTTCGGACAAATCGTCCACCCTACCTTTAAGGTTGTCACTGAACACTGAACATATTAATGTTACCATGCAAAGCTACAATAGTTGAGGCTGACGTCGTATCAATGCATCTGATCAGCTGATCAACCCAATCCAGTTATCAGGAGATTGTGGGCATAAACAACTACTAGTACAAGAAACTCAAACTTTTATGCCGTTCCTGGTGGACTTAGAGCGGATCCACGAGTAGCAGTTAATCACCATCAGGTGACAACCAAAATAACTTTGTGTTGTAACATGGATGCTGATAGGCTGAGAAAAAGAAAAACTACACAAGTAAAAAATTATCTCTTGCAAAACTGTGGACGTTTAATATCAGCAAATATATTCTTATATCCTATGGATATAGGCATTAACGGTCAGTATTTTTTCTTTATTACTAAAATGAGCTAAGGTGAGGGCCCTATCTGAACAGCTGGAAGAGCCTTCCATATGGAAGTAAATATGTGCCATCAGAATTTGAATAAAAAATACCTCTGAAATTTGAATGTTGTATATTAGTGCTTACTTTTTCAGTATTAAAATAAATTCAGAATATATTTTTAACCTAAAAAAAAATTCAATGTCATTATTTTTGCAGTAAAAAAAAATTCGGTGTAATTTTTTTACATGGTTGCAATTTTCAGTTATTAAAAAAATTCACATTCCTATTTCAAAGTGATCAAATTTTCAATATACATATTTTTCACAGTTTAAATTTTCAGTGTTAAAAAATTCAGCATATAAAAAATTTCAACTTTTCAAAATTCAAATGCAATATTTTCGTTGTCCTCCAATTCAACTTGCTCAAATTCGCCGTCTCAAATTCACCGTCTAAAAATTCGCTGTAAAAATGGCCAAGGTTACTTCAGGTCACAGACATTAGCAATGGATGTCCAATTCCAACATCCACCTAATCACGTGACACAACCGTCATATTGAAGAAGTACCAGTATCACCCAGGCTGGCGACCATGGAGGCGAACTCAAACCCAACGGTGAGTTTAATACTTTCATATTTCTGTAGTATATTTTATTTTGCGCATGAAGTTTGATACATTATCTTAAAGCCTGATTTAAAATACTGGTTTGGGCCGTTGTTAATCTTACACCGTGTAGAACCGGCATATTACTTCTCGCTACCTCCTAGCACCCTCCCCCCCCTCCCCCACCCAATTTCCCCCGTTTTATTTCAAAAAGAAATACCACTTGCGCCAAGTCTAGAATCTTTAAAGAGAACTGATGGGTAGTGACTTTCTGGGTTGTTTGTATGTTGTCTTAGGTGAGACTGAGACAGGCAGTCTTAGTAAAGTCGTAATTTTTCAGGAGATGCTAACGCTAATGTAGTAAGCTAATATGGCTGCCTTGTGTGCTTCAAAGATACAGACGTGAAAAGGAAGACACACATCCCAGGCTGAACAGTGTCAGTGAGGATGAATGCTAGCAATTTTTTTAAAAATTAAGAGGGAAACTGAAGAAATTATACTGTCTCTTTATTCTTTAAAACTTATGTTGCTGTAGTTTTAGCTTATCTAGTGAAATAGAATGACACTTTCCATCTGCTAGATCAGGGATCTGCAACCTGTAGTTCTGGACTACAGGTTCCCACGGGGGCCATGGACTACTGGCCCCCGTGGTAAATTTGATCTGGAACCAGCATTCACATACATATTTGCACATAACTTTATTTCTTGCTGTCTGAGAAATTTTGATTATATCAGGTGTAATGATCAGTTAATCAGTATTTGAGTAGACTTTTTACCAAATACTTTCTATCACTACACCGGCCATCCCACCATTATGAAAGAAGGGTGACATGGGCCGTAGCATGCGTCCATATTTTAATTTCTGAAAGGTGGCAACCCAACCCACAGAGTTTTCCCAAGTAAAAGTGATCATTCTCATGAAGTGTAAATTTCTTTTTAACTAATCGTTTTTCAACTGCTACTTTGTCTTTCATATATTTTTCGTATATATTCTGCTTCTCTTATCTGACAAATGTTGATATACAATATTATTTTACATTCTTTTTACTTTGCGGTATAAAACCTCGTTCTGTTACCTAGCAACACTATAAACAAACCCCTTTGTTTATTTCAGTTGATTTTAACTTATTTTCAAGAAAATATATGCTTGTAAGTACATCTGTTAACTTATTTTAGATTAAATGTAATAATTTAATTTATATTACTGTGATTTCTCAATACTGACCAACTGATATCAAAATATTTTTATTTTATGGACATTTTTTTTGACGTTTTTTTCTTTTTTCTCTATTCAAGGAACTTTTGCTGGATCATATTTTTGATAGGCTCCGTGATCGTTTGGAGCATGTTCTGGAACGGATGCCCCTGGATCTGGATTTCCTAGACTTTATCTGCACTCCAGAATTAGTTTTTTTAAATGCCATGTCTTGGTTTAGTTCTGTTTTAGACCATTTTCATCCTTGTTTAGCTAGCTTAAGTGATTTTCCACAAACTAATTTAGTTGTGAGATGATTAAAATGTGAACATAAACGATCCCGTCTCACTGCCCCCTAGTGACTGAATTGAGAATTGTGCTTATTTCTTTTTTCCCCTTGTGAAGTTTACTTGTCTGCAAAGGCCACAAATAAAATACTTTATAAAACCAATACTTCTTGATTACATTAAAACACTGTTTTGGGGAAATTTACATTAATAAACAAACTGGAATACTCAAACAACAAACTTTTATTGTGCTGTTTAAATTCTTAGCATTGTTTTTCTTACATTTGCAAGATACCTTAGCAAAACATGGGTTTTTAAAAAAACTCTTAAAAGCTACTAAATCCACAACATGGCATATAGTGGTAAGATGTTAGAACAGAATTAACTAAATAGGACAATAGAAAATCAGTGTACAAAACCATTACTAAGCCATACATAAAATAACAAAATACATAGTAACAAGCTCAGACAGTAAGTAATAGCAGTAATAGTAATAGCATCTTTATTGTCATTGAAACATACATAACAATGAAATTTGTTCTCTGCTTTTAACCCATCCCCTGGGGAGCAGTGGGCTGCCATGTGCGGCGCCCGGGGAGCAATCTGGGGTTAAGGGTCTTGCTCAGGGACCCAGAGTGCAGGCGCTGGGGATCGAACCGGGTACTTGCATCCTTCTCTGAGTGCAAGCGCACTGCTCTAACCACTAGGCCAACACTCTCCCGTTTGTTTGACAACCAAACAAACCAAAATTTGTTTGACCTGCAACCTTGACATTTTGGAATCTACACTTTTTTAAATAGTGACAATCCACATAACTCTTAGTATTGGGACATTTTATCTCCAACAAACCAAATTTTGGCCTCTCAGTCGGGTCAAAAACAACACCATCTGGAGAAGAGCCCAACCATGGAGCATCAGGGTGAATGATGAACCCACAGGGCCAAAAGTTGGTGTTTATGATCCTGCAGTATTCCTGGATAGCTGATGGTTCAAGTGCTAGGCCCCTTTTCAGGGCGGCTGTGGCTGCTGTTGCCTTCTTGATGCGCTGCGCTAAGCACAAAGCAGAAGTGGCTCATCTCACATGACATACTTCCCAGAACCGAGAAGTAGTAATACAGGGCCTCCTCTGCTCCCTGGTGGATTAAAGTAAAACTAAACTTCACAATAAAATGGCCTGAACAAATCTTCTTACTGAATATGATAAAAAATAAAAAGCAAACCATCATACAAATAACTTAAATATTTTCTATTTATGGCTCTAACACCACCGTTTCCTCTTTAAAAGCCACTGTCAAATGATGTGTTTCTCTGTTTATAACAGCCACCAAGAAAATCTCTCTACTGTTGCGCTGCGCTAAGGGATCCTGTCTATTGCACAATACACCATTAATTCGAAAAGCTCTGAAATTATTCTTGCACCTTCTGCAAATGGTTGCCGTCGTAAAAATGGACAAGACATGGCTACGACAGACTTCCCATCTCCTCCCCTTATAAAGCCGCGATCTAATCCTGTTTACATGAAATAAACCTGCTCACGAGCAGGTTTAAACTGGCGCACATGTTGCTATGACAGCAAGTCCAGGATGAGTTTCGAAGAACCAAACGATCCAAGATCATGCCAAATCGTCGACAATCCAATCCAGCTAACTGAGTTAGCGACGTACGAAGAACGGATCCCTGGACTTTACCAAAGGCCGAATCAACTAAAGGGGCATCTGCACTGATTGCCATGGTAGTAATGAGAGGTGCAAGGTCTGCTGAAAATCCTGACACACCTCTGCTACTCTGAGAACATCAGGGTCTGGTGTGTCTCCTCGCACGGCCTTGTAACGTTTGCTCCTTCAAAAAAACAAAACAAAAACAAGACATCCAATTAATACATGTTAGTCAAAATAAGTATTCAAAGAACATATTCAGTTACTTCAACCTTACAATAATTACCTTATACCATTTCCAACTGTGCGCTGCTGTTTTGGTGTTGCAGATATAAAAACCATGTCACGCACGCGGCCTGGTCTAACACCCTGTAAAACAATTAAATGAAATGCTTAAAAATAACATTGATGATAACACACAGAAAAGGTACAAACCCAGGGAAGCTCCTTCAACCTTCACAGAGTTCAGAGAGCACGTGTTCTTTTTTTAACACTTACGGTTTTTGTAAAACAAAATAATGGTTCAATAATGGATTGTGTTTGAATCCATTTATCTAAAAATAGGTCATTAAGCAACAACATAAAATGGCCAGGGCTGCACTTAAAATGTATATTTTGATTGTCATAATTGTTTAGCAAGCCGAAAAAAGACTGGAAGAAAGTGCAGGACAAAAATTTGCTTATTTTTTTAAAACCTTAGCCGATTTATGCTCACGTCTGTTATTAATAAAGATGAATGAATGCACTTTGGGTTGACATCCCAATTCTTTTTTTTAATAACTATTTGCAAAGATACAAATGAAAGTTTGCAGTTGTCTACAGAGTAAGAACTATCTCTGCAGCACAATGCGCTTTTGGTGATCAGTGTTTTTAATCAATTTCAAGCTTTTTTATGCATCACAAAGCGTCTAAAACTACAACTTTGAGCAGGTTTATACGAACGAATGTGAAATCATCACGTCAGTGACTTTGGTAGGCACCATGCATATTTTTGATAAGTAATAGTACAATGAAGAAACTTTGTTTACAAAAATTAATGCTTCCCTGGCGTCATAACTTAAATAAGATGGACATTTCTGAACATATTTGCCAAACAAACGCACGCAACGTAAACAACAGACGTCGCTCACATAGAAACTGCACACCGCGGTGAAGTTGGTTTGATATTGCACATTCAAACTCCGCGGATTCAGCGGGATCTAGCTCACGGTTGATCCGGTTGAAGCACTCCGATTCCGGCCAGCGTCTCAACAAATCTTTGAACCAAGCACTCTTGAGAAACAAAAATCAATAAATTCCTTATCTTGTGACCAGCTAACGTAAAACTAATATAAATTGATCCCGCTGAGTCCGCGGAGCTTGAATGTGCAATATCAAACCAACTTCACCGCGGTAAACTGCACTGTGTTCCAGTCTTTAAATGAAGTAAAAAGAAGCAAAAGAGCAGAATGAACAGGCCTAGGAATTGGCCTTAGCATTAACAGAGTCATATATATTTGAACTTACAATATAACAAAAATCTGTAGTCATAACAGACTAGCTTCTGGGGCTCTCGTGTAGCTAAGCTAATGCTAAAGTTAGCAACTTATATGTGCGCTACTACTCCAACACACAACAGCTATAAATACTTACAACTTACGCTGCACAGGAGCTACATAAGACCCCCAAAATATAGTCCTCTTTGCATAGAACAGATCATCATTTTATGTGATTTCAGCCTACTCTGAGTTCATGAGGCTTATCATTTTTGCCCACCGGTCTGTAACAGACCGCCCTGACGCTCACTATCCCTGACGAGTCTTTGTTGGACACTGTGGTTAAAACATTAAAACAGAATCTGAAACAATGGCTTTGAAGTTATGTTAAAACAAATATATTATAAGTGAAAACGAGACAGTATATGTATGTACAGAATAAAAAACACTACCTAGGTAGTCAACATTGGCTCAGCAGTGACCGACTGGTAAATTACTTACCTTCAAAGTTTTCAATGTAGTTCGACACGTAAAACTTGAAGCCTTTCTCTTTTTTACTCCGTGGAGCAGATGATAAGGTTCGTATAAACCGGAGGACGTGGTTAATTGTTATTTTTGGAAGGTCCTGCAGGCAGCGTGTAGAACGCCATTGCTTGCCGTGGGTGAACAGCCTAACCGGAAGTATGCTCCCTTACCCCTTTCAGTTAGCGGAAGTTGCGTAGCAACATCGTGCACATAGCCTATTGGACATCCATTGCTAATGTCTGTGACCTGAAGTAACCTTGGCCATTTTTACAGCGAATTTTTAGACGGTGAATTTGAGACGGCGAATTTGAGCAAGTTGAATTGGAGGACAACGAAAATATTGCATTTGAATTTTGAAAAGTTGAAATTTTTTATATGCTGAATTTTTTAACACTGAAAATTTAAACTGTGAAAAATATGTATATTGAAAATTTGATCACTTTGAAATAGGAATGTGAATTTTTTTAATAACTGAAAATTGCAACCATGTAAAGAAAATTACACCGAATTTTTTTTTACTGCAAAAATAATGACATTGAATTTTTTTTAGGTTAAAAATATATTCTGAATTTATTTTAATACTGAAAAAGTAAGCACTAATATACAACATTCAAATTTCAGAGGTGTTTTTTATTCAAATTCTGATGGCACATATTTACTTCCATACTTCCACCTCTCTGAGGAGAAAAGTGAAGACACTTTTCTACAAACCTACTCCAATATATCTTTCTACAACAGACAAGAGAACTATTACTTATAATGACCACAAAGAAGCTCACTTAATATACTCTGAACTGCCCCTTTAGAATTTAAACTTGTATCTAAACTACCCTTTCACTCACTGTCAAGACGGAGCAGGAAAATCAGCATCTAGGTAAGAAATAAAGCAATGCATTTTACTCCATAACGTCTCCCGTTTAATCCTTGTACACTTCAAATGTCTCCGCTTCCAATAAAATTATATATTATCATTTACAGAACTGGGTTAAGCATGACACCACTCTTTGGAAAAGAGTTGTACTTTATTCTAGTTCAATTCTAAAAGCTTTCTTTAAAGATTTGACCAGGATTAAAATTCAACATGACCACAGATTCCATAAGAAGTCAGTAAACAGGTTCCACACATGAATGGTGGATGAAAGCTCACACAAAGTGAGCTTTTATCCACAATGTTAGTACACTGCTACATAATCGGTTATATGCTTTAGATGTCAGTGTGAATGAACATGCCAAACTGGTTTCCAAACTTGAAACGGAGCACATTTACTCCACTTGTTGCCACTCCTTGTTCTCACTTTAAAAGGTAAACTAAACGTGTTTTAGATTTTCAATTACAAAAGCATCAATATAACAACATCCACGAGTATTTTTGTACTGTTCTCTGATAATAAACTGACTGATTAAGCCACCCCTTAAACAAAAGTATTAGTAGCCTGCAGCTTCACATTGTGTCATATTACAACTGCATTCTTTAATTTGTTCTATTGGGATTTTGTGAAAGAAAAACAAGGGGATGCACATGAGTTAAGTCAAAGGAAAATCATACATGGCTTTCAAGATTTTTTTTCACATAAAAATCTGAAAAGAGCAGAGTGTGTCTGTAGACGTTGTACTGCTGAAAGTGAACATTTGCCCCAGTCTCTTGTCTTTTGCAGCTCTTAACTGTTTTTCCCCAGTATTTCCCTGTATTCTGCTTCATTCGTCTTACCATCAAATTTGATCAGCTTTTCAGTCTCTGCCAGTGTTCCCACAGCATGATGCTGCAACAACCATCACTTTTACCATGGTGATGGTGTGTGTAGGGTGATTTGTGCTGCAATAATTTCCCACTACACATCCTTTTGCATCTAGGCCAAAACGTTTTGCTACGTCCCCTACTCGGCTTGTGGCAGTCCACAAAGGGGATCTCGTGGCTTTCTTTCAACATTTGCTTTTTCCTTGACACACCTCCACAAAGTCCAGGTCTGTGAGCCGTCTTGCAGTTTCTCCCACATGAGCTGTGGATCCCTGCAGCTCCAGCCAGAGTTACCATGAGTCTCTGAGCTAACTCTCTGATTAATTTCTGCCTTTACACAGTCTGTCAGTTTAGCTGGACAACCATGTCTTAGTAGGTTTGTAGTTCTTTTTTTCCATTTTCAGATGATGGTTTTAAAAGTGCTCTGTGAGATGTTCAGTTTGAAACAGTGTTTTAAAACTACACCCTGCTTTAAACGTTTCTACAACCATGGATCCTTCTCTTTTCACATTACAAATAGGCACTAATTTTGTTCGCTCATCACATGAAACCACAATGAAACACATTTTAATTTGTGCTTGTGCTGAAAACATTTGAAAACGTTAAAAGATATATGAATACACAGTAGGCCTGGATATTATATTAGCCTCATATTACTAACATTGTGGATTTGACGTGAAGTTACCTGTTTTAGATTGAACAGATGGTTTTAACACGCCTGCAGTGTCATCGAGGCATCCTACTACAGTGAGATGATGCTGTTGATCTACTGTACTGCATTTGCAGTCTTAAGGAACTGTACTGCTGCTCAGCACAACAGCTCCACATCTGATGCATGTGATCCGAGTTGCTTTCTGCCTGCTGCTTTTAAGCAGCCTGTTGAGATAAACAAGGGTCCCCGAGGCCCCTGAAACCCACAATAAGCTACACCGTGGGCCCTGATGGACAAATTCTACGTAACAGAGGGGGCAGCGTTGCACTTCTTTTCCTGCACGGTGCCTGGTTCGCACCTTTGAGCACCTGCCTTCCCTCCACACAGAATCGACACATAGTGCTTGCACAAAAATCACCCGCATGATGAGTATTGGCCCCGCATGCAGCAAAGTGACAGACATGAAAGACTGGTCTGTCTCCTACTGGCAGGAAACACAGTACCTCATTTAAGAAAGAAGGGATGCAGGATGGAAGGGGGGGGGGGGTGCTGCAGTCAACCCGACGGTGGAATAATCGGGTTAGCAGGAATAGGGTGTGGGGGGGGGGGTGTATCTGAACCTCTCAGAGAACATCTAGCCTCAGCGTGTGAGTGTTTGCAGTGTAGCCTGTGTGTGTGCGTCAGTGGGAGAGGGAGAGAAAGCAAGAGTGAGCAAGCGTAATTTAAAAAGTTAGGAGATCACGGCATGGGGGGGGGGGGGGGGTTGCTTTATGTGGCTGTGCGCTGCTCCCCAAACCTGGGCTCTACGATACGTAGTAGCTGCACAGGATAAGTTGTACCCCCGCCTCACTCACTCCTTTCTTTCCCTCTCTCTTTCTCCCTCTGCATGATCCACCGGCTGCATGAATATGATTGCAGATCCACAACAGACACACACACACACACACACAAATAAAAAAGACACCAATTGAACCCAGACTCTTTCACACATCCCCACACGCACAATTTGGCATCACGCTGCTTTGACACAGAGACGAAGGAGTACGCATAATATGGTGATGAGCTTACCACTTGGATTCTTGTTTTTCTTAAGACTCTTGCCACAAAGACACTGCAGCATATGCGTTCCTTTGCTGAAAATGTTCCAAAGAAACCACATTGATTTGGGCGAAGAGCAATCCAGTGGCTTAAACACCCAGATATAGATGAGATCCTTGCGGTTGCATAATAACACAATTGGATCAGTTCTCCCGAACAAGGCTACCAGTTGGAACATAGAAGAAAAAAAAGAAACAAGTGGGCTATAGATCCAAGTCCTATGCGCCTTTCATTCAAAACAGTCAGTGTCTGACAGACTTCGGGAATAATGGTGTGTTTTCTTCTTTTCTGCTCTGTGGAGAATGCCTCCTCAACTAGTCTACAATAGAAAAAATACTCTATAAATTGCATGTGTCGCACCGGGAGGAGACGGGTCGTCAGTAAACAAACACAACTAACGTGAAGACGTGAACCCACGGCGGATTTCCGAGGAGAAAACCATCGCCTATTAGTTCATCACTCTGAGGAGAGAGGAGGGTGGATCTGCACAGCATCAAAAAGCCAGGGAAGGATGCATCCTAGGCACACACTGCTGCAACGATAGCCCCGGCGAAACGCCTCATAGCTGGCAGGGATCGAGTCCAAATTCGCGTCTCACATGAAGCCAATCCCCTGGCGAGGACACGTACCAGCCAGCCTCAGTTTTAATTTCTCACAAATGAGGTCCCACGCCGCAACGACTGTGTGGAAGCCAGGTTCGGGCTCTTGGTGTGTGTCCGTGCATTCCCGGAGTGTGGCGTTTCTTCCCCCTGTGGGTTAATTTGCTCAAGTCTTTTCATCACCACGCTGCTGACATCTCTGAAAGTGCGCACGGAGGGAGACGTTTGCATGAATTACCTCTGTTAGGAACAGGCAGAGAGGAGGGGTTAAATTGAAAGATTGGCTTTCCATTACGTAAAACACGTGGTTTCTGCGCCGTCATATCTGTGATGCTCAGGGGGGGTAAGAGGGGGAAAAAATTGTGTGGAGCCACACGCTCATATTCAAACTGTTTCAGCGTAAAATTCGTTATTTAAAATAAACAAAAACATGTCTCGATGATGTATTGTCTCGCCATTAGATGAGTTTTACTTCCACGGAGGGTATCTTCTTCTTCCTCAGGTTGTTGCACCTGTATGTAGGCTGATCTTCAAAGTCACAGGTGATAATGGGCTCCTCTACTGACGCGTTTAATGGGACTTGTGTTTGCCAAACTATTCATAAACGAAAAGTTTTTCTACATGCCATATGTGATAGACCAACAGGATGTGGTGCGTCATTTTTGAAAAGTGCTGGTTTTCCAGCACTTTTGCAAAAATAAAAATCTTAAGTGCACGTCAAAGTGTTGACATACATTTGTATTTATCCTCTGATAAAAGACTGCAGAATCGGCTTTTTGCTGCAGTTACAGCCGCGAGTCCTTTGGGGGTATATTGCTACCAGCTTTGCAAATCTAGAGATTTTTTTTTTAGCAAAATAACCCAAGCTAATTCAGATTGAATGGAAAGTGTCTATGAACATAAATCTCAAGTTTTGCCACGGATTCTAAGTTGAATTTAGGTGTAGACTTTGACACGGGGCTATTCTAAGAGATACGCCGGTTTTCTTCAAGGTTTGCTAAACTCCACCCATCTTCCCATCAAAGGCCACCTGCAGCTCCTCCAGAGCACAGGCCCAGCTGCTCCCTTGATTAATGTTCTCCTTGCTATCAGTTTAGGTGAATGGTCATGTATTGGTAGGCTGGCAGTTGTGCCATACCCTTTCTATTTCTGGATGATGGATTGAAGTGCTCCGTTAAAACTTCAAAGCTTGGGATATTATGTTACCTAACCCAGCTTTGACCTTCTTCACAACTTTATGCCTGACTTGTCTCATGTGTTGCTGGGTCTACTTGATGCTGTTCGCCAAATTTCTCCAACAAACCTCTGAACCTTTCACAGAACAGCCCCACTTATATTTAGACGGCTCACTAAGCTTTTTATTTGAAAAGTTATTAGAAAAGAATGATCTATACCATTTTCCTTCTAATTCACGATTATCCACTATACTGTGCTAGTCTATGACATTAAATCTTGATAAGGTACAATTCATTTCGTGTTTGTAAAATAACAGAATGTGAAAACAATCATAGGTTCAGAATATTTTCACAAAGTACTGCATTGTGTGACAAGACAACACATTACACCTCCAACTATCCAGCAGAGTGTGCGGCTATAAGGCATACCTACAGGGAGGCACAGAAAGCCAAGTAAAAATTATTTATCATTGTTTGGAACAAAATAAAAATTTGACTGTGTTTGTTTTGTCATTTCTTCCCTTAGGAAAATGAAGCCATTGGTGTTGCTTATGGTGACTCCTTCTACCAAGTAATTACTCTTCTCTAAGGAGTTAAAGATTTTTCCATCACAGTTGAAAGGAAAATAAGACAGCGTTTTCCTCTGATTATGTCTGATCTCTACAAGCAATGAACACAAGGTTATCTGTATCTAAATGGATGGCTCAACTTATGGTTCAGTTCAGAATGCATGTACTTTTGACATTGCATAATTTAATTATAGCTGGAAATTTCTGAAACATGAACCAAAACTGTTATTTTGGTTCCACTGAGCTCAAAGTCGGAGGTAAAATTGAAGAACAGCTGTGTTCATATGGACTGCTTCTAGAGCCAGATTCTTATTCTAATCACAATAAACAGACTTTTTGTGAAAACACCACTGAAAGCCTCTCTGTCACAATCAAAATAAAATTGTAATGAATCCTTCACGAGTGCTTTAAACCTTTTCGTAGTCTGATGAACAGAAAAATGCATCAATGTTGTGGGAGATCTCAAAAGCATTAGGGAGTCCTAAATATTTTGGCAATATGTTTAGAATGCGCTCCTTTGCTGTTCGATAAATTTAGTCAGGACTGCTCCCACCGGTTTTTGCTTCTGATTTCTCTCCACAGGTGTTTGGCAGAAGTAGAAACAAAGAGCTGAGCACCACAGAAGAAGGAAGCGTGTTCTGTTCAACATGCTAGTAGAAAGAGGAAAAGAAACATAAAAAATAGTTTTCAGGGTACAGCATGTGTTCTGTATACTCATCTATACAAATGGAATTGCAGGAATCTAACCAGAAAATTTAGAAAACTGCTTCTTTTGTTTTTCTTCTGCGTTCCAAATGTTAGCTTTCAGACTGCCCACCGTTTATTTAATATCAAACCAGAAGGAAATAAAAAGCTGTAAAAAGTAGAATAAAAGACTAATTTGGGAAATAATTAGCTTACTTATAA
The DNA here is from genome assembly GCA_037039145.1 of Fundulus diaphanus. Lineage (NCBI taxonomy): Eukaryota > Metazoa > Chordata > Actinopteri > Cyprinodontiformes > Fundulidae > Fundulus > Fundulus diaphanus. The sequence goes on along the minus strand of CM073132.1, from coordinate 23,202,484 downwards.
GGCGATTTAGTCCAGATAACTTTATCAGCTCTCGGAATTTCAAACATCCCTTAACATATACTTTAATGTTTTGTTAAATTATTTTTACAGGCCTTATACAATCATATTTTCTTCTTTTCGGGGGTTTAGGGCAATGTTCTTCTTCTTTCGCAGTCTATTCCTTTTTTGGCCATAATTTGTTTAGTGAATAAAGAAATAGGGTGTGTGTGATGAATGGGTATTGAGGCTAGATTTTTTTTTAAATCCTTCAAAACATGACAAAAACAGATAATTATTTTTATGTTGAAACCTAGCTTTAATGGAAGGTGTCGTTTTTCTATCAATACTGCACAAGTCACCATAACTTCAATAAAACATCAGTGCTTCTAATATCACTAGGTCATCTTAGCTGGACTCACAATGGCAGAGGTGTTAAAACCTGGTTTTGTCCTGTGTAATGTAACAAGATTTGGAAAAGTCATCAATGATATGACATGAACTCTTGATGCCAAGAAGTGTTGTCCTTTTGTGTTTTGGGATTTCTCTTAAGCCATCGATGCTTCAGTTAGTGGATTCCGTTTAACATCTCCCTGATATTGGCTTTTCTAGACAAGCAGTTGGATGGTTTGCTGGTTATCTAATAAGGAAACCAGACGGTCCAGGCAGATGGTCCTACCTCAAAATTCTATTGAAAGGTTCCACAAGGTTCATGTCTTGGCCCATGATGTTCTCTATATATATATAAATTACTGAGGAGAGAGTATTCCAAACTCATACTTTCCCTTGGAGATATATTGTATACAAATGCATTTGCTCATCGTTTTGAGATCTTTGTCTTGCTGTGTTTTTTGCACACTTGTCCGTCTCTGCTTTACACAGATGTAAAATAGAGACCCTATATGTTTGTGGTCTCAGTCAATGGTATACAAAGCAATTGTGGATACAAGGAAATCATGTCATGATTTGGGTTTTTGTTATGGTTTATGTTGGTCTTTTTATTTAGTTCACTCTCCTGTCTTAGTATTAGCTCTGGTTTTTATTATTTGCTAATGCTCTGTTTGGTCTTTATGTTGATTTTGGTTCTGAATTAGTCTAGTTTAATTTCTGTTTTGGTTTAGTAATTCTCTTCATGTAATCAATTCTGTCTTAGGTTTAGGTTCTGTATTAGTTTTGGTTAATGGAATAATTTGAGTTTTAATGTGGTTTGATTTTGTACTTTGTTTTATATTATCAGTTTCTTCTGGCCTGCTCTGATCAGTTCTGTCACCAGCCTTTATTCAGTTCACCTGCCAGCATTCTTTTGTCCTTCTGTCACTCCCCTTCACCAGTCACCATCCAATCGGCTTCAGTTTACATCCAGCCATTTTGTCTCCCCTGATCAGCTCCACCCATTCTGGTAATTAGTTTCACTCTGTTCACCTGCTCACTCCCCTACTTATATCTGCCTCTGTCTCCTGCACTCTGCCAGATCATTGTCTAACTGTCTTTTGGTGAGTCTAGTCCAGCATTCCCTGTTCTGTTTGTTTGCCTGTTGACCTGACCCAATTTGCGTTTTTGACCTCTGTGCCAGCCTGATCCTGATCCTGTTGTCCTTGCCTGTTTTTTCCTGCCCGCCTGTGTACCGACTTGGAACTGTTATTTGACCACCGAGCCTGCATATTCCCTGACTGAACGTTTTGAGCTTTATTAAAGCCTTTTTGTTTGCACTTTTTGTGTCTGGCTGAATACTTGGTCCATCCGTCTCTGGTTCATGACAAATCAATGTCTTTGCTTAATGGTTTTATGATGGTTCCAACAATATGAAAATTAGGGGAAAAAAGCTTTTGAGTTTTTGGTTTTGGGGTATATGCAAAATATGGCATGGTATTCCTGAGATAATTTAAATCCCTGGTGAAAACTTTGGAGTCTAGTCTGTTTTTCTTGATATCTCTTCATTTAACTTACTACTCAGTTATTTAATCTTTGTTTTTGAACAATGTTGCTCCTATCACTGTTGCAATAAATACAGGAATGAATGAGTCTTTTATTTTTGTACAGTATGAACTAGAGCATCCTGAGCCTGATTGTCTCTGTTGTCGAACCCACTTTAATGACTTTGTTTTATGGTCTGCTCAGCTGTGTCACAATTCATCGGGGTTGTAGGCAACATTAAAAATTAGATGTTTCCTGACTCACTGTTATTACGGAAATACAAATTTAGAAAACTAATTGTTCAAAGCAGTAATAATGTCTTTAAAGCAGCTACCCATGTTCCCCATTATTATAAGGCATTGGTTGCTTACATTTAAAGTTCCTTGCAAAAATATGTATACCTTTGGACCTTTTGTCATATTACGAACAAACACGTCAACGTATTTTATGTGGTAGGCCAACCCAAACTAGCACATAATTTGAAATAGAAAATGGTTTTCAAAATCTTTACAGATTAATTGTATTCATACCACCCAAATCAATACTTTGTGGAACCATCTTTCACTACAGCTACAAATGTTTTGGGGTATGTATCCACTACCTTTATCATCTAGATTCTAGAAACTGAAATTTAAGTACACTTTTCTTGCAATATAACTCAAATTATGTCAGATTAACTTGAAAAGATTTTCAAACATAGATTTTTAAGTCTTACCACAGATTCCCAGTTGGGTTTAAGTCTGGACTTGGACTGGGCCAGTCTAACTCATGAATGTACTTTGTCGCTCAGGGTCTAAGGTTAGGGTGGCTGTCATGGTGGAAGGTGAACCTCTTCTCCAGACTGAAGTCTTTTGCAGCTTCAACCAGGTCTTCCATCTCATTAACTCCTTTCATCTTCCCATCAACTCTGACCAACTTCTTGACTCCCTCTGGAGAAAATATTCCCAACAGCATGATGCCGCCATCACCATGTATCGCAGTGGGGATGATGCATTCAGTTTCTTGTGCAGTATTAGTTTTATCCCACCCATAGCGTTAAGCATGTAGTCATACTGCTCTCTATGCCTCACATCAAACTCTGGTTATGTATATTTAGTTTAGCCAGTAATGCAAGACAATATGTAAAATAAGATCAGGGGCTATGAATACCTAGAAAGGTAGTATATATGTAATGATTTAGATAAGGTGTAAGCAATCATTTTTAATAAATTAAGTTTTCATGGTGTCAAGTGGACTCAGAGGACTCAGCACACAGCTAAAGGCTTGTGCACTGCAGGCTCTTATTCTTTCTCCCTCTGCAGTCATCTTTCCTATCGATCCCTCCACTGTAATGTAAACTATCATCGCACCCTGGAGGATATCATCTGACAATTTTGTCAGGGATCATTAGAATACTACTTTTTGATTGCGTAGCTCTGCGGTCTGCAGAAAATGGCTCCCCTGGGTGTTTTTTTTTTTAAAGTTGCTTTCCTTGTGACGGAAATAAAGAAATAATTTTCATTAAGATGCGTAAACACGAATTGTGTTGTGCAAAGTGAAAAGGTTCATAAATGGGGGAGTGTGAAGTGAGCATTGTCATTTGGAGGTTTATGTGAAATGTATTTTTATACATTTTTTTGATGTGAAAATTACAGGTGATTATAAAACATTTTTAGCGGTTGCATTGACTTTCAGTGGATGTGAAATAAGAGGAATGGAACCAACTACAAACATCGTGGAAATTTTCTAAAACACTGACTGTTGTGTCTAAGTATGATAAAGTTGTATATGACAGATAAGATTGATGTGCACTCAAGACTGACAGAAAGATGCTGATGCATTATTCCAGTAACTAAAAATGTCCAAATGATTTCACAAACTTAGGGTTAAGCACAGGCTACTAAAACATTGCAAGCAACAAAGAGGCATTTTTATTTGTGTGTTTTTTATAATTCCACATATTGCGTGTTTTTCACAGGTTTGCCCTATTTTCTGGCAACTGTGGATCTTGCTGGAAGCAGCATTATCCCTCAGTTCGGCAATTCAATCCCCAGCACCTCTAGTGTCAGGACGACCTTGTGCAAGACACTGCGTTCCACACTGTCCCAGATATCCTCAAACCAAAACAAACTTTATTGTTACAATATAATATAAAATACTCCATAAGGGTGTTCGAAGGTCAAGCAAATGGTATCCCTTTAGAGTTAAAGACATTGCTCTATAAGTGTTTATGCATTTATGATTCATCTCTGAAATGTTTGCACAACTTCTTTACACAGAGATTTTTTTCCCTGACTGTATAAGATTTTGATAATTCCATGATGAAAAATGTATTTATGTAGCACAAACTCACAAGTCATCTCAGAGCACTTTATGAACAAGTGCAACTTCTATTATTTTATAAAACAATTCATTTTGATCCAAATTCACTTCAAATCCATCCGATTTTATACCAATACAACCAAATAATGTACAGATGCTGGTCAAATTACAAACAGTTCAGTTCAATCCAAATCACAATACACTTCGCAGATTGTATCAAATCACTGGATTTCCAGCAATCTGTCCGCATTGACACTTTTGTGGTGACAGCAGAGAGGAACCGCTCACTTTCAGTATGAAAAACCTCCAGATAAAAAAGATAAAGGGTGAGGCAAAGTAGCAAGCGTGTCTTTTAGACTACAGCGGCATTTAGTGATAACCTTTGCTTTGAATTCAGTTGTTAATATTCACCGTGGTGTCTTGAGTGATAAAAATCTTGTTTTCTCTTTTGTCGAGATGAGGATTTTAATGTTTGCTTGCTAATTGCCTTCTCTTGAATGCACTCTTATTTACATAAGTAAATAAAAACTAGGAATAAAGAAAAAAATAATATAGTAAATAAAAAGTTGCATAATATTAATAAGAGCAGAAGTACTCCTCCATTGTGATTTTTAGTTACTGAAAGTGAACTCCATGGAAGTTTTTGAAGGTCCTTACAATGTTCAATTCTATGCTCAGTTCTTCCTAGCTTAATAAATAAACTGCAAGTCTGGAATGCCTTGAGTGAAGAAGTGGTGTTGACACCAGCTACAAACCCATCCTTACATTTCCACAGCCAATCAGAGAAGGAGGCTGAGCTGGCTTTGGCACTGCTTGGAGAAAACATTCATAAGAGATGAACAGCTGCTGTAGGAGCTAAGTCATTACCAAAGACTTTTTTAGACACACACACACACACACACACCACACCACACACACACACACACAATGCCCAAGAGTTGAGAGCAAATATCTGTTAATTCTGAGTTTCATCCAGTGAATGCCCTGCAACAAGTTTTGCACAACTGTTGCCCTCCTTACACAGGGCGGAAGGGCCCTGAACTATTTTTTTGTGCTTCATTAAGTCCAGACTGCTTATATGCACCATATTATGCAACTTCCTGGTTGCTACAGGCATGATTATTAAGACCTACTAACAGTTACTGTATTTCACTAAATTTACCATCTGCACATGTTTCATTATTTGCTTTGGTCACACTGTTTTGGCCTAAATAATTGACACAGTATATGCAGTGTTTAGACCTCATCTCTAAAACCTCTCAAGAGCACCCACATTATGAATTTGAAGGTGAAAGACCAATGGGACAAATGGAGGATTCCCACACACATAATAACTGGCTCCACTGTAAAACGTAATGTTACCAAGTGCAATCATTTCTGCAGAGCGCTGAGTGTGGCGACACCGGCCCCTATTCAGTGAGGTAAAAGTATTGCATATGAAAGCGATTTATTAGCACCAAGGCACAGTCTCAGTGCTGCATCTCCGTCCATGACCAGCACCATGCAAAACTATTCATGACCCTGAGACATTTTCACATTTTTCTGCGTCATAACCAGAAGCTTCGGTGTATTTTTTTGGTACTCATGTGATGAACGAACATAAACTAGTAGTTGCAAAAGGGAATGAAAACACTGAACTGTTTAACGCAACACAAAATCAGAAAAGTGCGACATTCACTTGTTTATTTTTTTGCCCTCTTTTCTCCTCTAAATAAAATGCAGTGGTGGTGGAGAAGTTTAAACATGGTCAAGTTATAAAACAAGCTTTGGAATATTATGGCAAGAAGACACCTATTGTTGAAAGAAAGCCACAATAAGTCCAATTTAAAGCTTGCCAAAAACCATAAATTGGACACAGCAAACGTGTGGAAGACAAACACGCTCATGTCAAACCAAAATGTAGCTTTTTGGCCTTGGTGCTAAAGGCTATGTGTTGCAGAAAACAATACTGTACTTGTCCCTGAATACATCATTCCAAAGTTAAACAACGAGGTGCCAGATTCAGGCTATTGACAAATCTGTCCTGAACAGGGACAGATAAGTTCGTCAAAATTGATGAGAAGTTGGATCAAGCTAAATACAGGGCCATCCCGAAAGAAACCCTACTGGGTTAGAAAACACTTGAGACTGGGGTTCAGGCTCCTTTCATCAGGACAATGACTATGAACATGCACCCAGAGCTACAATAAAATGGTTTAGATCAAACTGGAGTCTTGTTCTGGAATGACTCAAAGTCCAGACACAAATCATATTCATTTGAAAACTGGTTTCCACAGATGTTCTAAATCCACAATGACTGAGCTGGGGCTATTTTGCAAATGGGAAAGAGCATAAAGTGCAGTCTCCAGTTGTGCAAAGTCGGTAGAGACCCCAACAATGAAATATGACTCCAGTATTGAACCATGGAGTCAAATCACAAAAGCAAGCCACCCTCTTTGGATTTGGTTATGGAAACATACATAAGAAGAACATACACCCATAACCCCCCCCCCCCCCCCCCCCCCGCAATCACATGCTCTCCTGTGTAGATCTATTACACACAACTACAACTATAACTACATTTAGTGGTTAAAACATTTCTAAATATAAAACTTTCAAAGGAGAGTGAATACTTTTTTAAGCCACCATATTTTTTCCCCTTTCAGTTTAGTTCAGATATGTCTGAAAAGTCTGTTATCGTTATTTCAAGGGATCTTTGAATAAAGATCAGAGGGTTCTATGCTGGGCGGTTCTTTCTTCCATCTTTTTGGTCAGTTTGAAGTTTTGATCATGGACTCCAGATTTATGAAACATCAGGATCGGCTGAGGATATGCCTAACTTTATTCGTCTTTTTAATTTGGGACTGACATCCTCTGCTCGCAGAAAATGTATTTTTAATGTCCCTATTCGGAAACATATGACACAACGCCATGTGGCTGAAAAGCACAAGATGGATCTGACTGGGGTGAGGCGAGGTACGCCAACTGTGAGCACCCCCTCCTTCCCCAAGCACGAGGAAGGGTCAAGTTGGCAAATGAATATGGAATGAGCAACAAATGCTGCAGTGGTCACTCTAATTCCAAGCACTCTGACCCTGAAACTGCCCCACCTTTGGCCCTTGTCCTCCACACGCCCTCATTTAAAGTTCATCTACAAGTGATACAGATACTTATGTCTCAATGTGGCGCACGGCCCAAAATAAAGTGCATGCTCAAATCCCGGCCTTTTATGATCATCTCTCTGGGAGTTTCCTATTCAGTGAGAATTGGCATTATGAACAAATTCACTGCCTGAGTAACAATGTGGCTTCTAATTTTAGCCACAAATGGGGGTCCTAGATTCTGCATTAAATAGCTTCATTGGGCTGTACCAGAACAGTTTCCACATATAGTAATGCCAGCAAGTCAAAGTTTACTCAAACATACCTCTGTAGTGCAGCCATGCTAGTGATTGGGTTCTGCTGTGGCAACAAGACAAATAGTCATTCATTCTACTTCATTCTCGCTCCAACCATCGTTCAGTCATATGCGCTCATATTCAATAAAGTAGAATATGACTCCTAATGAGGCTCGTCTGTCAAATTAAAAGTGCCTTTTGAAAATAATGATTAACTAAATGTCCTGTTTTCCTTATGTTGAGGTGGAAAATACACATAATTAACAGAAAGAAAGTCTTACACACATCTGTCTATAACAGGGTTTTTCAAAGTCAAATGAGTGAGGGAGGGGGGGGGGCAATACTGTCCTCTCATTGGAGGACCACTTCAGTGTCAGTATTACGAAAAAGGACAGGTATTTCTGGAAAAAAACAAACAAAAAAACTGCAATATTATTGCAATATCAAATAATACTATACTACACAGAACGGATTTTTTTCTCCTCATTTTTAAACTACCAATGGAACCCCCATAATACAACAAAACTAAATAAATTGGTACAAGAAATGTCACAAAAGTAACGAGGCAGCCATATAAGCCACTGACTGGCAGGGCAAACAGCTTTTCTTTGCATTAACTTTCTTTCGCTGAAGTAAAACAGACAACCCTCGACATATTAGTGCGTTCTGCTACTTTCTGAAAGCTGTAATAAAAAAGGACAACGCAATATTGTCCTTTTAATTATTACATTTTATAGAAAAAGTTCAAATATCTTTTTAACTCTTGAACATTTGTTAACCTTCAGTTATCAAGTAAATAGCACTGAATGGCTGTGTACTTCATATTTTGCAATACCTCTGCAACTGAAAAAAAAAAAGATCAAAAGTAAATAATGGTGTTAGTATGGCTGACGTGCAATAGTAAAACAATATCTTAAAGGGCCAAATTGCATTATATTTTTGACGTTGGGTCACAGGCTGGAAACAGCAGGGGGGCAATGGGTCGGCAGTGGTCAGGACTCTGAGACTGGTCTATGTTATTACAATCTATATACTAAGTGAATTGAGTCACAGTAATAAATTAACTTGTCAATATTATTGTTATTTATTACATTTTTTGTTATTAATGGCCGTGTTCAAAGAGTGTTGTGCACTAATCTGTTCTGTTTCATCTCAATGCTTTCATTAGTAATAAGACACAACAAGTAGGGTGTCAACAACTGTGATACTACCTCGCTTTTTGAGGGCAAGGCATTAGATGAACGGTATCGCAATAGATGTCAACTCTCAAAAGTTTTCAACAAACTGATTTCTTTTAACCACTGCATTTTGAAATAAAACGGTCACAAATGGTTTCACGACAACTTAATTAATAATTTATTAAACAATGTAAAAAAACAAGATTTTTTTTTTTTAAAGGATATGAAGAAATTATAGCACTATCCAATGATTGCCTTCGGCTCGTCAGAGATTAGGTCATGTGGGTAACTAGTCTACAAGGAAAAGAAAGAAAATCTTCAATGACACGGGGGGAGAAATCCTGGAGCAAAGCCCCAGTGCCTGAAAAACTTCAAAAGGGATGGGTCCAGGAGAAACACTTATCTGATGCCCAAACTATATCATCTCCTTACGACGAGGAGGAGCAGCAGCTCTACTTCCATCTCAATCTGCACGATGGAGCTCTTCGTCCTATTTCGGAGGCTGGGGCCGGCAACTCCACATCAACTGTTAGTCGGTGTAGCTTAACATTTGTACATGAGTCCACTAATGGTCATATCACAATTACAAATGAGCCCCAACTCCTTGCTTTAGTAGAATATAAATGACATGAGACCTTGAAAATATCCTTTCTATGTTATTTGTCCAGGCTACTAGTCCTCCAGCACATGGTCTTAACTGTCTGAACCTGTCGAGGCATGTTAAGTGAGCAGGGAGGGAACTTGAAATCCTTAACTCAAGTTGGGAAAAAAAAATAAGTTATCCAGTCAATTTCTGTAAGTTATTACAAATTTAATTTAATTTACACACAATATTAAGTTGGTGTAATTACCAACATTATTATGTCAACACAACTCAGAAAAATGATGTTTGAAACTTAAAAGGTTTACCTAAACAAATATATTTACCTTGCAATCACGGATTTAATTAAGTGGTGGTAAAAGGTCCCTTAAATTACTTTTTAGGGTGCAGAGGAAGCTCGTCTCAGTTCCTCATATCCAAGATCTTGTTCTTTTGGTTATGATCTAGATCTTTTGACCATAGATGACAACCAGAACATTGCTCATGTGCATATTTAGATTAAACAAGGAGTTGCCCAATATTTGTTAAGATAAACCAAGACGTGTACAATTAAAAACCAAAAGAATAGCAGTTACCCTATTTCATCCAGCACTAAAGAAGTCAGTGATAAAAGATGATCAGAAGAGATGAACCTGTCAAAAGAAACAAGAGAACGTAGCGACTGGTGACAAATCTGTGGTTTCGAGAAGGTTTAGTCAAGCATGCCACTCTACTTGCCCATTACTCATGTTAATTTGTTATTCTCATAAATCATTCCACCGTTATGTAATGGTGCTGTGGGCACTTTTCAACATGTAAAGTCTGCAGCTTTCATTATTTATACCCTTTCAGAGCGCACATGTACTTGCTCTATACGCCTGCATTGGATTGTGTATGAAGATGGAGAAAATGTCCCGTATTCAGTGGAACAAAAATGTGCCAAACTGCCATCAAAAGTGCCACTTTCAGAGAGTTAAAACCTGCTTACCAGTCACAGCACCCATTTCACTGTAGTTCAGCACCATTAATAGCACAGCAGGCCTAGGAGTATAGTGCCTTTCCTTTTCTACCATCCATTACATGGAGATTGTGTTGACTTCAAAACATCTTTACAAGTGAACTGGGTTTTATGCTTTGTTAGTTTAGTTTTACTCAGAGGAACTGTGCTGTAGTTTGTGTTGTTTTTCCCTCCTTTTTTCAGGTGTAGGTCCTCACTGTGTTCGTGTATTAACTACCTTAATACTAACGCTAATAAATATTTATTATGAATAATAATGATAACAAAATTAGTGCACAGTTCTGGCCATAGATTCATTATATATATATATATATATATATACATACATACATACATACATGTATACATACATACATGTATACATATGTTTGAGCCTGTATTAGGGCTGCACAATGTAAACAGGTTTTGTGATGACCATATTAGTTGCAATGTATTCTTATTTCTTTTTTCCTCTCTTTTTCATTTGTGTTTCTTACATTCTGTGACCTACAGCATTTTGCACCATATCATTCATGTCCGGCGTGAGCATCCACTGCCATTAGACTCTATCCAACTACCAAAATATGTATTAATTAGCATTTAAAATGCAAGTTAGTAACTCACAGAATAAGTTAGCCTACAATTAATACACTTCAAACAGCCCTTTCAAATATGAATATTGCGGCAATGAAATCTTTACAAATTTGTGCTGCACCTAGCCTGTATATTGTGAATTAGAGTGAATTAGAGAAAAACCGCAATAAATTCAATTCATGTTTGGTTTTTAAACTTCTGAAAGCTGTTGTATAATCACTTCACCTCTACATGCCCATGATGAGTGAATAAACTTCTCGATAACACTCCATGTTATATATTTTTAGATAGAAGTACATTCATTTTGCCGTTTGTTTGATTTTGTAAAAAGTTTTGTAATAGGTTAAATTCAAAAATAAAGTTGGTAATAATGTGATCTCTTCAATGAAAGGGCTTTTTCTTTCTCAAAAAAGTAGAAAAACATCATGGTTTTTGCTCAAATTTGCAATAACAAAATAACTATGTTTGAATAACATGTCTTGGATTGCAGGTGCATAGGCTGTAATCCTTGCATGCAGGCTGGGAGCTGATGTGACGCAGCCACCTCTAAACAGACTTTTCCGCTGGGACCGGTTACCATAGTCACAACCATCACACAGATTAAAACCTGACCTTGGGGAGATGCACAGCCTCTTGTTGCTTATCTTACTGTGATTTAGTAACGGGGATTGATAGAAAATCTAAAGATTATGTGTGACAGTTAAACAGTTTGTTTTACCTCAATCAGCAGAAACAAATTAACCACCAGAAATATCAGTCACTTTGCTGGCTTTGTGTAAAGAAATAGCAACATACTTTATACACCTACCTTATGTTTCATTCGGTGATCAAATAGGATTGATTATAAACCAAATCTTTACACAATCTGTCAATATTTCACTTTAACAATGCTGTTTTTGCATGCAAATTCACACTCATTCTTTTGTTTGATCTGATGTTTGTGTAAGCAGACTACTGTACTTCCCAAGTCCCAAAGAGCCCAATGTTTCTCTGCACCTGTTCCCAGAAGAGTTCAATGGAAGATCCACCACTGAGACTTCCTGGAACTGGCAGCATCCCCTGCCATTGTAAGCTGGGCATGAAAACAAGCTCCATTAATGATGTGCCTACAGAGCCTACAAATGTTTTTGTCAGTGGTGGAGAGTTTTTTTAATATTATTCATTCAAAGTTGAGGATAATAAGTTTTCTGAATGTAATTAACAACCGGAACTCCTGTCTTGATGTGTGGTTGTGGAGCAGGATCCAAGGGCAGACTGTGACGCTGGATGAACATGGAGGTATTTATTAATTAATAAAAGATACAAACTTGCAGCAAAGCACCAAAAAAACAGGACAAGCAACACGGGCAGAATCAGGACCAGAACAAAGACAGGAGAAATGGGCAGTGTTATGGCAGGATCCAGCAGCGAGCAATGGCTGTGAACATAAATATTGAAGGAAGTGAGTGTCAGGATTTGGGTTTTGTTTTGGCTGTTTATTAATTTTGATTTATTAGTTTACTCTCCAGCTTTTAAAATCAGTTTTGGTTTTGGGTTCTTGTTTGGTTTCTCTTATAGCTTGTGTTTTGTTTAGTCTTAGGTTAAGGTTCTGTTTTGGTTTATGGAATAGTTTGGATTTTATTGTGGTTTGATTTTGTTTTATCAGTTCACTTGGCCTGTTCAGTGCACTTCTCGGTATCCAGCCTTTAATCAGTCATTCAGTTCACCTGCCAGCTCACCTCCTAGTCAACACCCTGTCACTCCTCTTCTCCAGTCACCATCCAATCAGTTTCGGTTTACTTCCAGTCACTTCCCTGTTCCTGATAAGCTCCACCCATGCCAGTAATTAGTTTTCACTCCATTCACCTGCTCTCTCCCCTACTTATACCTGCCTCTTCCTCCTGCAATGGGCCAGATCAATTCGAGCCACTTGGTGAGTCTTATCCAGCGTTGTATTTCTGATAGCCCTGTTTGATACCGACCCGATTGCCTTTTTGATTCAACTTGAGCCAACTGGTTCGAGAAAGGGTTCATTTCTTGATGCTTCATGTGCACACGACACCACCTACTGGCCAGGTGTATAATCACAGCCAGCTGTATCTTAACACGTGTGATGCATTGAATTTTTGTCTATTATGACTCTTGGGAATGACTTCACAAAAGGTGTAGGACGAAATAATTTGTCTACATAAATTCTGTATACACATGTGTATAATAAAACATTGTTTGAATGTATTCTCTGTGTGTAATTATTCCCTAAATAGTAGTGACGTGATATGGCATGGTGTGTAATAATGTTTTTCCGTGACTCTAGAAAAATGGCATGGGCTTAATCAGGCAGAGGGCAATGAAAGTGCTTGTGGAACTAGGCAGGGGGTAGTGAATAGGCTAATGCTTGTGTAACTTGCATTTTTATTAAGAAACAACAATTTCTCCACAGTTTTTGGTTTCAAATGATTTCTCTTTTTTGATACTACTTCTCCAGCCTTTGAAAAGACACGCTCACATGGCACAGATGATGCCGGGGTGCATAAATAAATAAGTGCAAGTATGTACAGATTGGGGTACTGTGACCAATGATTAGCCCAGTACTATACGGTCCCACAGTTTCCCCTCAGCAGCAACACTGAAGCACACAGAGGTTCCCGCTGCGTCTTTACGCACGATCCAGCTGCTGATGTCTCCTCTCTTTTCAGCTCAATGTAATTCTAGACAGTAACAGTTTATAACCTATATCACCTTTCACAGCAACAGGTTTCTCATCTCAGTCGACCAGACAAATCTCTATTGCTCTCCTCAGTGCGCTCTGGGCGGTGAGGTGGGAGGATTTTACCCGATGGTGCGCTGCGTGCGAGGGATAAACAGGGTGGAAATGCATAAATAAAAACTGTAAATGGCTCCTATACAGTGATCATAGGAGCTGACCAGTCTGAGATCAACCTCCTGATGTTACAAGTTCTTTAAAATGACTCTTAAAAGTGCGCACCCAAATTACAAGTAACGTAATTTTGCGCACCTGAATTAAAGCGCAAGGCAGCAGCGCACCGAAGCGCCACGGTTCTGTTTTGTTTAAAACAAAAGATCATGAAACACAGCCATAACTCTCCTAGTGACTTTAATTGGCACACTTTGCTACGGGTGTGAGGACATTAAACGTAGTGATTCACGTTTTGAATGGTGAACGGTGATAAAAGCCCCTGGGTTCGAGGGAAAGGAGGGGGGAGAGGAGCAAGCGCTGAGGCACAGAAATACGGTGCATGTAGTTAAAAAATGCAGAATTAATAAAAACAACTTATAACCAGACGTAGCGTTTTAAACTGCATCTGGTTAGCAGAACTGATTTATGATCCAGAGTGCAGCCATCACTGGTTCTGAATGAAGGCAATATCTGGCAGCAGCTCTCTTCCCCCGCCCCCTCCCCTCCTGCGTACGTAGTACAGGACCTTACCGGCTCACTTTCACCACTGGTTAAGACTAAAATTATTCATAACTCTGATCACTCTTCCTGCTGCTCTGTTAACATGCAGCAGGAATTACTGATGGCCACAAGCTGTGAAAGAAGCTGAAACATCTCAGCAGAAGGCGGAGTTTTTATCGTCCGCTGCCCAGATGGGCGTTGGGATTTTTATGGGTGAAAAATGCCATGTTTGCGTGTGACCGTGTGAAGTCAGTGACGGTCAATGCGTGATAGTTGAGAGCACTGATCTCCTGATCTCTTTTTTTTTTTTTGTATTTTTTTTTTTTTTTTTTGTATTCTTTTTGATCCACTGTATATATGAAGACTCATTGTATATAACTGAATGCACCTTCCCTACTCTGCACCTTCTTGTATGAGCCGATGTGACGAGTGAATTTCTCCATTGTGAGATCAATAAGGACTATCTTATCTTATCTATCTATCTATCTCTCTCCTAAACTCTCCAAACACCAAACTAACTGTCTCAAACTAAATAACCACTATCCAAACTCTGCTATCCAAACTATCAAAACTCTATCCACTCTCTCAACTGACCGCAACTCGCCTACAACAACCCACATTTTGAATGGAGCCTGTGGGGTTTCTAAAGCTGTCAAACCCCGCGCCGAAATCTGAACCACTTCCCGAAGCAGTCACGTGGTACAGCCGGGCAGCGAGGCTTCGGACGTCATCGTTTTCGGCTCCTCCCCTAAATGAAGCAAGCCTCGATACGCGCATTGCGGAAACGCCCCCTCCATTACTCGACACACGCCTCGAAGCCTCGGCACATCACGTAACATCACTACCTGAACCTGATTTTCTTGCCCTGTATGATTGCTTACCTGTTTTTCTGACCTGGACCTGCCTTGGGATATTTTGAGTTTTGCCTTAGCCTTGTCTGTACTTCTGCCTTTTTGGATTGCCATTTTGTGTACCGGATTTTGGACTGCCTTTTTGACCACTGTGCATTGCCTGTCCCAGTTTATTATTAAATCCTGTTTTTGCTTAAAACCTATCTTGTCTGGTTGAATACTGGGTCCATCTGTCTCTGGTTCATGACAGTGAGGAGAATTATATTAGAAGCTGCTGTGATAATCAGAGTATAATGAGGAGCAGCCGATGAAGAAATTTAGCAGGGAGGCTGAGGGAAGAGAGTATTTAACACAGGAGCTGAATAAGACAAAGGAATCTCCTAACCAATGAGAAAATACAAATAGTAACCTGGTGGCAATAAACTAGAATACACAGGGAACTGAACTCATGAATAAACTAAGAAACAGAAGACAAAGACAAAAAAACAATCCTATGGCAACACTTTAGAGACAATGACAAATATAGAGAAATGAACACGACGCACCAAGACCCTACAAAACATAAATGGGAAGCAATGAGCAAACAAACACAAGTGAAAACCAAAAACTAACACCCAGCGTTCAGGGAAAATTCTAGGTGATTGCTTAGATTTCAACCATCAATCGAGGCTTTCTTGTAGTTCAACTCATTCGGCCACTGATATTATAAATGCCAGTCATAATGATTCATCCTCACTAAAAGATCTCTAGTGGCTCATTAAAAGATGTCTCTGTGTAGTAGTTGAGTTTTACTCAGATAATCTTTTGATGATTAAGACAGTGATGTCAAGCAAGTTAATGGGAGATCTTGTCAATTCCCTTCAAACACAATACACAGGTGTTAGTCATGTATGTCTTTGATTTGGCAGTCTAATTCTTGAGTGAGATCTAATGAGAAGATTTGCGTAAATGCAAAGTTTTGTACATTCAAGAAACCACTTTGACATTTAAGCATTGGTTAGTCCCTTTTTGTTGGCACATTCTTCAGTTTTGTCACCTTTTCCAAACTGGCTAGAGGAGTCCACTTTGGAAAAAAATACTAAATGTTCAAAGCTATTTGTATTGCAATTACAGGTTTTACCAAAACTTGCCAAGATTGAAACATGTGTCGTTGTTGAGGAAAATATCTTAGTTGTTATATTAATCTGGCATTTGTATGGAAAGTAATAAGGTACTCCTGGCCTCTAAACTGGGTCTCCCGTTTTAGGCAGAAAGCACGCAGTTCACAGGATGTTCGCTTTGAGGTCTGAGGGCTGGTTTATGGCTTTTGAGGTCATTTGGCTTGACCCCTGATAGGACGGTTTGAGTAATAAATTAGCCATACTGCCTGGAAACCTTGAGAGTAGATCACGCCTGAAGCCACAATGTCTGGGCCCACACCCCCCCAAAACTAACCAGGAGGGGCAGTCAGTTTTTTAAAAGATGTCTTCAGGATAGTGTAAAGCAGACAGAATCGCTTACAGCACCATGGGATGGAAGGCCAGGTAAATATATTGAATACGGCGAAATGGTAACGTAAGTTTTGTGTCTCCTTTGGAATTCCAAATGAATTAAATATGCATATTTTAAATGTTTGCCTCTGATCATTTTTCTCCTTTACTGCCAAATCTAAAACCCGGGTAAGACGGGCCTTCAGAAAGGAGTAGGCCCTTATTAATTCTAACATCATCTATCACCATATCACCATATAGAGGAATTTGTGTATCCATTTAAAATAATTACAATATTATTATATCATAACCTATTAGTTTAGAATTTTTCATTATTAAGTTTCAGTTTCTAAACCAGGACCAGGTTGTTGCAGCTGCTTCAAACTCCTACAGGACATCTCCTCAACATAACTATGTAACGCTTGCACAACCCTTTAGTTCTGGTGTCCACTTCAAAATCCTCCAGCATCTTCACCGTTTGTGTATCTAAACCACCAAGTTCAGGATCTTTGCTTTCATTGTTTGTTCTGATGTTTGTTTGTTTTGTTTTTTTGCTTTCCTTGATTAGAATCCTAAACCTCCTAATATACGGGGTTTAAAGGCGTTTTAAACAGCTGTTCAAAAGTACTTATACTACTGGAATTTCTTTTCATATTGTGCCACTTTCCAACAAAAACCCTGAAAGTATTTGGAGGAGATTTTTAGGGATAGACGTAAACACACACTTAAATAGCACTGGGAATTTGTATAAGACTGATATACTGTTTCTCAAATGTATGCTGATACTAATCAGAAACATGTGTCATGACACCTTTTGAATCACTCAAGTAAAAATTACCGAAACCAGTTGCCTAATTAGTAAATAGACTCCACCAAAATGTAATTTTAAATCAGTATGAAGGAAGAAGATGCTTCCGAGATCAGGGTTAAATTTGTTTAACCCTGACCTCTGAAGAGATGTTTAAAGCGGAATTAGGTTATAAAAGAATATTCAAACCACTGAACATCTAGTGAAAAGCTGTACAGTTGATCATCTGAAAATGGGAAGAGTACGACACAACCTTCTACATAATCATCAAAAGATTGGGCTATCGACCCAAACTGACAGACCAAGTAAGGTGAGCAAGAATTTCAGAAGCAGAGAGAAGTGCATAGCAGCTCTACTATTAATTGTGTCATTTATAAACACGGCCCGTATAAATAAGAGTCCCAGAAAGAAACCAGACAGGAGTTCTCTAGAAAAAAGAAAGCCTTAATAAGTGTGTGGCAAAAAAAATGCATTTCTTGATCGGGGACAGGTTAGCTAGGTAAAGTTAAAGGAAGACTGGGGAAGTCCAAAAGCCTATTGGCATTTGGAGCAAAGCTTAAAACATTCTATTCACAGATGCTCTCCATTCAACCTAACTGAGCTTGAGCCATACTGCAAAGAATCAAATGGCAAAAAAATGCAGCCTCTAGATGTTTGCAAGAAAATACATAGGTTGAACCACATATCCCATTGCTTCCACTTCACAATTATGTTCTACTTTGTGTTGGTGTAGCACATTATATACCAGTAAAATACATAAGAATTTGTGCTTGACACAGTGTGAAAAAGTTCAAGGGGTGTGAAATCTTTTGCAAGAGATTGTAAAAGCTAAAGTTTTCCTTCTTTACTCAGTTTCTGCAAATATATACTAAAAAATGTGAACGGAGGCAGCTGAACTTTATGTTATTTCATTTCCAGTTAACACAAAAGGTTGTTTGGTGGGTTAAAAAGAAACAATGATGGAATTTTTACTAGAAAATTTTCAATTTAAACCAACAAATACCTTTTTTAAATGTTAAGTGGAAATAAAAGTAAACCAGGACAACTGACTTGTTCACTTTTATTGGGTGCTAGTATTGGAATCCAAAAATCATATTTCATGATTTGTTATTTTCCATATTTTCAAATATATAACTGCGGAAAAGTCCAAAAACTATATAGGTTTCCAGCCACAAACTACTTATAATAAAGTTTCAAAGCACATGATTAAAAAGAGGTTTGACTAAATATTGGTTCATCAATTTACTGCTGTTCATTTGCGCCTTGTTAATCTAAAGATCTTAACTGGCTTAAGAAACAAGAAAACCTTGTATTCAAAATGATTATGTACAAGGGCCAAACTTTGAACAACCTTCAGAAATTGTAGAGCATTTAACCTTGAAAGCAAAACTGCCCTTTATGTTTTATACCTTACGATCCTGTAAAGAATAAAGATGTACGGTCAGGGGCTGTGGGGAAGCTGTATGATGGAAGCAAGAATTTAATATAGATTCAAAAAAGGTACTAATTTACAAATGAGCTCAGGACAAGGATCATCAGAAATGGACAAAATGACAGAGTAGAAGGGAGCATAGGTCAACAGAAAAAGCCAGCGAGCAACAGGGAGAATCAGGGAGAATTTATACTTAGGCATGGTGGAGAAATGACAGAATGGCAAACAAAAGAGCCAATCAGGTGGGAATGAGCAACAGAACAGATGAAAGTGAAGAAGTTGAGGTGAGGAGTGTAATGAATAGAGACAGGGGGGAAAGAATCTAAGACGAAATGTTACCAAAATGTACAAAGAATGAGCTGAGAACAAAATCCATAAAAGTATAAATAATAAAGGAGAAACTAGAAAAACAGACTCAGGAAAATACCCAAAAACAAAAATACCTAAGAATAATAAGCATGAGGAAATAACTAACAAAAGCATGATTCTGGGAATGTTAACAGCAAAATAATTGTCAAAATCCAAACATAAAAGAAAATCAAAATCCTAACACCTGGGGATTGTGACACATTCAGACACAACACAAAACCTAAACAAAGTAGCCAAAAAAACAGATTAAAATTCATCTTTTTCACATATAAGAAACATGACTGCTGTTATCTTCAATTAACTCCAGCTTTGTAGCTTTATGGAGATTTTTCATATACTATGATTTAAGAGTTTGTGTGTTCAGTCATTTCTGCCACTCAACTGTAGCTTTTTTGGTTATCCCCTGGGAGTATGCTATATACACTATAACAGCCACAACATCACATTTCCTTACTGCAGATTTCTGTTTAACCCCTGGCTTCAAACCAGATATATATTGCTTCTATTTTATGGTGAAAGATGTGGGGGAAAAAGAGATAAAATTATCTAGAGACTTTGTTTTATCCTTCTGGCAGTCTCCATCTGTCCCATCAACACATCACTCTCATACAACACAAAAACAAATGAGACAGGAAACCTTTTACTGCATATAATTCATTCATGAGCGCTCTTCCTCTGCAACGACACAGAGGCTGTGCTGAGAGGTGAGGAGCAATTAATCTGGCTTTGAAAGCTTCTGGGATGAAGAAGTTGCAAATAGATTCAGGATTAGATACGGCGGCTCCACAACAAGCCCTAAAATGTAGCTTTGGTCGCACAGTTTTTATATTTGTCAGAGGGATACATTAAATGTGGTAGAGCTGTTGCTGGGTCAGTGTACGAAGATTTGACTTTTGGTGTAGAAAGTATGGCCTGTTATTGTAAATGGGTGTTTCAGTCGTTCATCCTATAATTGGATTCAATATAGTCGCAGGTATTGTCCTTGTTGCACCAAATGTTGTTGCTCCCTCTTGTGGCCAGCAGGTGCCAGTGCTGCACGGATTCCCATTCATTAAAATGTATCATTGAATGGGATTCATTCATCTGTGTTTCCCGTACCTCTAAGTGTGCTATTGTACCAGATGTTTTAAGCATCACTTTACATGCACGGTCATTCAAATCAATTATGCAACATAAAACAGGAGCCGTTTTATAACATTGTGGAGGAGTGATACTTTTTTTTGGTGCTTTGTCTTGCCATCAGCTCTGTAGAGTCTGTTTTGGCACAGACTGAAGTACAATACTTCAAAAAGTGGCCATTCACATACAGATGGTAAGGTTTGCGTGGTCTGAAAGGTATGTGGAAAACTACTGTTTCAAAATCTTAAAAGATAAGATTAGATTAGATTAGATTAGATTAGATTCAACTTTATTGTCATTACACAGGTACAGGTACAAGGCAACGAAATGCAGTTTATGTCTAACCAGAAGGCCAATATCAGCAAGTGCAGGATAAACAATGGTTCCATAAGTACAGGACATGGGTTTTTACTGAATAAATATAGAGATGGATACTATTATAAACAGAATTTTACTGATACATATGTCCTATGAATATAATATATAGATAACTAGTATTGTGAACTAAATTTACAGCTGGATATGTACCGAATATAATATACAGGTGGATATTACTATAAATAGAGTTTTTACAGATATGTACAATAGCATAATATACAGATGGTTGTTATTATAACAGAGTTTACAAGTGAATATGTACTATGAATATATGTACAGATTACTATAGGCAGAATTGTGAGCATGATATACAGGTGGCTATTACTATAAAATTAATAAATAAAGTTTGGACAGAAGCTATCTAAATTAAAGTGCAGTGGAAGGTAATTGCATATTACAGTTAAAGTACGGTATTGCAAATGTATATGTAAACAATTGGTACTGTGAATAAACAGTCAGCAGTGCAAATCAATATTCAGTCATGGTGAGTAGTGCAAGATGCATGTAAACAGTTGTTACTATAGTAACAGCCAGGAGTGCAAGTGAACATTACAGTCTTGTAAATGACAAAATGGAGGTAGGAGTGAGGAGGGAGAGGAGAGTCTGTTAGTATATGAGGGGAGTGAGATCAGTGAGGATTAGAGTTCAATAAAGAGACAGCTCTGGGGAAAAAGCTGTTCTTTAATCTGCTGGTTCTGGTCCGGAGGCACCTGAAACGCCTGCCGGAGGGCAGGAGAGAGAACAGTCTGTGGGATGAGTCCTTAAGGATGCTGCGGGCTCGATGTAGGCAGCGTTTCTTCTGGATGTGCTCAATGGTGGGTAGTGGAGTCCCAGTGATGTGCTGGGTGGTTTTCACCACCCGCTGCAGTGCCTTACGCTCTGCAACAGAACAGCTCCCATACCACACTGTTGCACAGTTGGTCAGGATGCTTTCTATTGCACAGCGATAGAAGTTCACCAGGATAGTCGAGGATAGCTGATTTTTCCTCAGTGTCCTCAGGAAGAATAGGCGCTGGTGAGCCTTCTTGACCAGGCAGGAGGGGTTGGTTGACCAGGACATGTCCGCTGAGATGTGGGTCCCCAGAAACCTGAAACTGGAGACACACTCAACAGCCATTCCACTGATGTGGATGGTGTTGTGCGTGCCTCTTGAATCTTTTCTGAAGTCCGCGATGAGCTCCTTCGTTTTGGTGGTGTTGAGGAGCTGGTTATTTTCAGTGCACCATGTGGCCAGGTGCTTGATCTCCTCCCTATAGGCTGTCTCATCGTTGTTGCTGATGAGACCAATCACCGTAGTGTCGTCCGCAAACTTGATGATGGAGTTGGATGCGTACACAGGCTTGCAGTCGTGGGTGAAGAGGGAGTAGAGAAACGGGCTTAGCACACAGCCCTGTGGTACACCAGTGTTGAGTGTGATGGATGTGGAGCTAAGATAACGATTTGTTTAGTCTGTGTTAATCTGCTGTCACACAGCGGTTATTTTTGCAGTCACTTGCTACAAAGATATACTGCTGCAAGTCTGATATGATTCCAAACTTGATCACAAATCTTTGGTACCAGGCGGCCTGGTACCAAGTTCACTTATGAACCCCCTTGAGGTCAAAAATTGAGTTTGATACTTTTAAGAGTATTTAATATAATTAGTAGAAATTGTATTCCTTTTACTTTAGTAATACAGAAAGCCCGAATTTGTTCAAATATCTATGTCAGATATTTGGCTAGAAATAAGCTATCAAGGAATTTTCCCACATTTTGTTCTATTTGAACTTCAAAAAAAGCTAAGTAAGCAGTAAGTAATGCCATTCATGTCCATACATTCCAAGGGCACCTGACTGTCAAAAATGTGCATATATCATTGTATATGTACATATATCATTCCATAAAAATAAAGCTTTTTTTTCTTCTTCTTTTTTTTACCGGCACCCCTGGGCAAAGGTGTCCCGAGACGGGTGTTGCTGCATCGACCACAGAGCTGCAGAGCTCACCAAGCAGGCCGCGCATACCCACGGCAACACAAAGAGCAACAGTACCAGCATCCTCCTCCACCAGCCCTGCCTCACCATCAACCACGACAGCCACTGTCAAAACCCAAGTGAGACAATCTGATTCTTAAAGAAAGAGGTCTCACATCTGCCCTAGTAACACAGACAGAAAGGTAAGGGTAGAAAGGTAGAACCTCAAACACATTGTGCTTCACCTGCAAAAAAAAAAAAAATCCTGCGAAGAACACAAATGTCACGTTTTGCCATGCATGCATGTAAACACCCATGCATACATGTGCATGTTTTTCCACAGCATGGCTTTAACGAACCTAGTTCAAATGCATTGTGCCCAAAAATGCTCTATAAAGAACAAGCTGGCGTCACCTTTTGCCACACATGCATCTAAAAAATTCACAAATACACATGCAAGTTCAATATCTGACAGCACGGCAGCACTGATAAATTATCTTAAACAGACTTGTTTATTTCATAGGATATGAGTTTCGTTGTTGTGGTTTGTTTTTTGAGCATCTTCCCAGTCCACACTCCATACCAGATGGTGGTGATAACACACATCTTTCGTTTTTTGCAAACCGGCAAAACAAAAATTAAAATAAAAAATCTAATAGAAGAACTATTGGGAAAGGAGCAAATCATTCTTGTTTGAAGAGAGTATATGTGGCATTAATTAGGTCATTTTTAAATTTTGGTGGTGTTGTGTACAGTTCTGCTTGTAAAAGTAATCTTATGAAGTTGGATGGTGTCCAATACAAAGCTTTGAAGGTCTGTTGTGGAACAGTGCGGTTTAACCTACTGGGCAAATCTATGTGGGTTCACCAAGGGCCTTCCTGGACTAGAGTTGTTGAAAGCTTTTCAACAAGGCAGCTAGTGAGGCGGGAATAACTATGAATTGAGTCCTACAGTTCCTGTTCCGGGTAATCCTATATGGATGTGTGAGGAGCCTGTTGTAGATCTAGGTCTGTTGGAAAAGAAAAACTGTGATAGGAATAGTGTGTACAGATATATTTGGAAGGAATACTCTGAGTTTCTAGAAGTGTATATGCGTCAAGAATGGGGGATGGGAGGATTGAGGTAGCGTTTGTTATTCCTGATGTGGGAGCTAGAATTAGTAAAAGGACAAATTTGTCAGTTTACACAGGAGAGTTGCTTGGACTTTTATTGCCATTGATTTGAGTGGAGGAAAATGCATCGATAACGGTAGTGACTGCATCTGATTCAATTAATGCACTTGTAGTGTTAAGAATATCCATTCCCAGTCAAGACAAGATGTTGTATTAGAAATAGTAGAATCAATGCATAGAATAAGAAGAGTGTAATAGTTGGGCATTGTTACAAGTCTGCTAGATGTGACGTAACCAAGGTGTGCCGGATACATTTGTACAAAAAACAGGAAACAGAAATAAAAGGTTGGCGGCACATGCACGGCAGTGTGAGACTGAATCGCCTGTCTGTGTTCATTATGACCAAGCTGTGAATATTAGATGGTGTCAGAATTAAGTGCTCATCGACCTGCCGACGGAAGATGGACAGCAAAGGTATCCCCACACCATGGATGGACTGGGACTTGTCTGACCTGCCCGACGCATGGAGAAAGTTTCGTCAGACATACTATGACAGGTTTGGAGCTTATGTAATGCCAAAAGCAAACCCAATCTTTGCATGCTACAAGTTTCAAGAGAAGAAACAAGGGGATAGTGAAAGTTTTGACTGAGTTAAAGCTACTTGTAAAAGACTGCAACTACCCCAACGACGATGAAATGGTCCAAGACTGAATCGTTTTCATCATAGACTCGCCAAGAGTGCGAAAAAACCTACTGTGCTATGGTCTCTAGACCTCACGCTTGAAACCCATTCATGTGAGTTGTTGCAGCAGCAGCTAAAGACAATGGTTTTTCCAGCTGCTAACCCGGCTAGCCAGTCCGTGCATGCAGTTTACAAATAGGCAAATAAAACGCAATACACTCACCATGGATGCAAAATGGCCAGCGGAGCAGATGGTGGCGGTACCGCTAAGAACAGAGAGTCTGGTTCATGCGGATGAGGGCACAGAGGATTGTCCAGCAAAAGGACGACAATGCAGCAAATGCAAGAAATTTAACCATTTTGCTAAAGTCTGTAGGACTAATACACAGCAGAAACAGGCAACATTTAAGTCCAGTCCACAAGGTATGTGACTGCACAGAGCAGTCACCACCTGAGCTGTTTATTTAAAGTATAACAACATGCACACAGTCAGGGAAAAGGCATTTGCAGAAATGGAATGAATCATTGTTGCAAATGTTATGTTCAGTTTTGATAAAGTTGAACTTATGGTTGACAAACAGAAAACTATGTACACATTCACAGTTACTCGTTCCCACCCTAGTGCCCCCACATGCAAACACCACACACATCCAACATTCCCAGGTCCAGGTACCGGCATCCCAGAGGGGTATCCAGCTCCCGGACCCAGGAAGTGAAGCCTAACATCGAGATGGTGGTGTTTTATCCGTTATCCAAAATCATGTTAGCGTAAAGGCTAATAAAGCTAAGATAACTGCTGCTTTTTATTATAAAATGTCCACTGTGTTAACCTTATTTGGATAACTCAGTGGACACTCACTTAACAGACTGGACGTGCAATATTAATTGATTGATTGAAAAAAAAAATATCATAAAGATTTGGATTTACTTGCCCACTTTGTTCCTTCTGACCACTGTGTTAACCAGATTAAGTTTGTGTTTTTTGCCTTAAATTCATCAAGCTGAATATGTATCATCTATGTTTGCTTATTGATATAGCAATAGAGTTGTTGTATAATACATGCAAAAATATGTGCGAAGTTTGCCTTGCAATCCCCAAGTTGAAAAAAACAACCTGGATGTTGTCTGATGGCAGTATTTTTTTGTGATTAAAAGTAGGTTTAAAATGACTTAATTTTAAATATATGTATATAATTCAGGAGAGGGTAAGAATTTATTTAAAAATGTAGTTCTCAAAGCTTTCATACAATTTAAACATGTTTAAACTGGTATGCTTATGTGGGTAGCACAGTCGACACATTACTTGTGACAAATATATTTTTAAACAAATCAGAAATAAATTTAGCAGATTAAGCTTGAGCATTATTATTTTCAGTAAATTTAGAATTCTTAAAGAGGAAATATCAAAATAAAGAAAAGATAAATACTTTAAATTTCTGACCCTTCTATTAGGAGAACGGGATCATTTTTTTTTTTTTTTTTTTTTTTTTTTTTTTTTTTTTCGGGAGGAGAACGGGATCATTAACAAAAATATGAAGGTTGAGACTTTAACTTAAATGTGTGTTAGATTGATAGGGGTGCTTCCCGGCCCACACTCCACTCTGGTAGGTGACGGTAATGCACCTAAAAGTTATTTGTCAACCACCGTAAAATACTACAGAAGAAGAACTATTGAGGCGGAACTATTCGTCCGGCTCGAGTTTCCTTACCGCACTCTATGGCAGAACACGCGCTGGCGCTGCAGGGAGAAGCCGCGGATTTGATTTGCCGAAGCTAAGCAGTTAGCGCGTACTGTGCAGCTTTGTCCCTCCCCGGGAATGTCCCTGTTTTAAAACCCACAACGTCAACTTCAACAACAAAAAACAGAGAAACAAGATGAACCTCGACAGACTCAGAAAACGAGTTCGGCAGTACATTGACCAGGTGAGAAAACTAAACCTTTTTGTTGGCTGCTGTGTGATGCTAGCTGATGCTAACTCTCAGCACAGTTGGCGAAAAAGGGGGAAAAAATCCTTTACCGTTCCCTAACGTAGCAACTTAAAAAACGACTGTCATCTAAATGAAAGCTGCGCGTTTGATTTAACCCAGTGTCTCCTTGTGTGTTTGTTGATAGCAACAGTACCAAAGCGCGCTGTTTTGGGCCGACAAGATTGCATCCCTTTCTCATGGTGAGTAGCAGTCGGTAGTGTTTCTGTTAAACTTGATTTTTTTCAGCGATCGGACCTTTTTTTTTTTGCTCCTCCGGAGTAGAATGGTAAACCCTCCGCTGCTTAGCAGGTTGACGTCCGGGTTGGAGGCGCAGCAGCTTGGGGACTTTTCGTAATATGTTGACCATCGTTCCTGTTGTCAGGGTTTTATAAACTGCTCCAGCTCTGATCAAAGCAAACTGTGTGGATGGGATCTACTTAATGAAACTGTTCAACCAGGGGGAAATCAGTTCCCCATCATCTCTTTAATGATCGTTTGTAAAGGGAAACTAGATTTTTATCTGAAACCCCTCGTTTTGTGAAACTTAGCATCACTGTCTTGCTCACCATGAAAATAAACCTCTGACACATTTTTAATTCTGGATATGGATGTTATGGGTTGTTGGGATGAAGCCAGTGTTCATCTCAAGCAAGTTGTTTTAGATGAGTGGGGCTTTTAAATGTAACTTGACACGCGTGTGGTCAGAGAAACTGATAATTTCACTCCTTCAATAAGGACCACAGGCCGTTTACTGGTATCAAAGTATAGCAAGTGTTTTATAAGTTGCAGTTTCAAAGCATAAAAAAATATTCACCATATCATTCTTTCCGTTTAAAGTAAATTAAATGTACAATTCATACAATGGAAAGTAACAGAATGCTGTCCCTCCCCCATATTGCTGCTGTATCCTTTCTAGCTGAGAAAAGCTACTGTACGTTTCCCTCAACAATAAAAAAAAATGATTTGGCTGCTTGGAAATATAGCAAGTCAGAAAAAAAATAGTCAGACATGCTGTGAAACTAAAGCTACATCTCCCCATCAGCCTTAATGAGGTAGTGTTATTATTTTTTCAGTTTTTTGCATTATTATTATTATTATAGGGCTGGATGATATATATAAAAAAAACATTGATAAAATAGAAATCCTCAACAAATTCAAAACATATATTTTAAGTGCAGCAATATCAGCGTGTCATTGTTCTTTAGGGTAATATGTTGTTTCTCTTTAGATATGTTTATGATTGGTCCTCTTGTGCCACAGTTGCTGCCCTTTTTTTGGGGGTGGGGGGTCGAAAGAGAGAGCATTGGAAGTTATGTAGGCTGTTTCATAAGAGTTTTGGTTTTCCTGTTCCGTTGTTGCTTCGGACCACTGCAGCCGAAATGAGAGCAGCTGTCGTAGCAGAGAACCCTGTGTTCCTACACGGCCTAGAAAAGTAAGCAAAAGCGTGGAGTACAGGGTTCTTGCCAGCGCATTTCAGCCTAATGGACCGTTTTGCTGAAAGTTGTCAAAGTTGTGTTGAAAGTAGACCGTTACGCTTATTTTCTTATGAGCGTAACAGTCATTACGTCACGGATGTTTGAGAGCAACAAAAGTCGGTAAAGTTCTTGGAAGGAAGGTGTATCAGCGCAGCTATAAACCTCCCGAACAACATCAGCTACAACTAGCTGTTATTAGCTTGATGAACATCCCCCCCTTCGAGCTGCACTACGCGACGCTCCGCTGCGAGAATTAACCCAGAAGCAGCGAAACGACACACCAGCCCGTCCACCGTCATGCTGGGCGAAAAAAATCCCGATGAGGACCTTGGAGTAGGTCTGGACGATAATTCAATAACAATATATATAGATCGATAGACGTAAAGTGCAATACAGTTTTCCTTCTTTTTACATTCTAGCCTATCATGTAGGTTAATAAATCATTACATCCTCCCAACCAATCACAAACACGGATCCAGGAACGCTCCGTCACCAAGCTCCGCCCCCTTCACAGAGGTCAGAAAGCGCATGTTTTCTTTTTTAAAAAGTTGCGGTTTGGTAAAAAGCTGGTTGAATCGAGGTTTGAGATTGAATTCGGTGTTTGTGAGTACTTTATCTAAAAATAGGTAATTAAGCGACAGCATAAAATAGCCAGGGCTGGGCTGCACTTAAATAAATGTATTGACTTTTTTTTATGATTATCGATAAATATGATTTTTATTTTGTCTATCTGCTTTTTTTTCTCTAAATCGTCCAGCCCTAGAATGGAGTTTGGTGTTTTCCTGAAAATGGCATAGAGGAAAACATCTGTATTCCCTGAATTCATGGGTGGATGACACCTCACCTGTTGGATTTAACGTCTGATATACATTTTGACATTTTTTTTTATTCTTATTTAAATAATTGGTTTTAAAAGTTTAGAAAACTTGAGTCTGGAATGCTGTAGAACCACGACTTAAAATTGTGTCGGGACCCTGAACACAGTTACTGCCCAGTGACAGCAGGATTAAACCTCTCCCCAATGATGTTGCAGCATCAAAATGTAACGTGTCTTTGTTTGGCGTGCAGAAGATCCCCAGGATATCTACTGGCTAGCTCAGTGCCTTTACCTCACATCCCAGTACCACAGAGCCTCACATGCCCTCCGTTCAAGAAAACTCGACAAAGTAGGCGGCATATGAAGTTTTTGGCACAATTCTAAGTTTATAGTAAGCTTGCCTCAAACAGTTAAGCTGCATGATGACATTTGTGTTTTGTCACACAGTTGTATGGAGCTTGTCAGTATCTTGCTGCAAGGTGTCATGTAAGTAAAAGAAAAAAAAGTTTAAAGTTGAAAACTGTATCATGCGTGTGTGTGTTATCATAGATGCATCTCTTTCTGTTTTCTTAGTACGCTGCCAAAGAATTCCAGCAGGCCTTGGATATCCTGGATGCAGAGGAGCCTGTTAACAAGAAATTACAAGATAGGAGTGAAAAGGACGACAACGGGACCGAGCCTGCGAAGGAATGGGACATGTCGCCCGCTTCCGTAAGTTGAAGCTGACTTGAAAATATTTCTGGACAGTACGCCTCTGTTACGCGTCAGCCTACGTAGCAGCGGATGAGTGGCGCCTGCAGGCATAGGTGCCACTGATTCCCCAATCAAAACATGTTCAAATATATAGTCAGGGTTAAAGCGAGGAGTTAGCCCTCCGAAACCGTATCTACATATTGTACCCAAGGATCAACCAGAGGACCACAGTTGTCTTAATAATTTATTCCTAATTTTTCCCACGATGTTTCACAAAGCAGCAGCATGTCTGCAGTGTGCTTTAAAAATATGAACAAAAATAGACGTTCTGAAATTGTCCATAGACATGTTAAAGGGTAACCCACCCACATACATTATGAAAAATGCCACCAAAGTGGGCAGTGCCAAGAGACCCTGAGGGGTGGGGGTTAAACGGGGCTGTGGTCAGCACGAGGGAAAGTGACATGTTGAAGCACGAAGAGGGACCACTGGTGGTTTCGTCATGGCTCGTTCTTTTCATCCTTCTCGTCACCTGAGGTTGAGGGACGCTTTGTGGAGCCTAGCTAGGCTGGGGCTTATCAGTTCGAGCCACTGGCTGACGGCACTGCTGAAGCAGTGGAGGAGGGGATGGGTGGAGTTTCAGAGTGATGAAGAAATGATTGCAGCATCATGGCTAATAAGGACTAACGTTCAAAGCAGTAACAAACGCTCTATACTATCGATCAGTGCTCGCGATTCAGACTCGCCATGTGTCTGTGTCTCTGACTGAGATGACTTTATACCCGAATGCTGGGCGATGATGACCAAAGCATGTACAGTTTGAACCAATAGGAGAATTCAACTGCAGTAGCCGCTGTTCAACCCTAAGAGGGCAGCACTAAGACGGTTTTAAGACAAATGTTGCAGAACTAAATAAGTTCACATGATAATGTAAACTTGGTGAGTTACACTTTAACCTTGATGTATGTAAACTTCTGAGTTTGAAGAAAGTAATTAAAAAAAAATCTCTAAAATCTCTTTTTCCACGTTTATCAAATAGAAATAATCTGGGTTATCTAATGACAACGGGAAAAAATGGCTTTTTACGGATGTCTGGAGAAACCTGGTTTCAGCTATGTGGAAAGCCATTTCTTAAATAATGTAATAATGAGAAATATAGATTTACAAAACCCTATAATAACTTTTATGCATGATGCTTATTAAAAGGATTGGCAAAAGTACTCTTAAAACAATCATGATTTCTTGTTTAAAGGTTGTTTTAAACACAAAACCAATTTGCAAATAAAGTCGTATTTCCCCATCGTTTCCCTCTATTCCTCTTCCCCCTCTCTGAAAAATTTCAGATCAGTAGCTCCATCTGCCTCCTGCGGGGCAAAATCTATGATGCCATGGACAACAGACCCCTGGCCACCTTCAGCTACAAAGAGGCCTTGAAACTAGATGTCTACTGCTTTGAAGCCTTTGACCTTTTAACGTCCCACCACATGTTGACCGCACAGGAAGGTGAGGTTCATCTGCTGCAGCAACGTCATTTTGCTCATTTATTCCCAATTGAACCCGTTTGTGCCGCCTATCTCGCTGCGACTTCTGTAATGACGTTCCATTCACACAAGCCATCATTCTCCACCTCCAATAGAGAAGGACTTCCTGGACTCTCTTCCTCTGAGTCAGCAGTGCACTGAGGAAGAGGAGCAGCTGTTACACTTCCTTTTTGAGAATAAATTAAAGAAGGTAGGAGGCTCTGCACTGGCTTTTCTTTATAATGGTCTCACTTTAGCTTCTGGTTTGCATAAAAAAACATTTTTTTTATTTTTTTTTACTGAAGACACTAATTATAAACAATGCAATTGTAAACAGGTTGTGTTATATTAAATAACTTTATAAGGAAGGTAAACGATAAACAGGAAACAAATTGAATATTCCATTTGAACAATAGTTACCATTCAGTAGAGATGCAGCGATTTATTTACCCAGTAGATGCCAAATTCCTTTATTTTTGATCAACTATAACACATAAAAGATAAAAAAAAAATGTGCTGCAGGTTCCTTGATATATGTAGTAGTTTTAAATCTGATGGCAGACGTTCCTAACCTTTACTTGACTTTTATTATACCTCATAGGTTGCATCAAAGTGCATGGTGCTGGTTGATGGGTTTAAAGACTAAAAATAACGGGACTCCTTAGCTTTGTTGCATTTAATAAAATAAGGAATACTGCTTTTTTTTCGTTATTGACCTCTCACCACCCTATCGGATCCAAATAGAGCAAAGTTTTCTAATTCTGATCTCTGGCTGATTCATTGGTGCATCTATTTTATTTTATATAGTTTCCAGTTGAGTGAGTCGAAGACCTTTAGTGGAATAATGTTTTCCCCTCCGTACATGGATGACGTAAAGCTCCCTATGCACTTTAATTCTCTGTTCCTCTGCAGTACAACAAGCCCAGCGATCTGGTGGTGCCTGAGATGGTCAACGGTCTCCAGGACAACTTGGATGTAGTTGTGTCTCTCGCAGAGAGGCATTATTATAACTGTGATTTCAAGATGTGCTACAAACTCACATCAACGTAGGTTTCCATATTTTTTTTCTAGTAATTTGGTCATTTTCTTCTATAATAAATGTGTAGTTCCACTGAAAATGTTAATAAAACATATTTCTTTGTTAGGATCAGAAGCCACTGAATTCTTATTCTTACTCATTTGCATAAAATAATTAAGCAAACTGCAGGTGCTACGCTTTGTAATGGTTGATGTTTTTTCTCCACTTCCTGCAAAAACGGGATGTTTAAAATATTTATAACCTCCAGCTTTGGCTTCTGGTTGGTCTGTAAAACCTTTTCCCAGAGGTTTATTAAAAGTCTAATTAAGAAGTTAGGTTATTATGTTAAGTTAGTTGTGTGTTTAACAATAATTGCATTTTGCAATATAATCACAATTTTAAAAAACACAAATTCCAAATCGCAGATGTCTGCAATTTTTGGCAATTAATATGTTTAAAGTGGGTTTGCCTCCACATGGAAGGGAAGAGAGTTGCAGCAGAGAGATAATCTAAGTTTATTATTTGTTTTAGAGTTTATATAATCATACCTTTTTTTTTTTTTTACCAGAAACCTTCAGGAATCTCACCATAGCATTAAGTACCAGTCAAACTGTTTAATACATTGACTTGTTTGTTGTTTGAACTTTATGTTCAACAAGGATTGAGTAATAAAAGCAGATTTCTTGTTTTAAATAATCCTTGTTTACAGGCATCTTAGTCTACAGGACATTTTTGTTGTGGTTAATGCAGAGAATTAAATCGCAATTATGGTTCAAATATATTGCAATTTAAATTGTTGGCAAAACCGTACAGCCCTCGTTTTTAAACATATTTGCTTTTCAGGGTGATGGTGAAAGACCCTTTTCATGCCAACTGTTTACCCGTTCATATAGGAACGCTGGTAGAGCTTGGAAAATCAAATGGTAATGGAACTCGCATGGTCTGCATTCATTTAAAGCGACATTCAGTTTTACTTTTTAAGACTAATTCAGTTTTTCCTTTTGTTTCTCTGCAGAGCTGTTTTATCTCTCACACAGACTTGTAGACTTGTACCCCAACAATCCAGTGAGTTTTTTTTTTTTTTTTTTCTTCATTTGTATACATAACCTTTTTTGGCATATTTCTAGCATATTTGTGTTATAACCAAATATAACATTTTCCTAGGTGTCATGGTTTGCTGTTGGCTGCTACTATCTCATGGTTGGCAGCAAAAATGAACATGCTAGGCGATACCTTAGGTACGCCTTTGCAGTATAATAAAATGCCGTCCTGCTTAGTTCATTTTCAAAATCAGGTCAAATTTGACTTGTGGCTTTTTGCGTATTTCCTGTAGCAAAGCCACCACTCTGGAGAGAACTTATGGTCCCGCGTGGATCGCCTATGGTCACTCTTTTGCTGTGGAGAGTGAGCACGACCAAGCCATGGCTGCATACTTCACTGCTGCTCAGCTGATGAAAGGGTAAGAAGTGGTGCCCGCCAAATCCAATCTCCTTTTTTTGGCCCGTTCTCTAAACGTGACATACTTTTCTGGGAAAATACTAGGGCTGCAACAATTAGTCGACACAGACAACGCAAAAATTCAAGTTATTTAAAAATACATAAATATTGCGGCGGTCTCAATATTTCCCTTTCAGTTTCAATGACATACAGTTCACTAAGTCTGCAGCAGAGGGCAGTATATCGTCAGTTCCCCAGTGACCAAAGAGCACCTTTTGTCACATGACTGACATGACTACAGGTGCAGTAATAGCCGAAAGAAGAAGAAAATAAAGTTTGTAAAATTTGTACATTACACTACATACAAAATTAACTTTTAGATTGATTTTAGTTGAAAATGCAGCTGTGCAAAACCAAAATATCTGCTTGGTTTACCAAGATGTGACTTAGTTGTGAATGCCTGTTCTGCAGTGGTGGTTCTACACCAAACTTAGCAGGGGGACCAGGGTGGGGCCAGTGTTTTTTCATGGGAGCACAGAACACAAATTTTTTTTTTGGGGGGGGGGGTGATATTTCATTGTTTCATATATTAAGTGAGCCAATTGCTGGTTGATGACCCCTGATCCTATTGTAATATGGCTGCAGCTAAACATGAAACAGCTTGATTTTTTAATTATTGTTAGAGTAAAACTGTAAAGGTAAAAAATACAGTTGGACCAAGTGACCAATCAGTTATGATATCTTTGTCAGCCTATATCATCATAAGAAATGTACTTAATATCATTAGTACAGGGGCCATTACATGGGTCAGGACCAGTTCTGCACTGGCCTCTGTGTAGAACCGCCATGCCGTTATGTCCGTTCTCGCTGCGCTTCTCCCAGCTGTAGCTGAGTGTGTGATCAGGCTCCTCAGCCCTGGAGTAGGACGCCTACAGGCCCAGACTGTTCTGAATCTACCGCAGCAATTAAATTAGATGATATGTTAATGGTTATTATTGGGTTTATTTCAGTGTTGTTTCAATGAAGTTATAGTTTTAACTTTGTTTGACTAGAGCGATGGAGTATATTTGGAAATGAATAACTAGCTGGTTTTTAATATTGATGCTGGGAATATTGCCTACCTAAAGAGAACAGGCCTGACTCCAAACATGTTAATATGCTCCCCTTTTTTACACTAGTTTAAAATATTTTTAAACATTAAACGCATGAAGGCAGAAATATTGTTTGAAAAACATTTTTACAGTAAAATAATATGATAGAAATATAAAAAGTAGACTGTCAGTTAAATTTAAAATATTTATAAATTTAAATTTAAAATCATTTATAAAGCTAATAAAGGATAGTGGTAACAAGAGGCAATAAAGATGCGTTCAGACAACAGGTGAGTCAAAATATTTTTACGAGCAACTGAAGTGATGGAGATCAACAAAAAAAATCACGAATAATCAACTAATTAAAAATATAATCAATCGATTAGTCGACTATAAAAATATTGTTAGTTGCAGCCCTAGAAAATACCAGTAGATGAACAGATTTTGAAATTCTCTAACCAGTCAGTCTGGTAGATCAATAAATGGGAAGGAGGTGATTAATGCCATCAGGTTTCCAGCCTCTCCTGTCATTGTTTTACTAACTGCACAAAGCAGTTTATATGGGATCTTAAGAAGCAGAGCTATTTAGAGAGGTCTAGGATTTATTGGAATATTTGCTGATTTACTCAAGGAAGTAATGATGTGGTCTGGTGCAGGCTCAGTACAATTGCTCCGTCTGCTAATTTTAAGCAGTTCCATATTATGTTTATTATAATCGCTGTGGTCCCAGCTTTTTCTTTGCCAAGATTTACTTTTTGTTCTAAAACTACTTTTCTTTTTTGAAATAATTACTGTTAAATGATATAAACCCAGTTTCTCTCGCATTGCTTGCTGTTTGATTTCCATAGATGTCACTTACCCATGCTCTACATTGGACTGGAGTACGGTCTGACTAACAACTCCAAGCTGGCCGAGCGGTTCTTTAGCCAGGCGCTTAGTATCGCCCCAGAAGACCCGTTCGTCATACATGAGGTGGCAGTGGTTGCGTTTCAAAACGGAGAGTGAGTATATTGCTCCAAACAAAACAAAACCACTAATCTAATAGATATTTATTTTTTTAAAAGTTAATTTTAGTCTTTGTGCAGTATTTTGACTGATCTTTTTTATTGATCTGACCACTGCCGGTGAAATGAAAACACAATGCTGTGGAAATATTGCCGAGATGTCGTTTTATAGAGCGTCTGCCTGTTTTTCTCCTCGGCTGGTTCAGCTGGAAGACGGCAGAAAGGTTATTCCTGGACGCGATGGAGAAAATCAAAGCCATCGGGAATGAGGTGACAGCTGATTCAGAGTATTGAATGACTTCAAAGACACAAGTTCATCATAAGAGTTACTTATAATTTGTCTTCTGATTTAATTTTAGGTTACTGTGGACAAGTGGGAGCCTCTGTTAAACAATTTGGGTCACGTGTGCCGAAAGCTAAAGTACGTGTAGCGCCACCTTCTCTGTGTGGTATTCTTTTTATTGGGATCTTTTAGTCCTCTCCTCGCAGCAAACCGTGCCATCACCCTCGCTTTAGCTTTGGGTTTGTTTTACAAACACAGGTACTTGATGAGTGATATGGAGCAGCTTCTTGTCCCCGGCCATTTTTTGGGGGAGCTCTGATTGATGAGGCCAAATTAGATGAGATGGTGTGTGCACTGAGAAATAGCACCATGTGATTAGGATTATTGGCAACATAGATGGAAACGCTTTGAATCAAAGTGATACTTCATGTGTTTTCTCTTTTCAAGACTATGAATAGATCACCAGCTGTAACTGGAACCTACTGTAGATTTGTTGTAAATTTGTCGTTAGCTGCTAAACTTCTGCAGCTGTGATAAAAAAAAACTAAACGTGGATCTTTGTAAAAACTTCAACTCAATCAATGACATTGACATATCTTAATAGAGCGTGCTTATTAATTATGCTGGACTGTTTGCTTATTAAATTGTGTTAAATCCTTGGATAGCTTTTTAAAAATTGTTGTTTAATATTGTAGAAAGTACGACCAGGCTCTGGAGTACCATCGTCAAGCACTGGTGTTGATCCCACAGCATGCCTCTACGTACTCTGCGATAGGATACGTGCATAGCCTCATGGGGGACTTTGAAAGTGCCATAGACTACTTTCATACGGTGAGTTAAAAGGGCTTCGATCTCTCAGCATCGCTCCGTCTACGCAAAGTTTCATCACGGTTGGTCATTTCTTGATGTTAAAGCGAGAGACGGTGTTTTTCTTTTAAGTGGAAGAAGGATTAAAAAGTGAGATAAATCACAGCCCTCCAACAGTTTGCTGCCCGATCACTTTGGAGACAAAACATTTTAAGCGTGGAATAAAATAACAATAAATTATAGAACATCCACAAATTGTGAATTTTTTGTGTTTGTGTGCTTGGGGAGTGTTTTAAAACAACACAAAAAAATGTCATTTGATCTTTTTTTTCATACCAGAGTGACTTTTTAATCTTCTTTTCTATAACAGGCTCTCGGGCTGAAACGGGACGACACTTTCTCGGTGTCGATGCTTGGCCATTGCATTGAGATGTACATCGGGGACACGGACGCATATATAGGTTTGTGTTATATGGACAATATTCGAAACAAATATTTGCTGTATTTCATTTTCAATATTTTCTGCAATGTTATTCAATATGAAAGACAAAATTTGCACTTTTGTTCTTTGTTCAGCAAAATAAAATCAGAACAAATGTTGCACGTTAAATTATAAGTTATAGATATAAAATTCGAACATAAGCACAAAAAAAGTAAAAAAAAAAAAGCTCTTTATGCATTCAAAAAATTGAAAGGCCAATTTATTCAACATGTTTATATTTTTAAGGTCTCAGGTCATTCATTAGTGCAACACCAAAAGAGGAACAATTTATCAAATTCATTCTTTTTTTTGTCCTTTCTTTTTTTCCGTACAAACATAATAAAAATAAAGAATTGGAAAATCTGCCGCATACATAAGTGTTGTATTTCTAAACAGCATTTATCACGTTTGTCGTCATTATTTTATATATATATATATATATATATATATATATATATATATATATATATATATAACATTATTTATTTAAAAAAAAATTAAGATAACTTATCATTGTCTGCATTTTATGACTTTAATAATATTTTTTGTATTCTTTTAGGTATGCAAGGAAATGGTGCTAAATGTATCCCAGGGGCCTTAAATTCCTATCCTTTGAGATGTTTCTGCTTCAGCACGCCTGAATAACAAAAAATTGTCAATAGTAGGACTTGAATTGCTTAATGATGAGGTTTTGGCCATTTGAGTCAGGTGAATCAGCCCAACTAAAAGCCAGGCCCTCGATTCTCTGTTCTGGCGTTTTAAGACCCCTGATCTATGCAATTAATTTATGAAAATAAGCAGAAGTAAAATTGTTCACACACATTGCATAAAAATGTGTCACACAGAAAAACTGTCAAAGTTCATGAAGAGAATTCAGGAGTTTAAAACCATGCTGAGACTTTAAAGTTGCTGTGTTCTCATCATTAGCCGATGTCGTGTGCCTTCCTATCAGATGCCCCGAGCATCGCGCTTGTGCGATAAACCTTGGCAGAGCTTCCAACCTCTTGTTTTGTTACACTTACTATGATCTCTCTTATTTTTCAGAACATTTTGCCCTTTGAAGACAGCTAAACGTTTTAGAACCTGGCTCATTTAAACACCAAAGCAGGCATTATATCCACCATGATTGTCTTGAAACTATAATTTGGATGAAGCCCATAAGTGACTTGAGTCAAAATAAACCGATGTACCCTGCACATGCTTCTGCAAACTATCACTGTCACTATAACTGCGGTTTGGAGGAAAACTGTTATTTCTGTTTTTCTCAGTTTTTTTTCTTTTAGAATAAAATGATTAAGGTATAAAGAATGTATAAATAATTGAGATGTGACGATCAGAGTTTTGTGGCTGATTTCCAATCTGCAGCTTTTGTAAAGATTTAAGCTGCGGATTTTAAGATTATTGCAATTTCTCTCTGAAAGCTATAATATAGCAATATATAAGAGCAGCACTTAAAGGTAGAGTGGATGATTTTTCCAGAAATATAGGTTAGAAATGCCCAAGTCATTTTTTTAATAACTGCGCAAGAGCAGCCTACCTGCTCTTCTGCTCCTCAGGGGGATCGCGTGAAAAATCTCCCAAATGCACTCTGGTCTAATTTCTTTCTACTGAGGCCTTCCTCTTCTTCTCTTAAACCTGTAAGACGGTTTGCTTCTTGCGACTCTCAGCCATTTTCAAAGTATACGGTGAGAGCAGCGGATCTACATGATACATAAACACTAGACATGCGCAGCAAGAGGGAAATTATCAAGGGACACGCCACACACATTGGAGCTAGGTGAGCCCGTCACAATGATTGACATGTGGGAGACTACCAATAGATAAAACATGATCCTTTTCTGCAGCCTGAATGAAGCCCAAACATTTCTTGCTGAATTTTAAAAAAACATGGCACTTTGTTAAAGTCTGTGACCAATCTGAACCGATCAAACTGAAAATGATCAGATTCCGGACGGCGGCCATTTTCTCAGTCTGTCTCTAACTAACATAATTACAAACATTTGGGGTTATATAGTTAGAATAGTGAATTCAGAAAATTAAAAAGTGGAATTTGGGGGAGAAAATAAATCGGAATTTGGAAAATAAAATACATTTTATCTGGCCCTGTGACTTTTTGCTAAAGATTACGCAAGTTAATTTCTGAATATCTGCCTGGCAAAGGACTGCAGGAAAATAGTTACAATAGTTCTTTTTTTTTCTTGAGTTTAAATTGCTGTAAAAACAATTAAGAGAGACAAGAAATGTTTTAAACATGCAAAACTCTACTTATTTTAATTTTGCAACTGTGTAAAATAAAATAAAAAAACTTTTTTTTTTTCCCCTAAAAGGCACCGACATCAATGACAAAGTGCGAGGCAGCTTGAACACTCCAGCGCTGATGAAGATGTTGAACACATCAGAGTCAAATGACCTTCAAGCGACGCCGAGGTCGGAGGAGACCAACTTGTCGTCGTTGGAAACGTCGGCGTCCAATCAGGAAAAGATGATGCTAGAGACACCTCTGCGGCTCTCATTAACTCTGGAGTGCGATATGTACGAGAGCGACGTGATGCTGGACACCTTATCAGACACCAGCACGTGATTTCATCCTGTCAGGTGGTGGAGCTGTTGTAGTTACTGGTTGCCATAGGTACACATATCCAAGCCCGAGGACAACAGTCAGCCCGAAAGTCAAGCAGCTGTCCTCCACCATGTGGATTCCCCGTGCTGTGTTATTTTGTATCAGAATGCTCTTGTGAACATTTTTAACAGAAAGAATTAATTTGTATACAGTATCTATACCATAATTTCACAAGGATGCACTTTAAAGGAGGGGGAAGTCAACACACGCCTTGCTTGAAGGGTTGAATTTGTTTTACCTTGGGTTAAAAACACTGGGAACATGTGGCCCTCTGACAGGAGCAAACACAGCCACACACCTCACAACAAAAGGACATTTCAAGTCTGTTGCTAATGCCTGTGGCGGTATCCTCCCTGCTGCCTAACCTGTGGATTTTCACTCTGAAGAAAGAGCCATCTGAGTATAATCAGATTTGGCAATTTAACAACTTGGTTGTTGCTACAATAAACCATGCATTTACCTTGAAACTTTAGTATGCCTTGTTTTTGTGTGTCTATGTGACGTCGTTTGTCCACACAATACATCCGTTTTGTGGTAGAACCTTTTGGTGTATTGGGTGGGTCTCAAGAATAAAACCAAAAAGTTTGCTGTGAGTTGGAGTTTTCATATACCTGTTTTCTCCTCCAGTCTGTTGGAAAGAGCAGCCCTCGCTCTAATAAAATGTTCATGGCTGTGACGCTAAAGTTGGTTTTTGATTCCTAGTTAACATCTGGGGCGGAATTAAATGGCTGGTTTGAAGAATCTGGATCAAATTTGATCATGTCATAATTTTAGACTAGGCAGACATTGGGAGAAGTCAAACATCGACTAAGTATGAGTCATATACTGTAGATGGAAAAGAGTAAAACGACGTACACTAATTTCTTAACTATCACAGTTTGCTTTATTGTGTACTGTTGAAAAAAAATATTAAATACTTAGATATTTTTATAAATACTTTTGATATGTAATTGTAGTTTTTGTTAACCCTATTGAATTTTTGTTTTTAATTGTAGAGTTAAATTGAACTAATTATTCTTTTGGTTTAAAAAATGTAAGTGTATGATGTAAGTGTAAATTACCTCCCAACTCAAAATCTCTACCTGCTATAATTAATTAACAAAAAAATTATCAAATAACTATGTCTTCTTATTTATTATGCTGAACTTGAAAGAAATTGTGCCAATGCTAATTACATGTATGTGCTGAATCAATATAGTCTGCAGCTATATGCTGTGGTAAACTTGAACAAGATCTTACCCAAAGCCACTTTGTATCTCTAAAAACCTTACAAAAGCATTTTTTACCCCCATCCAGTCTCAGTTGTTGGGTTCAGTAAATAAAAAAAGGAAAGCACAATATATCCAAACGACTAAATTGTTGTGAGTATAAATGTTTGATTTGTAAAACCTCTGTTTGGAAGGAAAAATCGCGAGATTCTTAGTGTTCTCAAAAATATTGTTGAAATCATTTCCACCTATCTGTCCAGATCAATATATTTTAATTGGTTTTATGTGGAGCAGAAGGCGTGTGTTCGGTTGTTCATAGGGAAACAGAAGGAGGGGCTCAACCAGGGAGCCATACACGCAAAAACCGCCACAGCAGACAACTTTTCTCAATCCTCTCTGCAAACTATATCTAGTTCGAGCAGCACGGCGTCCAATGGAGGTCATGTCTGTTAGTTGGGGAAGAAATGGGCTGTACTCCGTCTAAGTCGACCGGTATTTACACTCAAGATCGAATCTGCCCGGATCCGGATACCTGTTCCACCTTTGTGCCCAACTTGAAGAGTTCGCCTTCCGCGCCCGAGGGACCCCAGCTGCGCGTGGAAACCAGCAGCGGAAAGCAAACATTTCTCAATGGCGAGTTGGTTACTTAGGTTAAAATAGTGAGAAACTTGACTTTTTGCTTTGGTAAAATGTAACCTTTAATGGGTATTGTTGTGTATATGAGGACGGAGCTTCTTTCTTTTCAGCTTCCTGCCGAGATTCCCATGGGCAGGTAGAGAACCAATCTGCCGAACTTGACTCTTGCAGTTCTGCTGCCGCTAACTCATCCGGTGTGAACCAAGAGCCGCACAGAACCACCAGTCTCCAGCCATCGGATACAGACTGACCCCATATATCATTTTCAGGTGAACATCTTGTTTTTACTCATTTACATTATTATTCATTTACAAGAAGTAGAAATAGAGAACAAAATGCAGCACACTGTTTAATTTAGAAATGTGCAAAAATAAATAACCAGAGAGCTTCACAAAAACCGTTCAAATAAAATGTTTTCTCAACACTCGCGATATTTGGCACTCTCGCGAGGGCACGGTAATAACACCAGGCGAATTTGAGGGAGATGGGAAGAAATGAGGTCTGATAAGGACCAAATGACCGCGGGTAAGGAGAAAAACATCGTCGAGATACAATTGAAAGACGTCGCAAGAGAGCAGGAAAACGTTCCCGCCAGCGTTAAGCAGAAAGAAGAGAAGAAGGAGGTTTTCACGAAGGTGCGTAGCCGAGCTGTTGTTTACGATGAGCGGAGGGCAGACATGGAGACTCGGCGGAAGGAAGGGATGTTTCAGCACCATGGACAGCAACAGCACGGGGAAGGCAGTGGGATTACGGGGATTTTAGGAACCAGTAGGAAAACTATGCAGACGATCGTCTTCATTTTTATTTTATTTTATTTATTTATTTTGTCGGTTTGTTTGTTTGTTTTTTTTCTCATTGTTTATTCCCGTACTATAACGATTGAGTGATGATGATTTGTGTTTTTTTTTTTTGCTCAAATGAACCTAACATTAACAAGTGATGTTCGACAAAATCCTGTAAACACTGACAGCAGAATATCTCAAATTCTTGATTGAGGGTGCAATTATTTTACAAACACGAAATATCGTTTAGAAGTGTCAGCTTTTGCAATGTGTAATCAGTATAGTGTAATGTAAAATTGCAGAATCTACTTACGTAATAACTTACAGATGCCAGACTGGGATGGTTTGGACATACAAAGAGGAGGGATGCTGAGGCTGGAACTGCCAGGTGGGAAAGAGGCCTAGATGAAGACCAAAGAGGAGATTTATGGTTGGAGTGAGAGAGGACATGAAGATAGCAGGGGTGAGAGAAGAAGATGCAGAAGATAGGGGTAGATGAACACAAGGGACTAGATAGATAGATAGATAGATAGATAGATAGATAGATAGATAGATAGATAGATAGATAGATAGATAGATAGATAGATAGATAGATAGATAGATAGAAGGCAGACTGTCAAACAATCAAGTAAGTGGGGAGCACAAAATTATTGCACTGTGTAACATTTTTCTAAACTATTTAGAAAATGTGGATTTTTGCAGCATTTATGAAACAGCAGCATAACTTTATTAGCTAGTTTTAAAGACCAGCATCACATCTACTTAATGCATAAAATACAATAACTGTATCCAGTGTTTTTTGCTTGCTTTACTTCAGTCCTCTTAGGGTTCAGTGAGAGAGATGTAGTGCACTGCGGTCAGGTTGAATATCGGAGGTGGATATGCGAAGAACAGCTCACAAGTGAATCATAACTGTGAGAGGATCTGTATCTGGATTTGTCTAAATTCATTACTGAGAACATTTGTTCACAGACGTAGGTAGATCCAAATATAACCAATGTCCTCTGAGCATGCCTGCTCACGTGTGGAAAGGGGGGGGGGGGGGGGAGTGGGAGTGGTAACCTAGTGGTTAGAGCACAGAGCTACGGACCCAGAGGTTCTGAGTTCAACTCCCACAAGCTGCCATTCTGGGTCCCTGAGCAAGACCCTTCACCCCCAATTGCTCCCCAGGCGCCACACAGTGGCAGCCCACTGCTCCCCAAGGGGATGGGTTAAGATGCAGAAGTGAATTTCTCCATTGTGAGATCAATAAAGTTCTATTATTATTATTATAAAGATTTCCTCTTTTAGTGAGGAATGAAATTCTGACAGCGATTCTGGCATGAATGCTCTCACAATAGATCATCAGGCTACAGATCTAGCTGGACATCACTGGGTGCATTATTCACACTTCAAGTAAAGAGAGAAAAAAAATCAACCACTGTTTTGAAGTCTTCAAATCTTTTTTTAAAACTTGCCCTGCAGTGCCCCCAACATGAATGTTGTGGGCTAACTTGTGGTTAGCTGATTGTGTGACCTCCTGCAGTGTTGGTATGCCTTGTAATTGACTTGAAAGGAACTTCAACTTTCTCATGAAACCTGTCACCCAGCTGTACATTGTATGAGCAAAGAGGTCCTTGCCATGCATCTTAATATTAGTTCATATATTAGTGCAGGCAAATCAACAACTAAGGCCAGATTTGCCATCCAGAGAGCTCTGGGATGTCCTTGCCTTTCTTTTTACAAAACTCTTGAATCTCTTCTCTCAAGTCCTAAACTCTTAAGCACATTTCTTAGGCTGAGACATCTCACCATGGTAGTCTACATCAGTGTTCACTGTCATAATCCTCCAACAATGAAACAAACTCTCTGTGATTCACCGCTCTTGCTGTGATGAAATTAACTATTATAATTACATTATAATAATTTTTATTATTATTTATTTTATAATTTTAATTTTTAGCACCGACTTGCACAACATCTCCTGATGCAAAAATTGCAGTTTCAGTTACTTTATTTTGCACCTGCTTTAACGTCCAACATGTTTCCACTACAGATTTGGACAGCCATCAGTGGTAGCTCCTACCAGTTTGTCCCATTTTAGTCCCACCATGTCCATGAACACATCACTGCTGTAGTACCTTTCATTGATCGCTTACCTGCCAGCTCCTCCTTCATCTCAAAGTCTTTGGTTAATCCACATACAAAGATAAGTAACTGGGTTGTATCAGAAATATCACAGCTCTTGTTCAGAACCAAGGAAAATAAGTATAAATTTCAGCCAAATCACCATTTTACCTACGATGTTCTCGGTCTGCCTTGTTACGTTGTGCCTTGAGAGACACATTTGCAAACACCTGTTTTCTCTGGGCATATTAGCACTGCAGACTCAA
This sequence comes from Fundulus diaphanus, assembly GCA_037039145.1. NCBI lineage: Eukaryota > Metazoa > Chordata > Actinopteri > Cyprinodontiformes > Fundulidae > Fundulus > Fundulus diaphanus. Next base: position 23,157,787 of record CM073132.1, on the reverse strand, counting down.
GTAACAGTCTTTGATAAACTCCCCATCATAGATTGCAATCATGTGTGATATTACGAAGCAGCTCCTGACTGCTTTGTAATAAAAGAATGGACTTTCGGAAAAATCCTTGTTGCTTTCTCAGTTTAGCTAGCATATTTTCTGATGGTCGTGCCTGCTCTGCATCAGTCAAGTTTTTATACTTCTCTCCGTGTCTTATGCCTATCCTGGCAGTTCAAATTGTAATCCTTAAACACTTAGCTTTATGGTTGATTTCAGCAAAGACATATTCAGAAGTTCATGCATTGTTAATTATGTCACTCCTTAATATAGTGGGTAAAGTCTGTAAAGTACAAACCCATTTGCGTCAGGAAGGGCGTTCTGCATATTCTTTAGGCATAATTCTCCATAATAAAAGTTTTATCATTGCATTTTCATGCATTTTTCATGCATTGCATTTTTACTATAAACTCACATGGACCAGTCAACAGAAATTAGAGGACTCATATGTGGCCCAATGGGCTGTGAAATGCCCTGGTCTGTTCTTGACCCGCTATTTCAAGATTGTTTAAATAGCAAACGATCGTATTCTACTACACTGTCCTAAGTCAGATGTGTTACAAACCAAGCTACTGTTTAGTGTGCTGGGGCACCTGTTCTGTTTTATATCTCTGTTGTTTGCGGGTCAAAAATGAGCCACATTTTGAACTTGCTGTTGTTTTTGACTTAGCAGACTTGAAAGAATCTACACTTTTTAAATGAATTGAAATTTATTAATGTATCGTTAACCACCATGTGTCCTTTATTTATTTTCTCTACCTGTGTCTAGTGAAGCTCTTTTCTAATATTGCTCAGGAAATTGTGTTTTTTCAACATCAAATCAATGAGTTTCAAAACCTAGGAATGATTAAAATTGGTAGCAACACTGATTCTGAACGTTTTGTGTGTGTGTCATCAAAAAATTCAGTCTTCTCCATTCTATATGATTATTGGTAGATTTTCAGTATCTGAAAATAAAGTCACCTTGTGAAAAACACTAAAGCAGAAAATGTGGAATGGACTGATGCATGCACTGGGGAAACATGCTCACTTCACCCAAATAGACCTCAGGCTGGGATCTGAACTCAAAGCCTTGCTGCAAAACAACAGTGTAGTTTTAAAAAGTGGACTGACTTTTAATTAAATGAATCAATAACAACCTTGACAGTCATGCTTGTACCATAGAAGGCAATCAGAAATACTTTTGTGGCATAGATAATTTGTGTTATGTATTCCACAAAATTTGTATTATGATGTAGACTTTCAATGCTCAAACTACAGAGGTCAAACTCATATTGTCTTACTTATAAAACAAATTTCATGTACTTCTTGTTTAATAGGAGAAATTCACCTTTATGATCTTTTTTTCCAGGTGGTTATTCGAAGGCTTCCACCCAGCCTGTCAAAGGAACAACTGGAAGAGCATCTCAGCCCTCTTCCATCTTATGACTATTTTGAGTTTTTCCCAGCAGATCAAAGGTATGATGGGTTTATAACCTTACGGGTCAATTTCCATCTGTTGTTATTCCCATTTATTGACCTGTTTTTGTTTGTCTTTAAAGTCTCTATCCCCACCTGTTCTCCCGAGCTTATATCAACTTCAAAAGCACAGAAGATATCCTGCTGTTCAGGGATCGATTTGACGGCTATGTCTTCATTGACAACAAGGGTATTTTAATCCTTTCCAAACTCATTTTGACTTTGTTGACGGTGTTGGCCTGAAATGTTGACTCACAGAGTAATTTATTCAGGGATATGAAATGCAAACAGGAGCTTTAGAGCTAAATGTTGACTTTTATGACGGTGGTTTGGAGCATTTGTTGCCACTGTTATCGTGTGACTGCTGGTCTTTCAAAGATTAATCTGACTGCCATTTTAATATTTACACAGGTCAAGAGTATCCTGCTGTGGTAGAGTTTGCCCCATTTCAGAAAATTTCCAAAAAGAAGCTGAAGAAGAAAGATGCCAAAGTTGGAAGCATTGAAGAAGGTACTAAAATACAGGAAAAACTATTGATTCCAATTAAACCAGAATATACTGAGCTTGTCTGCTATTTAAATAATTCCTGCATGAATATAGACTAAATGTAATATTTTTTATTCTATATTTTTGTATTTTATATCCAAGTTTCTCTTTGATTTTTCCTTAGACCCAGAATACAAGCGATTCTTGGAGAACTATTCCTGTGATGAAGAGAAGTCCATGGCCAACCCTGAGACACTTCTTGGGGAGATAGAAGCTAAGACCAGAGAGCTCATTGGTACAGTAATGCACATTTATGATATGTTAATCTCATATTTCACTTTGATCTTCACCTTTTTTCTGGTATTATTACCATTTGAATTCATATTGAAATGATAATAATGGTAATAATTTGAATATGATCACAAACAAGGAAATATCAAATTCAATAGAAAATACACAAAATATAGAGTAAAGCCAGAATAATATGCCTATTACACGTACACTTTTCACAAACAATATAACCTAAATACAAGCAATGATATAATTAATATATGTTTAATTAAAAATGATGGTTCACATACAATGATAATCAAATCTCACTATAGTTGCTTTTTATTCTTTATATTTGTATTATTATCACCAAATTTGTATACCTTTTTTTTAGCAATACAGATAAACAACAAAGTATATTTCTTATAACAGTTTTTCCCCTTATTTACCCATTAACAGATCTACAATATTTAAAAAAATGTCTTCACATTTACTTTTAAACATAAACTTTAGTTAATGCTTATCACTTGTATCTAATTTCAAAACACTGAATATATTTTGGAAACATAAAGTTTTTTCTTAAACTATCTTTGGTTTTATATGATGGTTTTAGACATTTAACTTTTTACTTTGTTTAATTGAGGCCTCTGACACAGGTTATAGTCACTTATCATCCCCCAAAGAATCTACTTACATGCACTCCTTCACTTTCCTCGTCATTCATCATACCTTAAACCCTATATTCGGGGTCATCCAGGACATGACAGTGTTGAATGCTTAAAGGGTAACTCACTCCCAAATCAACTTTTTTTTGCCAATGAACTGTTAACGTGGTTTTCTTATGGTACTGTCTACATATCCTGTTCATTATTTTGAAAGATTAGTGCATATTTGTTGAAATCCTGCTTTTGTGTCTAAAATAGTGTGGCGCCCTCCTGGGGTAAAACAGTGGTGTTGCATTGAATATTGAATTAACATTGCTTTTGGTGGCTGTGACGTAATTCTGAGACTGTGATGTCGGTAGCAGCTGCTGTGGGTTATAAAAGCAGGTCCATCTTAAAAAGAAAAAAAAACATATCTCCCTCCATCTTGTGCCTCCATAGCGAGCACTGTTACACTTTCAAGCCCTCTAGTGACTATGTATTCTTAAAACATTCGACTAGAAACAGATCTACCAACTTTTTCTGTGTTATTGGCAAATTTACATGAAAGCAACCAATTGTTCTGCCATTAGACAATAACATTAAAAACAACAACAACATGACAGTCTCTTCCAAAAGGCTTCTTATTAGTTGATGAGTTTGGAGGACCCACTTTTTATAAGTCGTACTTTGAATTACCATACTAATAGGGTCGTTAATATCAACACTCACTGATTCCACCATTCGTCCTGTCCATCCTGACATGGAGTTTGGATTGAGTATGATCTTGCAAAGGATTATAAATTAACTCATGCCCATCATTTACAAAACAGTTGTTAAATGTATTTCAATTTACTTAGAGTTAGAATTACTCAAGTTACAAATTAATCTCTCTCTCTCTCTCTCTCTCTCTCTCTCTCTCTCTCTCTCTCTCTCTCTCTCTCTCTCTCTCTCTCTCTCTCTCTCTCTCTCTCTCTCTCTGCTTGTTTTTAGCCAAACGAACAACACCTCTCCTGGAGTACATCAAAAATAAGAAAATTGAAAAACAGGTGAGGCAAAAGTTGAGTTGTGAAGACAAGAGCCTAACTTTGTGTATTCATATTTAATGTGTCACTGTTTTAACAGAGGATAAGAGAGGAGAAGAGAGAAGAGAGGAAGAGAAGGGAGCTTGAGAAGAAAAGGCAACGGGAGGAAGAGAAAAGGAAGCGACGAGAGGAAGAGAGGCGCAAGCGAAAAGAGGCAGAGAAGCAGAAGAAACTCTCTGATAAAGACATTAAAATAAAGGTACTTCTCATTTCTGAGCAAAATACCTCATAGCACTCTTTTGTTTATCGCTTTCACCTAAAGGTGCAGAATGGTGTACTTTGTGTTATTTGCATTTACAGCTCCTAAAGAAGAGTGACAGAGATGACGACGCTGACTCAGACCGCATGAAGGAAAAAAGTGACCCTTGTGATGTAGGTGGGGGTAAATGGGAGAAAGCCGGAGGACAGATGAAGTCAAAAGAACCAAAAGAAAAGTAAGAAATGCCTAATCAATGCAATGAAGGAGTAGTTTTACAAAAGATTATTTTTATAGTCCAGCTTCAAACCTTTCATGCACAGTCGTCATTAAAGTGGACAGCTTTTCAAAAATCTGTCATCTTGTATTTGTGTGGGTGTTAATGATATACGGGTACATCTCAAGTGCAATATTTTTGCCAGTCATCTCAGAAACTGAAACTCACATTATATGGAATTATTACACAGAGTGATAAATTCCAAGCCTTCTTGCACTTTTGATGATTGTGGCTTACAGACAATGAAAACCCAAAATTCAGTGACACGGAAAAATAGAATACCATGAAAAAGGTCATTAGTTGAAACTCATGGTGTCACACCCTAATCAGCTAATTAACTAGAAACACTTGCAAAGGTTTCCTGAGCCTCTAAATGGTCTCTCACTCTGGGTCAGAAGGTGACACAATCATGAGGAAGACTGCTGACTGGACAGATGTCCAGAAGATAGTCATTTACACCTTTCACAAGGAGGGGAAGCCACACAAGGTCATTGTTGAATAAGCTGCTTGTTCTGAGTTCTGCATCCAAGCATAGTAACAGAAAGTTAAGTGGAAGGAAGAAGTGTGGTAGGAAAACGTGCACGAACAACAGGGAGAGCCACTTCAGAAGCGGTGGACTGAGGCTGGTGCCTCATGAGTCACCACACACAGACAAATACCAGCCAGGGGCTACAATTGTTGTATTCCTCGTGTCAAGCCACTACTGAACCAGAGACAACGTCAGAAGTGTTTTATCTGGGCTGAGGTGAAAAGGAACTAGTCTGTTGCTCAATGGTCCAAAGTCATGTTTGCAGATGAAAGTAAATTCTGCATTTCATTTGGAAATCCAGGTCCCAGATTCTGGAGGAAGAGTGGAGAGGCACAGAATCAACGTTGCTTGAAGTCCAGTGTAAAGTTTCTACAGTCAGTGATGGTTTGGGGTACTATGTTATCTGCTGGTGTTGTTCCACTGGGTTTTCTGAAGTCTGCAGTCAATGCAGCCGTCTACCAGGAAATTCTGGAGCACTTCATGCTTCCCTCTGCAGACAAGCTGCTTGGAGATGCTGATTTTATTTTCCAGCAGGACTTGGGACCGACCAACACCGCCAAAGGTACCAAAAGCTGGTTCACTGTTGTTCCTGTTCTTTATTGGCCAGCAAACTCCCCTGACCCGAACTCCATTGAAAATCTCTGGGAAGATGAAAGACACCAGACCCAACAAGGCAGATGACCTGAAAGCAGCTATGAAAGCAATCTGGGCTTCCATTACATCTACAGTAGTAGTAGTTGATTGGTCTACTGTGATATTAATTTTTTTGAGACACTGAATTTAGGGTTTTCTTTACCTGTAAGCGATAATCATCAATATTGCAAGAAATAAACACTTGATCTATTTTACTGTGCGTGTGACAAATCTCTATAAAATAACCGTTTCATTTTATGAAATGACTGGCAAAAAATCTTGCACTTTTACGCAATATTAAAATATTTTGGGCTGTATCTGTATTTGCATATACTCCAAGTCATTGGGCTTGAGTACTCTGCCACTTATTTGCCAACTATTAGTAAGCGCTTAAAAAGACTTCCTTCAAAAATTCCTTCAAACCAACATAGTTGGCAGCCAGGAATTAGCCGGGGTATGTCCTGCAGGGCCTTCAAAAATATGAGACCCTTGCATATAAAAACTATTACTAACATTAACAACAAATAATTAATATTACTGCTAGGAAATTCTTGGTTTTAAACAGGGAGGATTTTGCAAACATTTGCTCACTGAAGTGCACATCATTCATCCATAGCTATATTGTAATTGGATTTTTTACTGTAAATGTACATCAGTCATTTAAAACAGCAAGAAAGGATTGTGCAATAAAAAAAAGACACTAAAGTAGCTGAAGATTCTGAGGAGGGTTTGTTATCTGGCAGACCTCTTAGAGTAAAGGAAGTAAAATGTCAAATATGTGGATGCTCCAAAAGAATCTGTTTCAGTCTGGAAACCTTGTTTTTTTTATTTTACTTGCTCATACAAACAACTCGTTACAAGAGGTGCGTCATTTGGTTCAGCGATGACCTTTTGCCCGTGGCCAGTGATTATTTTTTCCTTGGTTTCATTGACCATATTTTACTTGTTTTTTCTTGAAATGTACAGTACAATTAAAGAGGGGCTAGATGAGAGAGTCTGACGGTTCAAGACAAAGAGCTCTATGAGGGAGGGGATGAAAAAGGACCTGGGGGAAAAAAATGGGGAAAAAGTTAGCGATTCTTGTTGTTGTTGTTGAATTGAACAGTGTTACAAAGGTTTAATAGACGGGGCAGCATTATTTTAACACGCTATTTCATACTACGTCATAAATGTTAGGTATTAAGCATTTGAATATCAAATACACACTCTTAAGTCTAAACACAAGTCCAGCTCTGTGGAGATGCCACAGACAAAAAAAAAAAAGCATACCTTTTTTTGAAAGGTACAATTTCATGGCTGCACGGTGGGCCAGTGGAGCTGAGTTTGAGTGCGGGTTCTTTCTGCATGGAGATCTCCCTGTGCATGTTTGGGATGTCTCTGGGTACTTTAGCTTCCTCCCATTGTCAAACACATAACTGTCAGGTAAATGGATCTCTCTAAATCAGGTTAATAAGGTATGGGTGTAGATGTGCATGGCTGTTTGTCCTGTGTGTCTCTGTATTACCTTGTGGTGGACTGGCGGTATGTTGACAGCTGCAGATGGATAAGTGGGTAGAGATGATGGAAGGATGGATGGGTTGAAATTCCTTTTATGCCTAGAGATGAATTAAAAAACTCAGGAGAAAAATACTGACTTTGTTATTCATAATTCTACCATGAAAGAGCTAGTGTTAAAGTTTAAACAGATACCTTCTCCCAAAAGCCTGTGGAGGACCATACACATACAAGTAAAAAACAGCCATATGAATTAATACAGTTTGAGCAATTTTAAGGATACAATAAGGAAAAGAATTTGTATAGAGAATTAATACAAGCTAAAGGTTATCATGTCTCATTACACAGTGTTTATTTGCAAAACCGTATGGCTATTTATTGAACTGACCCAAGAGTGAATCTGTACTGTTTTTTAAATTATTATTATTATATATTTTTTTAAATTATTATTATTATTATTATTCAAAGTGTCTGAATCTGTCGTATAGCATGCATCAGCTGTCTGTTTTGCTGGCTTTGCAGTAACACATGCTTTGGTATACATTTGACCAGCAGAGGTCAGCCTGAGAGCGACAAAGAGCAGAGAGAGCAGCACAGCCGCAGGCAGAGAGACAAGGATCACCGCGGTAAGGATGAAGAGAGAAAACGACAGCGACACCACTACGAGTTTGACAAGTTCATGCGGCGGAAAGATGAGACCAAATGGGGGAAGGGCTACTGCCAGGACCGAGCCAAGAAAGAGGGCCATCACCATGGCTATTCTTACTGTCCTGACAGTGGAGATAAAATGGGAAAGGAGGACAGGGAGGACCTGAGCAATAGAAAGGAACGCCTCCGAAACAAGGTGAGCGAGAAGGTGAGCATGACATTACCAAGAAGGTGGTCCCGAATGTCTCTAATGACGCTGATCACAATCACTGATTCACACTTATTTAATTTTTTTTAGTGATTATGTTAACTATGAGAAATATTGGCCCCAAACGGTTGCCTGGTGTGACATTATTTGTCAGGCGCAGCATTAACTCCTGTTTCATCAGTAAACACACATCTGATGGCCGTTCCTAAATGTATATGAGCAAAGCGTCTTACATCGGCGGGGGTGATGGGGTGGATGTGAACGGCTGTGAGCAAATCACAGTCAGAGGAAGCGACACAGTTGTTTGTGTTCGGTTTCGGTGCAATAATTCTTCCCCATATTTTTTCATAAAGTTGGAAATTATAAAATCCATGGCTTTGGTGCAGACTTGTCCCACACCCTGCTAATTTTTGCTGCATTGTTTAAAAAGATCTCTGGTTCTAGGACAGGCACATTAAGACTTCATGTATTTAATTCACTTTTTCTCTTTGCTGACATTCATCTGTGCCCTGAAGTTAAAGCGCATGCTGGTACACACCAAAGTCCTAAAAGCAGACTCTGAATAAAGAATTGAACAACACTTTTCTGCCGTCCCTTGCGAAAGTATCTATACCCCTACAACTTCCCACACGTTGTCACGTTACAACCACAAACTTTAAAGGATTTTAATGAGATTCAATGTGCTGTACATGAATGCCCAGCTAAACTGGCAGGCCGGGCAGGGAGAGCATTAACCAGAGAAGTGGAAACTCTGGAGGAGGTGCAGAGATCCACAGCTCAGTGGGAGACTATTAGTCATGCATAACCCGACCTTTTACAGAAGGGTGGCAGAAGAAAGCCATTGTTGTGGCAGTTTCATGTCGTTGGTGAGGGAGAGGGTAAGAAAATAATGGGAAAATGGACAGAGATGCAAAAGACGAAATGACTCTAAAAACACAGAGTAAGATACAATTTAATGGCCTAGTACAAAGCATATTCATGTGTGAGAATGACTCAGTCAGTGTCCAGGCCTAAAAGCATGTGAGACTATTTGCGCTGACACCGCCGACCCAGATGATTATACACTACATAATGAGACGCTGAGGTAACGGGACATAATGGGAGAAAGTTCAGGGGGTTTAAATGTGAAGGATGGCGCTGGTGAACCCGATATTCAGCCGTACACAGAGCCACGTTTTCTTAAAAAGGCTTATTGTGAGGAGATGAGTAACGGCAGGTGAGGCAGGCAAGCAGAACCAGACTATGCAGATGAGGAATGGCGGAAGGTGCAGGCAGGCAGGGATGAGCAGGGGACCAGAAGATGCAGGTAGTGACAGAACAGGCACACAGGATCCGGTAGAGACAGGGCGCATCACACAGGCCGAGAAGAGAAGAGACGTTCTGGCAGGGATGAGTTGGCTGAAGCAGGTTTAAGTAGACAGGTGCACAGGTGAGGCGAGTTGACTACTGGCAGCAGGTGGAGCTGATCTGGGCTAACTGACTGGTGACTGAGCTGATTGGATAGTGGCTGGTGGCTGAGAGGTGACAGGCTGATGGGGAAAGTCCAGAAAAGTCCAAAGCAAAACAAACAATAATCTAAATCATGACATTAAATGCTTTCGCAAAGCATTGTAGAAAAGTTTAGTTTCTTTATTCGCTGTTTGTAAGATTGAGGTGTACGTTAATATGTACATCAGCTATGACCTTCACAGGGTCACAGGGGCGCAAAATATGAAGTTCAAGGTGTACACGTAGTTTTGCATTTCCCACGGTATACTGCGCATCTGTGAATATTGACATTGTCTGTTTTTATTTCTCCTCTGACCTTGCTTCCTGATCCTGCAGGACCGTCCTGCCATGCAGCTCTACCAGCCAGGTGCACGCAACAGGAAGCGCATGACTTCAGCTAATAAAGGCTTTGACTGCCTCCACGTTGGGCATTCGCCCGAATGCAGGACAGATCACTGTTATGAGGTTGTTGCAATGACAGCGGGGATGGAGAGGGTGTTTGAGAAAAGCAAAGATGAGCCGTGAGTAGTCTGGATCTTAAGAGGAAAGTAATGATGCATAAGAAAAATTGTATTTTATTTTTTTCAGAGCAAGCAGATAGAAGGTACCCTCACCAGTTGACTAGTTTCTTAGTTCCTGTTTGTAGGCTGGTAATGAAATTGTATCTGTTTAACCTTCTTCCTGCTTGCCAGCGTTCAGCATCATCAGCTTTTTGAATATTTTGCTGCCAGTCTTTGTGGTTAACAAGTATCTCAATTCAAATATCCAGGAACAGTTTTCTTGCACCTTGCCTTCTGCATGAGAACCTCTCGCCTACAGTTAGCATATTTTGCTGTTGTCTTTAGACATCTTATATATTTTTATTAATATAAACATATTGTTGGTAAAACTGATACACAACAGGTCTTTTAAAAGTTAGGGCAGAAAAAAATTATTTCACTGTATGTGTAGGTAACCAGCAGACTAAGAATTGATTAGGAAATCAAAGTTTCATCGTACATTTTATTTATTTTTTTGTAATACTGTGTACACATTGACCTACAGCGCCACCAGAAAGTATATGCATCCTGTTATGTTTATCCACATTTTGTCACATTATAGATGTGTTTAAAACTGATTTGGGTGTTGTTTATATTTAGTTTAGCTGGAGTATAGTTTTCCAATAAACAAAAACAAAAACAAAAAAAAGTTAAAACATGTTTTTGGACAGTCTTGTAAATTTATTTAAAAAATGGAAACATTGAAATATAATAGGTGCCTGCGTATTCGCTCTCATGAATGACAGTCAAAACAGAGCTCGGGTGCATCTGATTACAGCTGATGATCTTCAGCAACTTTCTGGAACTCACCTGTGATGAGGTTTGTTGATTTAACAGGAACACACTCATCTATGCCAAGTCCTACGGCTAACAGAGCAAAGCAGAGCAGAAACAAAGCAACGAAGTCAAAAGAGTTTTCTGTAGACCTCCAAGACTGGATTGAAAAGCAATATAGATATTGTTCAAGAATACATTGAACGCCTCAGACAAAGGCAAAACATACTTCTTCCAACACAACAATGAAGCACACAGACAAGATAACAAGGTAGTGGCTTCTGGAGCAATCTGTGACTGTCCTGGAGTTGCCCAGCAAGAGGTCATACTTAAATCCAATCTAAATCTATGTAAATAACTGAAAATGATTGCCTTCTAACACTACCCATCCAACCTGACTGAGCCTGAGAGGCATACCTTATGTACCCATTATGTTAAATTCCATTTTTATAAATTTATAAAATGTCTGAAAAAATGTACTTTGTTACACTGGGTTATTTTGTGTTGAGTTTTAAAAAGAATATTAACCTCATATCAGTTTGAAAATAAGTCTGTAACATGAGAAAATGTGGAAAAGGCGCCCCAGTGTAAATATTTTCTAGCGACACTGTATCAGATCAGAAGAAGAGCCTTACAGCTTACGATTAATAAGAAACGCAATTTAAATTGTTCTGAAATAACCGCTGAATTTATTCATTTGCTGTTTGGTATAGTAATGTTATCAGCAAACAAACTGTTTTTTTTCCACCCATTATCACTCAGTGGTATGTGAATGATTTTGTTCTCCTGTTTTCAGTTTTTGTGTTCATTTGTGGAAAAAAAATAAAGAAATAAATGCATTAATTTATGACACTTAGTTTGGTTCAGTTATTTCAGTTGTTTTTGGGTGGGGCCACTTTGGCACCAAAACTGCTTATCCTGCACAAGAATTGCCAGCTCTGAGTCACTTACAGTTAGCAGTGACAAGAAGAGACCTGGCCACATCCCTCTAACAGGGACCCAGAAGGAAGATGTTGTATCTGGCAGGTGTGCCGCAGAGAACATGCCTTCCTTTTTTTAACTGTTCTATATTACACCCAATTACAGTTTTTTTTATGTTATCTTCTGCCCTGCTCTGAAAAACAAACATGGTCTGTGTCTGACAAAACGTTCCCCTGGATAAAGCAGAACTATGACAATCAACAGGAAACCAGTCAGATAGGAGAACACGCGTTGCATGAACTCGTGAACAAGCTCAGTTCTTGCATCCTCACTTCACTTTCTGACACCACATTTACGTGTAATGAATTTGCAAGCACCTGCATTCTGTTGTTGAAAGGTTCATATGAATTGACATTGTAATCATGTTAGTTAAAAGGCTGCTAGTGACAGAAAGTGAAATCAAAAGCCATGCCATATTGGGATTTCCCAAAAAACACAGATTTGTGTTGCCTTTTACTTTTTCCGGTGTGGTTCCCCGCTGTTTTGTAACGTAACGCTTTTGTTGTACTTTGGTACAGTGTGTTCTGAAAAACAGAATAGATTGTTATAGTGGAAAATATGAACACTGAGGGAGAAATATTGCAAAGCTGAATCGGTCAACGTGACTGATGACTACACGAACAGGTCTAATGTGGAGGAAGTCTTCACTATGACTGCGCCTTAAGATTCGATTCCAAGAGTGAATCAAACATGTGGCCGTTACTACAGTTGGTAGGATGAAGGTTGTCACATGGTTCATTTCCTCTCAGAAACACTATTGAGTTCAGACCCCATTTCCTCACCAGCCTTCCTCAGTCAGAGTATCTGCCTCGATCTACAACTGCCACTCACACGTGTCCACCTGCCTCTCTGGTTTCCAAGGTACGTTTTCAACAACAAATTTTAACACTACCAGCCTTATTGTTCCTTATGATTAGCTTATGATTATGATTATATTAACTAATAGGTACTTAGTGGCACCTTTTGTTTGTTGTTTATTCTAATGTTTTGGTTCTCCTTCGATTATTGCATCATTGTTTTATGTAATCTATCTCTCTGGTCTAACTCGGTTTATCCGTTTAACTATTGTTGACCAAACAAGAACTAAACTGTTATGTACTGAGTTAAGCAATAATGTATCTGTGGTGGTGTTCTGTACAGCACCGTGTCAACATCTTGAATCATTACAGTTTATTGTTTTGTCTTTAAAAGGGCACATTTTGCTCTAAATGTCTGTAAAACTTTCAAAGGATTTTCTTGAGGCTTTTGCTATTTTTCCCCACTAATTTTCCGTCTATGTGTCGCTCAATGCTGTTTTAAAAGACTACAAACCTGGTTCTGTTATGGAATGCCTAGACCGCTCACTATCATTTCTATACCCAGCTACACCTCGAGGGGGCTGATGCTTATCCCCAGACAAATCATTTCTGTGTCAAAACCTAGTAAATATATAATTACAAATGATGAAATGTAAAATTGCCCTTTAAAATTTTAGTAATTAGATATATAAATTGTTGATAATTAATGATTTATTTTTTAGCATTCATTTCCTCTCTCTCCCTTTACGCTAAATTGCCAGAGATTGGACAGATGTATTTCCTCAGAAATAACACAAAACCATGTAAATATTCTCTCTTTATGCAATAATTAATTAAAATAAAAGTGTTTTATTATTTCATCCCTTGCAGATTATTGTAGTGAATTTGCCTGATTTTGCTTCCAACCTTAGCACTGCTGATATCCCTTGGAATGCATGTTGGACCCGCACCAAAGAATAGTAATAGGATGACAGCGTGTTGCTGCCATCTCGTTGCCAGAGAGTGAACAACATTGAATTGTGATTTTTTTTTAACCTGCAGTAGGTAACTTTTGTCCTAATGTGTTTTTCTTTACATATTTGTTAAAACGGTCACTATGTCCTGACAGTAAAATAACCTGTGAAAAGAAAATCTAGCCCCTCACGCTCCTCCCAGTGGTCCTACTGCCATTTGCAGAAATGCTCTGCTCCCGGTCAGAAACAACCAATCAGAGCCAGGAGGAATGTCCTATAATTGGTTGTTAGCAGTGTTAATCACTCTTGTGCATGCCCTTCTCACACCCATCCCCCCGCACAGTGCTACTGCCATTCAAGCTCAAGATTGCCGGTTGGCTGCAGCTGTGTGGCAAAATGGTGGAGAAACAACCCGCTTTAAAGGAAAACTGCCAATTTCAAGAGTGGCACATTCTCAGAAAATAAAGATCAGAGCAGCACGGCGGGCTCCGCTGTGCGGGAGGATCTGTGGAAGGAGGGCTGTAGCGCAGCAAAGAGCAAGGGGGAGGGACCTGTAAGGTGTGCTTGTTCAAATTTAAAGTTTTAAACTGTACTTGAGATACTGTGACAATGGACCGGAACTGATTGCACATAACATACATTCTAATTCAGTTTTAAAACGCTGTTGGGAGCTGCATGAAAAAAGTAGTCTATATAAAGGAGACTGGAAGATTACTTTCATGCCCAATTATGCCTTTTCTCTCAGCCGCATTTACCTCCAACTGCTACAGCCACTTGACCCAAAATATTACCCTAACACCCCAACCCCCCACCCACACCCTGTAGCCTTTTGGACCAGCATAGATTATTGACAAAGTATGTAAAAATGACAAATTCAAAACTTCTTGTCTAATATTGTATACAAAAAGACTCTGCCACCCTCAGTGAACAAATCCTACCCACACGAATTACAGTGTTGTCATCGTCTTAGTAATCAGGTACCTCCCATTGCTTGACAATACCCTGAAAGTGGCAATGACTCAAGGACATGTCTCTTTTTTTTGCTTGAGTATGGTGGGTCTGGTTTCCTGACAGTGTCCTGGAACAGGGGAGGGTGGTGGTTGTTGTTGTGGTGGTGCTAGTAGTGGAATATTCCTCAATGCTATTCATTTCAAGGCATTGTAGACCACAAATGGTTAAGACAACAATGAGGAAGGGCGCTGACATTTACAGGGAGAAAAAAATGACGACGATGTCTTTCAATGGATTTCATAATACTGTTACTTGTGGTGCCTCCACCACCATACCCACCACATGGGAGAGAAAGTGTTTAGGCACCTTGAACACAGTGACATCCTGATCTTCAACCACCTATTGTGACTGACAAGAAATGATTTTCCTTTCTCACTTTAAGATTTAAGAGTCAAATATGATTTTCCGCTTCACAGTTTTAAACTTTGCAATCGTACAAAAGGCACCCAGAGTTTGCATACCTTACCACAAATCATGCAGGCCCTTTTCCTGTGTGAAAACTACACCTTAATCGCGCACTTTGTTTCTCTCATGCAAACAGCAACACAGGTTGATGGAACCTGAATCTCATTTTCACACCTTAACTCTGAAAAAGATCCCATGGCACGCATCTTATTGACGCACGCAATGTGCTTGTGGTATCTGATATGTAATTTTTTTTTTCTTGCCATTTCATTCTGAGTTTACAAAAGTGATATAAATGATGCACGGAAGTAGATTATTTGAGGCAAGGCAAGGCAAATTTATTTATATAGCACAATTCAGTACAGAGACAATGCAAAGTGCTTTACATGATTAAAATATAGGAATAAAAGCAAGTAGGGATAGAATGTAGAAACAAAAAAAAACAAAAAAAAAGAAACATTTGAAAATAGTAAAACAGTTTAACTTGAACATTCAAAGGCAATTTTAAACAAATGTGTTTTTAATCTCGATTTAAAGGAACTCAGGATTTCAGAACTTTTACAGTTTTCTGGAAGTTTGTTCCAGATAAGTGGAGCATAGGAACTAAATGCTGCTTCTCCGTGTTTGGTTCGTGTTCTAGGTATGCAGAGAAGGGTGGAGGCATTTCTTTATTTCTGAGGTTATCTTCCTGAAAAATCAAAATGACTACTGTAGACTAAAACAATGCGTATGTCCATCTTTGATTCACAGGTAATAAGTGGCCACTTCCATCGAATCATGACGGGGAATTCCAGCAGAATGCAGCTCGACAATGCAACCCTAGCACTGTTTCAGAATGTGAAGACCAGCACTGCCATTTCTGCTATATACATGGTTGTCACTGTCATCAACCTGGTGGGGAATGGCCTGTCAATTTGGCTCCTGGTGTTTCGTACCTCCCCAAAGACCCCATCCATCATCTTCATGATTAATCTAACGCTCACCGACTTGGCTCTTGGTTCCGCCCTTCCCTTTCAGATCTCCTATCAGCTCCAAGGATATAACTGGACTCTGGGCTCCAAGATGTGCAGGTATTCAAGATGCAAAAGAAACTTTCTTTTTCTTTCCAACTGGAAAATAAAGATTTTAACTTTATTAGCATAAAGGTTCAGATGACATCAGCAGGTTAGCAATTTACCATTTCAATTTAGTTCTAGTTCTCAACTAGCTGACCGCTGAAAGTAATTTTATTCAAAGCCGATTAAGCCATTTCTTGTTTTTTTCCCCCTAAAATGTCACACCTTTTCCCAATATTCCTTAAACCTGCAATCAAACATTGGCTTTTTCTGGTTTTCATCTTTTTACAGCTTCCTGACCCTCGTTTTCTACACCAACATGTATTGTTCTATCTTGACGATGATGGCCATCGGCATTGACCGCTACCTGGGCATTGTGAAGCCCATGGTGTTCAGAAAGAACAAGAGGAGAAAGTCGATTGCTGTTATCAGCTGCCTCCTGATGTGGGGTTTGGTCCTGGGTGTCCTATACCCTCTCATGACCACGGACCTGACCTTTCACATCCCAGAACTCGGCATCACCACATGCTTTGACGTGCTGAAGATGAAAATGCTGCCGTCTGTGGCAGCTTGGGCGGCTTTCCTGTTCACCTTGGCGTTTATCCTCTTCCTCTTACCCTTCTGTGTCACAACATTCTGCTATGTTAGTGTCATATACAAGCTGTCCAGTGATTGTAAGACAGTCCAGAAAGGGAGGGCCATCCGTCTGGCTGTTGTTGTCCTTGTGGTCTATGCGGTCTGTTTTGCTCCCAACAACATCCTCTTGTTGACTCATAGTGTCCTAAGACTCTTCTATAACAAGTCCATGTACATGGCCTACAAGCTCTCTCTGTGTTTTAGCTGTCTAAATAGCTGTCTTGACCCTTTCATATATTACTTTGCTTCAAAAGATTTCAGGCAGAAGTTGAGACAAATAATGAATCTTCAGACCCTGAGTAGCGTGGACACTATAAGGTTGGAGAACAAAGAGACCTTGTACTCTGGATAAGCAGATTTAGAAGGTGAAAAAAAAACACTTGCAGGTGCTTTTGTGATGTTTCAACCACCTTAGAGATATAAAATCCAACAAAAAGACTTGTGAAAGGAACAAGTGACTAAACAAAATTAGTGGTTTTGATATCTTGCAACATGTGCTTTTGCTTCATGTTGCAAGATCTTTTATACAACTCTTCCTTTCAACCACAGAGCCCAAACGGGACAACATCTTTTGAGCTATATCTGTTAGACAATGACTAAAATTCTTATCCTTTCAGTTATTCTGTTTCTTCTATTTTATCATATATGATAAAGTGATTAGGGATTGCCACGAGGGGCTCAAGTTATTTAGCTTGTCCATCAATCACCTTCCACGGGTATATGCAGTTGTAACCTGATGTATGCCGATGATACAGTCGTTTACATGCTTGACGGAGAGGCTGGAAAAGCAGCTGTTTAGATCGTTGCATCAAAGCAGTAACAGACAGGCTTGAGTCTTCGCACCTTACAATGACAGAATGTATTATGCCAAAAAGTTTATGAAAGATCTGTCCAAA
Organism: Fundulus diaphanus; assembly: GCA_037039145.1. Classification (NCBI taxonomy): domain Eukaryota; kingdom Metazoa; phylum Chordata; class Actinopteri; order Cyprinodontiformes; family Fundulidae; genus Fundulus; species Fundulus diaphanus. The sequence goes on along the minus strand of CM073132.1, from coordinate 23,140,291 downwards.
TTTTGGTGGCATATAAATCAACAATGTAGAAAAAGTTTAATATTTAGGTTAATGTCAACAAGTATTTAATGAAGACAGTGTTATAACAGTTCAGATGTGTCAAAAATGTATTATCTGAGTCCATGATTCCATGTCCTGCTTGCTGTAAGCACTATGATCAAGCCTTCTCACGGTCTCTTCTTTTCACAGTATTATAATCTGTGTATTTTTCTTGATCAAGATTAAATGTCCATTTTTAACAAACAAAATATGTACTCACATGATCGGCTTAGTCTTTCAAAATTAGCTGAAAATGTCACGCATTTGTTACATACAGATACAGAGAAACTCAAAGTTTGCAGAGATAGTAGAATACTGTTATTGAATACATATTATTCAGCTAAAGTAAGATTTTTTTGACATTCTATATAACATGAACCAACAGGATTAGTTGTCTCTAGTCAGATTTACTACCTAAACCAGACATTTATAAATATCCACCAGGAAAATGTGAAGATGAAATTGTAATATAAGCGAGGGAATCGTTTTGTTTAATTCTACATTTATGATGTATTTGTATTTTATGTTTCATTTATATGCCCTTGGGCTGTGGATGAAAATTTTCCTGAAGTACAGTGTCATTTAATGCATCTATTATCTTATGAAAAGATTGTTATTCCCTCATGCACGAGCCCTGACAAGCAAACAATTCAAAGCCATTGCCACTGGCTTTTCCCAGTTATAAAACACAGCTAAGTTTACTTCCAATGTATATTTGAAAATCACACCATGACTGCTATTTTTTTGTGCAAAATATGTAGCATGCAAAACTGTGAACTGATGTAAAAATGTACCTATTGTGTCAACCTAATACACGCAAGGTTTTGTCTTAGGTTGTTGTCTTTTTATATATTTGTAAAAATGTCTGCGTTCTGTGGCGTATGTTTGAAATGTTTTTGTTTTATTAAACCATATCAAATATTTTCCTTTCGGTTATTACATTTTCTATATTGTAAACATATTTTTTCCTCTTGCTGTTGTTAATATCATTATTATTGTTATTAATATTGCGTTTTTGTTATTGTTAGTAAAAAATAGGGTAGGTGAGTTAATTGACAGTCAGTTGACGGATGTGCTGAGTAGAAGTTGCAATGAAGAAACAAGGGAGGAGTTTTTCTCATAAATGGAGGGAAATTGTTTTTTTTACTTGCAGAAGGATGTCAGAGGCGAGTTAATTATGTGAATAATGGCTGACAAAAAAAAAAACATTTAGATTCAATGTCACACCACTTCTTTGTCCTTTAAAAGACAGGTCGCACTCAGGGAAATCAGACACCATTTCATTGGGAGTCAATACAACTTCTTGGGTGTTTAGTACAACAAAAGCAAAAAAAGAGGAAGCAGATATGTTTCATAAATTATCATTGCACACAAGTCAAACAATTGTATGACTCATCAGCAATGGCATATATCTACTTCAGTAAATGGAAAACTCATTTAAGTGTCTCAGTAGCTGCAGGACTGTAATTATCTGGGCATGATGTCAGAATTTAATTTCCAGGTAATGCGAAGCTGGAAAAAACCATTTCCCCCAATATTCTAAATGTATTTTTATAAAAAAATAATAATTTTCTAATGGGTAGGAATGGCCCATGAAAAAGAGCTAGGGGAGACCAGGGACAATTGCAACAGGGGATGGTTGGAACATGTAATTTTTCTCAATCAAAAACAAGATAGAGTGATGACACGCATACCGCAAATGCCCAGTTGGATGATCCCATTTGCAGAGAAAAAACTCTTTCAAGCAGGTTCAATAGCTCCTCAAAAATTAATTGAGACAAAACTGTTTTTAGGGTATAAAAGTATTTTAGTTTGGTAGTTTTGTTTTGCTATACAGTTGTCAGTTGTTTTTGTTATTTAACTCAAACCTATATTTTTTAAACAAGTGATAAGGTTATTTTTAGCAAATATGGTTCGAACGTAACTAGATCACCTAGTTTGGCTAATACATGAGGTTTTATCATGCCTGACAGGAAGGGGGACGATTGAATCAGCTGTTGCAACCGTCCAACCCTACACAGAGGACAGACCATGTAACAGTCTTTTCATTAGTGTTTTTCTGAAATATAAAACAATTCATCATGTTAGATCATGGACAGGAGGTTTACAGTATGTGTACGCCCGCTGACAGGGGGGGACAAACTGGTCAATTGTTACTGAAAGAGTAACGCGCTATCTCAGGCTAATTTACCATTATGCGCTTTTTTTTTCGGAATGTGAAACAATGTTCCGCATTTGACTGGGTCCGATTTGGAAAAAGTAAAATAAATAATGATAAATTTCACCTGCGCTTGTCTGAAGAAAGAAGGCAGAGCTGCAGTCAGATCGGCCATCAGTCAATATGCAGCAGATCCACCTGATGAGCCGCTGCGCACCAGGACGCTCCTGAAATGATGAGGATTTAGATGCTGGTGACTCTCCAGCAGTCAGTGAGCGAGAGGCGGGGACACTGGGTCCATCCTGGACAGGTTTCCAGTCACAGGGCTAAAAGTTAGCAGTTTTATTACACTTTAAAATAGTTAAATGATGCCTTTTTATAAACTCAGGAGTTGTGATAATTAATTGCTGTGCAATAACGGGCAAAGCAGAGACTGATAATTGTAATGTGAGATATGTGTTAAAATAAAATGTATGACGTGGTCATAGTGTTGGTTATGTGAGATGGATCACACCGTTAATTTAAATGATCCCGCCTTATGGCCAACAAAAATGACTGATTCTGATTCAGTGAATGTTGTGCGTTTAAAGGCAAAAAGGAAGCCTTTTTCAGAGATGGCAAATGTACCGCCAGCAGATTCAGAGGGCAGATAATTCCTAAAGTATCTAACATATTCTACCTCGTGCAATGGAAGGGAAAAAATTGTTAGGGACTGGCTAATATACAGTCAAAAAAGGCCATATTTTGGCTGCAGTGCTTGCTGTTCTCTTATGAAGAAAAGATCAACTAGGGCACTAAATTCAATAGGTGGGTTGAAAATATCCAATATAAATTACAGAGATTTCCAGGGCATGAAGTTAAGTTGACTTTTTTTGGTGTGTGTGTGTGTGTATGTGTGTGTGGTGGCGGCAGGTGTAGAGGGGAGGCCCTAGCAAAGCTGTCAGCTGGCCTGAGTATGTGTGTGTGTCTGTGTGTTTGTATGTGTGTGTGCATTTGTGTGTCTGTGTGCATGCCTTTTTACAAACATGTGCTTATCTGCTAAGGAGGATGCACTGAATGGTCTAACTCTCTCTCTATAGAGAGAGAGAGAGAGAGAGAGAGAGAGAGAGAGAGAGAGAGAGAGAGAGAGAGAGAGAGAGAGAGAGAGAGAGGCATTGGAAGCTGGTAGAGAAGGAATGGGAGGAACCATCATGGGAGGACAAACTCCTGCATGGAGTGTACCACTGACAGATAGCTAAAGTGGCTGATATGACTGTCATGATGCAGCCTGGATGGCTGCACTCTGAGCATTTCCTGCCTCCTCCTTTCCCAGTGCAGCCCTGATTAGGATCACCTGTCAGGCTGCAATTAACTATGGACTGGCTCCACCTGCTCACACCACTATATAACTCACCTCAGTCTGTTCCTCGTCTCCGGCTCGTTTTCAGCCATTACTAACACCGAGCCTGTCATGTCCCGTTCTCGTCCGTCACGTCTTCCTCCTGGTCTACCTAGATAAGTACTCGTCATGCTGCGCTGCTGGAGCTCTGCTTCATTGCCTTTGTGTTCCCTCGTCAACAGTCCTGGTTCTGCAGCAGCCCAGCACCTCCCGGATTTCCCTCTGCTGCCCTGTGGGATTAACTACAGCATCTGAGTTCCAAGGAACTCTGTTAAAGTTCGGTTTTGGATTATCTGTTGCCTCGTCGTCCAAGGAACTCGCTCGCTGTTGCACCACAGGGATTCTCAGCAGTCCACCTCCTGATCCTGTCTGTATCTCTGGTCCGTTCCAGTCAGCCAGCTCCTGCACCCTTCAACTCCCGTCCGGTAACTGACTCTGGTTCTCATCATCCACTACCCACTGTTTGCAATAAAATCTCAAAACCAGCTCTGTGTGTGCGTGCTGTGTCTGAGTTCATCTAAGACAAATCATGACAATGACCAAATCCTACCAATGGCTAGAGAGGGCTGGACTGAAGGACAGGACTGAAGCACTGATCATGGCAGCACAGGCGCAGGCCTTGAGCACCAGAGCAATAGAGGCCCAGATCTACCATACCAGGCCAGATCCCAGGTGCAGGCTATGCAAAGAGGCCCCAGAAACCATCCAGCAGCTCATAGCAGGCAGGGTGTAGGATTCTAGCAGGGAAGGAATACATGGAACGCCATAACCAAGTGGCTAGTATAGCGTACGGAAACATCTGTTCAGAATACTAAGTGAACACCCCCAGGTCAAAACAGGAGTCACCTCCCAAGGTGGTGGAGAACAACAGAGCTAAGAGCCTGTGGGACTTCCAGATCCAAACAGACAAAATGGTAATGGCCAACCAACCAGACATTGTGATCACTGATAAGCAGCAGAGGACAGCCGTTGTGATCAATGTTGCCATCAGTGATGGAAACATCAAGAAAAAAGAACACGAGAAATACCAAGGGCTCACAGAAGTTGAAGACAACAGTGGTACCCGTGGTCATTGGAGCACCCGGAGCAGTAACCCCCACTCTGGAGAAGTTGCTCCAACAGATACCTGGAGAGACATCAGACATCTCAGTCCAGAAGAGTACAATCTTAGGAACAGATAAGACCCTAAGAAGGACCCTCAAGTTCCCAGGCCTCTGGTAGAGGACCCGAGCTTGGGCGAATGGAGAAACATCCTCCTGCTCACGGTGGGTGAGAGATCAGTTTTATATATAAAGAGATAATATTTGAATCGTTGACATCCAATCTTTGACAACCAAAACCATTTCTGGGTAACTTAGTCAAATGCAAAAGTGTTGCAACTTTCCCCCCTATTTAGTAAAGTATTTCCTCCTGTGTTACAGATAAAGCACCTCATAAATATAAGGAAAAAATAGAAACATTAGCTTTCGTATGTTACACAATATGTTTTATCTTCTCTCTTGATGAACTCTACTCTATGTTTACATTTCCCTTTTGGCGAAGTGGGAGGTTGCCGCTCTCGCCGGCGGATCGGCGCCATTCGACGCCGGGTGGTGAATGGTGCGCACCCAGTTTAGCTACGTCATCACGTAGGAACCGTCAGTCGGGGTATCCTAGCAAGCTTCTCTTTCCATGTTTCTCGGATTCTGCAGGTAAGACAGGACATCTACTAACAGCAAATGGTTCATGAGAAACATAATTGTGAAAACGAATGCTTGCCTGCTAAACCTACTAATGTATGATTTATAAGAGTCGCAGTGAGTCTTTGAAACGGATTCATGCACGTTTGCTGATACGAGCTAGTGTTGCTGCTCTGGATTGTGACTGAGGGAGTTTTGATCCACGAATATAAAACTTTCTGAGTGTTTTTCCGTATGTTCTGAATAACAGGTCAACGTGGTTATGGATAGCTGATTTCAAGGGCTGCAAACGTTTATTCAGAGCTCTATAAAGAAACGTCACCATAAAAACAAACTATACAGAACTTACTGTCAAATCAGAGGCTTTATTTCAGGGCTGAAGAGCAAAAAAAGTGCTGCTTTTGTGGCAAAAATACTCTATCACTTGTGTGAATAAAAAAATCAATAAAATAAAAATAAGAAAATGAGTTTTTAGTCATTTACTGTCATATGCTGTCACTGGTGAACTGCAAGCAAAGTGTGAACTCATGCTGATCGATAATTCAAACAGTGTCTGTAACGTTGAACTCTCCTCCACCTCTCAGGTTAAGCTCCAAGGCCACCATGGTGCTAAATCCAGTCCTTTCCAAGCTCTCTGGTAAACTGGTGGTGTTGGCCAGTTCCTCTCCTAGAAGACAGGAGATTCTGCGCAACGCGGTGCGTGCTTTCCCCTGGAGAAACTAGTGCTTTTTTAAAAAAAAATATGATCTTACCAAATTTACAAAAGCCATCAAAGGAGGATAATCCGACTCACATTTCTCCTGCATTGTTAACTCTGATAAATGCTGCACTTTATATTGTAATGTTGTCTTATTCCACCTGCAATCCCATTACACTCTCGAAAGCTGTATGCAATGGAATTTAGTTCTGTATGCACTCTGTACATACAAAATGACAATACAGTGGTCTAAGTCTAAATTGCAAAGTAAATTTCTTCCCTCTTGCATGTTAGGGTTTACGTTTTGAGGTGGTGCCATCTTGGTTTAAAGAAACTCTTGATAAGGGACTTTTCAAAGCACCTCATGAGTACGCTGTTGAGACTGCCAAGCAGAAGGCCCTGGAAGTGGCCAGGAGGATGCCAGTTGTGAGTTTGGCTCGTTTTCGTGTTATAATTGTGCAGAGTTGTCCAAGTCAATGGTTCCCAAAAGCACATTTTGACCTTGTTTGCTTCAGAAACACTTGAAGACTCCTGACATAGTAATTGGAGCAGACACAATTGTGGTAAGTGGTGGAAAGCATTGCAGAATGTACTCGGGTGCTTTTGGGATCTAGCTGTGTTCATGCCTTTTTTTGTTGTTTGTAATCCGCAGGCTGTGGACGGCATGATTCTGGAAAAGCCGGTGGATAAACATCATGCATACAGGATGCTATCAAGGTATAGACGTTGTGCTGTTTGCGGCTTAACAACAAGAAACGTATACGATGTTATTTCGTTCTTGTTTTTTCTTCTTTTCAGTTTGAGCGGTAAAGAGCACAGCGTATTCACCGGAGTTGCCATCGTGCTGTGTCATAAAAAAGACGGTATGTTTCAACGCTATAATAGTTTGTCTTGCTGTCGGCTCATTTCTGAAGCTTCTTAAAGTGAAATATAATGTTGTTGTTTTTTTTGTAAACGTTCTTTTAAAATTTTTAACGCTACAATATACTTTCAGGCCAGTTCATTTAGTTCCTAAGTTAAAATTGTATCACATTTGGATAAAATCTCCTTTTTAACCTTCCCTGGTCTCCTCCCAGATGATGAAGTGGACTACCAGTTGATCGACTTCTATGAAGAAACAAAGGTTAAGTTTGCAGATCTCTCTGAAGACATGCTATGGGAGTACATCAATAGTGGGGAGCCTATGTGAGTATAGAGATGTGAACTTTGGGAGTCAATACGTGGTATCGATCGATCACTATTTGCATAGTAACATCACCAAGCAGTCTGTCCATTAGTGTTTTTTTTTTTTTTAACCCACTGTGAAGCACATGTTGCTTTTTGGACCTTGAAATCTGTTAAGGCTGTGTTTACCCTGATTGGTTTGGGATGGATGGTTTGTGTTGACATGAAATATAAAATTAGGCTAGGATCAGAGGGGACACATTTAAAGCTTTTTAAGCATTGTAGTAAAAAGTAGTCCTCAACGTGTTGTATAAGTGTTACGTAATGGGTTCATTTCACAAAAATGTATTGATCTCAAGGAACATCCTGTATTTGTGGTTGGGCCCGTTCTTTAAAGGAAATTAATAGTAAGGTAGAAGTACATCAACAACAATATGTTGGCAGCAAGGTGTTGAATCTGTGACAAAAATGAATCGTTTTCATGAAATTTTACACTTGAGACCATAGAGCATGTTTTTCATTTGGGTAACAGCCGTCGTGTGAAACCGACCTTTTACCACAAGTGTTGCTGTGATTGTTTTGTGTTTCCAGCAAAGCTCAAGCTGAGGCAGGTTGGACGGGGAGAGTTTTGTGAACATCAGCTTTCAGGTCTTGCCAGAGATTCGTAACTGGATTTATGTCCAGTTAAGAGCTGGACCGGTCCTTTCTAACGGACAAATGTGCTTCCATCTAAACCATTATATTGTAGCTCTGGCTATATGTTTCGGGTTGCTCTCTAAGGTTTCTTTCAGGATCACTCTAGTTAAGCTTCATGTTTCACGTGGAAAGCCACCCCAGAGCCCGAAGTTGTAAGCACCATGTTTTACCTTGAAAAAGTGGCTCATCTGGGTGATGTGCAATTGTTAGTTTTCCATCACTGGATTTTAGATGTAGGCAAACACAGCATATTTTTTTTTTCCCTCGTCTGAACAGAACCCCTTCTTCCACATGCTCGTCCTGTCACCCTGCATCGCTTTTGGCATGACGGTTTGGCTGAACTTTTATTATTTATTGTTCACTTTGTAGAGTGAACAAATACAAGTTTTTTTTTTTTTTTTTTTTGTTTTTTTTTAACAGGTTGTCCAATCCCGAGCTGTGGATCTTTGCAGCTCCTCCAGAGCGACTGGGACGTGGCGTAATCTTTTTTCATTTTCGGAGGACGGGTTGAACAGAGTTCTGGGGAACGTTCAAAGCTGGGAACGTCGTCCTAAAACCCTCCGTCTTAAACGTCTCCACGGCTTCACCGCTGACATGTTCGCTGCTCTCCTTCTCCTTCACGATGCCGTTCATTCACCCGTGTTCTCTAACAAACCTCAGAAGGCCTTCATAGAACATCTGGGTTTTTATTACATGAAATTACACTCATGTGGACTAAGAAGCTAGATGACCTCTGACGGCACTCCTCTGGATCTTATTTAGGCGTATCGGAGTAAAGACGGTTTAATTGTACTTTGCCTTGGCCTGTCAGATGCCTGCACATTCATATCGTGGTCAAAGTGTGGAAAAAAAGTGAAAATGTTCATTGGGTGTGACTACCTATGCACGGTGCTGCTTACTGTTATAAATTGCTGGCTTGAATCCTTGCGTTACTGTGGAGTAAAATGTATTCTGTTTGTTTGCCATCCCCCCCTCCCTTCCATGTGTCTCAGGGACAAAGCTGGTGGCTATGGCATCCAAGCTCTCGGGGGCATGCTGGTGGAGTACGTCCACGGGGACTTCTTAAACGTTGTCGGCTTCCCCCTCAACCACTTCTGCAAGCAACTAGACGTGATTTACAAGCACTGTTCTTTCTTTTCCCCTCGCGCCACCGAGTCCGTGCACCCCGGCGGCAACCATGGCGGTCTAATCGAGCAGAAAGTCGGCTCCACGCCCACCCCCAGCCCGTCGGCCGGTCCGCTTCATAAGGTGCGTCAACGCGTGCGCCAACACGGCTGGTCTTTCTTGTTGTTTTCGCTACAGAAACGGTGTCTCTTACAGGTGAAGAAGAAAGGCAGAGACGGTGAGGCGAAAGTCGATAGCTCGTCTAAACAGGGCGACGAAGAGACTAAGCTCCCGAACTCCGAAAAGAGCACGCCACCAGCACTGAGGAGCGGAGACGGGGCCATGCAAGAGGACAGCGAGCCTAAAAAAGGAGATTTGGAGCTGATTTGCACACTCATGGATGGATTCAAAGCCTCAAAGGTAACAGGTGTTTCTGGCATGAGAACCTTGCTGTAAAAGGTCAACTTTCAGCTCACAGTTTTCATTGAGAACCTCTATAGAACGAGGACTATCGATCGCACAGCTTTTAAAAAAAAACAAAAAAAAAAACGAATTTGTGCTAATAATAAATCAGAGGGCCGGGCTTTCAGGGAGCGGGCTGAGACAGGTGGCTGGACGGAGCTTACAAGTTGCACTTTTGCCTTTTTGTTTTCTCGCTGCACTGCGCTGCTTCCTGTTTTCTTTTTTAGTTTCCTGCCAACTTCAAGGTGCCCACCAAAACACCAGTAAAGTGATCAAACGGAAATGATATTCATATTTGTGGTTTTTCATAGAAGATATGTGAAAGAGCTTCACAGGTGTAAAATGTCAAAATGCTGATTCCAGTTGTTTTTCAGTTTTGTACGTTTTCTTCTTTTGCTGCCAACAAGATGCTTTCCGCAACACTGCTCCCCACATCTTGACTTCGCATGTTATTTCATTTTCAACGCGGGCCTCTTTTATGTAACGCTGCTCTGTTTTTTTTCTTCATCTCTGTTTTGATACCTTAACCTCTACGCTGAAAGGTGTCATTTTGTTTTCCAAAATGTGTTTTATGTCATTTGGTTTTCACTGCAGAACCCAATCAGTGTCTTATAAGGACTTAGCACCTTGGCAGTCACACAGAGAAATGTTGTTGCTTCCTTTCTGCTCACAACAGCCTGCATTAAAAGCTCTCACGGTTTAGCAGATCTCACCTACATTGTCTGTTTCTCAGTTCCTGTTAAGCTCCACTTTTGAAAAAAACATTTCTTTAGATTGCATAACAGCTTTAAGAGCAGCTGAGGAAACAGCCACTGCATCTCAGATGTAAACCCAACCGTATGGTTTCTTAAAATGTGAAAAAAATAAAAATAAAAAAAATGTAGTGGACCGGCTAATCGTCGTTACGAAAACATTTGTGACCCCAGACATCTTTCATATAATACAAAAGGGAAAATGTCGCTCCTGTTATCTCGTCGTCATCAAATTCACTTTTTGTCGATCGCTTTGCTGGGTGGAAGTAGTGGAGGAGAAGCCTGAGCAGGAATAACTCAGTCTTTGTTGTAATTTTTGCATGCATCGCTCCTAATCTTTGCTTTTCTTTTGTGTCTCCCATAAACGCCCCCAGGCACTGTTTACAGCATCCAAGTTCTGCTTGTTCGACCTACTGCACAGCAAACCCGGGCTGGGTGCAGAGCAGATAGCCCAGGAGATCAAAGCCTCTGTGAAGGGGACCGAGACTCTGCTGGAAGCTTGTGTGTCGCTGGGACTGCTGAAGACCAAAAATACAGGTTAGTCGGTCCAACTCTCTTTAATTAAGCTAAAGTCATCTAATTGAGAGACAAGTGCATGTCAGTTAGAATGTTTTGCTAAATTTAATGTTGGCCAGTAGTTTATTTCAAAAAGCCCCGTATTATATAGACCAGGGGTCACCAACCTTTTTGAAACTGAGAGCTACTCCATTGGTACTGTGCCATACAAAGGGCTACCTGTACTGACCTTTGAACTACAAGAGTCCAAGCACACCTTAACTTTGCATAATATAAATGTTTTTAATGTTTTTTTAAATCAATGTTAACACAAATATGATTAAAAAGGAAGAGCAACTGAATAAAATGGCATTTTAGATGCAGCTTACTGGAGGGCTGTGCTATTTTTTGGAATAGGCTTGTGGGCACCACATGTGGTCCTGGAGGGCTACCTGGTGCCCACATGCATCCCTGATATAGATTAATTTACCACAGCGTGATATAGCACAAATGTATATTTTTTCCTGTTTTTTTACTCTTACAAAAGTTATTTTAAAAGCCAGCTGCCTAAAGCTGCTGTGCTGCTGTGTGCTTGCTGTTAGTATGCAGGGAGTCTGACAATGTTCTGATACTGCTGAAGCTTCTGGACAGAGGGTATGGTTACTCCAGCAGTCTTCTTAGTATAAGAGTGCCCACAGAGGACTTAAAGTAAATACATTTTTATTTGTCCTTGATTTGAGCAGGTAAATAAGATTATCTGCCAGTGGAATAAGATTTTTGCACTTAATATAGGAGCACATCATCTCCATCCTCTTATTTACTTTTTCTTTAAGTTAGGAGGCTTATTTTGTTTTATTGTGATGAAAGAAATGTTATGTGAAAAAACTAAATTGAATAAAAGGACAGATCAAGTCCATTGCTACGAAATCCATGATTTCCATTTGTACTTGTGGGCAGTGCACAAAGAGAAATCTTTTTTTTTTTTTTTGGTCCAAAATATACATATCAGTTATTCAGTAGTAATAACTGTAAAGCAAATATTTTTTAAGAAAAGTAAGAATGAGGAATATAATATGGTGGTTCTTGTGGTTCGGGCATTTGATCAGTGCTCAGATGGTCGACATCCTCCATAGGCAGTTCTTGGTAAAGAAGAGCTGGCGGTTCAGAGTGCTGCACCAAGGTTTATTAATGAAAAGTTGAGTGGATGGATAAAGGCGCATAAGATGCTTGGATGGCACCTGCCTCGAGAGGATGATGACACAAAGCCCATTTAAGGGGTTGTGGGCAAGTCACAGGGTCCGG